>OX155974.1:13242599-13983849 GCA_944548615.1 Micropterix aruncella | reverse complement strand
TGTATAAATACTAGATATGTTTTTTTAAAAATAAAGCTCTTTTTCATTTATTTATAATTATGACGACCATACTTTTGAGATCAGCCTCGAATTTGTCAGTCGTAGAGAGTGGTCCATAATAATTTATTATGGAGCATCTAGCGCTGCAACACAAAGACTGAAATCCAAGACTATCGCGGTTGATTAACATTATAAAGAAGATAAATTTACTGCTTGAAATTTTAGCACCCGATGTTTCAGTGATGTTGCAATCACCGTTCTCTTGGGTAGACTCGCCTCTCAGTCTACCCTAGACATCGTCGGATGCTACAAATATATACTTATACTGTGTTTTGGAGCTGATACGTGTGCTTGCCTTTTAAATAAAGACGCTGCCACATTAATAGCCAAGCCAGGAATAATCGAATGGTAATCCCGCAAGTCATATGCCTCGTTATCCACGCCTCGATCACCGAAAATCTTACCTCCAAAATCGGTTGATTGTCAGAGGATGCCTTTGCCGAACCACCCACTATGAAAGTGGATTCTCCCGAAGCCCAAAGTGCAGTCGACAGTGATCTTTCCAGGCATATAACCTTCAACGGACTAATCTGAAACAAAACACGAGCAATTGAATTCCTTTGAGAATTAAAAAACACACTTTTCCTAAGGAGATCACAGAGAATCTTCGCTGACTTTCGACCTGGGAGAAAAGATAGATGAGAGTTCACTGCGTGCTCTTCAAAATCTTGGAGGGCATAATAGGAGACAGCTAGATAATACTAGATGAGATAATGCAGTAGCATTATCTCACCAGCCGATTTACTGCATTATCGGCTTCTTTTGAATGCGTTGACAAAGAGAACCACCCCAAGCAGGGTTACCATTTTTTCTTACCAAAATATCAGGACAAGCAGTAGCGTCAAAAAATATTTCATTGGTAAGGGGGAGGGGGGGGGGGGGGGAAGCTGCAAGTAATATATATTTTTATTATTTGTTGTATGGGGATTTTCTAAAGTCTTTATGAGCCTTGTAACACTGTGACCATTGCTGATCTATTGTGTTCGCCACCTACTATAGTTCTGCGCTAAGCCTTATGTCATTTAAGAACCGCAACAGGCTTTTGGCGCCAGATTGTCTTACCTCCTCAGGTTGGAGGTAATGGCCACCTAAGTGGGTGTATCTTTTACGCATCAGCGGGCCACACTCGCACGCGGGGAGAGGGGAGTTTCCTCTGCCTCTTGGCAGAACCTGTACATTTTTAGTCCCGGACTTGAGGTTGTACATGTGTTTGTTCAGGCCACAATCCCCCGTGATCGCCCTCACTAGTATGCGTAGATTGTTCCTATTTAGCGATAAGGCCTCTTCAGTCATAAGCCTTAATTAGCGCTTTGGATTGATTCAACCCTGGCGTGTTGTTCCAGTGGTTGACGGATTGTTCTAAACATAATTGCTTGAGCATTAGGTTTGCAAGGCTTTTTGGTATGCCACAGAAAGGTTTAGGACCGTATAACGTTCCCTTTGCTCCCATCTTAGCAACTTCATCGGCTATTTCATTTCCCTCCATTCCTGCATGGCCGGGAACCCATTTTAGAATTACCCTGTTCTTTTCACCCAGAGAATTCAGTAGTGATACGCAGTATTGCACTAGCTTTGAATTAATGGTATTCGAGGCTAGTGCCATAAGAGCTGCCTTGCTATCCGATATTGATACGGTGGTTGGCGTAGTTCTTATGGAGTTCTTATCCACACATTCAATAATGGTGTATACCTCCGCTTGGAATATGGAGGCGTATTTCCCTAAGTTTACACTTCTTTCGAAGTTTAGTCGCTCTCCGCAGACTACGTCAAGTCTCGATTTGGACCCATCAGTATAAGGCTACCGGCCTCCCAGTGCAGTTGGATTTTTAGCCAGTCGTCTCTGGGCGGCAGTTTCACTAT
Source organism: Micropterix aruncella (assembly GCA_944548615.1). NCBI lineage: Eukaryota > Metazoa > Arthropoda > Insecta > Lepidoptera > Micropterigidae > Micropterix > Micropterix aruncella. The sequence continues at coordinate 13,981,929 of OX155974.1, read as the reverse complement.
AAAAAGTTGCAAGTAATAACCACGATGGGGGATGCGGGAAGCCCCTTTAGCACCACAGGCAAAATCGTCACAGCGCTACCGTTAAATATTGATTTTATTGCCTTTTCAAGGTATATTTCTCAATTCGGAGTCACTTTATCACAATGCATTAATTAGGTGAGATTTTAGCAGCTCTTAGCTCACCATTCCGTCGCAAATAGGGTAAGCCTACCAGTATAGTCAATACCTGTAAAAAGATACAACCTGTATTATGTCTGCCCAGAAAGAGTAGACTCTTTGTTGTGGAGAAAAAAATATTTCTCACCTGCAATATAGAAAAAATTCTCAGTTCCATATCAGCAGCGAGGGTCAGATATAATCCTTTCCGTTGACTGTGGAAATGCAGTGATGAAACGCAAGCGCTGTGTGTTTCCGGGCGATCCGGTAGAGTTGGGTCGAAGCGTTCGCTACCTACAGCAGAAAAAACAAACCAATAAAAATAAAATACAAACGGAGTTGCCATGGAATTCGACGACTGGGCTCTATCACAATACTATTATTGCATTTCTGGGGGGGTTAGCGTGGACAATAGTAGATTTAGAACAGCTGCCTTGCCATGTGAGCGTACCCCTTACTACCCATACACTTCCACTAGTCATAGAATTTGAGATGCGGAAATTACGGTTTTAGTTTTTTTTTTCTAGGAAGGGAAATTCATTATTTTCCTGGAGAGCCCAAGATATTTAAAGAGATGAAACAGAGATTTGACTGGCAGACCACGAGCGCCAACTTCCACCGCACAAAAGTGAACAGTGAAGTCGTTCTGGGAGATGGCATTTGCGAAATTTATTTAATTTATACTCTTGGTTTTTTGGGATATTTGATTCCCATGGAACAGTTAATTCTACGATAAGGGCCATCTTCCGAGATAGAGAGTAAAGAGTAATATCTTGACGGAGGGCTGTGCATCCGAGACTTTCATGAAATTTATACTGCCTAGAGACCAAATCGACCTCCAGAATCCAATCTGAAGCTTTCTCTATTATTGAGAAAGGTTTTTTGCCTTTAGAGCCATCCCGCACAAAATGCATTGGGGTTTTGGAGGGTCCTGTCAAACCCTTGTTAGCACGAGCTACTGAGAAGCTAATTACCTCACGAATAACAGCTGACGTGGCGGTAAGTGTACCGTCCTTGATCTAAGGCCACCTTGCAGCCAGCTAGTATATGTCTGGCTGCGCAAGGGGTATTGCTACAAAGGGGGCACGAACTATCCTCGGCATAGCTCCAACGAGTGAAGTTACTAGGGTCTGGAAGCGACGCAGATGTTATTGGGGTCTGGAAGCGACGGTTGACTGCGTCGGTCAGGGTCTGCAAGGTACGCAGGGCTTCACCGGTGATAAAAAAAATTACCTGACGGATGGAGTTATTCCAAAAGAAAATTTAATGATCATTAAATTCTCTTCTATATGAATTTTTAAAAATCGGAAAAAGATGTTTATATAATATTATTTTTTACTAGTTACACTCAAAACTTTGGGGTGAAAAACGAATTTATTTCTTTAAATCCTTGAAAAATTATAACAATATTAAGTTTTTGTTATTTTCTTATAGTTCATCTAGAAAATACACAATTGAAAATTATTATTCTAGTTTATTTGTTTCTGGCAAAATTACGCTTGCTATTGTTAATTATTATTATTATTATTATTATTATTATATTATACACTAGCAGCTTAAGGCTGATGCGTGTATATCACATGCACTTGTTTTTAAACGTGTGACTGTTTTGCACTAAGAAAAATGTCCAGTTTGTTTTTAAAGCTATTGACAGAGACAACACTGATCGCTTCCTCTGGCAAAGCATTCCAAGCATCCACTACACGATTTGTCAAAAAATATTTCCTGGGGTTCGATGCTGCAATTGTCTTATTTAGCTTCAACGAGTGTCCACGCAGTTGCTTATTGGTGTTCAGGGTATACATGCTCTCTAGATTGGGCCCACTGTAATAACCGTGAAGCATTTTGTAGCTTTCTATTAGGTCTCCTCGCTGCCTACGTTCCTCTAATGTCGTCAGGCGAAGTTCTTTCAGTCGTACTTCGTATGGTTTGTTCCTCAGCGATAGCACCAACTTTGTTGCTCTTCTCTGAACTCTTTCCAGGTGCTCTATATCCTTCCGAAAGTAAGGATTCCATACCTGGTAGGAGTATTCGAGGAGCGGGCGAATGTAGGTTTTATACAGCTTGAGGAAAAGTTCACTGGTGATATAAAAATATTTATCAGATATCTGATATACAAATATAACAAACTGATAACAAAATATAACAAATATAACAAACTGATATAAAAATATTAATCAGACTGATATAAGAGATTCATGAGCAGATTTCAACTTGGAGAACGTGCCATCGTTTTCAGAATAGACTTTCACAATTTGCACTGAGCAGTAAGTCCAACTTCTGCCTTCAAAAAGTATTTCCATACTTCCAGCGAACTATCAAGGTGCGTACGGATAGCGCGTTCCTGTGCTACGCGTAGTTGGGAAACACTGTCCACGCGTACATTGGATACGCGTATACAGTGTATATTATACAGCTCCTGTACGGACCGCCGCGAACCTGTACGCGAGGTCAATCGATCCAGAGCGCTCTGCAAGCCCCAGTCATTCGCCATGACTCCGACAAACTTAGCGGTTGCGTGCACCACCACTGCTGCGGCATTACGCATTATTCAACACATTTTAAATAAAAAAAAGAGAAACAAACGGAAACCTAGATGGTGGATGAAAAAATTGTATCGTGATTGTATTTAGATGCAAACCACTTCGATTTATATACATCATTAGCTCCTGTAAAAAAGATATAAAAGTATATAGGCTATTATAAATATGTCAATTTCTTTTTATGATTCAATGTACCTATACAATGCGTAAATAAACAATTTAAAAAATTACCTGATCCTGTTAATAAACTTTTTTTGATTTTGCTCCTTTCTTTTCTATTAGTTGCTAATAAAGTTTTCATATTCTTTTTTTAATTCACCTATTGGAATTTTCAGTTCATTTGAAATTGCTTCCATGCATCTTGGCGTAAATCGTTATTTCGATAATCAGTTAGTTTGCTATCCCACAAGACCCGGTGAAATTTATAAAGTTGAATCAATCTGATAATATTTTCATTATTGAAACTCGAAGAACACGCGTGTCTATTCATTTTGCCGTCCAAATATAGCGTACCCGGTCGTGTGCGTCCTCTTTGACGCGCGACCAAAAACCGACTGACGGCGGCTCGCGTGCGAACTAGCTCGCGCGGTACGCGTTCCCCAAGAGTGTACGCGTAGCTGCAAGTATGGACATGACGTTCCGGACACGCGTAAACTGACTACGCGTACCAGTGTACGCGCTATCCGTACGCACCTTTAAACTCCTTATAAACTATGTTTGATTACATGATGAGACCAATTTAATCATTCAAAACCAATTTCCGGCAGGAAACTAATATATTTTTTTACTATCAAAAACAATCGGAACATTCTGCGTTATCAAATTATTACGTTACGCGCACGAAAACCATTGGGCCTCCATAGACGAACAGCGACCGCAATACGACTGCTCTCGAGCAGTCGACCACGACTGCTTGAAGCTGTCTGTCTATAGAGGCCCAGAATTGGCGAATAAAATACGCGCGCAAGCACTCGCGATGTGACCCCTGTCATTAAAGCGCCGGGAATCCCCGGGATGTGACGGCGAGCGCTGTGTAGGTGTGCGCGGTGGTCGCGCTCATAAATGGTCATGAAATGTGCTGCTGCGCGATCTCGCAAATCTTGCGTGTGATTTTGCGTGCAAGATTAATCTTGCAAAATTAGTGCAAGATCTTGGTATTTCGAGATCTCGGTATACCGAGATTGCATTCTCTAGTAGTACTGTCATACCCTTGTTGGCACGAGCCACTGTCATTATCTCGCAAAGTGTGTGATGCACCCTCCCCCCCTCCAGCAAGCATTCGTATGAAATTTGGTGTGCGAGGAGGGAGGGAAGTGTTACCAGATGGCTAGCACAATATTCAGCCAAAAAAACTAGTAAATTAAATATTCCCCCTAATAATATACCTAACCACTATGCCACACAGCCCGGTGGCATAGTGGTTAGGTCGCCTAATCTTACGTTGTAAGGTCCCGGGTCCAATTCCCGGCTGGATCACCATTTTCCGTTGGGATCTAATTAAAGGAATTGCATTTTCAATTCTGTCGATCGAATGCAATAACAAGACACACACTTACACACATGTTACACGCATACATACATATAAACACGTCATAGTAGGGCTGGTTGTTAATTTCGCAATAAAGGGTAGAAACAAACAAATACTGTGTCCTTACCAGGTAATGGACGTGCTGTAGTAGTCCTGCAAGTGATTAGATCTCCTGTAGAACAGCCCACTACGAAATAGTCTCTACAGATGATACTGTAAAATAAAATAAAAAGTTTGCTACAGCCTGAGGCCCACGGTTAGGGACATGGTATCGAATAGAAAGTATCGATACTGTACTCATTAGTATTGTACTCGTAAAAGTATCGACACAAAAGTCTCGATACCCCAAAGTATCGGTACATTTCTTAAGAACTTTTTTGTGTTTGGTTTTGTTATTGTGGATTTGTAGACATGGACTAAATAAATGCGCAAACGAATTGGGCAAGCAAATGGTATTACAATATTAAATTTATTTTAACAATTTAAAAATGTTAAAATAAATACCAATTTATAATAAACTAGATGGACCCGGTGAACTTCGTACCACCTAAAATTGATTTGATTGTAATTCTTCATAAGCGTTTATTGATCCTAATCAACCTTCCAAATCCAATTAATTGAAATCTATAATATGGCTGAATCATGTACGGTTTGAGTTTGACGACTTTTTCGGCTTTTTTGACTTTTTTGGCTTTTTTGACTTTTTTGACTTTTTTGACTTTTCCGACTTTTCCGACTTTTCGACTTTCTGAAATTTTACACAATGGCACGGAATGAATAACAGTTATGGATGGCGCAGCTGTTAACAATAGAATCGCCGCGAACGCCATCTATTGAAAGTGGCCCATTTCCCAAAATGACCGATTTCGATTTTCAGTTGTTTCTTTTAATTTTTCCTAAATATTTTTTTTGTAAACCACCCCTGAATCAAGGCAAACAAAACAAAAAAATAATAATTCAAATCGGTCGAGTAATTTTCGAGATCTTGCGAGACTAACACAAGGCGATTCATTTTTATATACATATAAGAGAAGATAAATTGTTAAAATGAATAACTATAATTTATTACAATTATAATAATTCACCTATAATTATAATATATTAAAAATATTTAATAAATAAATTGTTAAAATAAAAAATATATTACATATTTATTATTTATTTTAACAATTTATTTAACAAATTTAATTTTACTTATAACATAAAAAATATTTAAAAAAAATTGGTTGTCTGTAAAGTCAGTTTAGTGACGATAGTTGAACGTGACAACGTCATAAGAAAATACTGATGGAATGGTTGCATTTGAAGCAGTTTCATTTAAGATTCTGATATTGTTTATTACAAACACCCAAAAATATATGCTTTACTACTCACCGATTTGACTACAACATGTAAATGTATTATTGTATAGCAGTATAATTGTATAATTGTTTATTGTTTAAATTTATTGTTTTTTTTTTATTTGAAAGTTTGAAATCTCAAACTGTTAAATAACGGTTTGAGAAGTGTTTGAGCACGCTGCGCCATCTAGCGGTAGGTAATACGTCGTAAATAAACAATATCAGCGACATTTTACCAACCGCTAGATAGCGCATCGTAATGATAGCTTTTCATACTTTTTTATTACTTTTTTAATAAAAGTTGCTTACTTCGTTGCACTTCGTTGTACCTACAAAAAAATTCTCGTTCAGTAATAACATTCCGTATTTACAGAATACATATAGAGCATTTCTCGGGCGATCATGTTATAGAGCATTTCAAAAGTTGCCTGGCGAAAATAGATGCCTTGCTAATTTCTGGCCCTCGTAAGGCCTGGATCTATGACAATTATCTAACGTCACATTTGTCATGGCCCTTTCTTATTTACGATTTTACCAAAACCCAACTGTCCCGTCTAGATGCGCTGGTGACAGCTAGTTTAAAATCCTGGCTGTCCTTAGCCAAACCAGCTGACCCCTCGACTCTCTTCAGGTCCAAACAAAATTTTGGGCTAGCGCTTAAACTGCCCTCTCTGCTCTACGCCAACTCCAGAATAACCAAAAATTCGATTCTGTGCAATTCCAAAGATCCGGCAATATCGAAGCACGTAATAAGTGGCCGTAGTGATTCAAATGATCTACAAGCCCGCGTAGACTTCCACAAAAAGTTCCTTACTGGAATCAGCCAGAATGGCACTGGTCTGGGGTATGGCAGTACAACCACGAGCGACGTGGACTTGAAGAAGTCTCTTTTGCGGGGAGATTACGACAGCAAGAGTATGGCTCATGCTATTGGCCTTCAATGCCAGAATGATTCGACAACAATTGGGGACTTTTGCATTCCGCCTCCAATGCACTGGAAGGTAATGCTCTATGACTGGACGCCAGAGATGCTGAAATTTTATTTGAATGCCTTTCAGCATACACTTCCAGACCCCAGTAACCTCGCTCGTTGGAGCTTTGCCGAGGATAGTTCTTGTCCCCTCTGTAGCAATACCCCTTGCACAGCTAGACACATTCTAGCTGGCTGCAAGGTGGCCTTGGATCAAGGACGGTACACTTACCGCCATGACAAAGTTCTCGCTGTTATTCGCGAGGTAATTAGTCTCTCAGTGGCTCGTGCCAACAAGGGTTTGACAGTATCCTCCAAACCCCCAATACAGTTTGTGCGGGATGGCTATAAAGGCAAAAAACATTTAACTACAAAACCTTTCTCAATAATCGAGAAAGCTACAGATTGGATTCTGGAGGTTGATTCGGTCTCTAAGCAGTATAAATTCCCTGAAAGTCTCGGATGCACAGCCCTCCGTCCAGATATAACTCTTTACTCTCTATCTCGGAAGGTGGCTCTTATTGTAGAATTAACTGTTCCATGGGAATCAAATATCCCAAAAGACCACGAGTACAAATTAAATAAATACCATGATCTTGCAAATGCCGTAACCAGGAACGGCTTCACTGTTCACCTTCACGCGGTGGAAGTTGGCGCTCGTGGCCTGCCAGCTAAATCTCTATTTCACCTCTTTAAAGATCTTGGCCTTTCCAGAAAAATAATCAACTCTTTCTTAGAAAAATTATCTAAAACTGCGATTTGCGCATCTCAAATTCTATGGCTTCGAAGGGGGAGTGAATGGGTGGTAAGGTGAACGCTCACATGCGGCAAGACACTCTGCCTCTGTGCAATCACTTTAAAATAGAAGTTTATTTAGCCGTTTTGGCGCTAATCGGTTTCACGTTTTTGTTATTGTACTGCCTGACTAAAAATAAATGTTCGGAAGGGACGACGTTGCTGGTATTGGTAAGTACTCTCAGGCGAGCTTGTACAATTTGGGGTAAACCACATTCATGTCTTTCCATTGTTTTATTGGATCGGTTGATTGATTAATGACCGTTTTAAAGTGTGTTTTTGGAGTTAGATACAATAAATTCATATTCTGTACACAAATTTGGACTTAAAAAAAATGTAAAGTGATCATTTAAATACCACATCAAAATGCGCTGGAAAAGTCGCTAGTTATTTTTGCCGCCAAATGAAAATAAAAAGTTGCTGTTAGTGTCAAAATGCCGCTTAATCTAACGACAAAATCAATTTATTTTATTTATTTATTTAGGTACATAGGATTAGGTATACAGTTCATTCATAGGTCATGTAATCTTATAATAATTATATAAATTATTTAATAATTAATATAGGGAGGTTTAACACATCTTACATGACCTTTACTGCCAATAGCACATCTAACTAGGCGATAATTTGGCCCATCTCTAGATGTGCATATTTTTATGCAATTTTAAGAAATGAAGTGTTTTTTTTTTTTAAATAAATTATTTGGACCCACCACCTGTATATACACATAAATATACCAATTTTATAAAAAATATAGCTATGTAATAATTATATACATTTATAGTTGTAATTTAATCAAATTTAATTAAGAAAAATATATAAGTGATAATAAATAAATTGTCGTGCGTTGCAAAGAAGTTGATCAGATTTTACATATCCCTTGTTAAGTAGCCATCTATTAAGGTTTGCTTTAAATATTTTTATGTTAGGATAATTTTTCATTATTAATAAATTGGCAACACTGATTGAGTTGAGTTGAGTGAATGAACCTCAACGCAAAGACGATAGAATTAGTGGCCGCCACGCGTATAGTTCGGACCTAAGACTGCATTCCGAACGGTGGATAGATCCGTGCGGTTTTGACTGCGGATCATACTGTCATATTAAATTTGAGTAAAATGTGACCAGTTTGGATCACGGTCTGATCTGAGATTCCACGCTAACTGCAGTCCGAACTGTATGTGTAAACATTTTTTGAGATTTCAGACTACAGTTTAACGTCATAAATGTTAAAAGTTTTAAGCAGCACTAAGAAATGGTACTCGTTTGGTCATCGCGTTAGCTGGATTTGTAGTTATCCTCAACAACCTAAAAAACAGCGAATGTGGGTAATACAATATAGACGAAGACATGGACATTTACCTATGTTAAGTGAGCTACCCAGAAGATTTTAAAAATTACTTAAGAATGGATAGTGATGATTTTGATTGTTTATTGTATACAACTAGAGTTGTCAGCTACAACGGGCGAGCCCGTCACCTCAGGAAGTTTTAACGATTAGTCGTTCTATCTTCTGGAGTGATCGCAGAAGACTTGGACAAAACAGTCCACCGTCAAGCTCCACCACAAACCAGTAAGAGGCCAACGCCTTAACCGCGAGATAGCCAGGAGTATTACCCAGCGGGCTTACACTTACGCCCCTACTTCCAATTGCGACCAGATTACTCCAGTCTCTCGATTGGTTACGAGTTCGAGGTCGCTTGCGCGGTCCTCTCCCTTACAAAGCGGTGAAACGGTGCATACCGAATCTATTGCGGACCACGGCATCCTTTGCCCAGCTGTTCACCCAGGATCGGGTAGCCGATGGTCGTTTCAAGAGCAGTCGCCGTAAGGTCCGCAACCACCCCTGCTCTATAGGAAACAGTACTGCTTCCAGACGCCCCCCGACTATTAGTCAGAGTGCGCAATCGATTGTCTTATGCCGCACGGAGCGCAGACCGTCCAGGAGCGCCAGAAGGTTGAATGTCGTGGCTCCGAATCGGCTGCTCTTTTAGAACATTTTTGAGATATATAGCCTTGTAAACTTTGCTACCGATTGCTATTCTTCGCTCGAGATTATCGTTTCACTTCCTCTATAAGCAGGCTGCTATTTCGCTTGTTTACATACCGTTGGATGGTTTAAAAAAATCATCCGACAAGGCTGGCTTGGCATCATGGTCAGGCGTTTCAGTGCCTGTGCTCTATCCAAACATACTTTTTATGTATTCCACTTGAGTATTGCCACTTTTTGTATCTTGTGCGCTCGAGTTAATTTTTCTATATTTGCACACTCCTAAACTTTCGCAAAATAGTCCATGCTATTAAAAACACGGTCACATTCGCTCAATATCCGTCTGATGACAGGTTGTGGAAATGTTGCTATCATCCATTTTTTAATTCGAAAATATTCCACCACTCTATCCTCTAAATATGTAGATATAAAAATGAAATGCTGTTCGTTGGTAACCGCATATTAAGTTGAACGGCTGAACTGATTAGACTTTTTTTTAAATGTTCGTAATAGTCCATAAAAGGTCCTAACGGAAAGGAAAATTTGGAAGTTTGCCTGGAAGACAACTGAAACTGCTTTTTTTCTACTCACTATTCGATCTGCTCATTCAACACTCAATTTGCCGTTGAATATAAAATCAACGAAACTCCAACTTGCAGCCTTTCGAAGAACTGTGCAATCGCCTAAGTTTTGCAGCAATGCAAATCGATCGTTTGGGATAGAGGGGGAAGGGTTGAGGTGGGGAAGGGATTTTTGGGGGGTGGGTTGGGAGGGTGGAGTTTGTGGGGGTTAAGGGATTTTTGGTGGGTGTTGAGGTATTATGTGGTAGAGTTTGGAAGGCGCTAGGGGAGGAGTTAGGGAAGGATTTTGGGGGGTATTAAGTGGTTTGGTGGGGGGGTTAGGGGATTTAGGGGAGGTAGAATTAGGAGGGGGTTGGGGGTTGAGTGGTTTGGCGGAAGAGGGGGGGGGGGGAGGTTGTCTTATTGCCGGGAAAGTCTCGGAGTGACATAATCGATTTTTATTTTGTTTATATATTCCAATAGCTTTCACAAATTCACAAAACTATCACAAACAAATTATTTAAACTTGGACAGGATATCGTCGATAGACCCTAGTATAATATTCTAATGATAAAAGGTAGCTAGATTTGTATTTACCTGTCTGTGGTATCAGCAAAATCTGTAGTTTTATCCCAAAACCTGATGAAATCAAAGCATGTTATGTCGCAGACCAGCTCACGACCTTTTCCTCGACCGCTGCGGATAGAATAACTGAAACATATAAAAGATTATTGATGAGTTTTAACAGGGCAGCACTTGATTCGATAGAAGCTACTCCCCCCCTCCCTCCTTGATTCCACATTTTCAATACTATTATATATTGTAAGATTCGGATTGGTAGGTTCCTCAGAAGAGTTCAATAGATTCAGTCTGTAATAATTCAACGCTTCGTGATCTTTGTTAACAGTTGAGTAAATTTATGGCAAAAAATACTACTGAATTAGGTTTGGCAAGTAAACAATCATTCATTTTACTTCCTGAGGCACTAACTGACCAGCAGGGAAAGTATTGTGAACGAGCAAAAAAAAACCAGATGAAGATAGAAATATCCATTTACAGACCCCATGAGACGATTACGACCATTTCCAGATTGAAGTCAGATTTTATGAAATAATAATAATAATTTATTCTGGACAGGCAGCTTTGCTGATACGCCCAGATCAGATCTTGTAAAGCTAAACATTATTAACAATATAATATAAACAATATTAACCCGTTGAGTATGAGTCAACCAAATCTGGTCGCGAAACAATTATCCGTTGAGTACGAGTCGACCAAATCTGGTCGCTATTTAATGATATTTCAATATTCTATATTCGAAATTTCAATGCAATCATTGTGCAGTTGTTCTTTTTATGATTGGTGTAGTAGTTTCGTAGTTATAGTACTTTAAGGTCGATGTCGCCGAAAATCCTGCAAAAGAGACAGATGCATCCATGAAAATACCCATTTACTCCAAGGGTTAAGAACGTTCTGCAAAATAGAGTGGTGGATATGTGGAATAAACTACCATTTGAAGTGATTAATGCAAGCTCTGTCAATCAATTTTAAAACGGACCCAATTTGTACCTAAAAACTTGTTAATACTGTTTATATTATATTGTTAATATTGTTTAGCTTTACAAGATCTGATCTGGATGTATCAGCAAAGCTGCCTGTCCAGAATAAATAATAATAATAATAATAATAATGGTGTTGGATGCAAGACAGCTATACTTACGGCAGGTCTTGATATGCTACAGGAAAGAACTCCAACGGGACAACGGCAAGCCGACCAGTAACGCCCATAGATACGACACAAGACATAAAGACAGACATGTACAACCAAAAATGAGAACGACCTTTGGACAAAGACACTATATTTAGCTAGCGAAAAAACTCCATACCATATTTACCACGCAATTAGGCCAAGCTACAATCATTCAAAATGACGCTCACTACAAAAGACTGGTAACATTATGGTTGTTACACTCGACGAGGGAGCACTGTGAGTCGTTAGTAACTAACGTTAATAACCCTTCAGGCCTCGGCCCCTCAGCCGATTGACAAGTTGTTGTCCCCAAAAATTTTTGCAACAATAAAATACAAACGGAGCTGCCACGGAATTCACTGACCAGAGTCGGGCCCATCATAATACAATTTTTTTTTTTACACTTCTGGGGGGTGAGCAGTGGATTCCGGACTTACGAACCAGCTGTGGTAGGTTTAGGACAGCTGTCTTGCCACATGTGAGCGTTCACCTTAACACCCATTCACTCCCCCTTCGAAGCCATAGAATTTGAGATGCAGAAATCGCGGTTTTAGATAATTTTTCTAGAAAGGAGTTGATTATTTTCCTGGAGAGACCAAGATCTTTAAAAAGGTGAAACAAAGATTTAGCTGGCAGGCCACGAGCGCCTACTTCCACCGCGTGAAGGTGAACAGTGAAGCCGTTCCGGGTGACGGCATTTGCGAGGTCATGGTATTTATTTAATTTGTACTCGTGGTCTTTTGGGATATTTGATTCCCATGGAACAGTTAATTCTACGATAAGGACCATCTTTCGAGATAGGGAGTAAAGAGTTATATCTGGACGCAGGGCTGTGCATCCGAGACTTTCAGAGAATTTATACTGCTTAGAGACCGAATCGACCTCCATAATCCAATCTGAAGCTTTCTCGATTATTGAGAAAGGTTTTGCAGTGAGATGATTTTTGCCTTTAGAGCCAACCCGCACAAACTGTATTGGGGGTTTGGAGGATACTGTGGTACCCTTGTTGGCACCAGCCACTGAGAGGCTAAGTACCTCGCAAATAACAGCAAGGACTTTGTCGTGGCGGTAAGTGTACCGTCCTTGATCCAAGGCCACCTTGCAGCCAGCTAGAATATGTCTAGCTGTGCAAGGGGTAATTGAAAAAAAATGAAAATTGTAAAAAATTGAATTACGACACTGTTTCTACAAAACATTAATTACTGCCAAAACACTGTACCCATAATTAAAATGAAACATATTAACATAATAAAACATAATAAAATAACACAAATTAAATTAAAATAAAATTAAAACGGGGCCGTCACGCTGAATCGTATTGTGGATATCGGCCAATCGGGGCCTGAGGGGTTAAATAGGTGCACAGATGATTTATATCACTTATTATTTTTATTATTATCTCATTAGCCTCATAGCTGTATTAATATATCTCCCATATATATTATATGTCATTTAATGTAATAAATATTTTTTTGTGTAATATATATACTATAATAGTTATACAATATACACTTGTAGGATTTCCCAAGATTACAAAAATTACCTATACACATGACAGATGAACGCAGTACTAAATATCACCTCAATACAGGCTCTGCCTAGTGAGGTCATAAAATCCCGCCGAAGCCGCACCTTTAGTAAATTTCCAGGGTTCTACATTTTGTATGTACGACTAATTCATGTAAAATATACTATAGGAAATTTTATCATGTAATACTAGGGATAAATAAAATGAATAAATGAATAAATAAAAAAAATAAAATAAATAAACTTTGGGGGTACTAATTAAAATGACACCTTTCCTAGTACGCCAGCGCCAAGTGTCCCGGAGTTTGGCCTGATGACCCTACCTGAAAGTATCAGCTTTTACAAAACTCTTACACTTTTCTATCGCTGGCTACTAGAATTCAAGAATTTCGAGACCCACCTACCTTTTTTACTATCTCTTTTTTGCAGAAAAAGCACTACCTCGCTACACTATCAATATAGAGAAACACCATTTTATTTTTATCACCTTGTCAACAGTTGAAGCAACCCAGCCTTGTGATTCGACCTCCAGACATTTAGTAAGCCGTCACTTCCGCCAGACACCAAAATCTGGAATAAAATTGAAGAAAAAATATATAAACACAACACAACTCGAACTAACTTTCCCTTAACAATGTCAGTGGAGAAACTGAAAACCTTAAATATCATTTCTTCATCGAAGGATAAAGTGAAATCTCTTATTGAAAGAAAATCGGACAATACGGTCAACGAGGCCAATAAATAAAGAAGAAATATTATTTAAATGCCTGACAGCATACACTTCCAAACCCTAGTAACCTCACTTGTTGAACCTGGTGTGGTGGTGAACGGTTTCGTGCAGCTTGGGCCACAAGATACACTTCGTCCTCGGATCAGCTCAACTCACGATTCAGCTCCTATTCAGAAGCCTCCTCGAGTGGAAGGCTACCCCGGGTAAGACTCCCGTGTCTCAGGCCTCAAAGCTGGTGGATCGGTTTCTCGCGGTGGGATTGCATCTCAGCACCACTGGACGGTTTGCGGAACGTTCGGCGAAGCCAATCGGTTGTGCATTCTGACTAATTGCTGAAGGAGTCTGGAGACTATGGAGATATACTATTTCCTAAGCAGCGGGGGTGGATGTTGACCTGTTGTCATGCCACTCTTGAAATGACCTTGGGCCACTCAATCCCGTGTGGCACTCGGGAGGTCATCAAAGAATGCCTAGGTCCGCGATAAATTCTAATTGAATTACCGCTGTATTACAACAAGTAGAAGCCGCTTTAGCAACTTCAAACCCGTAACTATTCGGGTGGTCGAAGGTATCCTAAAGGTACATATTCGAGGTCGCTTGCGCGGTCCTCTCCTGTCCTGTCAGTCAGAATGCATAACCGATTGGATGACGCCGCACAGTGCGCGTGGGGATTCCTAGGGGAACTGGCCCGTAGGCCAGAGTCCTATCCTGGCTCGCACTTCTACGTGGAAGCCGCCGGATAGGTGTTGACCCGTGAGTAAAATTGCCCTAAAGCAGCCGGGCAGCGGAATGTTGACTTTATTGATTTTTTTTTGGAAATTTGTAATGAAACATAAAATAGCAGGATAATTAGGGCAGACTGTCTATCGGACATTAGGTACGTTTATAGCTTATAACTAAATATATATGATGGCAAATAAATAAAAGTAGTACCTGCTCGCTCTGCGAAACGTTTGGAAAGCAAGCGGCAGCTTGATCGAGGTGCAGCCATCGCAATTGGGACACGGGACCGACGTGACCAGAACTGGCGACCTCGCCAGGACTCAAAGGGACCGACGCCCCGTCCAGCTGAAGGTTCCAGGTCAGCACCTCACCTTCAACGACATCAACAAATAAATATCAGGCCCATCCGCAGAGCTATGAAAGAACGGAAGCCGACATGCATCTCGTTACTGTGGACCGTAGGAAAAAGTGAGTGATATAAAATCGAAGACTATCGCGGTTGTTTGACATTTTAAATAGGATAGAAAACGAATTTACCGCGTGAAATTTGTAGCACCCGACGTTTCGGTGACGTTGCAGCCGCCGTTGCAGCCCTATTAGCTACGCCGACATGCTTCAACATTGCCTGACATCCTGCTACTTTCTATGGAGTGGCGATTATTACAAACAAATCGACGGAGTAGCAATGGGATGCCCTGTATCGCCGATAGTTAGCGACTTATATATGGAACATTTTGAGGAAATAGCCATAAAAACCTCCAAAATTAAGCCCAGTCTCTGGCTTCGCTACGTGGATGATACCTTCTGCATCCTAAAAGGCAACATTCAAACGGTGAATGAATTCCTGGGTCATCTAAACTCCATACACCCAAAAATCAGATTCACATATGAAGTAGAGAAGAACGGCTCCCTACCATTTTTGGATGTCAAAGTGACGAGGAGAAGTGACAATACTCTCGGACATACGGTATATCGGAAGCCCACACATACAGACAGATATTTACATGCAAGCTCACACCATCATCCCTACCATCTACGTTCAGTGCAAACGTCCCTCGTGAATCGAGCACGCGATCTATGCGACGCTGAGCATTTTCCGAAGGAGATGGAACATGTCAATGATGTCCTTAGGAAAAATGGATACGGTAAATATCACAAGACACGCACACGATCTAATACAGACGAAACTCAGAAACCGAGCAGATCAAGAGCATTCTTACCATACGTCAAGGGCGTGACAGATCGAATAAGTAAGATGCTAAACAGATTCGATATAAAAACGATCTTCAAACCGACCCAAAATATAGCTCGATTTTTGAGGCCTGTAAAGGATGTAATACCACTGCAAACCCCGGGTGTGTATAAAGTCGAATGCAGTTGCGGTCTAGCCTACGTTGGACAAACGAAACGGCCCATAGCCACGCGACTGTCAGAACACATCAAAGCTGTTAAAAACGTTCAGCGAGAAAAATCGGCGATCTGCGAACATATATTCGATAGCGGAAGTAACCACTGGATGCAGTTTCAAAATCCCATTGTGCTATCCAAACAACAATTCTACTTTTCTCGCATGATCCGGGAAGCCATTGAAATAAGAAGAACCCCGAACTTTAACAGAGACGACGGTTACAAACTCTCTTCTACGTGGAACCCTCTTCTTAAAATGTTCCCGCCGCCGAACGCCGAACGCAAAGACGTAAAACAGGATACAGTGAGTGTTGTGTGCAGGACGGATTTTCAAAATTCCCGCGCTCCGAGCCCGGCCCCCCACCACCGTTATAACCTACGCAGTGGCGGAAGCGGTACGCGGCCTACCCGCAAAACAACGGATTGACAGCTTGTTGCGACGAGCGAGAGAATGTAACATAAAATCTCTCGGCGACGGCATGAAATAGGGAAAAATTGGTCGTCGCATTTCGCCTGAAAATCGGGCATAGATTCGGTGCATGTCAAGGGGGCATTTAGTGAATTTCCATACAAAATGTATGAGCTTACGTGCGACGGGACGGACCTCGCAGACGTCGCGTCGCGACCGAGGCCACCGTCAACCGATCCACGAGAGTAATTGCTAGAATTTATTCAAAGTGTTGTGGCCGCAAAGGATAGGGCGATCCGCCAGGGATATAATATCTAATTTAAAGGCGGAAACTGTCGAGGCCGGCACACAGTTTCCGTCAAGCGGCAGTCGGGCATAGCATCCGCGTGATTTGTCCGACAAAATGTATGGGCTTACGTGCGACGGGACGGACCTCGCAGACGTCGCGCCGCGACCGAGGCCACCGTCAACCGATCCACGAAATCAATTTCTGGAGTTTATTCGAATATAGCTCAGAAACGTTTATTCGAAGCATTAAATAGACGAGAAAAACATAATTAAAGAAAGCGGAAAGGAAAAGGACAACAGTGAGTAAAGTAACCCGCTCAAAATCGCCACATCAGGCGAAAAATAGTGAAGTCGCCATAAAAGAAATCGGCGGAATATTCTGCCGATGCGGAGGATACCGCCGAAAACAGAAAAATAGGATATCGCCGAAAACATCGCCGAAAACCGAAATATGGAAACACGAGAAATCGGAAAAAAGCGAGACACAAAATATCGGCGAGCGCGAGGCCGAGCGCCGGCCAATCAGAGGCCGCCGGCAAAACGGGCCGCGCGCGCGCCGCCCGAGCCGGGGTATAAATATAGCCGCCGGGCGGGGAGCAAATCATTCGCTCTCCGGCTCTGGCGCCGGCAACAAGTGGCCACCCGGCTGCTTAGGGAGTTCAAGGCGTCGCGCTGCAAGAAGAAGTCGTCCTGGAAGAGTCGTCGTGGAAGGATCGTCGGGGAAGAAATCGCCGAGTCGCCGGATCTTCGGGACAGCAGCGTTGGCAACGGGCCAGCCGCACCGACAACAGGAGCCACGAGGGACGACGCAGCGACGAAGCAGCAGGGAGCAGCCAGCCGGAGAGGAATCGCCGCAGTGAGAGGTATTTGTGTTCGGTATTTCGGGGCGAGGCCAGCAAAACGTGGACGTTTCTGCCGCCGCCGAATACCGACGCAGACCGCCTGCGGCTAGCAGCCGAACCACACCGGACTGCGAGAGAAGAGCGGGTAAGCCGGATCACCGCGTCCGCCGGAACAGGCCAACGAAGCGTGTTTGCGCGCTGCGCCACGCCAAAGCCGCGGCGAAATCGTTCGACCGCGCCGCGACGACCTGTGAGTCGGTCGCGCCAGCCACTACAGGCCAAGCCGCGGCGAAAGAGTCGCCGCGCCGCACCGACCTGCGCGTCGGTGCGCCAGACGCCGCTCCACGCCAACCTGGGAGTTGGGCGTGCCAGCTACTGCGTACGGAGCCACACGAAGCCGCGGCGAAAGAGTCGCCGCGCCGCACTGAACTGCGAGTCAGTGGCGCAAGACCACGCGCCGCACCGCGCCGATTGAGAATCGGTCGCGCCACGCCGCCGCGCGCCGAGCCGCGCGACACACGAGAAGCCGCGCCGCCTGAGAGAATGCCGCGCCGCGCCGCGCCTGAGAGCCGCCGCGCCGCCGCGCCGCCTGATAGCCGCGCCGCACCGCCGGCGAGCCGTCACGCCATCACGCCGCGCCGACTGAAAGAGTCGGCCACACCAGCGACAAGCGCTTGCCGGGGGCAGCGCCATCGCCACCTGCGCTGAGCGTCTGTCAGCAACGTCGCGCCCTACGCTCGCTGACGCAGCTGAAAAGCGCGCCTCAGCCACGCCGCGTGGCTTCGAGCCGCCGACACGCTGCAGCCTGCACCAACGCCGCCTGCATCACGCTACGCCGCCGCACCGCGCCGGCCCGCCCGTGGATACGGGCCAACCAGCGAGCCGCGACCCGAAGCAGACAGCGGTGAATATAGACATTGAGTTTAGTGACAGTAGTGGCGGACAATTTTAGGCTATCTAGCTGTACGTTTAATATAGGTAATAATATGTCTTACCATTTATTGTCGATACTGGCATAGCGATTAATAATTTGATTTAATAGCGATTCTGCATTGTTGTGTATAGCGGTTAATAATTTGCTTATTGTTTAGAGCCATTGTTAGCAAGTAAGTTATGAATACACATTTTTTGTGAAAGGGAAGACTGTGTTTTATTGGTGCCAGGGAACGGGGAATTTACGGTAGTAGTGCGAACTGAGGCTATCGAAGCGCAGCGGCGACGTGGCTGCCCGTAATAGGGCAAGCGGCGATCGAGTGGGGGGACCTCTTTTTACAGTCCTGGGTCCCCGCCGACCACTGATCGGTTCCGTGCCAGGGGCGCCGCATGTTGTAGCCAAGCGGGCGCAACACAGCTCTTCAGTCTACCCTGGACAACGGCGGCTGCAACGTCACCGAAACGTCGGGTGCTACAAATTTCACGCGGTAAATTCGTTTTCTATCCTATTTATAAAGTGAGTGATATTGTGTGATTTTTAATTCTTCATTTCATTATTAATTATGTCTGTTGTTAGATTGTGCGACCATAGCTGGCAACCCTTCCGACACGGAAAAATGCAGGTAGCATTTATAGCATTGTAACAGTTAGCAACATGCATAATTTAGCGATTACTAATAATTTAACACGTGTAACATTTTTTCTCACGAATTTGGTCTGACCTCATTAACAACATAATTAACCAGAATTCGTATTGTGTCTTTCGGCATTAGCAATATATTATTATATTTAGAGACTTTTGCATTCCTCCTCCAATGCACTGGAAAATAATGTTGTATGACCGGACGCCAGAGATGCTGAAATTTTATTTAAATGCCTTTCAGCATACACTTCCAGACCCCAGTAACCTCGCTCGTTGGAGCTATGCCGAGGATAGTTCATGTCCCCTTTGTAGTAACACCCCTTGCACAGCTAGACATATTCTAGCTGGCTGCAAGGTGGCCTTGGATAAAGGACGGTACACTTATCGCCACGACAAAGTCCTTGCTGTTATTCGCGAGGTACTCAGCCTCTCAGTGGCTCGTGCCAACGAGGATTCCACAGTATCCTCCAAACCCCCAATACAGTTTGTGCGGGTTGGCTCTAAAGGCAAAAATATCTCACTGCAAAACCTTTCTCAATAATCGAGAAAGCTTCAGATTGGATTATGGAGGTCGATTCGGTCTCTAAGTAGTATAAATTCCCTGAAAGTCTCGGATGCACAGCCCTGCGTCCAGATGTAACTCTTTACTCTCTATCTTGGAAGATGGTCCTTATCGTAGAATTAACTGTTCCATGGGAATCAAATATCCCAAAAGACCACGAGTACAAATGAAATAAATACCATGACCTCGCAAATGCCGTCACCCGGAACGGCTTCACTGTTCACCTTCACGCGGTGGAAGTAGGCGCTCGTGGCCTGCCAGCTAAATCTTTGTTTCACCTTTGTTTTAAAGATCTTGGTCTCTCCAGAAAAATAATCAACTCTTTTCTAGAAAAATGATCTAAAACCGCGATTTCTGCATTTTAAATTCTATGGCTTCGAAGGGGGAGTGAATGGGTGGTAAGGTGGACGCTCATATATGGCAAGACAGCTGTCCTAAACCTACCACAGCCGGTCGTTAGTCCGGAATCCACCGTTCACCTCCCAGAAGTGTAATAATTATATATGGGTATCGCCGTAAAAAATTGTATTAAACATTCTAAAAATCAGCAACACATGTTGGCCATCAGTAACATTCAAGATTACACGTAACAAACGTGAGTTTCATAAAGGTCTGTTTATAGCATAATAATAATAATAATTTTATTTATTTATTCAAAAAAATATACATTTCGGTTGGTTTACAATGCAGAATCTGCCTAACTAGGCCATAGCCCGACCATGACATGAAAGTCAATGGGCACCATTTTATTTATAAATAGGATAGAAAACGAATTTACCGCGTGAAATTTGTAGGACCCGACGTTTCGGTGACGTTGCAGCCGCCGTTGTCTAGGGTAGTCTACCCTAGACAACGGCGGCTGCAACGTCACCGAAACGTCGGGTCCTACAAATTTCACGCGGTAAATTCGTTTTCTATCCTATTTATAATGTCAAACAACCGCGATAGTCTTCGATTTCATACCATTTTATTTATTTTTATTATAGTTTTAGTAAATCTTAAATTTATTCAAATCATCCTCGAATTGTAGCACTCCACGACGATTGCAAATAGGATGTTCAAAACTTTGGCAATATCGTAAATACACATGTCTAATATGTCTTCTGCTTGTGGCCAGTAGAATAAACCATTAGATTTTTTATGCATGAACCTTTACATTGATTCTGTTAATTGCAATGATTTGCCCGACGTAACATTTCGAAATCCTGTTAGTTTGAAACCTAACCAATACGTATTTACCTTCAGCAATATGCTGGTCTTCTAAAATTTTTATACCTGATGAACCTGGAATATTTGGAGTTATATTTTCTTAGTGCTGTATATAATCTGTATTTAGCGCTTCGGTTCCCAAATTGGTTGGTTTGTGTTTCAATAAAATTCCTGTATTTTCATCCAAGATAAAAGGTTGCGGATCTTTTGAATTCGTACTAAGAACTGAATTTTCAGAGCTATCAGATAAGAAGCCATCGATATCATTATCTGTGTCAATGTAGTCTATTAGTACTTTGTCACTGTCCGAACTTTCTGATACGTAATCTGTTTTTCTCCGTTTTTTATGTTTTTTTTTTCATTTGCACTTTTTTAAAATTTGATTTATTTATTTTTACGTTTCTTTATAAAGCTTCAGCCTCGACTTGGTGATTGGGTGTATTTTCCGTGTAGTCCTTGTTGGTTTTTGTTTGCTGTAGGCCCTGTTGATCTTTCTTTACTGTAGAACCAGATTTAACAGTGTTTGGCATGGGCAAAAGAAGATGAGATTTTAAATCAAGACATTTACAATTTGCAGGCCTGGTACAAAAACAACTCAAACACCTATATCCGATAACGGTTTCTATCTCTGTATCACTTGATGTACTTCCATGGTCAGTGATACAGAGATTTGCTTTAATTCAGCTGGTAATTTATTTTTACCAATTTCGTCTTCAGAAATGAAATGTATCATCACTGATGATGATACATGTCATTGCAGCGTATTGAAGCAACTAATGCATTAGGTATGTCAATCCCATGTGACACATAGTTGTCGAGTTTTCTTTGAAATGCGGCACCCACACAGTCCGCTGCACCCTTTCCATGAGTTATATATATATGACCATTCTGATTATTTAATAAAACTATATTACATGTGCGCGCTATTAGCTATTAACCATTAACAATTAACAAACAACCGCCATCCATCGAATCTTTCTTGGTACGGGCTATGGCCTAGTTAGTCAGATTCGGAGTATAAAACAAATTGTAATTTAAATTTTTGATCAATAAAATAAAGTTATTATTATTATTATGTATTTAAATGAAACCAATATAAATACGTCCTAATTTCACGAATGTTACGTAACACATCAGCAACAAATGGTAACATACGGTAACGATCGTGAATGAAAAACACGCGCGACATAAACTTTAATTTGTTTTATTTGTAAATGCATAATGTTAGTAACGATATAAGCATTAATAGATCTAAGTACAAAATATACAACAGATAACATATTCCAATATTTACCTTGAAAATTCCAAGCTAAATCCCACTCAAAATTCTCAGGACAAATTCACGACCGAGACGTCGACCCACTCAGAGCAAAAGGAAAGATGGCAGAGTAGTTTATTATGTTGTCCATACTGCAACAAAGAGTTGCCATACGCAAAAAAATACTTAGGGATGCCAGTCTTTTATCAGTTTTCGATCAAATTGGTAACACACCAAAAGTAACATTGGGGAAACAAATATGGCGGCAAACCATTTGCAACATATATTTTCAGTAAATAATATATATATTCTTTTTACTAGTAAAGAAAACAAAAGATACACAATTTAAGTAAATGCGAAAATATTCAACATTTTAAATATATGACTACTTTGATCGCAATTTGTCATAAAAGGGGCAAAAATGGATTGGCGATGTAAATTTTAATAGGCACTTGAAAAATTGTGTTTGTTGTTAAAATTAATAAATCATATCACTTCATGCTTCTTTGCAGTAATTTCTTGTATTTTGATACATTTTCTAATACACTTTACTATAATTAAATTGGATTATGATTAGACCATAACTTTTTATAGAAAAACTGAAAGTAGTTAGGCGACACACACACGACAAAAAAAGTACAAATTTATACGGCGATACCCATATGACTAGATGGCCCGGTGAACTTCGTTCGTACCACCTAAAATTAATTTGATTGTAACTCTTCATAAGCGTTTATTAATCCTAATCAACCTTCCAAATGCAATTCATTGATATCTATAATATGGCCGAATCATGTACGGTTTGAGTTTCGTTTGGTGATTAAATGAAAGACGTTTGTAATTGAAATAAATTCAATGTATATAATTTACATGATAAAATATAAATGCAGTTCACATTCAACACAGAACATTCTGGTAAACTATGTTTTTCGTTTTGTCTTCCGGCGCGTAAATAAACAAAAATGATGGCTTTCCGACCGATGGCTTGGCGAACACGGGACATACAATTGTCCATGCGCGAAATACGGAAATTCCAAGATAATTCCGCAAACTTTCAACACGCGTGATTTGTCATCGCGAAGGTCAGACGAACGGGGAATCTAAATTCCGCTTTCCAGAATTACCAAGTGTACAACTGTAGATTGTCTTTCGAATATCGCAAAGGAAAAGATGCGCCAAAACTTTTCACGCTTTACAGTATTGAAATTCCCAAACTAAGTCCAAATTCGTGGTTATGTCATTAAAAAAACGGTTGTGTCACCCAAGACTTTCCTGTCAAGTAGTCAACCCAAAATTTGTTTTGGTTCGGAGACCTCTAACATTTTGGTAATAGATGAATAATTTCATTAAGAGTCGTGAGGCACTTGGACCAAAACAAAACTTACGCCCATAGGACGCACAATAAATAAAATAGGTGTGTGAAGACAGTATTTGACTAAATTGAAGGGATAATAAATTAATGTTGATATGCTCGAAGCTTGAAAAATAACAGCAAAGCAACACAATGAAGACGCAGATGGATAGAACAAATTATGCACAATATTGAGATGTATTAATCTCATATATAAAAAGAGAAGTTCCGATTCATTCATTCACTGACTGACTCATCAATGCCCAGCCCTAACCCTTAGACGTAGAAAGCTGAAATTTTGCACAGAGGTTCCTTTTAGGACGTAGGCGCTCACTAAGGGCGGATTTTTCGAAATTCAACCCCTAAAGGGGTGAAAAGGGGTTCCAAAGTTTGTATGGAAAATCGATATAGATGTACATTTTAATTCGAAACTTTTTAAGATTACTCTTATAAACAAATAAACAAATAGGTGTTTTATGGTTTTTCAAAATTCCGCCCCTAAAGGGGAAAAACGGGGGTTTAAAATTTGTATGGACAAACGATTTTAGATGACTTTTTATTTCGAAAGTTTGTAAGATTACTCTAATAAATAAATAAGGAAACACGTGTTTCATATATTTTCAAAATTCAACCCCTAAAGGGTTGAAAAGGGGTTTCGAAATTTTTATAGAGAGACGATATAGATGTACTTTTTAATTCGAAACTTTGTAAGATTACTCTAATAAACAAATAAGAAAATAGGTGTTTCATGTTTTTTCAAAATTCAACCCCTAAAGGGGTGAAACGGAGTTTCAAAATTTGTATGAATGAACAATATTAGATGTGCTTTTTATTTAGAATTCCAGTAGGATTACTATAATAAAAAAATAACAAAATGCTTCATTCGTGGTTTTTCCAAAACTCAACCCCTAAAGGGGTGGAAAGGGGTTATAAAATTTGTATGGAGAAACGATATTGATGGTCTTTCATTAAATTCGAAACTTTGTAAGATTACTCTATTAAACAAATAAGAAAATAGATGTTTCATTTTTTTTTAATTCTACCCCTAAAGGGGTGAAACAGGGTTCCAAACTTTGTATGAATAAACAATATTAAATGTGCTTTTTATTTCGAAACTTCGAAGGATTACTCTAATAAAAAGGTAAGAAGTTACGTATTTCGTGGTTATTGAAAATTCAACCCCTAAAGGGGTGAAATGGGGTTTTACAATTTGTATGGAGAACCGATATAGATGAACTTTTTAAACAAAACTTTGTAAGATTACTCTTATAAACAAATAAATAAATACGTGTTTTATGGTTTTTCAAAATTCCGCCCCTAAAGGGGTAAAACGGGGTTTTAAAATTTGTATGGATAAACAATTTTAAATGGACTTGTTATTTTGAAACTCTGTAAGATTACTCTAATAAATAAATAAGGAAACACGTGTTTCATATTTTTTCAAAATTCAACCCCTAAAGGGTTGAAAATGGGTTTCGATTTTTTTATGGAGATACGATATAGATGTACTTTTTAATCAAAACTTTGTAAGATTACTCTTATAAACAAATAAATAAATAGGTGTTTTATGGTTTTTCAAAATTCCGCCCCTAAAGGGGTAAAACGGGGTTTTAAAGTTTGTATGGATAAACAATTTTAAATGGACTTTTTATTTTGAAACTCTGTAAGATTACTCTAATAAATAAATAAGGAAACACGTGTTTCATATTTTTTCAAAATTCAACCCCTAAAGGGTTGAAAATGGGTTTCGATTTTTTTATGGAGATACGATATAGATGTACTTTTTAATTCGAAACTTTGTAAGATTACTCTAATAAACAAATAAGGAAATAGGTGTTTCATGTTTTTTCAAAATTCAACCCCTAAAGGGGTGAAACGGAGTTTCAAAATTTCTATGAATGAACAATATTAGATTTGCTTTTTATTTCGAATTCCTGTAGGATTACTCTAATAAAAAAATAACAAAATGCTTCTTTCGTGGTTTTTCCAAAACTCAACCCCTAAAGGAGTGGAAAGTGGTTATAAAATATGTATGGAGAAACTATATGGATGCTCTTTTTAATTTGAAACTTTTTAAGATTACTCTACTAACCAAATATGAAAATAGGTGTTTCATATTTTTTTTATAACTCTACCCCTAAAGGGGTGAAACAGGGTTCCAAACTTTGTATAAATAAACAATATTAGATGTGCTTTTTATTTCGATACTTCGAAGGATTACTCTAATAAAAAGGTAAGAAAATACGTCTTTCGTGGTTATTCAAAATTCAACCCCTAAAGGGGTGAATTTTGAGGGGGGGTATACAATTTGTATCGAGAAACGATATAGATGAACTTTTTAATTCAAAACTTTGTAACATTACTCTTATAAACAAATAAACAAATAGGTGTTTTATGGTTTTTCAAAATTCCGCCCCTAAAGGGGTAAAACGGGGTTTTAAAGTTTGTATGGATAAACGATTTTAGATGGACTTTTTATTTCGAAACTTTGTAAGATTACTCTAATAAAGAAATAAGGAAACACGTGTTTCATATTTTTTCAAAATTCAACCCTTAAAGGGGTGAAAATGGGTTTTGAAATTTATATGGAGAGACGATATAGATGTACTTTTTAATTCGAAATTTTGTAAGATTACTCTAATAAACAAATAAGAAAATAGGTGTTTCATGTTTTTTTTAATTGTACCCCTAAAGGGGTGAAACAGGATTCAAAACTTTGTTTGAATAAACAATATTAGATGTGCTTTTTATTTTGAAACTTCGTGTTTTTTCCAAAATTCAACCCCTAAAGGGGTGGAAAGGGGTTATAAATTTTGTATGGAGAAACGATATAGCTGGTCTTTAGAATTCGAAACTTTGTAAGGTTACTCTATTAAACAAATAAGAAAATAGGTGTTTCATATTTTTTTTAATTCTACCCCTAAAGGGGTGAAACAGGGTTCCAAACTTTGTATGAATGAACAATATTAGATGTGCTTTTTATTTCGAAACTTTGAAGGATTACTCTAATAAAAAAAATAAGAAAAAACGTCCTTCGTGGTTTTTTAAAATTCAACCCCTAAATGAGTGAAAGGGGTTATACAATTTGTATGGACAAACGATATAGATGAACTTTTTAATTCGAAACTTTGTAAGAATAAATTCTACTAAATTTAAGGGGGAAAAGAAACTCTAATAAATTTAAGGGGGAAACAAGTGTTTCATGTTAAATCAATATTCAAGACCTAAAGGGGTGAAACAGTGTATATATTATTTTTTTTGGATAAACGATATTAGATTAACTTTTTAATTCGAAACTTTGTATTTTTTTTCTAATAAACTAATAAGGAAATAGGTATTTTATGTTTTTTAAAAATACAACCCCTAAAGGGGTGAAACGGTGTTTCAAAATTTGTTTGGATAAACGACATTAGATGGACTTTTTAATTCAAAACTTCGTACGATTTTAAAACTTTGTAAGATTACTCTAATAAACAAATAAGCAAATAGGTCTTTCGTATTTTTTTAAAATTCAACCCCTAAAGGGGTGGAAAGGGGTTTCAAAGTTTGTATGGAAAAACGATTTTAGATGGACTTTTTATTTCGAAAGTTTGTAACATTACTTTAATAGTTTATATTTATATATTTACATATATATATATATATATATATATATATATATATATATATATATATATATATATATATATATATATATATATATATATATATATATATATATATATATATATATATATATTTACTTTAATAAGGAAACATGTGTTTCATATTTTTTTTAATTCAACCCCTAAAGGGGTGAAAAGGGGTTTCGACTTTTTTATGGAGAAATGATATAGATGTACTTTTAATTTGAAACTTTATAAGATTACTCTAATAAACAAATAAGAAAACAGGTGTTTCATGTTTTTTCAAAATTCAACCCCTAAAGGGGTGAAACGGGTTATCAAAATTTGTAAGAATATACAATATTAGATGTGCTTTTTATTTCGAATTCCTGTAGGATTACTCTAATTAAAAAAAATGCTTCTTTCGTGGTTTTTCCAGAATTCAACCACTAAAGGGGTGGAAAGGGGTTATAAAATTTGTATGGAGAAACGATATAGATGGTCTTTATAATTCGAAACTTTGTAAGATACAAACAAATGAGAAAATAGATGTTTCATGTTTTTTTTTTATTCTACCACTAAAGGGATGAAACCGGGTTCCAAACTTTGTATTAATAAACAATATTAGGGTTGTGAAAAGGGGTTAAAAATTTGCATGGAGAAATGATATTAGATGGAATTTGTAGGAATAATCTAATAAACATCTAGGCAAATACGTATTTCGCAATTATTTTAATTCAACCCTTAACCCTTCAGGCCTCGGCCCCTCAGCCGATTGACAAGTTGCTGTCCCAAAAAAATTTAGTAAAAATTAGTAAAAAAAATGAATACGATACTGTCTCACCAAAACATTAATTACTGCCAAACCACTGTACCCACAATTAAAATGAAACATATTAACATAATAAAACATAATAAAATCAAACAAATTAAATTAAAATAAAATTAAAACGGGGCGGTCACGCTGAATCGTTTTGTGGCCGATATCGGCCAATAGGGGCTTGAGGGGTTAATGGGGTGAAAATGCGTTTAAATGATATTAAACCAATAATCTAATGCATGTCTCATATTTTTCAAAAATTTACCACTTAGGGGGTGAGAAAGGGGAAATAACCCTAAAAATCAAAATAGAATCTGAGTCGCGCGCGACGGTTCCCGGACACTAGAACTTTATTATAAATTCATAGTTTGTCTCGATAACATGCGTAGCGCAAGCATCGCCATCGTTACATCTTCACGCCTATCTACTTAGTTGATTATCATGAAGTACATTGACAGGAGTACAGACAAGGATGTTGGATACCTTCATATATAACACGCAAAAACTTACCACTTGATTGGGAAAAGTGATCTATCTTACCCCAAATTTAACGCGAGCGAAGCCGCGGGCAACAGCTAGTAAGTATATAAAATGACCCAGGACCAATGAGAAATAATCGATCCACGATAATTGAACGTGCAAGAGGTTATGACAAATAAATTTAAAGTGATAGGTAATAATAGTCATATAAAGATATTGAAATAAAACAGGGAAAATATAAATTGCCAATATACAAGATATAAACAGGAGTTTTAGAATATAAATAGGTGAAATATATCGCTATAAACAAGTGTATGTATTGGATAAGGATACAGGACTGATATTGGAATAACTTAGACGGGCTGAAAGGTGTTGATATGGAACAGTAAGAGATAGCTTTTGAGAAGGGTCATTTGAGGTGGAATGCAGTAAGAAAGAATAGCAAGTTATACGATTTTTTTCAGGTCCGCTTCTCTTCCTATAAAAATTGCTTGAGCCTTTTCGTGTTGTCTCTTGTGAATGCGGCAGTTGGAAACCCAGCTGAACTTATATCCTTTCTGCTTTGCAGTCAATTTCGCAAGGCACAGCAAGTTTTTATTGTAGGCAGTGGTTATAATTAGTGTTAAAGTTTTACCAGAAACGGATGCAGTGGCTAGCAGCGGTGGCTGACTAGGATGAAAAATGAGGTCCGTTATACAACCGCCTGCTATCAAACTGTATGCAAAATCCAGCTCATCGGACCCATATCTGTAAGAAACCAGGTGTTAGTCATTAGTAAGGGTCGGATTATATGCACCGTAAATTTGCCAAGATATGCACCATTCATTGTAACTACATATTTGTAAGGAATAATGAAGAAATTTACGAATCTTAACAAAAACTACAACGGTTTTGAACGCCACTCGCTTGTTTTAGGAAAACGAAAAATCTATAATTAACTTCTATAATTAAAATCTAGAATCAAAATCATAAAGAAATGATTGTGTCCACACTCTTACTGCAAATACTTGACTACAATGATGTTTGTTATATAGATGCCAGTGAGGTTATTTTGAATAAGCTGGAGCGCCTGCAAAATATCTTCCTCAGGTATGTTATTAACTTGCGAAAGTTCGACCACGTTAGCTGCTTTCGTGAGCAACTTCATTGGCTTCCTATTCGCGATCGAAGAAATTTGCATACTTTGTCGCTACTCTACAACATACTCAATAACTCCACTTCACCCTCCTATCTCAAGGAGAATTTCCACCCGTTGGGAGGCCACGGTTTTCCACTTCGATCAAGCCAGGATAACACACTCGCCATTCCGATACATCATTCTTCTGTTTACACGCACTCTTTTATGGTCTGCTCTGCTCGTTTATGGAATCAGCTCTCTCACTCTATCAGGCATGCACCTTCGTTGCATACTTTCAAAAAGTTGTTAAAGAAACATTTATTTTTACACAGCCACCAACCAAATACTTCACCTTGTCCTCTCCTTTATCATTTCCCGGGCAACCTTGGCATAAGTTATTGACATATATTTGTATAGGTTTATTAAATTTATATTAAACTAGCTGACCCGGCGAACTTCGTGCCGCCTAACAGTCAATGAATATCGTGTTACAGATTAGCCGAACTTAATTTATGATTTTATCAAAGTAATACAATGACTACAAAATAAATATTAAGTTCACTACTTTATTAAGATAATAACACAAAAAGAAATATAAAAGTAGAAAAATTAAGTATATCAATCGCGAGTCAGCAAGACATGATTGAATTAAACTATTTACATATTGTGCAGCATGGGATGCACTCTGTTTAATTCTCTTCAATGAAGCACCTTGTGATATACAATTTTTTTGATTTTTTTATCAGGTTCAAGAACAAATAAAGCGGATGATTTGCCGACACGTGAACATGCCACGTACAACTTACCATGAGAAAAACAGGGACTTATATTTTGTATGGGAAAATATTTTTTCTTTTATTTCAATTTTTTGTCAATTTTCCAATTTTCGTTTTTAATAGTTATTCTGCTATTCGGGTCGGAGACAAATGCAACAAATAAAAAACCATGAAAATCGGTTCAGCCATTCTAGAGTTATAAGTGTTCGAACAAACCCGACTTTGTTTTATATATATAGATACAACGGTCTAACCCATCCCCTTAGGAAGTTTTAACGATATTGATCGTTCTGTCTCCCAAGAAGTGAGCGTAGAAGACTTGGGACGAAAGCAGTCCACTGTCTAGCTGCGCCGCTCACCCGCAAGAAGCCAACGTCTTACCGCGGATGACCAGGTTAATTACGCAGCGGGCCGACACTTGCACGCTTACTTCCAGTTGCAACCAGATTACTCCGGTCACTCGAATGGTTACGGGTTCGAGGTCCTCCCCCTCTCGTAGCGGTGATACGGTGTCTACCGAATCTGGCTGTCGGTCAGAATGCACAATCGATTGGCTGATGCCACACTGTGTGCAGCTGTCAAAATTGCCATATTTGTTTCGCAGTAGTCAATGTTTCAATGTACTCAAGCAGACCTTTCATCTGACACTAAAAACGATATATTTATGTTAATTTATTGATATTTCAACATTTAGACAGGCATTTTTTTGATATTTTGACAGTTTAGGTGCCACTCTAGAGGACAAAACGATTCTAACAATACGACGCACTTCTAAATCGGTTGAAGCGTTAAGAAGATATGGTGGAATAAAGAAATGGAAAGTGTACATAAATTAACCCATAACTCTCTTTTTGGGCAGTCGTGTAAAATACACTCAATTTGTAAATTAAAGGCTAAAAACTAATTGTTTACTAGCTGCGCCCAGCGGTTTCACCCGCGTGGTGATAGAAAATTGTGATAATGATGATAGAAAACCATATATCTTTATAAATTATAGCCTATGTGTTATTCTGATGTGTAAGCTATATTATTGTAAAGTTTCATCAAAATCCATTCAGTAGTTTTTGCGTGAAAGAGTAACAAACATCCATACATACATACAAACTTTCGCGTTTATAATATTAGTAGGATTAGTAAGATAGTAGGATAGAATTTAAATTTCGAATGTCAATTTCTTAGATTTTTTCCTACTTACTTGACAGTTATCGTTATATTTTAGATAATTCACGCTTAAGAATAAAGAGTTTTATTATTATTATTATTATTATTATATCTTTATAAATTATAGCCTATGTGTTAATCTGATGTGTAAGCTATATTATTGTAAAGTTTCATCAAAATCCATTCAGTAGTTTTTGGAAAGAGTAACAAACATCTTTCGCGTTTATAATATTAGTTGGATATTACCTGTGAATATTGTATTGCCTATGAGTATGTGAGGGACCACCCCTCACTAGACTCCAATTTATTCGGTGTGAGGTGGTGGTGTCAACTTGCGGGTTATCTCCGTATTAAAATTTGATTTTAAGTATATCAGAAGGTATTTAATGAGAGTTCGATATTGCCAGTTTGTAACGCTTCTCCAATAGGTTATATTGACGCGAATGTATTGGTTATCGGCCTGAAGTTACGAGGGTGTGTGGAGAAGGATTGTACTTGTGCTCCTAGTATCTCGTACTGGGCACGGCTCGAGTCTGTGGGAATGCAGACTGATGCGTCTCGCCTCGATAGGGACATGAAGGAAAAGGTAACCAAGAAGCCGGGGTACCGAGGTATGCCGTCGCTGTCTTGGGGGACGTGATCACTCGAGGAATGATACTTTGGTTGCTTTCTCGCCGGTTTATATAGGCCGAGAAATGATGCAATCCAAAATATTCCGAGTAAAAGTATTGTTTCATCGTGCTGACTCATCGCTGCACGAGGTAGAATAATACCTGAAATTGTGTCAGTGTATTTCACTGGAAATCAATGCATTTGTTGATTGCATGTAACGATACTTAACCCTTCAGGCCTCGGCCCCTCAGCCGATTGACAAGTTTAACCCAAAAAAAATTAGTGAAAATTAGTAAAAAAATTGAATTACGACACTGTCTCACCAAAACATTAATTACTGCCAAACCACTGTACCCATAATTAAAATGAAACATATTAACATAATAAAACATAATAAAATGAAACAAATTAAATTAAAATAAAATTAAAACAGGGCCGTTACGCTGAATCATGTTGTGGCCGATATCGGCCAATCGGGGCTTGAGGGGTTAAGGGCCGTTACAGGTATGCATATTTATATTGTTAATATTGTTTAGCGTTACAATATATGATCTGGACAATTCAGCAAAGCTGCCTATCCAAAATAAATGAAAATAATAATATTGTATCCTACTGTACCTTTTAGTTTTGTAGACCATGATTGTTCCATCGTGATCGCACCATCCCTCATGGCGACTGCTACCTATAGAGACGGCTAGGGTGTTGCCTGAAGAGCTCCACGTCAGACCCAGAATAGCTACCGACTGCAAAAAAACAATATGTTGAGATTTGTTCTCTAGAATGGGCGACGCATATAGGAAGTCAGGGCTTCGAAGTCCTGGTGCACTGTGACCTCTGTAAATATTTGTACCTCCGTTTACTTAGTTCATTCCCCAGTTCTGTGCTTTCTACAGACTTCAATATTTTGAGAGAAATATATTTTGCCCATCTTACTTGGGTCTAGAAGTGTCTGCTCCTTGATTGCATTAGTAGTCCAAATTACCATAGAAAGTGAAGCGACGTCTTCGCTTCTTTAAGGGGTGAGCCTGATTTAGAACAAAGTTGCACAGTCTTTTAACAAAGTTGAAATCTGATCATGAATCTTATATATTAGTTTTATCTTTTATTTTAGTTTGAGAATGAACTTCTGCAAATCATCTGTTAAAAAATAATGAGCCCGCATAAGTTTACTATTATACTACATATTATGATAAAAGATAATAAACATAATGTAATATAATTTAATATATATATATATATATATATATATAATTTAATATATATATGAGATAATTGGATGAAGGGTGAGCGTTACTAGTTGTAAAATGGGCCCAACTTATATATATATAATATATATATATATATTTATATATATATATATATATATATATATATATATATATATATATATATATATATATATATATATATATATATATATATAAAGCATACAATAATTCGGCTGCAGTGAGCAATAACTAAGAACATCATTAGTTATCAATTGCGGAAACAGGTGCTGCTGCCCTAAGTATTTAAAGAGGACATTAACTATCGGTAAAATGTTTCTGGTCCACCAGGACCCCAGATAAGTAACTTTTCATGAATCTAATTTTATATATTATTGAAAATAATTTAAAAAAAATTACACCCTTAAAATATCAATATATATATATATATATATATATATATATATATATATATATATATATATATATATATATATATATATATATATATATATATATATATATATATATATACATATATATATATATATATATATATATATATATATATATATATATATATATATATATATATATATATATATATATATATATATATATATATATATATATATATATATATATATATATATATATATATATATATATATATATATATATATATATATATATATATATATATATATATATATATATATATATTTCAATTATTTTCAATAATATATAAAATTTGATTCATGAAAAGTTACTTATCTGGGGTCCTGGTGGACCGGTGGACCAGAAACATTTAAACGATAGTTAATGTCCTCTTTAAATACTTAGGGCAGCGGCACCTGTTTCCGCAATTGATAACCTATGATGTTCTTAGTTATTGCAGCCGAATTACTGTATGCCCTTGGATGTAATAAGTATAGGAGGATGGTTTCTGTAACAGAAATGGATGTTAGTAACTTATTTTAGAAGAAATTATATGATTGAGAATATTTCGACACTAGTCGTATTCATCTCTATGACATTTCTGACAGAACAATTTTTTCAAAATTTAAATTTAAAAAAAAACTGAACATAGAGAAATGGGTTAATAATATTTTGCAATATCGTTATAAATGCACCATAACCGACCTTGAAAAACATTATTAATAATGATTTTTAAATGAAAAATATTAATAAGCTTTTAATGAATATGTCTGAACAAATATAATTACTGTATTAATTTTGCCTATTCAGACCGGGACCCTTGCAAGCGCCTAAAATATTTATAAAAGCCAACTCCCAAGATTTAACGTCTCTTTCTTTAGCGTTATCGCCAAGGCACTTAATAATTTTTACTTTAAAACAATGATCAAAAGTTAAATTGTGTGCCTTAGCATGCAATGCTATTGGAAGTTGACTTTCATTGCCTACGCTGGCCCTGTGATTATTTAACCTAATGCTAAGAGGTGTAGTTGTTTCCCCAATATAAAATGCATTGCAGGTCTGGCAAAGTAATTGATATACAATATTTTTTGAAATGCAACTACTATTAAAAGGAACTCTGTAACTGTTGGGAGTGTTAGGACTAGTAAAATAAATGCTTCGATCTAATAAAGGACATGTTTTACAACGTGATCGACCGCAAGGTTGTAGGCCCAAATTTTTGTTAGTACTAAGATAATTTCGATTATTTTTATTAAGTATTGATTTTAAATTAGGAGGTTTTCGAAATGATAAAATTGGTGGTATATCTAATAAACCTTTGGTTGATGGGTCGTTAGCTATAATAGGGAATAAATCTGCTAAAATTGGTCGCAGTTTCTCAGTGCCAGGAAAATAAGTAGTACTTAGAAAGATTTTATTTTGATTTAAATTTGACACCAATTTAGGTTTAGGTGAAAATTTTGTTTCGGAATTTATTATATTTTTATCTAACAAAGAGGCAGGATAATTTCTTTCTATTAGTGATTTTTTAAGATTAGAAAGGTACTTATCTAGATTTTCTTTATTATTAATTAAACGGTGTCCGCGAATGGACATTGAATATGGAATTGACTTTTTGGTATGAAACGGATGACAGCTATCGAAATGTAGGTATTGCTCTTTGTTTGTAGGTTTTATATGAATTGCAGTTTTAATGGTGCCTTCGGATAGAGTTAGATCAACGTCTAAGAATGTAATTTGATTTTCTGATATAGTGTATGTAAAATCTAAGGGTCCGAAATTATTTAAATCTGTAAGGAAGTCAGTGAGTGTGTCATGTCCATGTGGCCAAAACAATATAATATCATCAATAAACCTATACCACATTAGTGGTTGTAAATTTTGAGTAAGAAGAAATTTATTTTCTAATAACCCCATGAAAAGATTAGCATAAGAAGGAGCCATTCTTGTTCCCATTGCTGTACCTTTAATATGGAGATAAAATTCATCCTCAAAAGAAAAAGCATTCTTAGTGAGGACGAATTCAGCCAACTTACAAAGAAAATTTGTAGAAGGAATTTGGGGGCTGGGCCTTTGATTAAGGTAATGGGAAATCGCTTCTAAGCCTAAATCATGGGGAATATTAGTATAAAGAGAATTTCGAAAACCTCCTAATTTAAAATCAATACTTAATAAAAATAATCGAAATTATCTTAGTACTAACAAAAATTTGGGCCTACAACCTTGCGGTCGATCACGTTGTAAAACATGTCCTTTATTAGATCGAAGCATTTATTTTACTAGTCCTAACACTCCCAACAGTTACAGAGTTCCTTTTAATAGTAGTTGCATTTCAAAAAATATTGTATATCAATTACTTTGCCAGACCTGCAATGCATTTTATATTGGGGAAACAACTACACCTCTTAGCATTAGGTTAAATAATCACAGGGCCAGCGTAGGCAATGAAAGTCAACTTCCAATAGCATTGCATGCTAAGGCACACAATTTAACTTTTGATAATTGTTTTAAAGTAAAAATTTTTAAGTGCCTTGGCGATAACGCTAAAGAAAGAGACGTTAAATCTTGGGAGTTGGCTTTTATAAATATTTTAGGCGCTTGCAAGGGTCCCGGTCTGAATAGGCAAAATTAATACAGTAATTATATTTGTTCAGACATATTCATTAAAAGCTTATTAATATTTTTCATTTAAAAATCATTATTAATAATGTTTTTCAAGGTCGGTTATGGTGCATTTATAACGATATTGCAAAATATTATTAACCCATTTCTCTATGTTCAGTTTTTTTTTTTAAATTTAAATTTTGAAAAAATTGTTCTGTCAGAAATGTCATAGAGATGAATACGACTAGTGTCGAAATATTCTCAATCATATAATTTCTTCTAAAATAAGTTACTAACATCCATTTCTGTTACAGAAACCATCCTCCTATACTTATTACATCCAAGGGCATACAGTAATTCGGCTGCAATAACTAAGAACATCATAGGTTATCAATTGCGGAAACAGGTGCCGCTGCCCTAAGTATTTAAAGAGGACATTAACTATCGTTTAAATGTTTCTGGTCCACCAGGACCCCAGATAAGTAACTTTTCATGAATCTAATTTTATATATTATTGAAAATAATTGAAAAAAATTTACACACTTAATATATATATATATATATATATATATATATATATATATATATATATATATATATATATATATATATATATATATATATATATATATATATATATATATATATATATATATATATATATATATATATATATATATATATATATATATATATATATATATATATATATATATATATATATATATATATATAAATATATATATATATATATATATATTTGATAAGGTTTGTAAAGAAATCCGTTTATAGGATCATGTTTTTATTTAAAATAAAATTAGTAAAAGCTACTTTAAAAGTAGCGAAGCAAAACCCAGGTTGTATTGGGAAATGCTTATGTTTGAATGAGATATACTTACGGATGTGCACGACTTTCGACAGGTGCAATGTAAGTTTAAAGGTCCTTTTGCAGTCGACTAACGATCACTATTCATCCATATATCTCATAAATAGGGCTTATCCTTATGCAACACAAAATGCCTTCAAATGAGACGAATTAAGCGAAAAAATTAAAAATTAAACTATTGATCATTTCGGCAAGGCCGTTTTACAAATGAAAGTGACATTACGAAATAATTCAAATTTCGAATGCTACTAACATTTAAAATATGATACAATTGGCTGAGTTTGTTATCAACGACCCATTAAATCGAATTAAAAATAAATAAAAAAACTCCATATGCTCAATGAAATGAAAGAAGAAACTTAAATCTTTATTTCTGGCAGAGAAGTTTATAAAAAAGATTGTATAATGTTATCAAAATAGGGTAAACCTATATAAAATTGTATAATATTAAAAAATTGTAAAGAAACATTGTAGAAAACAGTATAATATTGTTATATTTGATAAGGCATTTTGTGTTGCATAAGGATAAGCCCTATTTATGAGATATATGGATGAATAGTGATCGTTAGTCGACTGCAAAAGGACCTTTAAACTTACATTGCACCTGTCGAAAGTCGTGCACATCCGTAAGTATATCTCATTCAAACATAAGCATTTCCCAATACAACCTGGGATTTCCTTCGCTACTTTTAAAGTAGCTTTTACTAATTTTATTTTAAATAAAAACATGTATATATATATATATACATACATACATACATACATACATACATACATACATACATACATACATACATACATACATACATACATACATACATACATACATACATACATACATACATACATACATACATACATACATACATACATACATACATACATACATACATACATACATACATACATACATACATACATACATACATACATACATACATACATACATACATACATACATACATACATACATACATACATACATACATACATACATACATACATACATACATACATACATACATACATACATACATACATACATACATACATACATACATACATACATACATACATACATACATACATACATACATACATACATACATACATACATACATACATACATACATACATACATACATACATACATACATACATACATACATACATACATACATACATACATACATACATACATACATACATACATACATACATACATACATACATACATACATACATACATACATACATACATACATACATACATACATACATACATACATACATACATACATACATACATACATACATACATACATACATACATACATACATACATACATACATACATACATACATACATACATACATACATACATACATACATACATACATACATACATACATACATACATACATACATACATACATACATACATACATACATACATACATACATACATACATACATACATACATACATATATATACATATATATATAGATTGACGTCTGCATCATCTGCGAGCAATACTCAAACCTCGGGGATAGAACGTGGTACACGGATAACTCCGACACTGCAGCCATCTGGATTGTAAACTCAAACAAGGTTACGACCAACGATAGAGGATGCGGAGAAGGATTTGTCTGGATAAAAACCCCTACGACCTATTTCATAAGCGTCTACCTTTCACCTAATGAAGGAATTAGTGTGTTTCGCCAAAAGCTGGCTAGCATTGAAAACGCCATAAACAAATTCAATGGCGAAGTCATCGTAGCTGGCGACTTCAACGCTAAATCTGCTGAATGGGGAGCAGATTTTTCAGACACCAGAGGAAACGAAGTCGCAGACTTTGCTGCTAGGCTCGACCTCACAGTCCTGAATACTGGAAATACCTCGACTTTCAGAAGACCGGGGTACAATGAGTATATCCTCGACATCTCACTAGGAACCTCAAAAATTACTAGTAAGATTAAGAACTGGACTGTCTCTGAAGAATACAGTGGTAGCGATCACCAACACATCACATTTAGTGTGGAAGAGGCTCCCAATTCGGCAACGCAACAAGGTCCTGAAGAACGAAGGTGGAACGCAAAAAAGCTCGACCCAGAAGCTCTTCGAACGTCCCTCTCGCAAAGCTGGTTAACCCTTAAACTCCATC
The DNA here is from genome assembly GCA_944548615.1 of Micropterix aruncella. Classification (NCBI taxonomy): domain Eukaryota; kingdom Metazoa; phylum Arthropoda; class Insecta; order Lepidoptera; family Micropterigidae; genus Micropterix; species Micropterix aruncella. Next base: position 13,942,544 of record OX155974.1, on the reverse strand, counting down.
CGACTCCCAGCAACAGCAGTGAGACAGAGAGGTTAGTGTCGGAAACGATGAAGGCTATCGCCGCCTCCTGTGACACCTCTATGCCACGTTTGAAAAAACGGGGCTCACTCAGGCCAGCATATTGGTGGACACCAGAAATCGCGGCACTCCGGAAGAGATGCCACGAACTTCGCCGCCAAGCAACGAGAGCCGCGAAATGTGCCCATGCCCAAAATGTATACTCTAGCGAGTATAAGGAGGCAAAAAAGGTACTAAACCGTACCATCAAGACAAGCAAAGCGACACTCTGGAAAGAAATCTGCAATGATCTTGACAAGGATATCTGGGGCAAAGCCTACCAAATTGTTGTCAAAAAACTAGGGAAGGCTTCACCAGAAGCGCCAAAACCCCCGGCCATAATGAACAACATTGTAGCGGAGTTGTTCCCCAAACACCCGCTGCGAGAAAAAAGGAACTATGCTAACAGCGACGAAGTTACACTCTTCACAGTCAAGGAACTACAAGAAGCAGCTAAGCACCTCAAGGCAGGAAAAGCACCTGGTCCCGATGGCATTCCAACGTCGGTGATCAAAATCATAACACAGGAATTCCCGGACATACTGCTGAATGCATACAACGCATGCCTGAAAACTGGGACATTTGCTACCGTCTGGAAGCGCCAGAGACTGGTCCTCCTGGACAAAGGGAAGGAAAATCCCTTAACACCTTCGTCTTTCAGGCCACTCTGCATGCTAGATATCGCTGGAAAACTATTAGAAAAGCTACTACAGGCAAGACTTCGAAACGATATCGACCGCGCTGGAGGCCTCGCTGAAAATCAACGCGGCTTCAATCGCTGAAAATTAAGAAGATCATTGGGATTGCAACAGAAGCGTGGTCTGGAACACTTAAATCGCGCAAAGCCTGCATCCTCCTCACCCTAGACGTGAGAAATGCCTTCAACAGCGCAACATGGGATGACATCCTGCGTGCACTGGAGCACCGGTTCAACATAACAAAAGAAAACTTGGCCATAGTTGAGGATTACCTCGACACGAGAACGCTAATTGTTAAAACCACAGAAGGCTCCCAAGAGTACCCGATAACGGCTGGCGTACCTCAGGGTTCGGTGATGGGACCCGATCTATGGAACGCAACTTACGACGAACTGCTGGAGATCCCTTTACCGAAGCAAGTCCAGCTAACGGGCTTTGCTGATGATGTCGCGGCCACAATAATGGCAGACAGCGTTGAGGAGGCCGAACTCCTTGTCCGGTCGACCATTGACGCCGTCGAAAACTGGCTCGAGGAACACCAGCTAAAACTAGCTAAACATAAAACAGAGATGGTTGTGCTGACACGCCAGAAATGGTTTCCAAAACCCTTTAATGTCGATATTGGCGAGACAACAGTGACGTCTACAAGGGCACTGCGCTATCTGGGAGTGATCATAGATGAAAAGCTATCGTTTCGCGAACACCTAGAAAAGGCATGCACAAAAGCCAGCAAGACGGTATCCAGCCTATCAAGAATCATGGCCAACACAATAGGCCCACGAACAAAGAAGAGAAGAGTTCTTCTGGAAGTAGTCCACTCAATCCTGCTCTATGGAGCGGAAATATGGGCAGACATCCTGAACCAAAAGACCTATCGGCGTAAGATAGCGGCAGTCCAACGGCGAGGGGCCCTTAGGGTGACCTGTGCCTACCGCACGGTTTCCGAAGCAGCAGTACTGGTGATAGCGGGGGCTCCACCTATCGACCTATTAGCATCAGAGAGAGTAAAACTCTACGACCTCAAAATCAGAGGCGACAACACAAACGAGGCCAGGGGAAGAGTGAAGGCAGAAACACAGAAAGAATGGGAAGACAGATGGAAGACCAGTGACAAGGCCAGATGGACTGCTCGCTTGATTCCGAATATCAAAACCTGGCTCACCCGAAATCACGGTGAGACGGACCTCTTCCTGACTCAACTGCTGACGGGCCATGGCTCCTTCAACGCCTATCTATTCAAAATGGGCCTACACCACACCCCGAGGTGCAAATACTGTCCGAACAAAACCGATGACGTAGAGCACACGTTTTTCGAGTGTGAACGCTGGAGGAGCCACAGAGCCAACACCGAGGCAGTCATAGGCGAGACGCTCAATCCTGCGAGTCTGGTAAGCCACATGATGGAGCGAGAAGAGGTCTGGAATGAAGTCGCAGCCTACGCGCAGCGCCTTCTAAAGGAGAAAAAAATAGAGAGCGCCCAGTAGCACAGGAGCATGCGTAACACAGACTGGGCTGAAGAAATGCTAACGCGGTCCCGACCCAGTCTTCCCCGTATCCAAGTGCGGGGAAAGAGGAGAGGAGGTTTTTTAGTGGGTGGAAATCCCACACTACCGACCATCAATCTTTCAAGATAGCGGTGTCTTTGAAAGATTTTTCCTCCTCCACATAAAAAAAAAAAAAAAAAAAAAACATATATATATATATATATATATATATATATATATATATATATATATATATATATATATATATATATATATATATATATATATATATATATATATATATATATATATATATATATATATATATATATATATATATATATATATATATATATATATATATATATATATATATATATATATATATATATATATATATATATATATATATATATATATATATATATATATATATATATATATATATATATATATATATATATATATATATATATATATATATATATATATATATATATATATATATATATATATATATATATATATATATATATATATAATACAAAGGAAAAATACTATAATATATTTAGATCGTCATATTTATATATGTGGATATATGTATGTGTATATGTATCGTCTTCATTTCTGGATTTATCCGCGCTGCACATGTGTCACTTTGCATATTTTCATTCACTGCTAACGTACGGCGCGGAGCTATGGGGGCGAGCAGATGACAGGAAGAGAGCTTTCGTTATGCAGAAGCGCGCAGTCAGCACAATAGCGCGTGTGGCGCTTGATACGCCAGCTAGGCCTCTGTTTAGAGATCTCTGCATCATGATGCTGCCGTCCATTTATATAATGGAAGTAGCGCTGTTCGTTCGCAGAAATCTAGCCGATTTTGAAGGGAATGGTGTGCATCACCACTATCCAACAAGATCCCGTAGCATGCTACGTTCGGTAAGTCATGCATTATCCAAGTCGGAGAGGCTAGCCTATATGGCCGGCCCAACGGTTTACAACAAACTCAGCGAGCACATTAGGCAGGCGCAATCTCTTGACGTGTTTAAGAGACGCCTTAACCCCTCAAGCCCCGATTGGCCGGTATCGGCCAAAACACGATGCAGCGTGACGACCCCGTTTTAGTTTTATTTTAATTTAATTTATTTTATTTTATTATGTTTTATTATGTTAATATGTTTTATTTTAATTATGGATACAGTGGTTTGGCATTAATTAATGTTTTGGTGAGACAGTGTCATAATTCAATGTTTTTACTAATTTTTACTAAAAATTTTTGGGACATCAACTTGTCAATCGGCTGAGGGGCCGAGGCCTGAAGGGTTAAGAGGTACCTCACAGATAAGGCGTTTTACTCACTGGAGGAATATTACTCGAGTGAAGTCTAAAATGCTTTGGTGGCTAAAGTGTTAAATGATCTCTTTGCATTTTGTCTCGTATTTCCTCTTTTTACATTATTCTTTTTTTCTCGTTTTTTTGTTTATTTTTATCTTTTCTTTACGATAAATAAAATGTTTGTTTGCTAATATGTATGAATATAATAAGATTCCAGAGCAAATGAAAAGCCTTGGAGAGGACTAATTTAAAAAGATAATTATACATAATTTGGTAAGAAACCCAATTTATGGTATAAGGGAGTTTGAAAATTCTTAGTTTATTTTCCATGTTGATGATTAATGAAATGCGTAAAGTTTTAAACATAATGGTATTATGATAGCTGACATTCTAATTTTCATATAATTTATTATACATCTATTCATTTTTAAAAAAAAATACGAAGGCATATTGCTGGATTGACAATTAAATATATATTTTTGATTATTCTACATAGAATTTGCATTTCTATTTTAATATATTATTCTCCGACTCTTAAATCACGTTAGTATATTTTGATTATTTGTATGTAGGTAATATTGAATATAATATTACAGCCATGATAACTATCACGATAGTTATGTTTTTAATAATTAAATTTTTAGCATTTAATTTTGTGACGCATCCAAGTATAGGAATGCCTATCTACTGGAGTAGTTGATTGTATTGTATTGTAATGTTTGCTAATCTGTATCTGACTTGTATACCAGTATACTAATAAAATGAATATGAATATGAATAATATCTATATGAGTACCTACGTCAGATACGCTTCTCCACCCTAGTGCCCAGATACAGGCTATATTCAGCCTAGTTGGGTATGCGCTGAGCAGTGTAGTGCCCAGGGTTGGTGCATGGGGCAAGCCTGACATACCTTTTTGTGTTTTTTATGCTTTTTATAGTAAAAAAGTGGTACCTCTTTACTCTTCAATATTCAGTGTGAAATTTACTGCTTGTGTCGTAGATTTAATAAAGAACGCTGAAGGCATGCTACTGCTAGACATAATTTAACTTATACTTATCAGCAGTCGCATACCTTTAAGAAATACCATTTTATTTGCTTGAGCGGGTCAAATCGAGTTAAGATATAACTCACCACAAAGGGCGATTTCCTCCATTGTTTATCAGGCAATAAAAATCGCAAATCAATTGAATACAATAAAAAATCTGCTCTGTCACTTGCTCAAAACAAACGGAACTAAATATGGAACACGCTCGCATTCTACTTCATGCTAATGCAGGCATGGCTTATTCGTCAATACAAAAGTCGTATAGATACATATATTGTTTTCCGTAATTTGCCACAGGTTAGAATAAGAGGCCCACTGATTTTGAAAGCCCCGTTGCAAGCCCATTTGTGCGAGCGAGATGACTAGCTGAACTCAACTCGGTAAGATTACAGCGAATTGTTGCGCTGTGATAAGCTGTTTTGTCGCGTGAAGCAATCTGTGCCCGCTAGATAGCAATAGGCGCTCGCAAATTAATTTATTAGTTTAGCAATCTTTTTAAGAAAAAGGCAAGCCGGGCTTTTCGGCTTGTATGAAGGAACCGCCACTGGCGCTGAGCATAGTCATATGAATGTGGGCCGTAGTTTCCTTCGCACCATTATTTGGTATGTCGCACCATTATTTGGTATGACCATTTTTATGTATTTTCACATTATGTTTGAAATAAATAAATAAACAAATCCAATCGCACATGCAAAATATCAACCATAAAGGCGCAGATAGTACCTATACGTATTGCTTGGAGTAAAGAATGAAGAAGAAGGGCTCTCTAGACTATAACGTGAGATTGGGGATCTCTAGCCCCTTGAGTATGATACGACCAAATCTGGTTCTGAAACAATTATCCGTTGAGTATGATACGACCAGATCTGGATCTGCGTTTTTTTCACTTCTTTGACGTTCTCATATTTATTCATAATTATCTAATTGTTTTACAAAATGATATTTCAATATTCGATATTCGAAATTTCAATGCAATCATTGTGCAGTTGTTCTTTTTATGATTGGTGTAGTAGTTTCGTAGTTATAGTACTTTAAGGTCGATGTCGCCGAAAATCCTGCAAAAGAGACAGATGCATCCATGAAAATACCCATTTACTCCAAGGGCTAGACTATAACGTGAGATTGGGGATCTCTAGACTATAACGTGAGATTGAAAAATTAAGAGCGCCATCGCGTTTATCCAAAACGCGAAAAAGATACCATAGGTTAGGTGATGACCAAAAAATGAAAAAAAAAAAACAACCACAGGGTCGGGGAAAGAATTTGGTTTGGCACTAAATTTGGCAAAACGGAGAATAAACCTTCGCAAATTTAAAATAAAACTACAAATTTATGAGTTATAAAACAAAGGTCCTTTATTTGCTGTTTTTCCTTCCGTCTATCTCCTCTTCAGATTAATGTGACATGCGGTACGTTTTCAAGTTCAATTGGATATCCAGACGAGAAAAATCCGGGCACGGTTGGCCGATTCGTGAGGTTTATTTACAATTGAGAAATAAAAGGCAACACAGCAAAACCCACGCTGTGATGAAAAGGAAAAAAAAACACCATTTCTTTCACAAACTCGTTAGCTAATTGAAACCCCTAAAAGAATTAAACGCTTACCAAAAAATAAGACCTTGTTCACATAACTTCAAAACGCCGCACTTCTAGTGCACAATGAACCGCGGATCACTTGGCTTTTAGCGAGTTCTCTGTCGCCCAGCGAGAGTCAGTAGCGCTGCTCGCGCCATCTTGGAACAAAATGTTCCCTCCAATGGCCGGGGCCAGAATTAACAGACCGGAAGTGTCTGTCGTTAAACCAACTTTAGGAGATTAAAAAAAACTCATGACAACTCTTTCGAACTTAATTTTTAATTAAATCTCTTGTTTTTATTGTCACGGCAAGGACACCAGGAGAGTCATTTTTTATTGGGCCGCGCAATACGGCTATTTCAAAAAATTGACAGGTCAAATGTCATAGCTTTTAGCGATTTTTTGGAGAGACGCTCGTACTCGGAAAAATGCTTAGGAAACACTCAAAACCTGAGTAAGACCAATAAAAAATACGAGAAATGCACGCGAAGCATGTTGCAATGCGTGCAACATGTTCCTGAAGCATAATATGCCAACGCAAATTTGGATTTTTGTTACAAGATGATCAAGCATGCTTGTCAAGCATTGCGTCGCGGGCTGGGAGGGGATAATAAATCGCAGGAAATTGCAAAAAAAAAAATTTTTAATATTTGCTAAAAATGCTTAATTTTGTAGTTTTATAAAAGGGAGTCATGTCAGTCATCAATTAATTACGTCTAATTAACGTTACTTCCTGGTATAAACTACAAAATTAGGCATTTTTGGTAAATATTTAAAAAATATATTTGCATAATTCCTGCGGTTTACGATCCCTTCCCAGCCCGCGACGCGATGCTTGACAAGCATGCTTGATCGTCTAGAGAGCCCCTTAGAAAGAAGTTTTGTATTTTTCTATTGTTAGTGTATATTGCTCCTCGTGGGGGTTTCAAATGACTTCTAGTCTGCTCCTCAATATCGATCCGTGTAACAATTGCATCAACACTTACATTTAACATGTTGTCTCCTGATTCCGAACTGGATAACCATTTGGCCGGTGTAGCCTTCGCCTTATCCAAACTGTCCAACGAGAATATTTTCTGTATGAGCCGTGAGTCTATGGATTCCGAAGCATCGCTGGAGCCATCACGATAATTTTTACTGCAATAGAATGAAATAAAAGAAGAGGGTAAGTCAATGGAGTCCTTATAAACAACGTTATTATTATAAATATTATTTTTTATTTATTTATTTTATTTATTTAATTTCCTAAGCAAATCAACACAGTTTAACCCCTCAACCGGGTAAGCCACTTTTCATAAAGAAATTTAGGAAAAACACAAAAACAAAATGTTGATATTTTTCGTTTTTATTTTTTTCAAATTGAAAATTTGTAGAACTTGACTGTTAACCCCTCAAGCGGCGGGTGTAAATCTTGACAGTCACCTGTCATTTCTGAGAGTTGAAGGTCAAAAATATAGCACTTTAAAAAAACGATCATAAGAAAGAAACTACTTGATGGATCATGAAAAGAAGAATTGTAGAATGATCGCATTGAAATTTGAAATATAAAACATTAAAACCTCATTTTGTAAAACAATTAGATAATTATGAATAATTATTAGAAAGTTGGAGAACTGAAAAAAACTCACTTATTCAGCGATATCGACGTTTTATCTCAAAATACGAAACCCTATCTAGAAATTGTAAAGACATTTGTGTACGTTATTACATGCTTTACCAAATCTATTAGTTAGTTTTATTTATTTTCATACTTATATCCGAAGAGAAGCACAGATCCAAGCAATGGCAGCACTCGACTAAGTGCCCCCTGAATATAAACAATTATATTAGGGATTCTAGACTGCGAGAAGCACGACTGAATAATCGTACAATACAGAATTTATCCGTCTTTTTTACATATATTTAACAGGGGGTGGTTGCACTGTGATTTTGGTGTAAATTCAGTTTGTTGAGAGCGCGGTTTGTCACGCCGTGCTCATACCCGTTTTGGGACGTTACTGAGCATCGACTACAATACATCATACCCGATTCGGGACTTTACTGTTTTGAGGGGTTAAAACAATTCATTGAGATGCAATATAAACATAAATATAAAAAAAATAATTATTGGTCACAACATGTTTAAAGACACAACATGTTTATATAAGCATTAACCCCTGGGTGGCCACGCACGCCGAGCGGCGTTTTTCATATTCAAAATCAAAAAATCAAAATGTTCTTTATTCATATAGACACAATTAAATATTATTTTTAATTTATGTTCTTATGATGCGTCCAAGCCTTACTCCCAAGCCGTTTTGTCATTTACATAGTCAGATATTGTATAGTATGCTTTTTTATACAATTTTGCTTTGATGGTAGCTTTAAACTTATTTAATAGTAGGTTATTTACATTAAACCATTATTCACATTATATTCGTACCACTTATACCATTATTCACATTATATCCGTATTTATTTAATCATCGGGTCTATTTTTCCCTCCACTGTGGTAAAAGCCTGTCACTGAATTAGCCACCGTTATATAATAGTATGCTTGCACACACCTTCTACAAACAAATTTTCGAAGACTTCGAAAATTTTGCATTGAATGACTGGCTTCCGAAAGGTTAAATAAAATACAGGCATTAAAAATAGAAAAAAGCAATTTACAGAAAACATAAAGAATAAAAACAATTGATCTCGTTCTGACATAAACAAGTAGCGAAATGCCTTGAAGAGATGTGGGCTTGCTTTAAAAATATCAAGGTTGACGCTGCTAAACATATTGCATTTATATCGCAAGGCACGCGTCAGTAGACTAAATCAATTTAAGTCGGTGAAGACGGATAACACCGCTATAGGCTTGTAATTATCCCTTGTCGCCACTTTTATGAGTAGGTGCGACTCTAGATTATTATTAATATTATATTATACACTAGCAACTTGGGTTGTCGACTACAGCGGGCGAGCCTGTCACGCGAGAATGGTTCCGGAAAAAGATGGTGGGATCGAGCACAAATATAATCGTTTGGTATGAAAAGATCCACCTTGGCTAGTAAGCTAGGGTTATCAGTTTTACCACGAATTAGATTCAAAACATAGGACATGGTCAACATTTCTCTTCTGAGACAGAGAGAATTATAGCCAACCATGCCTGTGATAAATGCAGTCGGATACAAAAATGGATAATATCCGTACTGCTTGAAGTACACAAATCTCAAAAAAACACTTCTGTACCTTTTCCAGCGTGAAGATATAGGTATCTTCATGCGGATTCCAAATAGCTGCATTCGTTTCCATGCAACTTCTAACAATCGATTTGTACAATGTGTGTATAATCCGAATAGGATTGCCGTATCACATACCCTAGAAGTTTGAAAGAAGTTGAAAGAGTTGTATATAGTTGCCTAACGTGTCCCTTAAAGGTTAACTGGGGGTCGAAAAAACTCCCAAGTCCTTGACTTCAGTCACTCTGGGAATCACACATCCAGCGATGGAGTAATCAAAATCAATGATCAACTCCTTCCAAGAAAAAATATCTAAAACCGCAATTTCCGCATATCAAATCCTATGGCTTTGAAGAGAGAATGAATAGGTAGTAAGGTCAACGCTTCCCTGTGGTAAGACAGCTGTTCTAAGCCTACCACAACCGGTCTTTAGTCCGGAGTTGGAAATGAAAAGCCGACGAACTTGTTATTACGGGAGCAAAGGGAACGTTATACAGCCCTGAACCTTGCTGTAGTGTACCAAAAAGCCTTGCAAACCTAATGCTCAAACAAATGTGTTTAGAACAATCCGTCAACCACTGGAACAACACGCCAGGGTTGAATCATTCCAAAGCGGTTATTTATTTATTTATTTATTTATTTATTTATTTAACAGGGAAAACATACAGCGCTACAAAAAAATATTACAATTACATTAAAAACAATATTTCTGGCCGATGACATGCTTTCAACAATAGTTTTAGTTAGTTAAGTCTCCAATACGCACAGTGCATTCTGTGGGGGTTGGGAGGGGAAAAGGAAAGGAAAAGGAAGGAATGGGTGTTAATAGATTTTAAGTAATAATGTGCAGTACAAAAATAAAAAAAAATTAAAATTTGAAAAGTTAAGAAAATTAAGAAAAAATTACTCCCTCATATAAACCTATCATATACAGTTAAAGAACAACGAACGAAAAACCAAGTAGTACCTAAGACAATAGTATCCCATGAGAATGTCTATGTCGCATTTTCGATTAATTTTAAGTATATGTTTTGCTTAAATTTATTCTCTTTCATGTTAAATAGGTCGATATTCTGGAAATGATTATCGTAAGTTGACATTAAGCGGTACATGATGGAATTCTGGGCATACCTAGTACGGACGCGCGGGACTTCGAAGGTACGGGGGAAGCGAGCCACGCGTGGTGGAACGTGAAAAGATAGATTATGTATGAAATACGGGTTGTCCACGTTGTTATGGATAACTTTGTGTAATAATACCATGTCTGCCGTGGTACGGCGGTTCTCCAATGATGTAATATTGAAGTTATTCATCCTCTCCTCGTACGTGTTCAGTCCCAAGCATTGACGGTAGTTTAATTGTCTCATAAATCGTTTTTGGACGCTTTCTATTCTCTCCTTACATACATGATATTGCGGATTCCAGATCGGAGATGCAAACTCTAATACGCTTCGGATGTATGCAAAATAAAGGGTTTTGAATACAGTCGGGTCAGAGAACGACTTAGAGACCCTACTAATGAAGCCCAAGGTTTTTAACGCTTTACTGACAATACCTTGTATGTGTTCGTCAATTATTAAGGCTTACGACCGTAAGACGACCCGTGAGGCCTTGTCGCTAAATAGGAACAATCTACGCATACTGGTGAGGGTGCTCACGGGGCATCGTGGCCTGAACAAACACATGTTCAACCTCAAGCTCAGAGACACAAAAATGTGCAGGTTCTGCCAAGGAGCAGAGGAAACTCCCCAGCACCTCATGTGCGAGTGTGGCTCATTACCCACAACCTGAGGAGGTAAAACAATCTGGCGCCAAAAGCCTGCTGCGGTTCTTAAATGACACGAGGCTTAGCGCAGAACTATAGTAGGCGGCGAACACAATAGATCAGCAATGGTCGCAGTGTTACAAGGCTCATAAGGACCTTAGAAAAGCCCCACTCAGCAAATTAAAAAAATACTCCGGAGTCCATCGCTCATCCCCCAGAAGTATAATATTAGTATTATGATGTGCCCGACACCAGTCGGTGAATTACATGACAGCTCCGTTTGTAATTTATTTTATTTATATGAAAAACAAAAATTAATCTGAAATAACGTAAACCCGATTGAAAAAACGCCATCCATTATAAAGTTGCCTACAATGAGAAATTCACAAAATACACCTCGCCTCACGAGCACACCCGTCAGCTCGCTCCGCTGCACACCAAGCCGCCAGATGTCTGGAAGCCGAACCCGCGCAGTCACTCGATTAGCAGTCCACCAGTGCGGGGAATAGCAGCACAGCAGTCTTGCTACAAAAGATGCGATATACCAACTCCCATCTCAATCCTTCACGATAAGGTGCCTAAGCGCCTAACATTGAATCTTGCCGCAGGGCGCAAAGCTCTGCGACGCCATATCCCGAAAGCCAGGCCAATGGACACGGCTCGCGCGAAACCCCACAAAAAGGCAGAATGCCTAGTGGAAGATGTCACGGGCCCCTCAGGGACCGTCGACCGATATTCGATTTGATGTAGAACCGGCAAGTAGCCAAGGACTCATTTCATCTGAATATAAATTTCAGAAATAAAATCAATGAGCGTCCTCTCTCAGCCGGCGGGTGAACCCATTTGGTTTCCGTTACACAACCGACTCGGGCGGATCAATGTCAATATTTGACTGAAACTTTTGACTTTGCACTGGAAAGTAATGTTGTATGACGACGCCAGAGATGCTGAAATTTTATTTAAATGCCTTTCAGCATACACTTCCAGACCCCGGTAACCTCGCTCGTTGGAGCTATGCCGAGGATAGTTCATGTCCTCTTTGTAGCGATGCCCCTTGCACAGCTAGACATATTCTAGCTGACTGAAAGGTGGCCTTAGATCAAGGACGGTATACTTACCGCCTCAACAAAGTGCTTGCTGTAATTTGCAAGGTAATCAGCCTCTCGTGGCTCGTGCCAAGAAGGGTTTGACAGTATCAGTCAGCGATAGCATATGTCTAACTTTTATATTTAAGTCACAAAAAGTAGTATTTTATATTAAAAAAAATATTTGAATCGTTACATCATGTTTATTGGTCATATTATCAACAATTATGCATTCTTATCAAAATAAGTAAATTTATCGTCTCAAGTGTTTAAAACAAGACTTTTCCCTTTTACTGCATATAATTTCCCTTTTACTGCATAAATGGTTAAAGAGATAAGACACTCACAAATAAGACACTCACAAGAAGACACTCACAAATAACGGTAATATAGTCAAATTGGCATGCAAATACATACGCAGTAAAATTATAACCCTTCTTCTGGCAGTCAGGAAATAAATCATAGCACTCAATACTAACCGAACCACACTCATAATTTCATCACAAGTAAAAAGTTTTACCGCCCAACGAAGTGGACACGGGTCAGCTAGTTATAAAATAATAAGAGATGTAATTCACAAAATTATTTTTTTTCATTATTTAATTATTTTACACCATATAGTCATTGTTAGAGCGCCATCTCCTGTGCGCTGCCATACTATTAAGACCTTGCATTGAAAACTTCCATTTCCTAAGAAATACCCTAACTTATATTTCTAGTCATTTACCGAATTGCAAAATACTTCATGTCAAAGCGTCATCATTAGGCTTCAATATCAGTCTGTCATTTCGTTGAAGTGTCAACAACGGTAATTTTGTTAGCTTCGAAGATGTCGAAATTTGAGCCCACAAAACGTCATTTCCGGGAAGCAATGCTTTTCTGCTTTCATCTTAAGAAAACTGCCATCGACCTCAACAGCCACACCGAAGAGAGGCATCCACGGATCCAAGGTAATGCTTTGCATTCGATGAGACCAAAAGGGTGTCATCTATTACGAGCAGCTGAAACCGGGAGAAACCATCACGGGCGATCGCTATCGAGGTCAGCTCGAGAATTTGAGCGATGCTGTGAAGATAAAACGGCCGGAATACGCTAAACGGCACGACGAGGTAATTTTCCAACATGACCATGCTCGACCACACGTCGCGATGCAGGTCGAGAACTTCCTGGAAACGCTTCGCTGGGACTTCCTACCTCACCCGTCGTACTCCCCAGATATTGCGCCATCCGACTACTATTTGTTCCGGTCGATGGCCCATGGCCTTTCCGAGCAGCGCTTCCAGTCTTTTGAGGATATTGAAAAATGGCTGGATTCGTGGATAGCCTCCAAGGACGAAGACTTCTTCCGCCGGGGAATTTGTCTCTTGCCAGAAATATGGGAGAACGTCATAGCTAGCGATGGACAATACATTGAATGAAATGCACTTTCCAATTTGCTTCAAAATAAATGTTCCATATTATAGCTCGTCATAATATTATATCTGCTCGTTCGATCGTTTGTTAACCTGTCCGGGTAAATTTAGGACACGTCTCTCCAAAAATATGCAGCCTAGATGGCCTTTTCGTTTAACTCTCACATATCCTGGTGTGTGATGGAGACACAGATGCATTTTGGGTTCTCGGTGTAGCCCTAGCGAACGAGATTAGCTTGGCATCTTGTCACACCCACCCTCAGTCTGTTTAGACTGCACCAGATGGTGGAGAAGATATGGGACCCCGCTGCTATCTGTTTAACATCCTTGCCAAGTGAATCCCTCCAATGAGTTATGCGATTCGATGATTGACTGCCATGGAGTGGTTGTGTTCGGCTCATGAACGACTTTCGCGATTTGAGGCGATTGTGGTGTGACTCCTGTCCGTGCAGTGGGTGTCTTGGATCATTATCTATCAGCTTTAGGCGTTCTGAATCAGCCAGGATATCACGACGTATTGCAGGGGGAGCGATGCCGATGATCGGTTGACGCTATTCGACGGGAGTAGGTTTGAGGCAGTCGCAGATAATTCTTGCAGCACCATTCACAGTAGTGTCGACCATTTTCGCCTGTGTTGATGCACTCCACACTGGAGCGGAATAATCCGCTGCGGCGATGCATAGACCCAGAGCTGAGCTTCTCAGTGTAGCTGGGCTGGCTCCCCATGTACTCCCAGTTAATTTCCTAATGATGTTATTTCGATCGATCAATCGATTGATCAATCGATCAATCAAACATCAATCGATAAATTAATCAATCTATCATCAATCAATCAATCAATCATCATCGATGAATCATCATCAATAAATCATCAATCAATCAATCGTCAATCAATAAATCATCATCAATCAATCATCATCAATCGAACATCATCAATCAATCATCATCAATCATCATCAATCCAGCATCATCAATCAATCAATCATCATCAATCATCATCAATCAATCATCATCCAATCATCAATCAATCAGTTACGTCTAATTGAACAGATAGTTTGAATAAGGGAATAAATAAGAAAAATTCTCAAATTGACATTTTGATGAAAAGGTCATCTCAAAACATAGACACATCTATTAGCATAAGAATAAAACAAAAACTGTTTTCACTGCATAGATAAGTATGGGTGGACAAATTTAGTAGCAGTTTGAAGAAGGAAACAAATCCGGCATCCACTTGCAATTCGAGAGTGTGCTTCTCTTCTAACTCGGTATACTGTAAATGGGTGGTTGGGCAACTGGAAGGCTCATCATAATGATTAGGTACTTACTTAAAAGCCGCCGAAAAATCGTTGCTCGATTCGAGTTCTTTTATCATAATGGGGCCGGTTCTCTGCAGCCATTCCAACAGCCCGGGCGGATCAGGATCAGACTGCTGTATCCGTTGGGATTCTTCATCGTTTATTGTTTGGGACTGAAATTAAAAAAGATAATATTAGGTTTCCTACTGCTGAACGATCAAATCAAATCAAGAACTATTTAATGCACATCCAATTAAAAGGTACATACAATGGCAAGTACCAAGCGGGCAGTCTCGCCCCCTGTCTATCAGTTTTGGAAGGATATCTCCATCTGGAATAAACCTTCAGGATACCTCCGTCCTCCCTGGTTACGTGTCCGAAGCGGCTTGCACAGACTCTACCTGTTGTATCACAGCGGTAATACAATTTGAATTTATCGCGGACCTGGGCGTCCTTTGCCCGTAGTGCCACACGGGATTGGGTGGCCTTTAGGTCGTTTCAAGAGTGGCATGACAACAAGTCAACATCCACCCCTGCTCCTTTGGAGACAGTAAATGTCCTGTCGCGAGGGTTTCCGTCGTTCAGAATGAAACTCGCGATCGATGTTTGAATTGCAGTAGTCGTTTATTTCGCTAAAAATGCGGAGTACAAATTGATTAAAACTCTTACATACTATCGCATATATATATATGTATATATATATATATATTATTCGTCGTGACCGCGGTCGCGTCGTCTCCCTCTCGCCTCGCGCCGTCTCCTTCACTCGCGGTCGGTCGCTAGATATACCCCGGCCCGGCGCGCGACACGCCAGTCGCCTGCCGTCTGCGCTCGTGTGTTGACGTTCCTCGGGCGGCGCTTGAGCTTCGGTTGTGTCGTGTTTCGCACATTTAGTTTCGCAAGTTTATCGCTTCTGGACGCCACCGGTCGTTACCCTTCCCCGACCTACTTCGAGTAGCCACCGGATGAAAGGCTCTGGACTGGAAAGTCGCCAGAAGTGATTCGTGTTTGCGCGGTAGTTCCTTCGTGTTTTTGAGTTTATGCTGCGTCGCGACGCCCTCAGTTGTTATCTTCCCCTTCGCCACCAGTCTTCGGGCTGCCGTGGTATAAGATGAAAAGCTCTCTGCTGAGAAGTCGCTGCGATGTGGTTTTCGTTTGTTTTCTTCGTGACGTTTGTGTGCGAAACACGGCGGATAGATTCGCGACGGTTTGTACTGTTCTATTCCATTGATTTCGATGTTTGCTTTAGCTTCTCGTTGACGGCTTGTTTGTTATGATAAAATAAACGCCTCGTTGAAGGCACTTAAGATGTGTTTGATTATTGGGTGTTCGGGGTAGGTATTCCTAGTGATGGCATTGCACATTGCCATCTCCTTATTTCCGGTGTTGCCATTGCACCTCGGCGATATCACTTCCTGCCGCTTTCGGGTGGAGTCTTCTTCCGGTCCTTTCCTTTTATAGTATTTTGAGTAGGTGGGTTTTATGTATGTTTGTTGCTCCGCGACAGTCCATAGTCCCCGCACTCCTTCAGCAATTAGTCAGAGTGCACAACCGATCTGCTGACACCGCACGAAGCGCAAACTGTCTAGTAGTGCTGGCAGGCATTCCCCAAGGGGAAACCAATCTACCAGCCGCGAGGCCTGAGACGCGGGAGTCCTACCCGGGGTACTTCCCTCCATACGAGGAGGCTACTGAGAAGGAGATGAATCGTTAGTCGGACCGACCCGAGAACAAAGTGGATCTTATGGATTGGAGTAATCTGATCGCAATTGGAATAAGGGCCCGAGTTTCCGCCCGCTGGGTAACATACCTGGCTATCTTGCGGATAAGGCGTTGGGCTCTTACGGGCATGTGGCGGAGCTTGACGGTGGACTGTTTTGTCCAAGTCTTCTGCGCTCACTTCAGGGAGACAGAATGACTAATCGTTAAAACTTCCTGAGGTGACGGGCTCGCCGGCTTCGGCTACGTAACGACCGAATTTGGTTGCACATCAGAACACCGTTGACTACGTAACAACCAATAGTGGCGGCTTGCTCCCGGATCGCACAGTAATATTATTTTCTAATTCATACGCATCCTAAAATCCATACCAAATATCTCATTATTACCATAGATACATAGGATTTTGTGGATATTTCTGGTAAATTTACATTGTCAAACAACGTTTTTTTTTTTGAGAAATCATAAAAAAAAATATTGGTTTCTTTAAGCTGATATCTAAATATTTTTGTATGTAAATAAGCAAAATGAAACACAACCTTTGATAGAGAATCTAATAAAGATCACGATAGTATTTACAATTTCTAAATAGGGTTCCGTATTTTTTCGTAAGACAAGTACAAGTTAGAAATGCCGAGTTTTTTCACTTTCCCGACTTTCTCATATTTATTCATAATTATCTAATTGTTTCACAAAATGAGATTTCAATATTCTATATACGAAATTTTAATGCAATCATTGCACAGTTATTCTTTTTATGATTGCTATAGTAGTTCCATAGTTATAGTACTTTTTGTCGAGCGCGGCGATATTGCAAGAAATTCCAATAAATTGCCGCGGTCTGCCATAAAATTATGCCGCTACTCGAAAGGTTAATGCCAGTCTGTCACTTCATAATGAATGCACCCAATATTGCCTTTTTTGCCGCCGTCTTCAATTCTAAGAACAAGCGCACAGACCACATCCGTCTCTTGAAAATCCATGTCGATGAATGCAGAAAAAAATACGAAAAAGTTGCGTTGCTGTCGCATCGTCCAAATCTCGGCAAGGAGACAGCGACTAAACATAGTGACTTCTAAGCAAATACCAAATTTCAATACAAACGACTACAAAAATAAAATACGATCTCACTATTGCCAAGAGCTAAAGAATATTAAAAGATCAAAAAAAAAATGTCTCTGGAACCGATGAAGTTTATAAGCCTGCGCTGTTTTTTTTTTCTTTCTTTTGTTTCTGATCAAACGCACTATAATATATGCTAAAGTTGCAACAACACACTCCACACCTTCGTCTACAGACTCCTTTTTGCAATTTACGAGTCAGAGAAACTCAGACGAGCTCGAACGAGATGTGAAATAGTGTAAGCTCTTTGACGAACGCTTCACGAAAGCGAGTTTTCATGTTCGAGAAGGCCGCATGCTCTCCGTGCGTGAAACGTCGTATTATGTCGACCGAGCTTGAATGGTACGTGCGTTAGTGAACAAGTTTTTTTTACAAACAAATTAATTTGGCGCCCGGGGCAGGCTCGCCTCCACCATAGATCCGGGGCTGAAGACGGGCGGATGGGATAACTAATATAGGTATCTATTCGATAACTACTTACTTCAACATTTCTGCTTGTAGTGGTTTGTGTGATTCCGGAAGAAGTCGCAAACTCCGTCGTCTGCGAAGAGGAATCTACATGGCTCCTAAAACACAACGGAAACTCAGAAAAAAACAAATTACGACTAGATGAACGTATAATAACAGTGAAAACGCACTTTTCTTGCTTCCAAATCGAGGGAAAGCCCACAGCTTCACTATCGAATTCTTGAAACATTTTTTCATTTGTTTCAATATTTCATGCCATTTTGATATTTCGTTGCTAAGGAAACAAAGAAAACAAAACAATTCGAACTACAAAAATATATTGGCTGACAGCACGCTGACAGTTAGGATTTTTTAGAGCTGTAAATTTAAAATTCTAATTAAAAAGTTTGAAGAAGAATGAAGGAAGAGAACCGGCGTTGCCAGTGAATATTAAAATAATACACACAATTAAATTTTATTTTATTCCGAAAAAGCATACTAGTCTCTGTAATATATTTGCCGTTGCCCGTTGTAACACCAATTTTTTTTTTCAAATACATTTTAACCCAATCAAAAATGGAACATCACTAATCTAGGAAATGGTGCTTTTATTTGGGTCCCATCAAACTTCCAAAAGGCAAATTTGCAGACGGCAATCTTGCAGACGGCATTCTTGCAGGCGGCAGTTTTGCAGAAGGCAATCTTGCAGAAGGCAGTTTTGCAAATGTCAAAATGACCAAACCTAACCTAACAGAAAAACTTAAAACATTTTAAGCTATTGCATAGCTTTTATCGCGGGCCTAGGCCAGCGCGGCGACCGAATGAAGAAATTTCTTAACGAAAATTAATGATTTTAAACTGATAGTTACGTCTAAACGAGTACTGCTTACGATTCGAAAAAAATATATGTTAAACACGAACATTTTCCTTAGCTTTGAATATTTTAGATTTTTGTTTATATTACATAGTGTACTTAATTTGTGAAATTAGGTCTAACCGAACACAAAAACGACTACTACGCAAATTCTATCTGGCGTATTATTATGAAACCTGCACCATTTTAAAGATAATTTAATTATCTATCTTTTTATCTACGTTTTTTTACAAATAGTAGTTTTTTTCGAATAATATCCGTTTTTTGCTTTATCGAATAAAAAATTCGTGCGCGGCGCTCTATCGGAAGACGTTTAAATTATTCCAAATCATTTGCTTCCGCTGCCGCAAATGATTCGTTTTCCGATAGAGCGCAGTTATCTGATACCAGAAAAAATAAAATAAATAAATAGTTATAATTGCATAAGTTGTTAAAAATGCTATGCAATAGCTTTACCGCGGCAGTCCCCGAGTGCCACACGTAATTTTTAAGCTATTGCATAGCTTTTATCACGGGCCTTGGCCAGCGCGGCGACCGAATGAAGAAATTTCTTAACGAAAATTAATGACTTTAAACCGATAATTACGTCTAAACGAGTACTGCTTACGATTCGAAAAAAATATATGTTAAACAAGAACATTTTCCTAATATTCTTAGCTTTGAACAGATTAGATTTTGTTTATATTACATAGTGTAATTAATTTGTGAAATTAGGACTAACCGAACACAAAAACGACTACTACGCAAATACTATCTGGCGTATTATTATGAAACCTGCACCATTTTAAAGATGATTTAATTATCTATCTTTTTATCTACGATTTTTTTCGAATAGTCCGTTTTTTTTGCTTTATCGAATAAAAAATTCGTGCGCGGCGCTCTCTCGGAAAACGTTTAAATTATTCCGAATCATTTGCTACCTCAGCCGCAAATGATTCGGAATAATTTTAACGTTTTCCGATAGAGCGCAGTTATCTGATATCAGAAAAAAATAAAATTAATAAAATAATTAAATAATTTTAATTGCATAAGTTGTTAAAAATGCTATGCAATAGCTTTACCGCGGCAGTCCCCGAGTGCCACACGTATATTTTTTTTTTAATGTTTAGTTTGATGTATAAAAGTCATCCACTACAAGGATGCCGGTAATTAATGTCACTTCGATTTTAGGGAAAGAAAAACCTAACCTAACCTAACCTAACAGAAAAACTTAAAAACTGTACTGAAGGTTGCCGCCTGCAAGGTTGCCGCCTGCAAGGTTGCCTCCTGCAAATCTGCCCTCAACAAATTTGGAACTGTCAAAAGTGACATTTGTGCAAAATTGCCGCATGCAAAACTGGCGCCCCCCCCTTTTATTTGTTGATATCTCATGCCTCATTTACAAGCTCGCCTCCACTGATCATATAAATAAGATGCGGAACTCAGTACATTTGAATCGAAATTCACTTTTGTTAGTACCAGCGACTATAATATAGCCAACAGCACAAAAACCGCATTGCAGCCAACCGTCGCAATTTCTTGTAGAATGTGTCTGTCACACTCTTTTTCAACACTCTGGTTTTAGCAGAATGGCAACCCTCTGGTCTTGCGAAATGGCAACATCTGACCAATGCAATAGTTATCATTAACCAGCCTATTTATCGATATCGATAAAAACGCCACAAGCCAGCGCAGCCCACCTATCGATATCGATAAAAACGCCACAAGCCAGTGTAGCCCACCCTTACCAGATACATAAATCGATAGAAATAAAAACAAAATTACGAATCAAGCATACGGTTTATTGATGTCTCGTATTAAAATAAATATTAATACCTACTATGAAAAAATGTGCCATTAAAAATACTGCCATAAAAGACACTCACACCCTCAGGTTCTCCTCTCTTGCGCCTAATTAGTCCGCAAACTATGTACACATTTCTTATACATCGTCACTTCCCGAGAGGCGGCACAAAACTCGAAAAACCCAAAATGAAGCCGGTAAGACGTAAAACACAAGTGACGCAGCAAACGGTAAGCAAACAACGCACATAAGACGCACCATTGATCACACGCACGACTGACAGCAGAGCGGAAGCGGTGTGCGGACGCTATGCGTGCGTATGCGCAGCAAAATGCGCAGTATGTGCGATGGTCAGACAGAGCAAAGACAATATACAGCTCGCGGAAAAGTAGGCAGACGCGTCTCGCAGGCTGACAACCGCATTTCGTGTTATTGTGGCATAGTTAAGTTGCCACCTTGATAGTCGCTGGCTCCATACAAATTTTCTTTCTATGGAAGTGGCCGCCCACTGCTCGCCTCATCTCGTCTCGCATCTCGTGTCGCGCCTCGTCGCGAGTTGCTCGTAACGAGTGTGGGCGCGAACTTTGTTTATACACGCTCGCCGAGCGGTCTTCTTCTCTTCTTCTTGTTACTTTATGGCAATCACCAATAGTCGGTGCTTTTCTGCCAAGTCGTTTTCGGAGGGCATTGTTATTACTATTGTTAGACGGCACAATACTGAACCATGGGATACTTATTTATAGAAATGTAGGTACATATAGTATAAAACATGGTTTTGGGGATGATACAAACAAGGAAAGGATGTGAAATACATATGCTATTACACTATACAGAAATATTATTAAGGAAATAAATTTACATATTACTTTATATATTTTGGGAGTGTTGAGGGATAACAAGTGGAGAACACATAGAGGGAGTTGGATGTTATACTTTATAAGGTCTCGGATAAAACTCGGATAATTATTGAGGATGGGACAGTTAAAGAATAGATGGTCCAGCGTGCAATCCCCGTGTCCAAATCGCATTGCGAAGACGTGAGAACATTAATACGGTGGAGGTGCGATGGGGTGGAGCAATGTCCGATCCTCATGAGGCAGATTATCGAAATCTCTTTCCGACTAAATGGCTGGTGGTGGTATCATGGCTTCGAAGGGATTTCGCCCTGGATAAGTGAGAACCTCTTGCTCTTTGTGTTAGAGGAAGTTCGCCATCGCTGAGTCCAATTTTAAAAAAGTTTATTATCTATCGAGGGGAAGAAGTCGGAGACAGGCAGACGGCAATCGACTTCGGAGCCGAAAGTGCGAGCCGAATTCGCCAGCTCGTCCACCGTCTCGTTTCCCCTAATCCCCGAATGACTAGAGGTCCAGCATCAAGTCATCGTATTTGCGGCGAATTTCATTTTCGATGTGCGTTGGCGAGTTATTGAGAGAGCCGAGTGGTCAGTCGGTGTTGGACCTCGCAACATGGATGACGTAGAGACCGTTACTGCATCAGCATAACATAACATTAATAACGTTAATAGTTCTATCACATTGGTAGGCAGACGCTAAAAACTTCTCCATGAATTCATAAGCAAACCAGATTGGCTTGTAAATATCATCAAAACTTGCACCTGACCTTATAGATAGATATTTGCGACGCATGGTGCATCCGAAAAAAGGCCATTGTAGAATTTTTCTTTGTTTTTAAAACTGCCAAGAGTTTGTTCAAAATCTGACTTATGCGTCATTGACTTTCTGTTTATCTTTATGATTAATATGTTTCGGGTCCCAAAGTACTGGTTCCGACCTATACAGTTCTAAAACCAATAGCGTTTCGTTATTGCCCTCTATAACGCTGAACTAACTACATATACGGCACACTCCTTCAACGGTTAGTAAGCAACTGAAACGACGCGAGCGTGTAAACAGCACGCTAGCGTTCGCCACGAGTCCCTTTGTCTCGCGTCCAAAAAACCGCCACCGAGGCGAGCGCCGCTCGCGAGCGACCACGAGTGGCGAGACTACGCGAACGTACCGTTTACATGCTCGTGTTCGTGCTATCTACGGTAGACTCGCGTTAGCTCGCACGAGCATGTAAATGAGGCATCAATATTTTTAAAGATTGAACAACATCAAATAAAAGTTGTAGATTTTGCGTAATTTCATTAGGTAATCGGTTTTTTTTAATAGAACCAATTTTTATAGAGTTCTCTAGATATGATTACATTTTTTTATGTCATATACGCAAATCTTGTGAATTATTTACCCCATTTTAGCATCGCGGCGCATTTTAATTTGCGACGTGTTTATATTTCTGTGTGTTTGTTTATAATAACCAACTGGCATCAATAAGTCAACAAGATTTCAAGATATCGACTTATGTATTTTACCTTTCCGCGCAAAAGAAATATCGACATTTAGTCGCAAGAATAAACCATTTCAGGCAGCCATAGAAATCCAAACCGACGGATATTTTCAACAAAGGAACAGATTGAAACCTTTCTTATTGTCTATCTTATTTTGATTTTTTGTAGTTGTAAGTTATGTCACATCTTTATATAGAATTGTACAATATATGATGCGGGTGATAAAATCCATGATTCGGAAGTAATCAAATGCACAGAATTAATCAGGGCTTATAGGTCGGAAAAATGAGGATTCATAGCAGAGCAAGCGCTATTCCATATTGGCGATTGTGCCAATATGGAAAATTCATCAATATGGAAAATTCATGGGGGAGAGCTGCCCCCATGGAGACTTTTTGGGGAGCTCTAAATGGCCAAATGGTTGAGGGAGATGAATTTGGCTATAAATTCTATAATTTTTATAGAATTAGATGCTGAAAGGATGTCAACTTTAGTAGAAATTTGAATTCTCATTTGAATAAGGTTTGGGATAAAAGAAAGGAAATTATTAAGGAGGGGACAGTTGAAAAAGAGGTGATCAACTGTGCAGGAGGAGAAACCACAGTCGCACTGGGGGGAAGAGATAATGTTTAGGCGATAAAGATGAGCAGGCGCCGAGCAGTGGCCCAGGCGCATTCTGCTTATAGTGGTAATTTCCTTCCGTTTAAACGGCTTTTTGTA
The DNA here is from genome assembly GCA_944548615.1 of Micropterix aruncella. Lineage (NCBI taxonomy): Eukaryota > Metazoa > Arthropoda > Insecta > Lepidoptera > Micropterigidae > Micropterix > Micropterix aruncella. The sequence goes on along the minus strand of OX155974.1, from coordinate 13,918,562 downwards.
AAACCACGGCTTATTGGGGATCAGAGGATTAATTTGGGAGTAGTGAATTCCCTTAATCTTATGCGAGGAGCGCCAGACCTTCTTCCACTGATGTCTCATCTCCTCTTTATTCAGGGGGAGAAGATCAGACGCCGGGATCTTAACCTGGAGAAGAACTCCCTTAGAGCGGGCTTCATTAGCCAGACTGTCTGCCGTTTCATTGCCTGCTATTCCAGCATGGCCAGGGATCCATGTGAGGATTACTTCACCCCCTCCTTCCCTAACATGGCAAAACAGAGACCTGATAGAGTTTTCAATATGGGTTGGTCGATGAGAAATTTCAGGGTTGTTCATTTTTTCATATGTATATGTATATATGTATGTATAACAAAGGAAGGCAAATGAGGAAAGAGGGGAAGAACGGCTTGAACAGTAGTGACTGTTTCGTATAACGAGGAAACGCGCCGGATGAATTTCCGCCAAGGAGGGAGTTCAGCGACTGCAGATCTGTCACCGTCTTCAATGACGTTGTGTCACTGCAGGATGAGGCTGCAGAATTGATATTCACCTTCTGTTTTCCAAAGAGTTGACGTAAGAGCCTAACGATTTCCTCGAGGGTAGAGTCGTTCGATTGCCTATTGGCATTAAGACTGGTACCATTTACCTTTGTATGGGGAAAATAATTCCATCTGAGATCCCGCGTTGGCTGCGTAAAGAGGGCAGAGGGAGAAGAAATTTCCCTTTTTTTGGTAATTTTACCCTTTGATTTACCCGAGCGAGGCGGGTCGTTGACCACTACCACTCTGGGGCGGCGGGTTGGCGTATCCAAGACTGGATAGGGTGACTTCGGGGGATTGGTTGCCGTGACGGTCGCGTAGGAGCTACGGTTGATGTTGGGGAATTTGGAGGATGCATCGTGAAAGAGATTCCGTCCTTGGCCATTATCTGTTTAATGGCTTTTTGTCTCATATATTCGGGACAGGAGAAATCACTGGCCCTATGGTCGCCTCTGCAGTTAATGCAAGCAATAATTTCGCTTTTGCTGCTATTTTCCGTGTGGTCTTCACCGCAATGGAAACCTCGTGGGGATTTAGCTCTGCGAGTTTTGCTAGAGTGTTCAAATCGACAACACGTGCGGCACTGCATGACCGGAAGCGAGTATACCTCGACTGGTAAGGAATTATAAAAGATAAGCACTCGGTCAGGAAGTTTCTGGCCCACGAAGGTTATGACAACGGTTCTGGATGGCTTCCATACTACCGTGCCATTGGGATCCGTCGAGCGGAAATTCAACCTTGTAATATTTTTGGCTACACAAGAATTTGAGGCGTTGATGACCTGCAATATTTCATCGTCCGTTATATCGTTGTCTAGCCCTCTAACGAGGCCAAGACGCACTGTAGCGAAGGAGGGGATGAACGCATGGTAAGATTTCTCTTTCAGGAACTCAGCGTTCACCAAAAAGTTGACTGAACTGCCTGACTTCAGAGAAACTTCTATACGGTTGCGACCGGTTTTTTTGATGGATGTTACACCTGGCACTTTGTTTTTTGAGATAAGTTTTCCTACCGAGAAGGGGAAAATATTAAGGTTAGGAGAAAGGTCCCCCTCAACCATTTGTATAGGCTTATATTGAATGTATACAAGGAAGGGCCCCTGCGAACCCTCCCCGTATAGGTTAGAGACCTTATTAACGTTATGCTGAGTTGGTTTAGGATCGAGGACGCCTGAAGAGCGAACCTCCACGTTTGCCGCCACCGTTGATTCTAACTGAAAGGTACTCAAAAGGTTCCTGTACTGCAATAATACCGAAGGAAGTCACTTGTCGCTTAGTAAATATGATCGGCTTCTATTCACTAGCACTGGCAGTTTTACTAATACTAAGCACTAATCCCAAGCGCTAACAAGCTGAATCAGTATGTTTACACGCAAGGTATTCGTGCAAGCGACAAGTAATTGTCATTAGCTACTAAGTTTGTGTAAACCTAGCACTATATGCGGCTACGATTGACAAATCGGCAATCTATTCTGCATTATTATATTATTTACACAGCAAAGCATCAATCTACACCGCTGAAAGTGTTGCCCTCCTGAAAGCCCTCGAGTACATCCTGACTAACCAAATTTCCCCATGTGCCATTTTTAGCGACTCCCTAAGTCTGGTAGAGAAATTAAACAATCCGGCCATCTCACATCGCCCTTCTCATCTGGAAAACCAGATCCGATCCCTGTTCCGCACTGTCAGAGAGAGAGGGGATGAAGTAGTACTCACGTGGATTCCAGGCCACTCAGGAATAGCCGGTAACGAATCGGCGGATATGTTGGCTAATGAGGCCCGCTCCAGGGGAGCCCTCCTCCGTATCAAAATCCCTGCGTCGGACATCCTCCCCCAAATAGAAGAAGAAACGAAGGACTGCTGGAAGAAGAGTTATCTTTCTTCTTGCAAGTCTAAAGGTCAACATTATTTTCTTATAAATCCCCACCTTCACAACAAACCTTGGTATTATAAAAAACCTTTCAGGCGGAAAGAGATCTCCACAATTTGCAGAATGCGCATAGGCCACTGCTCAACGCCCGCACACCTATATCGTATAAACGTAATTCCGTCCCCACAGTGTGATTGTGGATTTGATATCTGCACCGTGGATCACCTCTTCTTTAATTGCCCTCTCCTTAACAACTTTCCTTCGTTCATTCCTAATCTCATTCAATTGAAAATCGAACTCCCTACCAAAATCGATATCCTTCTGGCGTCCAATTCCATTAAAATTTATCGAGTCATCGCTAAATTCATTAACCTAAATCATTTAGCCATTTAACCCATATTCCGAAATGCCTTCTGGGGGTGGCCACTTCCGTTCGCTGCTCCGGGATCGGACCCGCCTTGTGACGTCAGGCCGATGGAAATGTGGCCCCGTTGTCGAGGTTGGCTGTGGAAAAAGTCGCTGAATAGGCCGAGTTTTTGGCAGTAACTTGCGGTCAATGGACGACACATTCTCGGTGCGGCCGATGCCGGGGGGGGGGGGGCTGCTCTCGGGGGGCGGTGGGGAGCGGCGCTGCCCCCAGAAGCACTTCTCTATTACCCTGACCCTTCTCCTTTTTCTTCCTCCAAAATATTCCCCTAATATTCTGTTATGTTTTTAGTCTCTATGTTGTCTTCTGTGTATGCAATTGTGATGTCCCTTCTTTTTTGTTTTTTTTTGTAGGTACTAATATTAACAGTAGTCATCCTCCCGTCAACAATACATACAAACTGGCACAAAATCACCAGCACCCTAGCTGCGTGGAATTGCCACAAGGAAAAGAAAGAAGAAGAAGATTATATTATTTTTGTATAGCTGGCAAAACCACGAAATCGCCGCTAAAATTTTGAGGTTATGTTTGTTGTGTCGGCTGTCAAATTTTGATATTTTCCGTTTTTACTTGAAGTTTTACGAATTGTTGGGCAATGTCGGACGACGAGGACGTGGTGTACGTTAAAAAGCCGAAGAACATTCACTACGGCTCGCTCGAGGAACAAGAAAGGGCTAGATTGGTAGCTTTAGCCGCGGCCAGGAAGGAAAATGACGACGACGATGATAGCCCGAAAGGCGGAACGGAGCTTGGAGATGTGCATATTTCCAATGGTTTGCCCGAAATTTAACTAAAAACGTAGCGTATCTTTGCAGTTTAGCGAACCCTTCACCACTGAAGATGTTTTAATGCCACCTATACTATATACAGTAGAACTCCAATTATCCGAATCAATTGGGACCGGACCCTATTCGGATAATCGAAAATTCGGATAATTGGATTTATTCCGAAAAAAGGGTCTTTTTAAAATAATTATTGTATATATGTTTAAATTAGGAGAAAAAACGGTATTATTGCAGTATAGGAACCTCTTCAAGATTGTTGATTTTTTAACGTCACCAGACTATATTCACCACACTGATTCCGAATCTGCAATAATATTTATTCGGTCTCAATAAATAAGCGAGATATAGGCATTCAAAAAAGCGGCAAACCCATAGATTTTGGTAGGTAGGTTAAGTTTTTAATTTTAAATATAATACATTAACCCCTATTTGGCGAAATGTTAGATCTCTTGTTGTTGTTTTTCTTTCACAATTAGCATTACAGTGATCGAATCTAGTAGTATTTCTTTATTTTTTCGATTTCTGAGGACGGTAGATCAAGGACGGTACACTTACCGCCATGACAAAGTTCTCGCTGTTATTCGCGAGGTAATTAGTCTCTCAGTGGCTCGTGCCAACAAGGGTTTGACAGTATCCTCCAAACCCCCAATACAGTTTGTGCGGGATGGCTCTAAAGGCAAAAAACATTTAACTACAAAACCTTTCTCAATAATCGAGAAAGCTACAGATTGGACTCTGGAGGTTGATTCGGTCTCTAAGCAGTATAAATTCCCTGAAAGTCTCGGATGCACAGCCCTCCGTCCAGATATAACTCTTTACTCTCTATCTCGGAAGGTGGCTCTTATTGTAGAATTAACTGTTCCATGGGAATCAAATATCCCAAAAGACCACGAGTACAAATTAAATAAATACCATGATCTTGCAAATGCCGTAACCCGGAACGGCTTCACTGTTCACCTTCACGCGGTGGAAGTTGGCGCTCGTGGCCTGCCAGCTAAATCTCTATTTCACCTCTTTAAAGATCTTGGCCTTTCCAGAAAAATAATCAACTCTTTCTTAGAAAAATTATCTAAAACTGCGATTTGCGCATCTCAAATTCTATGGCTTCGAAGGGGGAGTGAATGGGTGGCAAGGTGAACGCTCACATGTGGCAAGACAGCTGTCCTAAACCTACCACAGCCGGTTCGTAAGTCCGGAATCCACTGCTCACCCCCCAGAAGTGTAAAAAATAGTATTATGATGGGCCCGACTCCGGTCGGTGAATTCCATGGCAGCTCCGTTTGTATTTATTATTAAATAAAATACAAACGGAGCTGCCATGGAATTCACCGACCAAAAAATCGGGCCCATCATATATAATTATTATACTTCTGGGAGGTGAAGGGTGGATTCCGGCGGTGGTACGTTTAGGACAGCTGTCTTGCCACATAAGAGCGTTCACCTTACCACCCATTCACTCCCCCTTCGAAGCCATAGAATTTGAGCTGCAGAAATCGCAGTTTTAGATAATTTTTCTATAAAGGAGTTGATTATTTTCCTGGAGAGACCAAGAGATCTTTAAAAAGGTGAAACAAAGATTTAGCTGGCAGGCCTCGAGCTCCTACTTCCACCGCGTGAAGGTGAACAGTGAAGCCGTTCCGGGTGAGGGCATTTGCGAGGTCATGGTATTTATTTAATTTGTACTCGTGGTCTTTTGGGATATTTGATTCCCATGAAACAGTTAATTCTACGATAAGGACCATCTTCCGAGATAGAGAGTAAAGAGTTATATCTGGACGCAGGGCTGTGCATCCAAGACTTTCAGGGAATTTATACTGCTTAGAGACCGAATCGACCTCCATAATCCAATCTGAAGCTTTCTCGATTATTGAGAAAGGTTTCGCAGTGAGATGTTTTTTGCCTTTAGAGCCAACCCGCACAAACTGTATTGGGGGTTTGGAGGATACTGTGGAACCCTTGTTGGCACGAGCCACTGAGAGGCTAAGTACCTAGCGAATAACAGCAAGGACTTTGTCGTGGCGGTAAGCCACGTCTATACTGTAATAATTCCGAAAAAACTATTTAATATCAAAATCAATATTAATTAAATGTAAAGGCTGAACTTTTACATATTAAGCGTACTTCGAAAGTGCTGTACATTAGTGCATCATCCCCAAGGACAATAGCGTGCATAGACAGAATCATTATTTTGCGAATCACAGTACGTTTCTGTCCTAATTGTTTTCCGTTTTAATTTGGGATAATCAGTGATTCGGATAGTCGGATAATCGGAGTTCTACTGTACTATATTTCATCACACTGATTCTGAATCTGGACAAATCTTTACTCTATCTATAAAAGTAAGAGACATAAAGGTGTCTAAAAAAGCATAAAACACCAGAACTTATTAGGTATCTCGGCATTTTAAATAAACACACACACTAGGTACTGTGTTTTAAATTAGTTTTTATGTTTTTTTAAAAAAACTAACATAAACCCAGGTGTTTATGAATTGTTTTAAAAAAACTAACTTTACCTACTGAGATTTAGATGTTTGAGACACTTCTTTAAATGCCTATATCTCTTATTTATTGAGTCCGACAAAATATTATTACAGTTTCAGAATCAGCGTGGTGAATATAATCGGGTGACATTAAAAAAATCAACAATGTAGAACTGGTAGCAATACCTAATAAATACCAAATACTTATATTACAGTGGGTTTAGTGAGTTAAAAAAATAACATAAACACCTATATGGCTGTAGGTTGTTAGTGAACGGTTGGTGCAGCTTTTGTTCTCGGATCGGCTCAACTCATGATTCAGCTCCTATTCAGAAGCCTCCTCGAGTGGAAGGCTACCCCGGGTAAGACTCCCGTGTCTTAGGCCTCAGAGCTGGTGGACCGGTTTCTCCCGGCGGGATTGCGCACCGATCGGCGAAGCCAATCGGCTGTGCATTCTGACTAATTTCTGAAGTGGTATGGATACTATGGAAATATACTGTTTCCTAAGCAGCGGGGTTGGATGTTGACCTGTTGTCATGCCACTTTGAAATAACCTTGGGCCACTCGGCCCCGTGTGGCACTACGGGCAAAGAACGTCCAGGTCCGCGATAAATTCAAACTGAATTACCGCTGTAATACAACAGGTAGAGGTTGCGCAAGCGTCTTCGGACGCGAAACCAGTCGGGAGGACGGAGGTATCCTGAAGGTTAACTCCAGGCGGAGATATCCTGCCAAAACTGGTAATTAGGGGGTAAGGCTGCCCGCTGTATACCTTTCCCGGTGCCTCGCTGTAAGGCGTTGGACTCTAACGCTGGTGAACTACATAGTAGATTGTCTTGTCTTCAAGTCTTCTACGCTCATCCTACGGCTGAAAGCTCAATCAATATTGTTATACCAGCCTGGGGTGACGGGTTCACCCATTGTAGTCGACACCGCCATCCTGTAGGTTGTTAGTTTAAAAAATATATATGGCACAGTTAGCTAAACTGCATATATTCCAAAACTTGCAATTTCAAACCCTATTCAGGAGTTTGACCCGAAAATGCTGTATTTTTGTAATTTTTTCAGAGTATATGGACTTGGAAGACGAGATTTCGAAGGACAAACAGGCACTACTTGAAGAGTTTGAAAGAAGACGGAAAGCCAGGCAGTTGAACGTTTCTACAGATGATGACGAAGTATGTAATTCTGTTGTTTGAGCCTTTAAAATCGCAATTTAAATTTTTCCACTATTTTACTAAAAACGTAATTTACAAGACGAGTACAAACTAAATTAATGCCATGAACGGCTTCGCTCGTGACCTACCAGTCAAATCCCTGTTTTATCTCTTGAAAGATCTTGGTTGACAGCTGTCATAATCCTTAGTCCTGGGTCATTTTTATTTATTTTATTTATTTATTGATTTCAATTAGCAAATCAACTTAACAGTTTATACCAATCCGTTGATATGCAATATACACATAAATATAAAAAAAATAGAATTCTTACAAGTACATACACAACATGTTTAAATAAGCATTAAACACAAATACAGGCATTAATAATTTAAAAAAAACTTACAAACTTACGGTACATAAAGAGTGAAAACAATTTATTTTATTCTGACATAAACAAGTAGCGCAATGCCCACACCTTGAAGAGATGCGGGCTCGCTGTAAAAATATCAAAGTCTGACGCTTCAAAGATGATTTTTTCCCTTGTAAAAAGTTATCTAAATTCTGAAAAAAAAACTATGGAGCAAGGTCTGACAAGTATGGTGGGTGACCAAGAATCTCCAGCCGCAACTCCTGCAACTTTGCGACTGTTTGCAGTGAATCTGTGGTATTCCGCTGTCATTCAGAAGCAGTGGCGATGAGCGATTGACCATGCTCGGTTATTTAATCATAAGCTTCTCCGTCATTCTTTACAATTCTTAACAGTACAAGTTCTTGTAAGCCGCTGTTCGTAGAATCAGGAATCATGAATCATTTTCTTCCTACATCTACCAACATATTATGTACGCTCGTAGACACCTATAGTAGGGCCAAAATCAACGTGCACCTGGAGTCATAAATCATTAGGCCGGACGACGCGCGTAAGGATGACCAACAAGTCGACGTTGCTTATCGATAATTTACTCAAATCAAATCAAATAATTTATTTTCTTAAAAACTTATATGTAGTTGCGTAGACATTGTATCATTGCTTACATTTAGACTTCTTACATTATTGAATTCCCTATAATGTTGCTGAACAAAATGGAAAATATTTATTATTTAGAATGTCGTAAAAAAATACATCGGGATTTTTTTAATAGAAATCGTTTTTTTAACTATTTTTTTTAAAAATGTGGAGTATCTTGATTTGTTATTTGGCATTATTGGATTGTTGGATTTGTTATTGGTCTTTAAATGGCATTAAAAGTGAAATTCTTCGTGTCGCTTTCATCACTATGACTGGACGCCAGAGATGCTGAAATTTTATTTGAATGCCTTTCAGCATACACTTCCAGACCCCAGTAACCTCGCTCGTTGGAGCTTTGCCGAGGATAGTTCTTGTCCCCTCTGTAGCAATACCCCTTGCACAGCTAGACACATTCTAGCTGGAACGGCTTCACTGTTCACCTTCACGCGGTGGAAGTGGGCGCTCGTGGCCTGCCAGCTAAATCTTTGTTTCACCTTTTTAAAGATCTTGGTCTCTCCAGGAAAATAATCAACTCCTTTCTAGAAAAAAATATCTAAAACCGCGATTTCTGCATCTCAAATTCTATGGCTTCGAAGGGGGAGTGAATGGGTGGTAAGGTGAACGCTCACATGTGGCAAGACAGCTGTCCTAAACCTACCACAGCCAGTTCGTAAGTCCGGAATCCACTGCTCACCCCCCAGAAGTATAAAAAAAATAGTATTATGATGGGCCCGACTCCGGTTGGTGAATTCCATGGCAGCTCCGTTTGTATTTATTTATATAATGAGCTTTCAGGGAATAATGGGAATTCAAGAGAAATCAATAATGACTAAGCCAAAACATTACAGTCTTGCGAAATACATAACTGATGGATTGAAATATTCTGATAGATAAATGTAGAGATTGCAAAATATTTAACGACCAAATTCAAGCATTTGTGTCATTGTCACCTAATTAAATGTAGCTCTGTAATCAATTGTAGTTTGCCGGCAGTCAGTTAGAGTTTGTCTATCGAGCAGTGCGGTGCAGTATAATTTCTAACAGTGCATGTTGCAGTTATTACAAATAAATCCATCGAAAATTTTCATCATAATTATATAATGTCCATCGATATCTCTTGGCATCTATATCGATCCAACCATCGATCCATCATAATCCATCGATATTTCATCGATACATCGATAATCCATCGATACTGCTATTATTATTTTTAAAACACGCATCCCCATAGTGCGAGCAAAAGACAGCAAGTGTGAGCGAGAGGTCCGGCCTAATGATTTATGACTCCAGGTGCACGTTGATTTTGGCCCTACTATAGCAGAAGTTCCGGTGAATAGTGATTTTCATCATCACGATACGAGGAATAAATCCAATCTCCACTTAAATCGACAGCGACTTAGCAAAGTGCGATACAGTTTTATACACCAAAATTTGTCCTTCTATAATAAGATTCCAGAGAAAATGAAAAGCCTTGGAGATGACCAATTTTGGAAGATAATTATAAATAATTTGGTAAGGAATCCAATTTATGGTATAAGGGAGTTTGAAAATTCCGTGTTTATTTTCCATGTTGATAATTAGCAAAATTTGTAAAATTTTAAATATAACGAAATTATGATAGCTGACATTCTAATTCTCATGTAATTTAGTATACATCTATTTATGTTTAAAAAATACGAAGGCATATTGCTGGATTGACAATAAAATTATTTTACGTTGATTATTCTACATACAATTTGCATTTCTATTTTAATATATTATTCTCTCTTACTATTTAATGACATTAGTATATTTTGATTATTTGTAAGTAGATAATATTGAATATAATATTACAGCCATGACAACTATCATGATAGTTATGTTTTTAATAATTAAATTCTAAGCATTTAATTTTGTGACGCATCCAAGTGTAGGAATGCCTATCTACTGGAGTAGTTCATTGTATTGTATTGTATTGTACACATTTACGGTAACTGTATAGCAAGACTGCAAGAAGCTGTAATAGAAAACATCGGCACAGGATCTCATGTTTGAAAAAAATGCAAATTTTCAACTTTATCATGGTTGCACAAACGAAAATATTTGAGTGAAAACAAACGACGGAAAGACAAATAAAAAACTGACTCTTAAAAAAGAATAACATGGCCTTGAGCTAAAAATTATTTGAATTTGAAATTCCAACTCATACCTAAGTTCAAAGTGGGCAGTGTGAATAAACAGCAATTGCATAGTAAAGGACCCAATATTACAATTTACAAAAATAACACATTAACAATACTAACTGTGATATTGAATTTTGTCAGCATGTTCTAAAAACTGGATCTGCAGTTCAGATAAATTTTAGTTAGTAAATCTAATTTAAATTTTTGAGAAACTGGGAATATACATTTTATTCTAAATATACATTTATATTTTATTCTAAACTAGCTGACCCGTGCCCACTTCGTTGGGCGGTAAAACTTTTTACCTGTGATGAAATTATGAGTGTGGTTCGGTTAGTACTGAGTGCTATGATTTATTTCCTGACTGCCAAAAGAAGGGTTATATTTTTACTGCATATGTATGTATTTGCATGCCAATTTAACTATAATACCGTTATTTGTGATTGTCTTCTTGTGAGTGTCTTATTTGTGAGCGTATTTTATCTCTTTAACTATTTATGCAGTAAAAGGGAAAAGTCTTTTGTTGTAAACACTTGAGACGATAAATTTACTTATTTTGATTAGAATTCATAATTGTTGATGATATGACCAATAAACATGACCTAACGATTTAAATTATTTTTTAAATATAAAATACTACTTTTTGTGACTTAAATATAAAAGTTAGACATATTCTGTCGCCGATTTTTTTGTAGGCATTATCAAGCTCTACAACTTTTTTCTAGAACTTAATCATATATCTCTCATCAATAAGGCAGCGTTAGTTAGAAACGTTTTCGTTCGACCGCTTATTCTCCGACTTACTTTGCAAATCCGACTACCACGAAAAAGTCTTTTCATTTTTCGGATTAACATATAGCCTATGACACACACAAAAACCATAGCTTTCAATTGGTAAAAGAATTTTCAAAATCGGTTCAGTAGATTTAGAGATTACTTCCTACGTCACAAACTTTACCTCTTTATAATATTAGTATAGATAATCTCAAGCTAAATACATATACTACAAGAGGCAGCGACAAAAAAGTGCAAGAGTTTTGTAAATGCTAATATTTTTAGATCAGACAGCAGGCACGTACCCAGGATTTTTTTTCGGGGGGGGATAATAATTTGAAGTACAAAATTTAAACGACGATTAATTTTCCTTCGCATTTAATGCTAGATAAAAGAACGTAAAATAAAGATGTCTGTTTACAAGTTTAAGTAAAGATTTGCAATAAATGTGATTATTATAAATAGAAAACCATAACAGTACAATACTTTATTACTTTTACTTAATTTTAAAAATTTTAACGATACAGCAAATTTTTCTTATGTTGATATACCTAATGTATTACAGAGTCTTTCTTTAGAACTATGTAGGTAAGTAGCTCTCTAACTAACATAGGATTTAATTAAATACAGTCTTGGTTGTAATAAGGCCTGTGATTCGGGAAAAATCTCGGTCGGGCTCAACAAAACACAAGTTACATGTTGGCTTTTCAAGATTAGATGATTATACTAAAATTTCCTAGAATGTATTAAGGTGCAATCCTTTAAATTGAAATGAATAAAAAAATCTGCTGTGGACGAAACAAGACTTTTCCAGCGATATCCATAGACGACATTTTTTTATGTGTGAAAAAAGTACAGCAAAGGAAGATTTAATTTACAGGAATGATATTTGACATAGGCACTTTAAATTAACATCTTCCTTCTTGACTTAGCGCTCATCACATCGAGCACTTCCTCCGGAGTAGGAGAGTAAGCTGAGTGGGTAGACAGCAATGCTAAGCCAGTCAGTCGATCATCTCCTGTTTTATTCCTGACGAAAGATTTTATCCTTTTCATCGTAGAAAAAGACCTCTCCACCGACGCTGTGGATACGGGTAAAGTTATGAGTATTTGTATTAGCTTTCTGATGGAAGGAAAGAATCCATGATCGCACGCATCTAAGACTTTCATCAGGTCCGTTGGTTTGGTTTCAAAATCCTTCCATCTTGAACACCAGAGTCGATATTCAGCCTTCATGATAACTTCTTCAACATCATCGGGCCAATACATTTTCAACATTTCTAGGGTACTTGCTTTCTTCTCGTCAACATTTTTGGGTAGCACAACTTCTAGTGAGGAGAGCAAGTCTCGGTTCTTGCCGAACCTATCTTCCATACCACAGATTACGTCATCTAAACAAGGAATAAATAAAGCTCGTCTGTAATATTCTTCTGCTGAGTCACTGGGGGGATTGCTTCTTTTAGTTTGGTGACCTGTGACACGCGGTGGGTTTATTTCTATATCCAAAATATTCTCTGCTATTTCAGAACAAGATGAATAAAGTTTTGAAAACTCCTTTTCGACATCGTTTCGAATGTCCCTTAATTTCCTGGTGACACTTTCTGCGAATTCCATGGCAGAAGCCAGAGTGTGAGTAGGATTTTGCAGATATTTTGAAAGCGGTAATGTGAAGCTGAAGATTAATTCGCACGTTTTCAACGATATTAAAAAACAGCCTTTTTCCATCGCAGCCAAAAGAGTTGCTGCGGTCGACGAAACTGCTCTGTTTGTATTGGACAGTTCGCGCAATGTGACGACTATTGGGAGGAACAACTCACAAAAAACATTTATAGAGTCATGACGTTCGATGAACCTTGTTTCACACAAGCCCACGAGTCTTTTTCTTTTGCTTTCGGGAGCGTATTTTTCTATGTTTTCTTTCAGTGTCTTTCCAGCTGCAGCATTGTTTCTCAATGTGTTGCATACTTCTTTGATAACGCCAAGAGCGTTTCTTACGTTAGACACAGAAAGAGCCTGCGACAGGACAAGATTTAAACGATGGGCTGTGCAATGCACGTACGCAGCTTTAGGGTATTGTTGTTGAATTCTTGCTTGTACTCCGTTGATCTTGCCGGCCATGTTGGCGGCACCGTCATATCCTTGACCGATTATTTTCTCTAAGTTAAGACCCAGCAAGCGGCATTTGTGAAGTATGGCTTCGCTTATCGCTTCAGCGCCTAGGTCGTATATGGGAATGAAAGCTAAAAAGTCTTCTCGAAGAATGCCTTCGTGAATATATCTTGCGCATACGGAAAACTGCTCTGTACCACTTATATCGAGGGTCTCGTCGCCAAGAATTGCGAAACACTCTGAACCGTTTACTTGGCTTACAATTCTCTTTTGTATTAGTTCTCCACATATGTCAATAATTTCATTTTGTATCTTTGGGCTAATATGTGTAGCATTTTTAGAACTTTTTATTAAGTGCTCTTTTAACGAGTCGTCGTAAGCCGCCCTGTACCTTAGTAGCGCCCTAAACTTTCCGTCCTTTTCCACTGGCTTCTTCAGCGTTAGAGGACCGCTGTCATTGTCGCCTCGAAGTGGCAATTCTTGTTCTCCACACAAAATTATAGTTTCAATTATAGGTTTCAATGCTGCTTTATGTTGCTGTATTTCTGTTTGTCTTTGCGTATTTATTTGGCTTGCAATGTCTGGAATTTTTGAGGAAGTTATTCTTGTGAAGTTGATAGCGGCTAGTTGTGAAAACTGGTGGTATTTTGCAACTGAATGCTCGCGGAATTTTTCTGTAGCATTTTTCCAGTCTTTGAATGGTTTCGACACGAAACTACCAACAGTCTGGTGTGAACCTTTTCCAACATGCTCTGATCCGAACAGAACACAATACTTGCAGAAAGCACCATCGTTATCCGGGGAGTATGCTAACCATTCCCATTTCTGCAGCCAATCTTTACGAAATCGAAGTTTTCTTTTGCCGTATAATCGAGCTGGAAATATAAAGGACGAATCAGGAACGAAAGTGTCAGTAAGTACTGTAGTTCTCTGGGCATCATTGAGTATTATCGGCGAGCGTTTGTTATATATAGCATTTGATACAATGCCAATGTCAGGAGAACTATCACTTATGAATACATCACTCTTTGTTTTAGTACTGCAACCTGGGGAACTATTAGTAGGCGGTTCTTCGTGGTTAGCAGAGCTCAATAACTGTTCCTCAGAAACACTATGATCCGGACTCGCAGGCTGTTGTTCTTCATATATGCTGTGGGACGGTTTCTCAGTGATGCCCCCTATGTTGACACTATCGCCAAAGGTTGAGTTTTCAACGAAAGACGCCCTTTTTTTAGGCGCAGGTTTAAAAAAAGTGTCAATTCTCTTCATTGTCTTTACACATAGAAATAACCTAAAAAACTAAGTTTTTTAAAGTCAATGTTTTTACACGACACACGGACACAAATATGTCTTGCTTATTACATACGAGTATGTTGAACAATCGAAATGACTCATGGATGTAGTCCTAGACGACGAATTTGATGGAGAAAATGTAGACACGGACGGATCACGAATACGACCGCGACCGCAGTGAAGCGGCGACCGACTGAAGCCGGCGCTGGAGGGTGTTGGTAGCATCGTCTGGCGCCCGGCTTCAGAGAGGACCCGGCCAGTGTTGCCAGATAGTCAAGCGGTGAAATCCCGACATATCGCTAAAAACCCGCTGGGAATTTTTTTTTTTAGGATTTGAAATACAACACCAAACATTTCGGGGGGGGATAAGTCCAGTGTATCCCCCCCCCTCGGTACGTCCCTGTCAGACAGTATTTTGGCGATAGAATGCTGGGGTAGAGTCAGCAGGCCAGACTCCGGGACACCTGGCGCTGGCGTACTAGGAAAGGTGTAACTTTAATTACTACCCCCAAAGTGTTTTGGAAAGGCTGAAAATTCATCAGTAGGCAGTGGATGCAATACAGAACTCGAAACAAATGGTCAGACTGCCTAGCACTAGAATGAGTGGCGTCAGCATTACTCCATACATTCGACAAAAATAAAGTCAATTATATTGCGCGGCACATTAGACCGATGCTTAATATCGACAAATACTTACCGGCGTTTTGTGACATAAATGGAGTAATGCTGACGAAACCCACCTTAATACCTCGAGCGCTGACGTTTGAATTGTAGTTTCTCTTAGAGAATGCGAAGAAGAAGATTACATCACAACAAAAATATAGCGTTTCAGGAAAACGACGATTACTCCGAAACTACTATACGGATCGTATAAAGAAGACCTGTTTTATGTTCCTGTTGAAATTTGCTATTAGATACGTGTATCGTCGTTTTGTAAAGCAATAAGCATTATTCAGAATTATCTGTCAAAGTTGTGGTACAGAAAAAACTGCTTTGTCCAACATTTCTATGTTTTTTCTGGAAATAAATCACCCTATACAAGAAATAATATGCTTCATTCAACCTATGACTTCATTTCACTTATACCCATACAAAAATAAAAAAATATTTGGTGTTGAAAATCAACATGAATATTGAAGTTTTTGGTTTGGTTTGCTTCAATCATAGACTAAAAAATGGCGACTGTATGAAAAATAATGAACCAACTAGTTAACGACAGAGAATCTTCTCCTCTTTTCGCACATACCACAGGCCGTATTATTTATGTGAGGTATCAAGGGTAAATAATTGGAAAACATCGGCGCCGATCTCGGCTGGGACAGATGTCCCCTTTGCCGCTCTACAGTAATTTCTATTGTGGGACAATTGTCCCGTTTGCCGCTCAAGGGGTTAAAGAATGGAAAAAAAAACGCAGGATGCAGGCAAACAAAGAGTTTGTTTGCCTACCCCTAATGTTTTTTATAACACATTAAAGTTATTCTATTCTATTTTATACCATTAAAACACTAACGATTCTGATGTATATATAGGTTAGGAGGAGTCTTCGACAATTGGGTGAGCCAGTTTGTCTCTTTGGAGAAGGGCCGGCTGAGAGACGTGTCAGATTAAGGGATTTACTCAGCTCGTAAGTATTTTTAAAGTTACTTTCAATGATTAGTGACTGTAGTACATCTTTACTAGTGGTCTGCCGCGGAACCGTATCCTTATCAATATGTTTTTAAGCGGATATTTGACGAAAATTTAATTATAATAATTAGGATAATAAAGTAGAACCTTAACTATCCGTCCTGACGATAATCAACCTCCGACGTCCTCCTGATAATCTCCGTCCCGGTTCCTGGGTCAGGACCGGAGGGATGACGGTTATGGGAAATAGACAGATAATAGGAAACAGAAGCTTATTTTCAGATTTTCTGAGTATAGCCCCAGCTCCTCTGTTTTCAAACCCTCAGCATATATTGATAACCTATCTGACCCCACATCAAGTTCATCCTTTCCTTCAGGATTTATCTGATGACTTCTTAAAAATATGCACATGGAGCATTTTGTCGGTAGCTATGTTCAAAGTTGGGAAATCATAGCATACTTGCTGTAAGATTTCTCTGTGTTTTATCTTACCCAAGCTTATCTTATCTTATCTTATCTATGGCCCAAGCTGCACGAAAACATTAGCTATACGGGCTACACAGTTGCAACAAAGGGTATTCTAATCACCCCCTAGTGGTGACGGTAAATACGACACAAGACCTCTAAACTAGTTTTAGCCGGTGCATCCGAATGGCTTTCCATGATGCGTTTTATCTTATAAGAAGGCCTATGGGAGGGAGGTAGATGCAGTATTTCTTCAAGTATCGTCCTCATAGCACCTGTGGTGCCTACACGGACCAATCTTATTGTGCAATATAGAGTTAATGGCCCCTTGCTGAGTTGGCCACGAAGGCCGATTCTGTTCAGGGTTGGTCATACTCACGGCTCAACACCTACCCGACGGCCTCCACGCATGAAGCGCGAGCCTGGGTAGGACTCTGGCCTTACGACCAGTTTCCCCTGGGAATCAACCTTCTGGCGCTCCTGGACGGTCTGCGCACCGTGCGGCATAAGCCAATCGATTGCGCACTCTGACTAACAGTCGGGGGAGTCTGGAAGCAGTACTGTTTCCTATAGAGCGGGGGTGGCTGCGGACCTTACGGTGACTGCTCTTGAAACGACCATCGGCTACCCGATCCCGGGTGAACAGCCGGGCAAAGGATGCCGTGGTCCGCATAGATTTGGTTTATACCGTCTCACCGCTTCGTAAGGGAGAGGACCGCGCAAGCGATCTCGAACTCGTAACCAATCGAGGGACCGGAGTAATCTGGTCGCAATTGGAAGTAAGGGCGTGAGTGTAAGCCCGCTGGGTAACACTCCTGGCTATCTCGCGGTTAAGGCGTTGGTCTCTTACGGGCTCGTGGGGTAGCTAGACGGTGTATTGTTTTGTCCCCAAGTCTTCTGCGTTCACTTCACGGGAGAGAGAACGACTAATCGTTAAAACTTCCTGAGGTGACGTGTTCGCCCATTGTAGTTGACAACTCTATATGTGCAATATAGAGATTTTTCATTTAATTCTGTTAATCTTTTCAGTTTGGGTGAAGATGCAATCCATAAGAAGATGGTGGAAGAAGAGGCTGCGGAGGAGCAGAGAAGGGGTCAGGAAGGCACCTGGTACCACGAAGGCTCACCACAACTCCGCGAGGCGCGGCTGTGGATCGCTAAATATTCCCTGCCCAGAGCAAAAGAAAGGTAGGAAAACGATACACGGTGCTTACTAACTTTATTATATATTCAAATATGGATGCGGGATGACAGCGGTCTAATTTAAGCTTACCCTTTCCGAATCCAGCCTTCGAGCGAAAAAATGCCACAGCACATTTTTCATCGATTTTATTTATTAACACGCTTTTATTAGGTCGACCTGTATGTAACTATGTAATGGAATCTAAGGTAACTAATTTAACCATCTTCCAAGGATCGTAGCGTCATGAAAATTGGCAGCTGTATATAGTTCTGATGACAGTACAATAATATGGTACTGTCGAACTGATCTGATGATCGAGTCGGAAGATATGAACTGGAACTTCATGATGGAACATCGTATCATAGCTGTGTTTGGACTTGTTCGAAAAGTCTCGGAATGAACTTTGACCACGATTAGGTTTCAAGGTCTGATGATGAAGCCGGAAGATAAACACTGTCATTCCATGATGGAATATCGTATCATAGCCGTGTTTGGACTTGTTAGAAAGGTCTTGTAATGAACTTTGACCACGGTTAAGTTTCAAGGTCTGATGATGAAGCCGGAAGACAGGAACTGGCATTCCATGATGGAATATCGTATCATAGTCGTGTTTGCACTTGTGAGAAAGGTCACGTAATGGACTTTGAACACGATCAGGTTTCAAGGTTATAACAAACCTTGTTTTTGGTTTTTACGTGCATTTATAAAAGCGTATTTTTAGTGTTTTTTTTTAAACTAATAATTTATAAATTCTAACAATATATTTTATTTTATTTTATTTTATTTTATAGCAAACTTACAGATAGTAAATATATGATACTAGTATTTTAAAAACATATTCAAACGAAACAAATTTACTATCCTATGAATAGTTTGCAATACTTGCATTACAAATTAACAGAAATAACATGAACACGTTGATAGTAGAAAAAAATATAATAATTTTGGATAGAGCAAAATAGAAGTATGAGTAATTGGATAATAATATTTATTATACATAATATGATATAATACAATAGTATGTTATAATATAATAATCATATAATACAGTACATTAGGATAGCAGTTAGTGAAATCTTAAGAAGTAAGAGATAGGCTAGGTATGATCGAGTTTTTTATTAAATTAATGGATACATAAAATATATCTAATCTTTTACATGATTTATTAAAAACGCGACACATTCTGGTAAGAGGTCTATTCGACCCGATGTTGTTATTGCAAGCGACAACCGAAAATGTTTGAGAGCTCCTCGTTAGTCGCGGTGGCACACGAAATTGAACTTTTTCTAGCTGTCTAGTCGATTGTGCAAAAGCTTATGGAGACACGTTATATCAGTTATAGTCCTACGTGATTTTAAGTCTATTAGGTTGAAGTGAGAAAGCCGCTCTACATAACCTTTCAGCGTATTTCTGAGGCCACATTTGTTCGACAGCATACGTGTGAATTTCTTTCGGACTCGTTCAATTCTATCGCTGTGAACACTGTAAAGCGGATTCCAGAGCACTGATCCATACTCCAGAACCGATCTAATCAATGATGAATAGACGGATATTAGAGATTTCGGATGTCGAAATGGCTTTATTATCCTGAAGACAAAACCAAGAAGTTTACTTGCTTTTTCGACAATCCCATTGATGTGGTGATGAAATGAATACTTTTCATCGAAGATAACTCCTAGGTCTCTGATGTGCTCGACTCTATTAAGTGTAATGCTATTGATAGAGTAGTTGTGTTTTAAAATATTTCGGTTCCGGCTAAATGATATACTAGGGATGTTTCCAAAGTTCTGGGAATTTATCTATATTGTTATTA
Organism: Micropterix aruncella; assembly: GCA_944548615.1. Taxonomy (NCBI): domain Eukaryota; kingdom Metazoa; phylum Arthropoda; class Insecta; order Lepidoptera; family Micropterigidae; genus Micropterix; species Micropterix aruncella. The sequence continues at coordinate 13,898,874 of OX155974.1, read as the reverse complement.
TTTTGTTAATTTTCGTCAATATTACAATGTAGTTTTTCAACATAATCTCCATTTAACTGAATACATTTATCCCAACGATAAACTAATTTTTTTAAGTCGTCCTCAAAGAACTTTTTCGAAGTCTCCTCAATCCACCTATTTATGGCACGTTTTACATCAGTTAAACTTTCAAATCGAACACCCCGTAAGGGTTTTTTCAAATCTGGAAACAGGTGATAATCACTGGGTGCAAGATCCGGGGAATAAGGTGGGTGTGGAAGCAATTCCCATCCTAAATCGTTCAAAACATCCTTCGTTTTTCTTGCAGTGTGTGGTCTTGCATTATCCTGTTGCAATAACGGACGCTTATGCAACTTTCCAGGTTGTTTTTTAACAAGTGCCTGTCGCAGTGGTCCGGATAATAAATTCGAATAATATTCTGCGGTAATTGTAGTACCTTTCACCAGATAATCCTTAAAAATAATTCCTTCGCAATCCCAGAATACAGTAAGCATTACCTTTCCAACAGACGGAACTGCACGCGCCTTAAGTGGAGGCCCTTCTTCAGGTTTGCGCCATTCTTTGGATTGACTTTTGATCTCAGGATTGAAATAAGGAATCCACGTTTCCTCAGTGGTTATTATTCGTTGCCAAAATTCATCACCATAACGGGCTAACAGCTCTTGAAGTTGACGACAAGTATCAGACCTATTGAGTTTCTGGTCTGCTCCCAACAGCCTCGGCATCCAGCGAGCCGAAACCTTGCTAACACCCAAACAATCATGCAAGATGTCATGAACTTGTCGTGTACCTATCCCTAGGCACACACTAATTTGACGAATAGTCATTCGCCTATCCTCTTTCAGTAGGTCTTCGACGGCAGTAATGTTTCTTACATTTACTTACATTTCTTCTAGTGATGTTCTACCGGTTTTAAAACGATCGATCCACCGATAAACAGTACTTTGGGACTCTGCAGACTCACCAAACACTCCTTGCAGACCCTGAATAATTTCTGATGTTTTCACACCTTCTTTCCACAAAAAGAAAATTATTGCTCTTTGAGATTTTGCTGCGTCTTCCATGGTCACAAAAACAGTGTTATGAAAACGCGTCTATAACAGTCGAATACCTAAATCAGACTGAACAATGTTGCACTAGATAGTTGCATAAACATGTCAAGACTTGTCTGGCACCAATAACATTGCCTATAAGTTCTGCGTAATTTAATTATAGCAAAATTCCCAGAACTTTGGAAACATCCCTCGTAAAATGGCATTTCTCGACATTAAGCTGCATATCATTGCGCGTGCACCACACGCTCAATGTATTCAGGTCATTTTGAATTTTGTCACTGTCTGAAGGACAGGAGATTCGAATAAAAATTTTGAGGTCATCCGCATAAAATAAATATATATTTTATCTCTTGCTACCTAATAAATAATTTTGTTAGTCATGTATATCATATGTTTATATAATATATATGGAGGCCGGCTGAAATGACGCGTGGATCTGTTAACAACCGCAACCACCGACTGGCGTTGTTGGCCTTTCAGGGTTAATCATAAGTGTAGCTTCACACGGGAAGCTGATTGGCCATGTTAGAGTTGGCTACGAAGACCCATTTGTTCAGGGTCGGTCACACTCACGGGTCAACAGTCAACGCCCATCCGGCGGCATCCGTGCATGAAGTGCGAGCCCGGGTAGGACTCTGGCCTGAAGGACAGTTTCCCCTAGGAGACAATCTTCTGGTGCTCCTGGACGGTTTGCGCACCGTGCGGCATCAGCCAATCGATTGTGCATTCTGACAGTCGGGGGAATCTGGAAACAGTACTTTTTTCTATAGAGCGGGGGTTGCAGTACTGTTTCCTATACGACCATCGACTACCCGATTCTGGGTGAACAAAGGAGGCCGTGGTCCGCGATAGATTCGGTAGACACCGTTTCACCGCTACGTAAGGGAGAGGACCGCGCAAGCGATATCGAACCCATAAACAGTCGGGAGACTAAAGTAATCTGGTTGCAACTGGCAGTAAGGGCGCTAGTGTTGGCCAGCTGGGTGACTTACCTGGCTATCTCGCGGTAAGGCGTTGACTTCTTACGGGCATGCGGCGGAACTTGACGGTGGACTATTTTGTCCAAAGTCTTCTGCGTCCAACTCAAGGCAGACAAAACGATCAAATTTCCTTAAAAGTTCCTGAGGTGACGGGTTCCCCCGTTGTAGTCGACCGATCCAGGTGAATTCACTTGGAATCGGCCCGATGCCGGGTAGTGAGCATTGTTTTGTATGGACAAGTACCCACCGACAAATCCGGCTGCTACTGGCTACGCTCATTGGATCGACCAGCGCCAGGTACCAGGTTAGTTCCTCCGCAAGTCGACATCCAGTGTGCCTATTTTGCGTGTAACGGGGGTAGCGCTATTCCACCCACCCCAGCTCCTCGACGAAAGCCAGCAGGGCTTTCAGGTTTCCTGCCGCCTCGCGCAGGGTGCCTGGGGTCCCAAGGTGTTTTGTCCTGTATACTTCTACCTGTTCACAATCTAGCAGAATGTGTTTTGTGGTTTCTTCCGCCTCCATGCATGCTCTGCACATAGGGCTATTCGTTCCGCCCATTTTGAAGAGTTGTTTGTTTAGTGTGTTGTGTCCTGTTATCAGTCCCGTAGTTGTTAAATATAAAATTTAGACATATGCTGTCGCTGACTTTTTTGTAGGCATTACCAAGCTCTACAACTTTTCTCTAAAACTCAATCATATATCTCTCGTCGTTAAAGCAGCGTTCGTAAGAAACGTTTTCATTCGGCCGTTTTTTCTCCGACTTACTTTGCAAATCCAACTACCACGAAAAAGTCTTTTCATTTTTCGGATTAACATATAGCCTATGACACACACAAAAACCATAGCTTTCAATTGGTAAAAGAATTTTCAAAATCGGTTCAGTAGATTTAGAGATTACTTCCTACAATGTCACAAACTTTACCTCTTTATAATATTAGTATAGATAATCTCAAGCTAAATACATATAGTCCAAGAGGCAGCGACAAAAAAGTGCAAGAGTTTTGTAACGCTGATATTTTTAGATCAGCAATATTTTGGCGATAGAATGCTGGGGTAGAGTCAGCAGGCCGGATTATGGGACACCTGGCGCTGGCGTACTAGGAAAGGTGTAACTTTAATTACTACCCCCAAAGTGTTTTGGAAAGGCTGAAAATTCATCAGTAGGCAGTGGATGCAATACAGAACTCGAAACAAATGGTCAGACTGCTTAACAAAAGAATACATGGCATCAGCATTACTCCATACATGCCACAAAAATAAAGTCAATTATATTGCGCGGCACATTAGACCGATGCTTAATATCGACAAATACTTACCGGCGTTTTGTGACATAAATGGAGTAATGCTGACGAAACCCACCTTAAAGAATGAAAAAAAAACGCAGGATGCAGGCAAACAAAGAGTTTGTTTGCCTACCGCTAATGTTTTTTATAACACATTAAAGTTATTCTATTCTATTTTATACCATTAAAACACTAACGATTCTGATGTATATATAGGTTAGGAGGACCTGCGGGCCTCCGCCCAGGTTAGAGAAAATCGACTGCCTGTGAAAGCTACGTTAACCGGCGCCTGCCTGATGCTGGGTAAATTCCACCGTCACTTGTATATCTACACTAAACATGTTTTCGAGTTACACTGTCACTTAATATTAGTCTCAGAGACTAAAGGGCTCTCTAGACGATCAAGCATGCTTGTCAAGCTTCGCGTCGCGGGCTGGGTGGGGATCGTAAACCGCAGGAAATATGCAAATATTTTTTTTTAATATTTACGAAAAATGCCTATTTTTTTAGTTTTATACCACGGAGTCACATCATTCATCAATCAATTACGTCTAATCAACGTGACTCCCTTGTATAAACTACCAAATTAGGCATTTTTGGTAAATATTACAAAAATATATTTGCGTATTTCCTGCGGTCTACAATCCCCTCCCTGCCCGCAACGCAAAGCTTGTCAAGCATGCTTGATCGTCTAGAGAGCCCCTAAGAAATTAAAACTGCAATATTTTCCCTAATTATCGTATTTTTTTGTACAAAAGTGACGTATATGAAAGGATATTCATTAAATTTACCTAAAAACTACCATAAAGCTATGTTAGTTAATCCACTCATTGCAATCTGCAACATTGTGTTTGCCACAAGTGGCTTTCCTGCAGGAATGGCAGGAATGGTCATCCTGAGTTTAGGGTAAGGACAAATTGCACAAATTTTGCATTTGTTTGTCTGAGCTTAGAAGTACTTGCCACAATACAATAAATAAAACAAAAGTCAATAAATAAGCAACATTATTCATTACTTACCTTGTCACTTTTGACACATAATCACTAAACATTAGTTTGAGAGGCTAATATTTCGCCAAATCTCTGGAAGTAAAAAGAGTGCGGATGCAATGCATGTGCACGGTTCACTAGTTAGCTCAATTAGGAAGGTACTGAGCGGGGCAAAACGGGTTAGGAGGTGGAACATTTTTTTTAATTTTTTTATTTGTTGAGTGGGGCTTTTATAATGTCTTTGTAAGCCCTGTAACACTGCGACCATTGCTGATCTATTGTGTTCGCCACCGACAATAGTTCTGCGCTAAGCCTTGTGTCATTTAAGAACCGCAGCAGGCTTTTGGCGCCAGATTGTTTTACCTCCTCAGGTTGGAGGTAATGACCACCCGAGTGGGTGTATCTTTTACGCATCAGCGGGCCACACTCGCACATGAGGTGCTGGGGAGTTTCCTCTGCTCCTTGGCAGAACCTGCACATTTTTGTGTCTCTGAGCTTGAGGTTGAACATGTGTTTGTTCAGGCCACAATGCCCCGTGAGCGCCCTCACCAGTATGCGTAGATTGTTCCCATTTAGCGATAAGGGCCGTCTTACGGTCGTAAGCCTTAATTAGCGCTTTGGAATGATTCAACCCTGGCGTGTTCTAAAGATATTTGTTTGAGCACTAGGTTTGCAAGTTTCAGGGCCGTATAACGTTCCCTTTGCTCCCACCTTAGCAAGTTCATCGGCTTTTTCATTTCCCTCGATTCCTGCATGGCCGGGAACCCATCTTAGAATTACCCTGTTCTTTTCGCCCAAGGAATTTAGTAGTGATATGTAGTTTTGCACTAGCTTTGAATTAATGGTATTCGAGGCTAGTGCCATAAGAGCTGCCTTGCTATCCAAGTGGATATAGATACGGTGGTTGGAGTAGTTCTTATGAAGGAACATACTTAGATAGCGAGTGCGTCGGGGGCATGTAGTTTGTAAAACAAATCTTTAGTGATCTAGGGTTAAACGTTAGTTCATTCATTAGTTTTAAGCTTCTTTATGTATTTCTCTATAATATAAAAACAAAAAGATATCGACCATGGGGTTTAAACAGTATGATTTCCTTATATTCATGCAGAAATTTGGTTTCTGCTTTACTCGTCAACTGCAGCATCTCAATGTTACCAAAATGTTTGCTTATCGAGCCATCAATCATTACAGTGTTACTGATAGCTTTGCAAAACGCTGCAGTGATGGCCCTAAACGAATAACAACTTTCTGGGAAATGGTTCGGCACCAGCGGAACGGTGCGGTAGTGTATACACGGAATCTATGTATCTCTTTCATGCATCTATATTACCATTAAGTATGATAGAGAACTGTATAGTTCAGGTATTATAGTTTTTCCATCATAATGACTATTATCATTGACGGAGGCACTCTTCATTAGTTTGGTCAGTTTTTTTAGAATTTTAGAATGCATATTTTCTGTGTGATCAAGGCTTTTTTTTAAAATGGCAGAAACTCCCATTGGGTTCCAGAAATTGCAAACTCATTTTTTTTTGTAATCTGGTTATGTGTTGTCTTTTTGTTTGTGGTACTCATTTATTAACCCCTCAAGACAGTAACGTCCCTAATCGGGTACGATGTATTGTAGTCAATGCTCAGTAACGTCCCAAAATGGGTACGAGCACGGCGCGACAAACCGCGCTCTCAACCAACTGAATTTACACCAAAATCACAGTACAACCACCCCCTGTTAGATAAATGTGAGAAAGACGGATAAATTCTGTATTGTACGATTATTCAGTCGTGCTTCTCATAGTCTAGAATCCCTAATATAAATGTTTGTATCCTGGGGGCACTTAGTCGAGTGCTGCCATTGCTCGGATCTGTGCTTCTCTTCGAATATTATATAGCTTCTCTTCGGATATATGTATGAAAATAAATAAAACAAACGAATAGATTTGGTAAAGCATGTAATAACGTCCACAAATATGTTTACAATTTCTAGGTAGGGTTTCGTATTTTGAGATAAAACGTCGATATCGCTGAATAAGTGAGTTTTTATCAGTTTGCCAAATTTCTAATAATTATTCATAATTATCTAATTGTTTTACAAAATGAGGTGTTAATGTTTTATATTTTAAATTTCAATGCGATCATTCTACAATTCTTCTTTTCATGATCCATCAAGTAGTTTCTTTCTTATGAGCATTTTTCTAAAGTGCTATATTTTTGACCTTCAACTCTCAGAAATGCCAAGATTTACACCTGTCGCTTGAGGTGTTAAGGAAGACATTGTTAACTTCCTCCACCATGACAATTTATTTGGATTTTGATAATTCATAATCTATCAATTAAAACACTTTTCTTGTAGGTTAAAACTGGCACGCGAAACGACTAGCAACAGTCGTGTTGCTGCCCGTCAGGAAATGCAGAGAAGACTAGCATCGGCCACAATCAGTCGGAGTCAAGTCGGCGACACCAGACCCGTCTCCTATTGCAACTTCAGCGACGATTCCAAAATGTTGGTCACGAGTAGTTGGTGAGTTGATTTTAATTCTATTTCTTTCCCGGCCTACCAACCAACGAGGGGGGAAAGTATTATGAATGCACAATTTTTTTTGGATCCCCCATGAGACGATTAAGACCATTTCCAGATGTAGTCTGTCTGTTTGTCTGTGTGGTAGCTGTGTGTCTGTGTCTGTGTGGTATTTAGCGAATGGTTTCATGTAGCTTGGGCCACAAGATTCAATTTGTTCTCGGATCGGCTCAACTCTGATTCAGCTCCTATTCAGAAGCCTCCTCTTGCGGAAGGCTACCCCGGGTAAGACTCTTGCATCTGAGGTCTCAAAGCTGGTGGACCGGTTTCTCTTGGTGGGATTGCATCCCGGCGCTACTGGACGGTTTGCACACCGTTTGGCGACGCCAATCGGTTGTGCACTGTGACTAATTGCTGAAGGAGTCTGGAGATTATGGTAATATACTGTCTCCTAAGCAGGGGGAGTGGATGTTGACATGTTGTCATGCCACTCTTGAAATGACCTTGGACCACTCGATCCCGTGTGGCACTACGGGCAAAGAACGCCCAGGTCTGCGATAAATTGAAATTGAATTACCGCTGTCATACAACAGGTAGAAGACGCGTAAGCGACTTTGGACCTGTAACCAGTCGGGAGGATGGAGGTATCCTCAAGGTTAACTTCAGACGGAGATATACTACCAAAACTGGTAGTTAGGCGGGGAGGCTGTCCACTGGTTACCTTTCCCGGTGCCTCGCCAAAAGGCGTTGGTCTGTACCAGGTGTTGGCGAGCTAGACAGTAGATTGTCTTGTCTCTAAGTCTACGCTGAAGGATAGACGAAATCCTGAAACAAGAAACAAACACGTTAGAAAGCCATCACGGAAAATGCACTATGAATTATACGAAACCGAGGGACAACAGAGAACACCGAGCGATACGCGGGACGCGCATGGCGACTCGACCGCGGGCGAGCGGAGACTGAACGACGAGATGTGCGCGTCACCGTATAAAGGCCCGCACCCCGCGGGCCGAGCGCGTAGCAATGGACCTTTTTACATAGAGCGAGCGAACGAACACTCTACAGAAAAGCGGAGACAGAGCGGGACGGAGACACGGACACGGAGACAGCAAAATTTGAACGAAGCGCGCGCGGAGCGATATGCGAAGGCAACGCATAGAAAGAGAGAGAATTTTGGATCGATATAAATATGACCACGATTTTGTATCACATCCATTCTGTATCGGACTTGAATAGTACTGTACTGTAATTGAAGTACTGCACAACTTTGCAAATAATAATATGCGAGTTTTAATAACATATAAGCCCGCAAAACCATGTAAAATAAAATCAAATAAAATAAAATTTTAGTTTAAAATAAAATTTCAAATAATCTTAAAAGGTATGTGATAATAAATGCTTGTACGGACATGTTTGCACTCGGTCAGCCAATGTTTGACCGTTGTAAATGAAAGGGAGGTTTCACCATATAAATTCTTAATTATATTTTATTCCCCGAGTCTTTATACCTTTTAAAAGAAGGAATTTTATCGCTGTGCAATACTCAATTTTCTCCATTGTTGACGGACAATGTCAGCTGATGACTTTGGAAGATAGACAAAGTAATGATCAGAATGACGACATTTTTATGATTTTTAATGCGTGGCGTCTCGGGCTGCCTCGAGCACAATTCTCTCCTGGCTGCTGCCATCAAGGATGCGAGACAGCACGAACGCCAAATCAATGTATGCTGGCTCGACCTAGAGAATGCCTTTGGGTCAGTCCGACACAGTCTCCTCCACTTTGCACTCCGCTGGTACAACTTCCCACCAGTCGTGCGTGACATTGTAGCCTCCTACTACAACTGTCTGACTTTCCATGTTAAAACGCAAGAATGGACTACCCGCTCTATACCATATTCAATTGGACTATTTCAGGGCTGTTGCCTCTCCCCGACGATTTTTAATATAGTTTTTAATATACTGCTGGAAAGCCTGACCCAGTTTGACAGGAAGTGGGGCTACCGTTTTAAAACAGACGGCCAATACACCTCGTCGTGCCTCGCTTTTGCCGACGACCTAACTTTCATCACCAGAAGCCCCAAGCAGCTTTCCCTGCTATTACAGAAAGTGGAGCTTTTCTGCGACTGGTCAGGTTGTATAAAAGTGAAGCCCTCCAAATGTTTTTGCCTTGGACTCGCCCGCATGGGCACAAAATTTACATCCTATGGCCCCAAATTGGTCTATAAGGGCTCTAATATCTCCCTTATAGACCCAAACAATCATTTCAAATTCCTCGGCAGAAAAATCACCCATCAGGGAAAAGACGTCTCGGGCGATCATGTTATAGAGCATTTCAAAAGTTGCCTGGCGAAAATAGATGCCTTGCTAATTTCTGGCCCTCGTAAGGCCTGGATCTATGACAATTATATAACGTCACATTTGTCATGGCCCTTTCTTATTTACGATTTTACCAAAACCCAACTGTCCCGTCTAGATGCGCTGGTGACAGCTAGTTTAAAATCCTGGCTGTCCTTAGCCAAACCAGCTGACCCCTCGACTCTCTTCAGGTCCAAACAAAATTTTGGGCTAGCGCTTAAACTGCCCTCTCTGCTCTACGCCAACTCCAGAATAACCAAAAATTCGATTCTGTGCAATTCCAAAGATCCGGCAATATCGAAGCACGTAATAAGTGGCCGTAGTGATTCAAATGATCTACAAGCCCGCGTAGACTTCCACAAAAAGTTCCTTACTGGAATCAGCCAGAATGGCACTGGTCTGGGGTATGGCAGTACAACCACGAGCGACGTGGACTTGAAGAAGTCTCTTTTGCGGGGAGATTACGATTATGGCTCATGCTATTGGCCTTCAATGCCAGAATGATTGGACAACAATTGGGGACTTTTGCATTCCGCCTCCAATGCACTGGAAGGTAATGCTCTATGACTGGACGCCAGAGATGCTGAAATTTTATTTGAATGCCTTTCAGCATACACTTCCAGACCCCAGTAACCTCGCTCGTTGGAGCTTTGCCGAGGATAGTTCTTGTCCCCTCTGTAGCAATACCCCTTGCACAGCTAGACACATTCTAGCTGGCTGCAAGGTGGCCTTAGATCAAGGACGGTACACTTACCGCCATGACAAAGTTCTCGCTGTTATTCGCGAGGTAATTAGTCTCTCAGTGGCTCATGCCAACAAGGGTTTGACAGTATCCTCCAAACCCCCAATACAGTTTGTGCGGGATGGCTCTAAAGGCAAAAAACATTTAACTACAAAACCTTTCTCAATAATCGAGAAAGCTACAGATTGGATTCTGGAGGTTGATTCGGTCTCTAAGCAGTATAAATTCTCTGAAAGTCTCGGATGCACAGCCCTCCGTCCAGATATAACTCTTTACTCTCTATCTCGGAAGGTGGCTCTTATTGTAGAATTAACTGTTCCATGGGAATCAAATATCCCAAAAGACCACGAGTACAAATTAAATAAATACCATGATCTTGCAAATGCCGTAACCCGGAACGGCTTCACTGTTCACCTTCACGCGGTGGAAGTTGGCGCTCGTGGCCTGCCAGCTAAATCTCTATTTCACCTCTTCAAAGATCTTGGCCTTTCCAGAAAAATAATCAACTCTTTCTTAGAAAAATTATCTAAAACTGCGATTTGCACATCTCAAATTCTATGGCTTCGAAGGGGGAGTGAATGGGTGGTAAGGTGAACGCTCACATGTGGCAAGACAGCTGTCCTAAACCTACCACAGCCGGTTCGTAAGTCCGGAATCCACTGCTCACCCCCCAGAAGTGTAAAAAAATAGTATTATGATGGGCCCGACTCCGGTCGGTGAATTCCATGGCAGCTCCGTTTGTATTTATTTATTATTAAATAGTAAATAGTAAAATTAATTAATAATTCTTTAAATATTTAGTGTTTTTTTTGTTGAGGTTTTTTCTACCTTACCTTATTTCTACCTTAGTTATCTTATGTCAGTGAGGCCGGAAAGTTTTCAAATGCCTTTGTACATAAACACTTAAATATTTTGTATATACATACATAAACATATCATTTGATTTATACATTTTGTATATACATACATAAACATATAATAATAAATAAATAATTTGATTTATTCTGGAGCCCCGTTCTCTATTTTGTCATCTCTGTCATCATCCAGACGGAGATGGTAGATCAGGCTTTTAAAAATATTTTAGAAAGCTCAATGTCACTTTCTTTTTTCTAGGTCCGGTCTGTGTAAAGTGTGGTCCGTCCCGGACTGTGTCCTTCTCCAAACGCTCAACGGCCACAATTGCAACGTCGGATGCATTGCTTTCCGGCCCAACGCGGGCCTGCCCGATCATTTCGCTGAGCGGATAAAGCGGGACGCGGAGGGGTCGGCAAAGATGGATGAAGACGAGGGATCTCGCGACGGTGACGGCGTAATCACAATGGCGTCTTGTGCCAACGACGGAAACGTCTTGCTATGGTCTTTCGACAGGTAATTATTTTTGTATTATTTAAAGAAAAGAAAATAGAAACAGAGCCGTTGTGGAATTTGGGTCAGGTCCATTGTAAAATATACTTTTAACCACTGGGAAACCAATACCACCAATCGGTGGTAATACCTTCAAATCACCTCTTCTAGTAGCGGCATAATTTCATGGCAGACCGCGGCAATTTATTGGAATTTCTTGCAATATCGCCGCGCTCGACAAAAAAGTACTATAACTATGGAACTACTATAGCAATCATAAAAATAATAACTGCAATGATCAAATTAAAATTTTGTATATAAAATATTGAAATCTCATCTTGTAAAACAATTAGATAATTATGAATAAATATTAGAAAGTCGAAAAAGTGAAAACAACTCGGAATTTCTAAGTTGTACTTGTCTTACGGAAAAATACGTAACCCTATCTAGAGATTGTATCTATTTAAAAATACTATCAAGATCTTAATTAGATTCTTTATCAAAGGTAATATTTCGGTTTGCTTATTTACATACAAAAATATTTAGATATCAGCTCATTAAAACCAATAAAAATTTTGATGATTTCTCGAAAAAAAAAAAATGATGTTTGACAATGGAATTTTACCAGAACTATCCGCGAAATGACGCGCGGATTTTTTCTTTCGGCCTTCTATGGTAATAATGAGATATTTGGTATGGATTTTAGGATGCGTTCGAATTAGAAAATAATATTACTGTGCGCTCCGGGAGCAAGCCGCCAATATTGGTCGTTACGTAGTCAACGGTGTACTGATGTGCAACCAAATTTGGTCGTTACGTAGCCGAAGGGTTAAGTCGCCTTCATTGAATAACCCAGACAAATACACTAACACCCTCTACAAACCAGGTTGAAAAGATGCTGTTGTGAGTTTCATTCCCATGACTGGCTTTTTAAAGGGTAAATGTGTAGCGATACTGTTTTTTTTCGATACTTTTTGGTATTGAGTACTTTTGTTTCAATACCGATACTTTTGTACTCAATACTTTTTAAATCGATACTTTTACCTAATGATTACTTTTTGGCAAGTATCAAATCGAATAAATCTTATAAATGATTTTTAAAAACTAGGCTTGACGACTCATGTTCAAGATGCTTTGCTTCATTCATTCACTAGGGTACACAGGAATTTGAACTTTATTGGTTTAACCCCTCAAGCCCCGATTGGCCGATATCGGCCACAATACGATTCAGCGTGACGGCTCCGTTTGAATTTTATTTTAATTTAATTTGTTTTATTTTATTATGTTTTATTATCATAATGTTTTATTTTAATTATGGATACAGTGGTTTGGCAGTAATTAATATTTTGTAACAGACAGTGTCGTAATTCATTTTTTTACTAATTTTTACAAATTTTTTTTGGGACAGCAACTTATCAATCGTCTGAGGGGCCGAGGCCTGAAGGGTTAAATAAAGTTCATTATGCTATCGTCTTTGCCTTGAGGTTCATTCACTCAACTCAACTCTCGCCAGTGTTGCCAATTTAGCGACTTTGTCAGATTAAGCGACATTTTCACATTATCAGTGACTTTTTATTTTCATTTAGCGACAAAAAAAACTAGCAAATTTTCTAGCGCCTTTTTGATTTGGTGTTTCGAATATCATTTAAAATATTTTTTAGTCCACATTTAAAAACGCTCATTAATAAATCAACCTGTCCATTAAAACAATGTGAAGACATGAAAGTGGTTTTTCCCAAATTGTACAAGCTCGTCCAAGAGTACTTACCAATACCAGCAATGTCTGTCCCCTCTGAACGTTTATTTTCAAAGGCAGGCAGTACAGTACCAAAAACACGAAACCGATTAGTGCCACAACGGCTAAATAAACTTCTATTATTAAGTGCTGCACAGAGGAAGAGTGGAGAATGTAATAATGTTTAAAGAAAAAAATATTAAATATTGATTTGTCATTTTATTAGGTCTTTGAATTGAAAACTACGTTTTTTTGTGATATTGAACATTTATTTGGAAGCAAATTGGAAAGTGCATTTCATTCAATTTATTTTTCATCGCTAGCTATGACGTTCTCCCATTTTCTGGCAAGAGACAGATTCCCCGGCGGAAGATGTCTTCGTCCTTGGAGGCTATCCACGAATCCAGCCATTTTTCAATATCGTCGAAAGACTGCTCGGAAAGGCCATGGGCCATTGACTGGAACAAATAGTAGTCGGATGGCGCAATATCCGGGGAGTACGGCGGGTGAGGTAGGATGTCCCGGCGAAGCATTTCCAGGAAGTTCTTGACCTGCATCGCGATGTGTGGTCGAGCATGGTCATGCTGTAAAATTACCTTGTCGTGCCTTTTAGCGTATTCTGGCCGTTTTATCTTCACAGCATCGCTCAAATTCTTGAGCTGAGCTCGATAGCGATCGCCCGTGATGGATTCTCCCGGTTTCAGCAACTCGTAATAGATGACACCCTTTTGGTCCCACCGAATGCAAAGCATTACCTTGGATCCGTGGATGTCTCTCTTCGAAGTGGCTGTTGAGGTCGATGGAAGTGATTCACCGGGGTACGAGTGATATTTTTTGCATTTCGGGTTCCTGTAAAAGATCCACTTTTTGTCGTCAGCGATTTTTCGGTGGAGAAAACCTTTTCTTTTTGACGGTGAAGGAGCATTTCATAAGTCATGAAACGTCTTTCAATGTCTCTCGGCTCCAACTTCCTTTTGAATGACTCCCATAGATTTTAAATGTCTCGAAACGGTCGAGGGATGAACATTAAGCACTTTACTTATCTTTTCCAGCATCAGACTCGAATCTTCATGGAGTATGGACTCCAATTCGGCTTCTTCAAATTTTTGCTCCTGGCTTGGGCGCTGTTTGTCTTGCACATCGAAATCACCACTTTTGAATCGGAGAAACAAGTCTCAACAATCCTTTCTGTCGGAGTAAATTCCCCGTAAGCCTCCAGCAGCAATCTACGACATTCTACGGTAGTTTTCTTAAGATGAAAGCAGAAAAGCATTGCTTCCCGCAAATGACGTTTTGTTGGCTCAAATTTTGACATCTTCAAAGCTAACAAAATTACCGTTGTTGACACTTCAACGAAATGACACAGACTAATAATTGAAGCCTAATGATGACGGTTTGACATGAAGTATTTTGCAATTTGGTTGCAACTAGAAATATAAGTTACGGTATTTCTTAGGAAATCGAAGTTTTCAATGCAAGGTCCTATTATTTATGTATTATTATGTATTGGTGTGGGCAATTATTGGTTTTTGCTTCTACTAATGTGTGAGTGTATGATGGAATAATTCAGTGTGTGTGTGTGTAAGTATTAGACAAGAATAAATGGTTTTAACTTTTTTCGAATATTTGTGGAATATAATTGAAAGTAGGTAGCGGAAACTACTAAGCTTCTGAAAAAGCAATATCCTAAGTAATTTCTTAGTAATTTTTTGCTCAGTTAGTTACGTGATGATCCAATAGCTAAGGGTTTAACTTATTTTTCCTACACAATATGCTATGGCTATGGGTTTAATTTATTTTACCTGTTGCACTTCTTATAGTTTGTAATAAAATGGAAAGTAATGTTTAAAAAGTGGATTATTCTCCGTCCCAGTTCATCTCCGGTAGCAACGCTGGACACGCGGGTGTCGAGCCAGGTGGCGGCCCAGCGGGTGTCCCGGCTGGCCTGGCACCCGGCCGGCCGCCACTTGGCTGCCGCGGTCCACGACTCCTCCTGGCGCCTCTGGGACATCGAAAAACAGCTGGAGCTCCTGCATCAGGAAGGACATTCCAAAGGCGTACACTGCGTTTCATTCCAAATGGACGGTAAGACCAACCACAGTTTTTTTTTGTATAGTTACTGTGAATGTGCATTTTTTCTAGATGGGGACGATTGAGCCCCCTAAGATGATTGACCATTTCCAGATGAAAGTCTGTCTGTGTTTCTGTGCGTCTGTCTGTTTGTATTCCTCCACGATAGCGCCCAAACGCTTAAACCTATTGATCCGAAATTTGGATGCAGACATCATTTGGTCATGGCAAGAGTTGAAAAGGTTTTAATTGAAATCGGTTCACCAGGGAGCACACTAGTTATATTTCAGTCTCAAAATATTGGAATTTGATACACAGATGCCTTGTTGGGCCGAAATCACATCGTGAAATTTTGGATGAAATATCTTATATACAAGCTGCACTAATAATATTTAAATTCCGCCATAAATTTTAATCAAATATTAACGCCATCTGTTGGCGCTTGGCCAAACCCCGCCCTTAGACGAGAAAGTGGTTCTTAGAGGGGCATCCAGAAAATAAGTTTCAAGGGCCCCTGAGGCGGGGAGAATAAATAAAATAAAATGTGTGATAGATTTAGGACAGCTGTCTTGCCACATATGAGCGTTCACCTTACCACCCATTCACTCCCAAATCGCGGTTTTAGATAATTTTTCTAGGAAAGAGTTGATTAATTTTCTGGAAAGGCCAAGATCTTTAAAGAGGTGAAATAGAGATTTAGCTGGCAGGCCACGAGCGCCAACTTCCACCGCGTGAAGGTGAACAGTGAAGCCGTTCCGGGTTACGGCATTTGCGAAATCATGGTATTTATTTAATTGGTACTCGTGGTCTTTTGGGATATTTGATTCCCTTGGAACAGTTAATTCTACAATAAGGGCCACCTTCCGAGATAGAGACTAAAGAGTTATATCTGGACGCAGGGCTGTGCATCCGAGACTTTCAGGGAATTTATACTGCTTAGAGACCGAATCGACCTCCATAATCCAATCTGAAGCTTTCTTGATTATTGAGAAAGGTTTTGCAGTGGGATGTTTTTTGCCTTTAGAGCCAACCCGCACAAACTGTATTGGGGGTTTGGAGGATACTGTCAAACCCATGTTGGCACGAGCCACTGAGAGGCTAATTACCTCGCGTAAGTGTACCGTCCTTGATATAAGGCCACCTTGCAGCCAGCTAGAATATGTCTAGCTGTGCAAGGGGTATTGCTACAAAGGGGACAATAATAATAAAATAGCTGATAAACGAAGAAATGTGACAATCGAAAAATTATTTTTGTGATATTTTGTATAGGTTCTCTGGTGGCGACTGGTGGTATGGATTCCTTTGGCCGCGTGTGGGACGTGCGCACCGGCCGCTGCGTCATGTTTCTGGTGGGCCACCTTCAGCCAGTGCTGGGAGTGGACTGGTCTCCGCAGGGACACCACATCGCCACGGCTTCCGCAGACAACACCGCCAAAATATGGGACATCCGCAAGCGGACCAAACTGTACACCATACCAGCTCATACCAATTTACTTAGCGGTAAGCACATTTCAAACATTGAAACTTCTTTAATATACAATATCGTTCAATAATTACCAGTAAAGACAATAGTAATCATTACCAGTAAAGACATGGTAATCACTCACCTTTTTCTTTGACTTTACCTATTGATTTGACTCTTGTGGAACCCTTGCGATATTTATATTTTTGGATTCCTTATCGAAATCTGAGTTGGAAATGTATGGGGAGTAAGGGGGTGTAATTTGAAATAAATTTTATTAAATTTTATTCAATTTATACAAAATTTATACAATTTATACAATTTTATTCAATTTATACAAAATTTATAAAAATTTCAAATTTTACGAGCCATTTTATTATTAAAAAAAAATTGGTCGCCATCTGCTGCAAGCGTCTTAGGATGATTGTCTACATTGTCGTATATACATGATGATTCATTTCACATAGCAAACGCAAGAGCGCGCTTATCTGTCGGTGTTCCTGATAAACCTTCTTGCGACAAAAACTCATTTTCACAATTTTAATCGATAGTATAAGCAATTTTGATTCGTTTAAAACTGTGACAACCTTTCAAATCTCATGAAATTTCGATTTTTACGTCATTTTAATAATAAAAAAATAGAGCGCCATCTATTGCAAACTTTTCAAACTATTATAATGAGAATAACAGAAAGACTACTTTAGGCAAGGCGCCACCTCCGTTTTTAAAGAAAAACGTGGAAAACCGACAGAAAAAGTTACAAGACAAAAAAATGAATCCAAACTCAGGGGGGGGGTATTTAAACTTTGTTCTAATAATCTAGCCTAGAGGTAGGTTTTCCGCAAATAAAACAAATACAATCAGTGCAGAATTCTATATAATTAATGAAAAAATTAACCGTTCACAAAAAAAAAAACACCTTTTTTAGGTTATAAGTAATATTTCAGATTTCGATCGAAAATAGGATGGATGCATCCAAAAAAAATGTTTTCTGGCCCGAGCCTACGCCCAAGGCATTTAAATAAGATAATCCATGCTAAAAAAAATGTGGTTTTCAAAAAAAAAAACCGTAAACCCAAGCGCGGAAACGGTGATTGGTGCTGACAGGTAGACAAGCAAATTTGCGGCTTTATTAGGTGGAAAACTGGAGGAATCTCCTTATTTTTTACGAGTTATACAGGTGTGCCCAAGAAACTGGAACCAAAATGGAAAAAGATGGAGCTGAATCATGGCGATCGCGAAAGCAATCCAACAAAAAAAGGTGAAACAACACTCACCTGTGTTCACGGTTAATCACACTTTACATATTTTTTATTCTGCACTTCCTTTTCGCTTCTCTTTTCTCAACTCTCTCTTTAATCAACTTTCTGCCTGCCTCGGCGAAGGCGGAGCACCTCTTCCGCCCCCGCCATCGTAAAAACAGGAAATGAGTACTAGCCGAAACACGTTTGACAACTCATCATTACCAAAAACACGAATGTCTCTACTCTATGATGGCATAGCAGGGATATATTTACTTCCAAAAATTTTAATAAAAGTAAAATTTTATGTAGTGTTTTCTTTTTAACCCGTTGAGTATGATACGACCAAATCTGGTTGTGAAACAATTATCCGTCGAGTATGATACGACCAGATCTGGTTCCGCGTTTTTTTCACTTCTTTGACGTTCTCATATTTATTCATAATTATCTAATTGTTTTACAAAATCATATTTCAATATTCTATATTCGAAATTTCAATGCAATCATTGTGCAGTTGTTCTTTTTATGATTGGTGTAGTAGTTTCGTAGTTATAGTACTATAGGGTCGATGTCGCCGAAAATCCTGCAAAAGAGACAGATGCATCCATGAAAATACCCTTTTACTCCAAGGGTTAATTAATATTATAATTTAATAGTTGACATTTATTTATTTATTTATTTATTTTTAATAAGGTTATTTCCATAATAGCAACACTAATGTCATCTGACAGCTGTCACGGAAAATTTTGATAATTTCGAAAAAGCAACAATAAACGTTTCGGGACATGAAAAGGTTATAGAAAACCCTGAAAAATAACCTTTAATTATAATTCGAGACACAAGCTCGAAAAAAAAAGGAATTTCTGTTACACTATTTCACATAACAACCGCAAGATGGCGCTTATCTATTTTTGAGTACCAAAACAGCGCCATCTACCAGACAACCTTTGGCGTCTCGCGTAATTTGACATTCAATCGGAAGATGGCGCTTTTCCTCTCTTGAAGCGCATTCATTGCCTTACGAAAAAAAAAGAGATGTCAGATTCTAGCTATCAACGTCGATTGTTGCGAGCTGTCAACTTCGCGGTGGTCAACATTGATTGTTGTCAGAGAGCTTCGGCTGACGTGCCGTTTGTCCGGTCTTTACTAGCCGGGCGTCGCACTTGTTTAACCCTTCAAGTAGCGGCATAATTTCATGGCAGACCGCGGCAACTTAGAATTTCTTGCAATATCGCCGCGCTCGACAAAAAGTACTATAACTATGAAACTAGGTACTATAGAAATAATAAAAAGAATAACTGAGCAATGATCGCATTGACATTTCGTATATAGAATATTGACATCTCATTTTGTAAAACAATTAGATAATTATGAATAAATATGAGAGAGTCGAAAAAGTTAAAATACTCGGCATTTCTAATTTGTACTTTTATTACGGAAAAATACGGGATCCTATTTATAAATTGTAAATACTATCGTGATCTTTATTAGATTATCTATCAAAGGTAATATTTCGTTTTGCTTATTTACATACAAAAATATTTAGATAGTAGCTCATAAAAAACAATATTTTTTTTTGATTTCTCGAGAAAAAAAAATATGATGTTTGACAATGGAATTTCACCAGAAATATCCGCGAAATGACGCGTGAAATTATTCTAGCGGTCGTCTATGGTAATAATAAGATATTTGGTAGGGATTTTAGGATGCTTTCGAATCAGAAAATAATATTACTCTGCGCTCCGGGAACTAACCGCCAATATTGGTCGTTTTGTAGTCAAAGGTGTTCTGATGTGCAACCAAATTTGGTCGTTACGTAGCCGAAGGGTTAATAAAAAGTGGTAAAGAGTATGATGAACTTAACTTTTATTCCTGTCCACCCTAGAACGGGCTAGTCCCAGTTGGGTGACAGAAACAAATAAGCAAAAGGTTAAGAGGCCTATTACAAAATAGCGTAGGTATTCATTTAAAATGAGTTTAAAAAATGAACGCATTTTTTTTTGGATGTAACTATAAAAGATAGGATAAATAAATAAAAAAATAAATAAATAACTATTCAACCCTGGGAGAAAACCGCGGCACTGAGCGCTCTTCTCTTGCGCAAGCAAATATATACACAATTTCTAATTGTTTTTTGCAGTGTTTTCTCCTTTCTAATGACAATAATTTATATAATGTCGTATTGCTAAAAGAGTGAACTTTAATATAGTATAAGTATTATATAAGAATCTTATTTTATTTCTGAGAAAATTAGAATGATACAGGAAGTTTTTTTTTAAATTTTGTGTAATTGTAAGTAATGTATACCTTGGATATGTGGTCAAAAAACGAAAAAATAAGGCCGCTATGGTCAACAAGAATACATGACGGACATAAAAAAAAATAGTATACGGTTTTCGTTGTAGTGATATTACTGTATTAAGGAGCTCAAAGTTTGCCTTCCGAGCGTTTTACGAATAACGACTTTCGGAAAATGGGCTGAATAAGTAAATAATATTCGTTATATCTAAAATTAAAGGCCGCTATGGTCAACATCAAGAAATGGTCCAGGTAATTCAGTAATTAAAGTTTGTAGAAATCTCTTCATTTCTTGGAATTAGAACGCCAAAAATCCACTTTTCTTGCCTTTCTGGAAAAAATATGTGATAGGGCTCTTAAGGTTTTGCCATTCGGTTCCTGTTATTTTTGTAAGCTAATCAATGTTTTATAGTAATTAATTCTAAAATAAATAAATAAATAAATAAATAAATTGAAACTTCTTTTATTTTTTGAGATATATCATTTTTATAAGCACAAAATACCCTTCCTAAAAAACTCTTCATCCTAATCATTTAAAAATTCCTGTACTGCGGCTACTCTACCGCGTCATTATCTTCAAATGTTTCACCTCTCAGATGTTCATTTAATATCGAAAATAGACAGAAATCACTAGGGGCAAGATCCTATGGCTATGGACAATGTTCCAGCACTTCAAAGCCAGCTTCATCAATGGCAGCCATCGCAACTCTGCATTTATGTGCTTGGGTGTTATCTTGGTGAAACAAAAAAATTTTTTCTCTTCGTGTTTCACGTATTTCGTTTTGCAATTTTGTTTTCGTTTGTTCAATATATACAGCCCCCATTATAATAGCTCCACGGTCAAGGTATTCAGTTATCACGACTCCTCGACTGTCCCAGAGAAATGATCATGATCTTACCGGCGGATAATATAGCTTTGAATTTCTTAGGAGTGGGAGATGATGGTCGTTTCCAAGTCATAAACTGTTTTGTTTGTTTGTTTTGTTTCAAGATCGTTATAGTAAAGTCATGTTTTGTCCATAGTTATGAATCGAACCAAAAAACGACCTAATTCCTATTTGTAACAAATACAGAGCGTTGCAAAGCCTTCATTCTGGTTTTTACCTGCGCAGCCGCAAACATTCTTGGTATCCAGCCTGCGGATACCTTTTTCATCCCTAAGCGATCTTGTAAGATACTATGCCCACTATTCTATTGAAATCTACACTTCTTCAGCAATTATACGAACCGTGACACAACGGTAGCCCCAATCCTGGTTGTAGAATCAGGGCCCTTGCGTTGGCGACGAAGACCCATTCTGTTCAGGGTTGGTCACACTCACGGGTCAACACCTATCCGACGGCCTCCACGCATGAAGTGCGAGGCTGGGTACGACTCTGGCCTTATGGTTAGTTTCCCCTGGGAATCAACCTTCTGGCGCTCCTGGACGGTCTGCGCACCGTGCGGCGTAAGCCAAACGACTGTGCACCCTGACTGACAGTCGGGGGAGTCTGGAAGCAGTACTGTTTCCTATAGAGTAGGGGTGGTTGCGGACCTTACGGCGACTGCTCTTGAAACGACCATCGGCTACCCGATCCTGGGTGAACAGCCTGGCAAAGGACGCTTTGGTCCGCGATAGATTCGGTAAACACCGTTTCATAGCTCCGTAAGGGAGAGGACCGCGCAAGCGACCTCGAACTCGTAACCAATCGAGAGACCGGAGTAATCTGGTCACAACTGGAAGTAAGGGCGTGAGAATAGGCCCGCCGGGTAACACTCCTGGCTATCTCGCGGTTAAGGCATTGTCCTCTTACGGGCTTGTGGCGTAGCTAGACGGTGGACTGTTTTGTCCTCAAGTCTTCTGTGCTCACTCCAGGGAGATAGAACGACTAATCGTTTAAACTTCCTGAGGTGACGGGCTCGCCCGCTGTAGTCGACAACCCAAGTTGTATTTATTTGTATGGAGTTTGTAACTCATTATTACTTTCTTTTGAACGCCTGTTATTGTTAAATTATTAAGAGGCCGTGCCGGCCAAAAGCTATATGAAGCATAATTTTGTGGCCTGGTTGTGAGAACACGAAAAAGAATTTTAATACAATTATGCCGGATTTTAAAAACCCGGTCCTTAAGCTATCATTTCGCCAAAACGAAATTGGTATATTATATCCATATTAATTGTAAATTATCTTTATTCTGTTACTGTTTTCCAAAAAAATAAAAACGTGGGAGATTTGTCTTCAGTTTTTGAAAATCCTAGAGATGATTCTCAATATTAAAAAAATACTATTTACACCAGCGTATGGTCTATTTGCATAGTACCAAGACAGTTGTTGGAACTTCCATACAAAAAATATAAGAAAAAAATGTTTGAAATTACGTAATTTCCAGAAATGTTATAGCAAACATTATTTTTTTTCTATTTATTAACGATACTATTAAGTGATATAAAAAATGACACAGTGATCTAAAGTTATTTTATTATTGTAATCTAATTTTTACTTTATAAAAAACTATTCATTTGATAATTTATTATATTATAATTGAAAAGCCAAATAGACTATATTAGACGACGCGTGAAGCCGAAATCGTCATTCGTAATTGGCCACTGCCAACGGTGGGACGTATTCCCTTGTCGCCGCGGTATACCTATACATCATTATGTATATATCGAAAGCGTGCGGGCGCGTGGCATTGCAAAAATACCTAAATCTTTAGTTGCGTCAACTCGGAAGGGAGCCTTAAGTACTATAGTACTAGGGTACTATAATAACCAACAGCACACGATGGCTTTTTTGCTGGCCATTGATAATGGATAGTTCTGACTGCATATTTCATCTTCACAGGCGTTCGCTACCACCCGACCGGCGGCCACTTCCTGGTGACCTCCTCCTACGATCAATCGGCGAGGGTTTGGTCCAATCCATCATGGCAGCCGCTCAAAACTCTGCTCGGGCACGACAACAAAGTGATGGGCGTTGACATCACCCACGACGGAAAGTATATAGCGACATGTTCGTACGACCGCACTTTCAAACTATGGGCGCCAGAAGTGTTATGATGTTGGAGCGCAATAAAAGTGATGTGTGAATTTATACTCTCTAAGCTTTTTGTTAAATAAAATAAGTTTTAAAATTTGTGCTCTTTCATTATCGCCCCCAGACGAGGGTTTTTTCTCCTGATCTCGAGTAGAACATGCAGACATGGGTGAAAACAATCGGCATGCTGCCGATGCTTCAAAATATAATCCCCGCTCTTGCTTTCTAAAAACCCGCAAGTTTTAGGCAAAATCCCCATTTTCATTTGTAACCAAATTCCAAATTTGCGTGGCTGCTTCAGGAACCTGTTGCACACCTTGCAACATGCTTCGCGTGTTTTTTATATTGGTATTACTCAGGTTTTGAGTTGTTTCATAATCATGGTTCCAAATCTACGAGCATTTCTTTAAAAAAAATCGCATAAGAGCTACAACGTTTTGAGCTGTCAGATGAGAAATAACCGTATTGCACGGCCCAATAAAAAATTACCCTCTTGGTGTCCTTGCCATAACAATAAAACAGGAGGTTTAAAAAAATATCAAGTTCGAAAGAACCTTTTAAATAAATTTAATAAATATTACAAAAATATTACTATTTTATTGCTACGAACCGGCTGTGGTAGGTCCTAAACCTACCACAGCCGGTTCGTAAGTCCGGAATCCACTGCTCACCCCCCAGAAGTGTAAAAAAAATAGTATTATGATGGGCCCGACTCCGGTCGGTGAATTCCATGGCAGCTCCGTTTGTATTTATTTATTATATAACATGAGTTTTTTTTTAATCTCCTAAAGTTGGTTTAACGACAGGCATTTCCGGTCTGTCAAACCTAGCCACGGCCATTGAAGGGGACATTGGTTCCAAGATGGTCCGAGCAGCACTACTGATTCGCGCTGGGCGACAGAAAACTCGCTAAAAGCGAAGTGATCCGCAATTCAGTGTGCACTAGAGGTGCGGCGTTTTGAAGTTATGTGAACAAGGTCTCATTTTTTGCGGGGTTTGCTGTGTCACCTTTTTATTTCTCAATGTAAATAAATTACACAAATCGGCCAACCGTGCCCGGATTTTTCTCGCCTGGATATCAAATTGAACTTTGAAAACGTACAACAAGTCACATGTCAGAAGAAGATATTGACGGAAGTAACTACCTAGCAAATAAAGGACCTGTGTTTCATAACTCATAAATTTGTAGTTTTATTTTAAAATTGCGAAGGTTTATTCTCCGTTTTGCCAAATTTAGTGCCAAACCAAATTCTTTCCCCGAGCCCTGTGGTTGTTGACGTGACGTCTTATAAATCGATGGAGCCTGCTGCACGCACGAAAAAACATGACTCATGCGGCGTTACCTCGCTCTGAGGCGTTCCATTTATTATATTTATTATTCAATATAAATGCTGCCATCTACCGATTGCGACAAGAATTATTTCCTAACCTCAGTCTAAAATAGTACGAATGAAAATCACTAGATTGATTTAAATTCTTGACATAATTTTATATTTATTCTTGATTTACGGAATGTTATTACTGAACGGACAATTTTCTTGTGGGTTCAACGAAGTGCAACGAAGTAAGCAACTTTTATTTTTAAAAAATAAAAAAGTATGAAAAGCTATCATTACGATGCGCTATCTAGCGGTTGGTAAAATGTCGCTGATATTGTTTATTTACGACGTATTACCTACCGCTAGATGGCGCAGCGTGCTCAAACGCTTCTCAAACCGTTATTTAACAGTTTGAGATTTCAAACTTTCAAATAAAAAAAAACAATAAACAAATATACAAAATTACTGCTATACAATAATACATTTACATGTTGTAGTCAAATCGGTGAGTATAAAAGCATATATTTTTGGGTGTTTGTAATAAACAATATCAGAATCTTAAATGAAACTGCTTCAAATGCAACCATTCCATCAGTATTTTCTTATGACGTCTTCAACTATCGTCAGTAAACCGACTTTACAGACAACCGATTTTTTTTAAGCTATTGCATAGCTTTTATCGCGGGCCTAGGCCAGCGCGGCGACCGAATGAAGAAATTTCTTAACGAAAATTAATGATTTTAAACTGATAATTACGTCTAAACGAGTACTGCTTACGATTCGAAAAAAATATATGTTAAACAGGAACATTTTCCTAATATTCTTAGCTTTGAATATTTTAGATTTTGTTTATATTACATAGTGTAATTAATTTGTGAAATTAGGTCTAACCGAACACAAAAACGACTACTACGCAAATACTATCTGGCGTATTATTATGAAACCTGCACCATTTTAAAGATAATTTAATTATCTATCTTTTCATCTACGATTTTTTTCGAAAAATCAGTTTTTATTGCTTTATCGAATAAAAAATTCGTGCGCGGCTCTCTATCGGAAGACGTTTAAATTATTATTCCGAATCATTTGCTTCCGCAGCCGCAAATGATTCGGAATAATTTCAACGTTTTCCGATAGAGCGCAGTAATCTGATATCAGAAAAAATAAAATAAATAAATAATTATAATTGCATAACTTGTTAAAAATGCTATTCAATAGCTTTACCGCGGCAGTCCCCGAGTGCCACACGTATTTTTAAAATTTTTTGGTCATCACCTAACCTAACCTATGGTATTTTTTCTTTTTCCGCGTTTTGGATTAATGCGGTGGCGCTTTTGTTTTTGTGTTGGTATAACGCGATAGGATCCCTAATCCCACGTTATACATTAGTGAATATATACATATTTTTTCTGTTAATTACCTAAAATAAATATTTTTTCTCTGAAAAATTAAACAGGTCAATAATGAATAATAGATGATACATCTGAAATTTAAGTATTTATCTTAACAATTAGAGAATTGCACTAATACTTGTATAATAAAATTTGCTTATTTTTACACGACTGCCCACAAAAATGAAGTGTAATGTGTTAAGGGTCATGTATGTATGTTTTCCGTTTCTTTATTCCATCCTAACTTTTAAGTGATTGAACCGATTTAGAAGCATGTGGTAATGTTAGAATCGCTGTCATAGGGTACGTGCGATGACCCCTTGCTCTCATAAAATGAGAAAGCAGCATCTTCAATATAATTCGCCCTGTTACTTGGTGGTTGTGTTATGACAGTCATCATTTGAGATTATTTTTTTCGTTCTTCGCGGCCGCCAGGAATAAAACCTATAAGCCAGTAAGTAACAAATAGAAGTTGTTTGAATATAAATTTAGCCAAATTATACAAAATGTTTTATTATTACACTCCACAATAAATCAAATAAAATACAAACGGAGCTGCCATGGAATTCACTGACCGGAGTGAGGCCCATCATAATACTATTTTTTTACACTTCTGGGGGGTGAGCAGTGGATTCCGGACTAACGACCGGCTGTGGTAGGTTTAGGACAGCTGTCTTGCCACATGTGAGCGGTCACCTTACCACCCATTTACTCCCGCTTCGAAGCCATAGCATTTGAGATGCGCAAATCGCGGTTTTAGATATTTTTTCTAGGAAAGAGTTGATTATTTTTCTGAAAAGACCAAGATCTTTAAAGTGGTGAAACAGAGATTTTACTGGCAAGCTACGCCAACTTACACCAGGGATATTTGATTCTCATGGAACAGTTAATTCTACAATTAAGGGCCACATTCCGAGATAGAGAGTAAAGAGTTATATCTGGACGGAGGGCTGTGCATTGGAGACTTTCAGGGAATTTATACTGCTCAGAGACCGAATCGACCTCCATAATCCAATCTGAAGCTCTCTTAATTATTGAGAAAGGTTTTGTAGTTAGATGTTTTTTGCCTTTAGAGCCATCTCGCACAAACTGTATTGGGGGTTTGGAGGATACTGTCAAACCCTTGTTTGCACGAGCCACTGAGAGGCTAATTACCTCCCGAATAACAGCGAGAACTTTGTCATGGCGGTAAGTGTACCGTCCTTGATCTAAGGCCACCTTGCAGCCAGCTAGAATATGTTTATCTGTGCAAGGGGAATTTTTACAAAGGGGACATGAACTATCCTCGGCAAAGTTCCAAGGAGCGAGGTTACTGGGGTCTGGAAGTGTATGCTGAAAGGCATTCAAATAAAATTTCAGCATCTCTGGCATCCAGTCATAGAGCATTACCTTCCAGTGCATTGGAGGCGGAATGCAAAAGTCCCCAATTGTTGTCCAATCATTCTGGCATTGAAGGCCAATAGCATGAGCCATACTGTTGCTGTCGTAATCTTCCCGCAAGAGAGACTTCTTCAAGTCCACATCGCTCACGGTTTTACTGCCATACCCCAGACCAGTGCCATTCTGAGTGATTCCAGTAAGAAACTTTTGTGGAAGTCTCAATGTTTTAGTGACCGTATTTGGTTATTACAAATTTATTTCATTTTGACATTTTGGATAATTATATAATTACGTAATTGTACTCAAAATAAAAGTACTCAAAATTTCGGCCAAGCGACAGTCATCTTAATTCCGAAGGTCCCAGTTTGCACCGGACCAAAGGACGCTCGGCCCATTGCTCTGACAGATACTGTGGCCAAAATCTTTTTTGGCATAGTCCACATGAGGATGAGCAAATTCATGCACCGGAACGAGTAACTTGGAGTGTCAGTACAAAAAGGTTTCATGCGTGGCGTCTCAGGCTGCCTCGAGCACAATTCTCTCTTGGCTGCTGCCATTAAGGATGCGAGACAGCACGAACGCCAAATCAATGTATGCTGGCTCGACCTAGAGAATGCCTTTGGGTCAGTTCGGCACAGTCTCCTCCACTTTGCGCTCCGCTGGTACAACTTCCTACCTGTGGTGCGTGACATTGTAGCCTCCTACTACAACTGTCTGACGTTCCATGTCAAAACGCAAGAATGGACTACCCGCTCTATATCATATTCAATTGGACTGTTTCAGGGCTGTTGCCTTTCTCCAACGATATTCAATATCGTTTTCAATATACTGCTGGAAAGCCTAACCCAGTTCGACAAGAAGTGGGGTTACCGTTTTAAAACAGACGGCCAATACACATCGTCGTGCCTCGCTTTTGCCGACGACCTAACTTTTATCACCAGGAGCCCCAAGCAGCTTTCCCTGCTATTACAGAAAGTGGAGCTGTTCTGCGACTGGTCAGGCTGTATAAAAGTGAAGCCCTCCAAATGTTTTTGCCTTGGACTCGCCCGCATAGACACAAAATTTACGTCCTATGACCCAAAATTGGTCTATAAGGGCTTTATTATCTCCCTTATAGACAAAAAAATAGTTGCCTGGAAAAGATAGATGCATTGCTAATCTCTGGCCCTCGTAAGGCTTGGATCTATGACAACTATCTAACTTCACATTTGTCATGGCCTTTTCTTATTTACGATTTCACCAAAACCCAACTGCCTCGTCTGGATGCACTGATGACAGCTAGTCTAAAATCCTGGTTGTCCTTAGCCCCAGCTGACCCCTCGACTCTCTTCCGGTCCAAACACAATTTTGGGCTAGCTCTAAAACTGCCCTCTCTGCTCTACGCCAACTCCAGAATAACCAAAAATTCGATTCTAAGCAATTCCAAGGATCCGGCAATATCGAAGCACATAGTAAGTGGCCGTAGTGAGTCAAATGATCTACAAGCCCGCGTTGACTTCCACAAAAAGTTCCTTACTGGAATCAGCCAGAATGGCACTGGTCTGGGGTATGGCAGTACAACCATGAGCGATGTGGACAACTGGCTCACGCTATTGGTCTTCAATGCTGTAGCGTTTTAATTTTTTTATTATTAATTTTTTTTATTTCATATCTTACTTTTAATTTAATTTGTAAGATTTGTATGATGTATGAGATGTCAATATATCGCAATGATCATGATCGGCCTCACTTTTGTAGAGAATTTTGTAGAGAATTTTTATTATTATTTGTGTTTATTTTTATATTAAACGTTAATCAATCTTCAATCTATCTTCAAACAATCTTCAAACAATCTCACCAGTTGGGAGACATTTGTAGCGTATAACTTTTATTTATTTTTATTATTATCTATTTGTTAAACGTGCTCGCGATGTGTCATCAGCGCTAAGCGCTCGATGAAGATAAAATTGAACGGAGAAGTGACTAAAAGAAGAGGACGATGCTAATATATGTCTAAAGATATTCAAAGTATGCAGAGAATAGAGATTTCAAGTGAATATCCCTGTTTTCTCTTGTACGATCTCCCTCATATATGAAATTCTCCTGTCCTGACTAAGATGTATTCTCCAAAAGAAGAAGAAGAATAATAAGGAGTATTCTATGTGTCTAGACCAATTTGTTAGACCCTTATGCACTTGGTTTTAGATAGTTTGAATCAATTTGAGGTTTATAAATTAGGATCGGCTTGTAACATACACTTTTAAGATCTCATCCCGAAGAATAATATTGATTTTTGATGTTCTATGACACAATTCTTATATAGTGGATTATCAAAGGTGTTCTATAGTTAAATATTTCCAGATCAATGTATGCTAATAGTTTTACGTCACTTTCTCAATATCGGTTGACGATTGCTCCAATCAGCTGGGTTTTTTTATAATGTCCTTATAAGTACGCTGTTGATCATTACTGAATATCTCACATCGTTTGATTTGTCGCTGCACTATTTATCACACTGACGGATGCTACAGTCTTCCGTCAGGGCGTTGTGAACTCAGGAGTTATTTTTTTTAATATATTGGATCACGAGATAAATTTATAATAAGGCGCCAATCTCGCGTATTCCATTACTGCGTTCGTTCATCCGTTAGTGCTGCATCTGATCTATCGAATCAATTTCTAATTATGATTTAGCTCAGTCTATTTGTATTCTCAGGTATGGTATCCTTTTGATTAAAAAATATGAACACTTTTTCCGGCAAAATATTTGATATATTGTAAAATAAAATTTTTAGTTTATACAATTCACTTACATATATGGCTCTTTTTGTAGCTTTGCATTAAATAACTTAAAATAACATGATAATATAACAATAAGCAATATAGCACAAAAAAAAAACAACTTATCATATCCTAAATTAATTGGTATGTAGAGTGAATTACGACATACATATATACATTTCCTTCTAAATTTATCGCTACACTGGTTCACGGACTTCGTCTCTTGTGAAACCAGGCAGTTTCAAGTATCTCAATCAATGAGGCTTCGTCTTTTATTGACGGCCTGCAGTCTCAATCAAGTACTGGCCTTCTAAGAAGGTTCACGCTAATCAATGTAGTAGCGGACAGTACGACAAGCAGATGGTATTGGCTTTCTATTTCAATTATAGCGCGAAACAGTATAAGACGCATAGATCTTATTCATAATTATAACAACATACATATTTTCATAAAATATTAAAAAATTATCAACTATAACAAGTTTTATAGTATGGCCAGCTTCGGCGGTTATAACGCAATTATAACGCAATTATATTAATTTGAACAATCTTACTTCGTTTTAGGCAGCCATCCAATCCAATATCAATTACTTTACACTATTTACAACTTCTTAATAAATAAACACGTCACAACTCAAAACTGTTTTTTTTAATTTTTGACAGCTGCATCTTAGGGATGTCGGGCGGCCGTCTAGTACGATTGTTTTCACCCCGTTCTGTCGAAGACGAAATTTGATTGTACGTTGTCTTCGTGATGCGAAGTCTATTCCGAATGTCTGTCTTGTTATTACTTATTGTATCTCCTCGTGAATGTTTATTTTAAAAGAAATGTCTTTCTTTTATTTTTCTTCTATCTTACTACTCTTTGATTCTGCATACTTATGTTTCCCCGCCAAAATTTGATGTACGTGGCGTCGCTTATAGAGGGTTTTTACTGTTTTTACGTCGATCTCTCGTCGAATTTTTAGCACTGTTTAATTTTGTTTGCTTTCCCGCCAAATATTTGATGTACGTGGCGTCTATATATAAATGTGTTTTTACTGTTTTTAAGTCGATCTCTCGTCGAATCTTAGCACTGTTTAATTTTGTTGGCTTTCCCGCCAAATATTTGATGTACCGCTTCTAATAAAATAAATATGTGTTAAAAAAACTTCACTTAGATTCTACATGATTTTTATGTATGGGAATGTTGGACAGCATTTCTGCCAACATTCCCTCGTTTTAACTTGAACTTTTACATTTTCCGGCACTTTTTCGACGTTTGGGTAACGAGGTTATTACGCGGTGGTTCTCCTGGTAAACTGAATTGATTTTGGCATCGCCCATCGCCTTTTTATACCCTTCAAAATACGGCAATTTCTACATTTTTAGATGTGCTTTTCAACCCCTTCCTATGAGAATAACGTGGCCATCATGCTTTTTCTTTCTGGTTACCAACTATCTTTTTTCCGCATTGGGGTTCCGTACCATTTCGTGCACATCGAGCTATCTTTGCACTCTTATTTCTTTAATTCACTCATTTGAGCTGATTTCCTTATTTTTCCCTTATAATATGTACCCCCTGCATCTAATTTCTGCATATATCTTAATTTTATGTTGCCTCCTCGCGGCGCTATGTGCTTCTAAAGGTACGTGTATATTTTTCCAAAAAGTATGTCTATTTCATTAACTATTATGGCTATTATTATTCATTTTTTTTTCTACTATAACCCTATATGGTTTTTATAAAAAGTTATTCGGCGTTAGTAGGTTTTTCAGTGACCCAATTTGAAAACAATTTTTTACATCGAAATTACTCCTCCGTTTTCTTTAAAATTATGTCACCTATGACCTTTTTAACTTGCTTCTTCTTTCTGTATACTCTAATATTTGTATTATCGTCTGCTTTTTGGGATATGGCTTTCCCTCCAAAACTTTCCCGCCAAATATGAATGAGACGCTCTTTAAGACGCTCGCCTGTTTTTCGTTAGTTGTCCACCTTAAAATTTCCTTCATTTCTGAATTACAGCGCCTCTAGTGATCAAAATTTGTACGATATTCCGACTCTATTTGGTGTCAAAACATGGCAACACTTTCTTGCCGTGGATAATTCTGATTTATTTTCTGTCAAATCGTCATTTATTTAGTTTCAAACATTAAATTCTCCCTGTAAACTATCGTACGGAATATATGCTCTGCTTCATAAAATAGCTTATTTCATTGGCTTTATTCTAGTAGGTCTATCTACTGTGTGTTCTATCTATATCGGCTGTAATTAGCATTATCGTCTATAGTGGCGATTTTTCTTGTTAAAGTACGACAATTTAACCATATTTTGAACTGTCATTTCGAGGTTGGCTGCGAATTCGTTCCCTGCGATATTTAAATCAATTGCTAACTATTTATTCTGTTTTCAGGTTCTACTTTCGTTTCAGAGGATAGTGCTTATTCTATACTACGTCTATAGTGCGTGTCGTCGCTGAAATCTTTCTAAATATCCTGTGTTTCTATCATGCATATTTGAAGACCCATTTTTGTATGTGATTTCGGCGTTTTTTTAATCATCGATTTTTCCTTGATTTTTCTCTAAAGCCTATTTAGTTTTATTTTATTTAGTGGTTTATTGCTATTACGCTTCATTTTTAACGAATATATAAACGTTTTATTGTTTTATTGAGTTTTAATCTTATTTTAATATATTTTATATTCTCTTGTTGGCATGTCGGTAAAAATTGTTTAGTTATCTGCTCATCGGTGGTAACATTTCTCGCGTATGCCGCTAGATGTCGCTACACGTTTTGAAATTGATTTAAATTTTGGGATAATGAATGAATCGACTGATTACTACTTTTACGTTTCGAATACCATTCACCTTGCCTTCCCGTTGCTGCGTATAGATGGCAATAGGTGTACTTACATGGCTTTGTTTTGGTTTAGATATTAAGTATTTTATTTGACAGGAGGCGTTCGATTTTATATCATTACAATGCCAGAATGATTGGACAACAATTGGAGACTTTTGCATTCCTCCTCCAATGCACTGGAAAGTAATGTTGTATGACTGGACGCCAGAGATGCTGAAATTTTATTTAAATGCCTTTCAGCATACACTTCCAGACCCCAGTAACCTCGCTCGTTGGAGCTATGCCGAGGATAGTTCATGTCCCCTTTGTAGCAACACCCCTTGCACAGCTAGACATATTCTAGCCGGCTGCAAGGTGGCCTTGGATCAAGGACGGTACACTTACCGCCACGACAAAGTCCTTGCTGTTATTCGCGAGGTACTTAGCCTCTCAGTGGCTCGTGCCAACAAGGGTTTGACAGTTTCTTTCAAACCCCCAATACAGTTTGTGCGGGTTGGCTCTAAAGGCAAAAAACATCTCACTGCAAAACCTTTCTCAATAATCGAGAAAGCTTCAGATTCGATTATGGAGGTCGATTTGGTCTCTAAGCAGTATAAATTCCCTGAAAGTCTCGGATGCACAGCCCTGCGTCCAGATATAACTCTTTACTCTCTATCTCGGAAGATGGTCCTTATCGTAGAATTAACTGTTCCATGGGAATCAAATATCCCAAAAGACCACGAGTACAAATTAAATAAATACCATGACCTCGCAAATGCCGTCACCCGGAACGGCTTCACTGTTCACCTTCACGCGGTGGAAGTAGGCGCTCGTGGCCTGCCAGCTAAATCTTTGTTTCACCTTTTTAAAGATCTTGGTCTCTCCAGGAAAATAATCAACTCCTTTCTAGAAAAATTATCTAAAACCGCGATTTCTGCATCTCAAATTCTATGGCTTCGAAGGGGGAGTGAATGGGTGGTAAGGTGAACGCTCACATGTGGCAAGACAGCTGTCCTAAACCTACCACAGCCGGTCGTTAGTCCGGAATCCACTGCTCACCCCCCAGAAGTGTAAAAAAATAGTATTATGATGGGCCTCACTCCGGTCAGTGAATTCCATGGCAGCTCCGTTTGTATTTTATTTGATTTATTGTGGATTATATAATGTGGATGTTATTAATATAATCCATCTTTGATTATCAAAATGTTTGACTGTAGTCAAGAAAAAAAAATACGTATATTGTATTATAATAAAAGTAATCATGAAAGATTATGAAATTCAATACTGTCAAAGTCCCTAATAGAATAAATTGGGTTCTTGATAAGAATGTCCTGGACCTTTTTCTTAAAATGAACGTCTTCAAGACTCCTGATGCAAAATAGAATCTTGTTATAAAAAGGTTGGACTGGTACAGGAAACTATTTCCAACCTTACTCAGTCATATCATTATTGAATGTGCGTATATCAACCTCCATAAGAACTATGCCAACCACCGTATCTATATCCACTCGGATAGCAAGGCAGCTCTTATGGCACTAGCCTCGAATACTATTAATTCAAAGCTAGTGATATTGTAAATAAATTGTAAATTGCTCTTTTTTGCAGTTGAAATATTCTAACTGAATTCGTTGCCATTCCCCAGAATATAAGGCCATAAGTTATTAACGCATGGAAATAAGCATAGTATACAGACTTTGCGGCTTCAAAGCCGCATAGCATTTTAATTTTCTTAATGGCAAATGTGGCACTACTTAATTTTCCGCTCAATTCATCTAAATGAGTTGACCATTGGAGTTTACTATCTAAATGGATACCTAAAAATTGATTGAGTTAACAATATTGCTGAAGCTTGTGGGATATATACAGCCCCCAGCATCTCCTCGTTCAACACCAGGCTCAAGGAGCATATAACCCTAAAATCCATAAATTAACCAATCCACCTCCATCCTCCTTTTCGCTTCCCTTGCCTTCCTTCCTCTTGCTCCTTTCCTCTGCGTCCTTATTTAATTTTAGTCATTTGTTTTACTTTTTTTTATTATCTGTCTCTTTCTTTTTTCCGTTTGTTTCTTTTTATCATTTGTGTTTTTATTGTTCTTTTGCATAGCCAACGTTCTAAATTTGTTATAAACTTAAGCTATAGGTTAGCTGATAGACATTGCTGCAAGGCAATAAGCTCGCCTTTTTTATTTAAAATAAAGAGTTTTTTATTATTATTATATAATTTGAGCGGCTGCATAAGATTTTACTTCAAGTTTTGGATATGAGAAAATTAATCTGCACACTGGGTGCCACGCTTGTTGATCGACAAAAAGCACAAACGGACGGACATGTTGCGCGAGTTTATGATCCGGAGCGCTACCCAACTGCCCGCCCGTTCGGTACGGTGGTGGCCACACTAGTACTGCATGGTATGAATGGCCGGCTACATAAATAAAACACCATTTTCCAATTACATAATTATAATTATTAGAAACCGGACAAATCTCTTTAAATGCAATTCTATAATAAAACTACTCTACGGCTTACAAACCAATCGCATAGTCGACCTAAATCTATTCTTATGTATGTGCCAAACCCTTCGCAGTTTTAATGACTCCACCACCAGCAGATCTGACTAATCCAAGCGCGTAAAATATGCGCCCGATACAAGTGCACATATTTAAAAGCCTCGCCTAACTGAAACAATACTAACAATTTCTAGTTCAAGACCCTCTGCTGGTACTGTATTTTGTTTCGTAGAAAAGGTAAATTGAACAAAAACGAATTTACAGTTGCAACATCGCTGAAACATCGAGTGCGACAAACTCACGCGGTAAATTCAGTTTTATCCTATTTATAACGTCAAACAACTGCAATAAGGGATCCACCATTAATCACGTGAGATTGATACCAAAAAAATATACATGATTTTGGCTAGGGGGGGATTAGTTTAAAACCTCACCACGCATCTTCAGGGGGAGAGGGGGGGTTAAAAAGTTGCTAAAAAACGTGATTAATGGACGATTCCTAATCTGCAATTTCATAAAAGCTAGCGATATTGTTTTCCAGTGGAAATGCACATTTTTTCCTGGAGCTCTAGGATAGTTTCTATGAAAATAGAAAATTAACATCGTTTCGGATTCCTAGAGAACAGCTAAACAAAATTTGCTTTTATGTTATTGTAGGGAACTGACTAATTTGAGATCATGAATAATTTTATACAGGAACTTTAAAAAGCCTGTTGTGGCCATCTTTAAAAAGATATACGTCATATACGACAGAAATGTTAATTGAGCTTCAACCATTTAATTGTGAGAAATTACATGAATTAACGGAAATCATTAAATGTTTTAATTTTAATGTTTGTAATCGTTAAACAGTCACAGGCTTCCTTAAACTCACGAGGCGGCAACATGAACGCTAGCGAGGTAGTCCGATTCGACTTCGACTTCTTCTCGGGCGATTACGACAACGTAACCCCGTAACCGCCAGCATACAGATGCTATATGAAAATCAACCGCAAACAATTGATGCCTTTAAGGCTAACATCACTTGCGTCGTTAACCCTTAGCAGGCCAGCCATGGGAATGAAACTCACA
Source organism: Micropterix aruncella (assembly GCA_944548615.1). Taxonomy (NCBI): domain Eukaryota; kingdom Metazoa; phylum Arthropoda; class Insecta; order Lepidoptera; family Micropterigidae; genus Micropterix; species Micropterix aruncella. Next base: position 13,862,539 of record OX155974.1, on the reverse strand, counting down.
ACGGCATGTTTTCAATCCTGGAAAATTTGTTTCTAGGGAGTGTTAGTGCACGCACACTAATATATAACGGTGGCTTATTTAATGAAGGAGACTTTTACCGCATATAATAGCATAATTCCATAAAGACGATCGGCCACCTGCGATCGCAACGGGAAACCACCGAACGGTGGTATTGGCATTCTAGCGATTAATGAAATCAAGCCCAATTTATGCGATAGATCCATCAAAAATTGGACTTTCAGAATGCGCTTCACTCAAAATAGCCGCGGTGGCCATTTGTCCGATATCATATTCCATAATTGATTCTATGGTATCGATAGATCATTTTATTTATATGTAAAACTTAAGGGCTCTTTTTTGAAAGACCTGTTGGATTGCGTAAATGAAATGTGCGCTACTCACAGTGACATAGTATTCAGTGTTCATTTCTACTGGAGAACATTACCATTTATCAATCAACACCTGGGACCTGGGGGTTGAATTCATGAAAAATTTAGCATGCTAAAGGATGGCCAAAAATGTATGGGACGCATCCCCACCACCAATAGCAACCAGACGTATATCGTTGGAAAGCTCTTTTCATTACTGTCATTTGTTACTATGTCGGTCAGTCTCAAATCAATGTCGGAAAAAAGATACAACTAGAAAAAAATCCTGTGTCAATATAATAAAAATCGTCACTTATCACCGGCAGGGCCATGACATAGTAGCTTCTCTTAGAACTAAATTGAAATCAAAGCTAATACGTCACGAGTCGTAAGGGCTCGGATATGATTGCCAGATATCCGCTACTCGGCGCCAAACGTTCGAAAAATTTGCCAGCCGTAACGCTAACCAAAGGCGTTCGTCGAGACGTACCACTCTGCTCTGCCACATTCCTCTCTGCCTCTTCCCGCAATGCCCTTTATCTTGAGGTAAACCTACTGTTTGGTATACTAGGGCCAAAGTAACAATTGAAGGGTACAGGGAAAGAATGAGCTCAGTCACAAAAAGTAAATTTCTTAGGAGAGCGGTTTAAACGTTTCAAGCGGTAATAAGAAAATAAGATTTTCTCTGATAAGCCTATGAACTGGCTATGATTGTACTTTGTGTAAAACAGATTATCTTTATACATTATATATCTAATCTAATCTGAATATTAATCTTTACTAATTCAGTAATTCCCCTGGAAGGGTTTTTTCCCATGATGGTTGTGGCATACTGAGCTGGTTAATGTCGTCGTCAATTTCATCATCGGATAGTACGTGAAATTCTCTACAAAAGTGCATCATTAACTCATTTCACCAAAAATTGTGAGTAATCTCATTCTTCTCCTGTACCATTCAATTGTGAATGGTTGCATTATCAGTTTTAATATATGACGGTTAGTTTGTTATTCTGACAGTAAGACGTGGAACGTTAAGAGAAGCTTTAGATGAAATCACAAAATGGACTCAAGACTGGTTTATTAAAACCAACCCTAAGAAATGCACAGTTTGATCGATCAGCTTAGATCGATCAGCTTAACCACCACAAATGCACAGAAAGACCTTGGTATAACGATAACGGACAACTTGAAATGGGCAAACCATATTGAAAACATCGTAAAACAGGCAAACTCACTTCTATATTTGGTAAAGAAAGCTTTTCAAGTATTGACGATACCGACATTTAAAAAAATTTACAAAACCTACATTCGTCCTCTGATCGTGTATGGTTTTTAAATCTGGAATCCTTATTTTGCCAAGGACATCAACCTGTTTGAAAGTATACAATGAAAAGCGACAAAACTGCCAAAAACCCTAAGAAAAACACCCTATGAACATAGATTAAAAATCCTCAAACTGACAACTCTGGAGCAACGGAGACACAGAGGAGATCTCATAGAGACATACAAAATACTGAGGCAACACTACGACTGCCCAGAGTTGGAAAGCATGTTTGTGTTTAATTCAAACCATCACTTGAGAGATCACAGCCTGAAACTCAACGTTACAAGCTTTTCAACTAGAGCAAGAAAGCACTTCCTGACAAACAGAATCGTCAACAGCTGGAATAAACTGCCCGAGGAAGTTATCGAAGCACCAACCATAAACGCATTCAAAAATAGACTTGATATATATTTAAAAAATGATATATATATAAAAAAAAAAAAAGGAAACAGCAACACCAGTGAATTTCATAGATATGAACACATCAGCGTTAAGCTGCTAGTTCATCAACAAATAATAATAATAATAATAATATGTTTTGCGGTAATAAACGATTTTTTAAATATAATGACACAGGTTTTTGTTTTAGCTGTAACTTTTTACCTACAATTATTTGAGACTGACCGCCATAGTAACAAATGACAGTCACGAAAAGAGCTTTTCCCAGACATATGTTCGGTCGTTATTGGTGTTAAGGACGTTTTTTGGCATTGTCCATTTGATTTACATAGACCATTTGCATGCCAAATTTTTCAAGGATAGGCCCGTGAAGATTATTTGTTTGTCGCAAGTAATTTGTGCACCGCTGAAGATGTAAAAGCAGTACACTATTTCATTAATTGTTGGTTCTGATTGGGCTGCTGCGGTGGAAGCTGTTGAGCGGCCGAAGGTCATTTGGCGGGTCGTCTAGACGGCTCGGAGGCGGTGGGTGGCGGCGGTGGGCCCCGCTTCTCCATCTCTTCCAGATACGATTGCAGGAGACTGCGTCTGTCTTCCGAAAAGTGCTCCAACGCCAAGTACCTTGCATCTTGTCTGCAATGCGAAAAAAATATTACGGTTCAGCTGCTTGTAAACCATAAGAGAACTTGGATCAAAATGTTCAGAGGACTCTGCCGACCAGGGTTGGCTTGATTTTCCCCAACCCGAAAAAACCCACTGGGTTAAATTGGGTAAAACCCACCTGAAAAACCCCGAGGGTTTTTGACGAATGTGGGTTTTTGAAAAAATACTTGTTTATAATAATTAAATCAATGAACGGATATAGCATTTATATTATATTTTATTAAAAAAAAAAAAAAACATGTATTTTGACACACCCAGTCTGTTCCGTAATTTACTCAAGACCATTCCAAATGTTGAGAAGTCTTTTAATTGATGCAGAACTGGCCGGACAAGTGTAATGCCGACTACTTTTGGCATGACTTATAAGATAACTTATGGATAATATTGTTACGTGTATAGGCAGCAGATGCAAAAACACGGTAGAACACTCAACTTGATTTATTACAATACTCTTCAAGCGATAAAGACCCTTATACACACTTCAATATACACTATTTAGTTCTAAAATCGTTTGCACTACTCAATACTTTCGCGCCGAAACAGCGCCACTAGCGGTTGTTAGTGTTAACTCTTATCCTGTTGTGAAAATAAAGGGGATCTCCCTGACAGCTGACAATTCTCCCTGACAGCTGACAACTGACAATAACGATTTTTGGGGAAATTCACTTCATGGTAGTGTTACAACTTTATTCAGTAGTAAATAGATTTGGATTGGGAGAAAAAATGCAATAAAATGGTAATAAAATAAAATTAAATGTAAAATTAAAATATATTAATTTAAAATTCTCATTAACTCCGAAAAAACCCGAAATTCCCCAAAAAAGCCCAAAAAAAACCAAAATAACCCAGTGGGCAGATATTTTTTGATAAAACCCGGGTTTTTCCAACCCGGCTGCCGACACAGTATACCAGACAGTAGCTTCTCTTGGAACAAAATTGAAATCGAAGCGAATACACGAGTCGTAAGGGCTCGGATATGGGCGCCAAATGTCCCGCTGCTTGGCTTACGCGGATACGCAAACGTTCGAAAATTCGCCAGCCTTTACCTGCGCGTAACGCTAACCAAAGGCGTTCGAGACGTACCCCTCTGCACACATTCCTCGCACCCTCTTCCCGCAATACCCTGTCGCTCGAGAGAGAGTCTACTGTTTTCTCGGTATCCTGTGATGCCGATCACGTCGTCCCTCCAAAGGTGAATCAACTATTGTATTGGTTATTATTAGAAAGTGGCATCAACGGCCGATGTCCATAGCCGGATCGGTCAGGCAACAGCAACATTCGCCTCGCTCAAGTGGCGCATATGGAAGCGAACGAATATTACCATCAAAACCAAAGTACGACTATACCGAACGTTGGTTCTTCCCATTCTTCTTTATGGATCGGAAACGTGGACGTTACTACAATCAGACCTGAAAAAGTTCGAAGTCTTCCAAATGCGATGCTTGAGGCAGATTCTCGGTGTCTCACTCCGCGACCGAATTCGAAACGAGACTATTAGAGAAAGATGCGATCTAGTAACAACGATCGAAGAAGAAGTACAAAAACGTCGACTACGATGGTTCGGCTATGTTTGCCGAATGAACGATAATCCCTTGCCACGTAAACTTCTTTGGCGAGACCGTCCGACAGAATGGAAAATTCAGCGATCGGCACCGAAGAAAACCTGGCTAAATAACATCAAAGACCACCTTAAAAATCAACGACTATCGGCTAGGGAGGCTCGAGACGTGGCAAAAAAATCGTCAAGAATGGAAGCGAATCGTGAATGGAGTATGAGATCCAGCGGCACCGACAGCAGCGTATTGTCTGCGAGGGCGACCCCCTCCCCAATCGCCGGCTACGGAATAAATAAATAATAAAATAAATCGTATTGTTTAACATTTTCGGCCCACCAACCGGCGAGAAGGGAAAGTGTTGTGAATGTACAACTTTTTTTTCGAGATGAAGACGGAAATATCCCTCTAGGAAAGGCCTCTCTGGCGATCACGTTATAAAACATTTTAGTAGTTGTCTGGCAAATATAGATGCCTTGCTAATTGGTCCTAAGGCTTGGATCTATGGCAATTATTTAACTTCACATTTGTCATGGCTCTTTCTTCTTTACGATTTTGCCAAAACCCAACTGTCTCGTCTGGATGCATTGGTGACAGCTAGTTTTAAATCCTGGTTGTCCTTAGCCAAACCAGCTGACCCCTCGACTTTCTTCAGGTCCAAACACAATTTTGGGCTGGCTCTAAAACTGCCCTCTCTGCTCTACGTTAACTCCAGAATAACCAAAAAATCGATTCTAAGCAATTCCAAGGATCCGGCAATATAGAAGCATGTAATAAGTGGCCGTAGTGAGTCAAATGATCTACAAGCCCGCGTAGACTTCCACAAAAAGTTCCTTGCTGGAATCAGCCAGAACGGCAATGATCTGGTATGGGAGTACAACCATGAGCGATGTGGACTTGAAGAAGTCTCTCTTGCGGGGAGATTACGACAGCAATAGTATAGCTCACGCTATTGGCCTTCAATGCCAGAATGATTGGACAACAATTGTAGACTTTTGCATTCCTCCTCCAATGCACTGGAATGTAATGTTGTATGACTAGACGCCAGAGATGCTATAATTTTATTTAAATGCCTTTCAGCATACGCTTCCAGACTCCAGTAACCTAGCTCGTTGGGAGATATGCCGAGGATAGTTCATGCCCCCTTTGTAGCAATACCCCTTGCATAGCCAGACATATTCTAGCTGGCTGCAAGGTGGCCTTAGATCAAGGTCGGTACACTTACCGCCACGACTAAGTCCTTGCTGTTATTCACGAGGTAAGTAGCCTCTCAGTGGCTCGTGCCAACAAAGGTTTAACAGTACCCTCCAAACCCCCAATACAGTTTATGCGGGATGGCTCTAAAGGCAAAAACATTTCACTACAAAACCTTTCACAATAATCGAGAAAGCTTCAGATTGGATTCTGGAGGTTGATTCGGTCTCTAAGCAGTATAAATTCCCTGAAAGCTCGGATGCACAGCCCTGCGTCCAGCTATAACTTTTTACTCTCTATCTCGGAAGATGGCCCTGATCGTAGAATTAACTGTTCCATCACAAATGCCAAACCCGAAACGGCTTTACTGTTAACCTTCACGCGGTGGAAGGTGGCGCTCGTGGCCTGCCAGCTAAATCTCTGTTTCACCTTTTTAAATATCTTGGTCTTTCCAGGAAAATAATCAACTCCTTAAAAAAATATCTAAAACTGCAATTTCCACATCTCAAATTCTATGGCTTCGAAAGGGGAGTGAATGGGTGGTAAGATTCACGCCGTAAATTCGTTTTTTATCTTATTTATAATGTCAAACAACCGCGATAGTCTCCAATTTCATACAAAATACTATTTTAAAAATCTGATTAAACATGATAAAGACATGGGAACAAACCAAATAGATGACTAAACCTTGTGCAGACCCTTTTCAAATTTACATTTTGTAAAATAAACTAAACGCACATCCCCTTGTCATAGTCCCGAATATTGTAAAACAAGATTGCAGGGCCGATCCCAAAGAGATTTCATGTATTTGTTTGGTCATTTGATACTCACTTTAAAACATCTTCGACCTCTTTCATGTGGTTGGGATTGTCTCTCATGGTGGCTGCTGTCCTGTGTGTCAGTTGCCTGGTTTCTTGGAGCAGGGCTTTCAAAGCGTTCTTGGCCGAAGACAACCTCGAGCGCTGGTATTCGCGGAATTCACGTTCTGCGCGATCGCCTGACCATTTCTCCCTAAAAAAAATGAGAGGACTATCTTAGAACTGGATTGAATGGCAACAAAAAAGGCTCCAGAGGAGCAGTCCTGAATAGCCTATTTTATATTTTACTATTGGTATTACTCGGCGTTGCCCCTGTTATAACTGTGTTTATCAATTCCAAAAAGTACATACTGTGGAATGCGTCATTTTTCATTTTTGTTCAATTATTAATATCTTCATTACATGTACATATACTTTATATAAAGGTACGTATGGTTCAGTTATTCAAAAAAAAATATCACAAATAACAAAAAAAAAATACAATAATAATTAATATTTAAAAAAAATAATAATCAATAGGTTTTTCAAGAATAATCAGGACTAGAGTACTACTAAGATAACAAAATATAAAAACGAAATTACTCTAAAAGAAAATTTAAATAAAATACTTTAAAAGATCAGTATCATATCACATATCACAATATCACATAATTATTTATATAAAAAAAGTTTATTCAGCAATAAACAAATAGATTACATTTATATAATTACATTTTAAACTCAACCACATCCTTGTTAAATTCATCTAAGTTTTAGAGAGCATGGTTGGCTAGGTTTCTTTGTATGCACTTTTTGAATGCTACCTCTTTGAGTTTTTTAATATTTGTTGGCATTAGATTGAAAAATTTAAAGCCCAAATATAAAAAAGATTTCTGGTATAAACTCAGCTGGACTTTTGGAATCACGATGTGTTATGTTCGTGACCTATGTATATATTTTTTTACGGAGATTGGTTGAACGGTATAGACTTTCCACAGTATCCTCCAAACCCCCAATACAGTTTGTGCGGGTTGGCTCTAAAGGCAAAAAACATCTCACTGCAAAACCTTTCTCATTAATCGAGAGAGCTTCAGATTGGATTATGGAGGTCGATTCGGTCTCTAAGCAGTATAAATTCCCTGAAAGTCTCGGATGCACAGCCTTGCGTCCAGATATAACTCTTTACTCTCTATCTCGGAAGATGGTCCTTATCGTAGAATTAACTGTTCCATGGGAATCAAATATCCCAAAAGACCACGAGTACAAATTAAACAAATACCATGACCTCGCAAATGCCGTCACCCGGAACGGCTTCACTGTTCACCTTCACGCGGTGGAAGTAGGCGCTCGTGGCCTGCCAGCTAAATCTTTGTTTCACCTTTTTAAAGATCTTGGTCTCTCCAGGAAAATAATCAACTCCTTTCTAGAAAAAATATCTAAAACCGCGATTTCTGCATCTCAAATTCTATGGCTTCGAAGGGGGAGTGAATGGGTGGTAAGGTGAACGCTCACATGTGGCAAGACAGCTGTCCTAAACCTACCACAGTCGGTTCGTAAGTCCGGAATCCACTGCTCACCCCCCAGAAGTGTAAAAAAAAATTAGTATTATGATGGGCCCGACTCCGGTCGGTGAATTCCATGGCAGCTCCGTTTGTATTTTATTTTATTTATTGATGTGCTGCAGCGCCATCTAGTGACGAGTTACAACAAAGCGGATAGCATAAAAACCTTCTCCATGAAAAAATATATATATGAGCCTACTATCATAGCGATCAGTCAAAAACGGTGATTAATTCTATTAAGCTCAGATATACCAACATGGATTTTTATATAATATATATATATATATACAAATACAGGTCTTTAACTTTTGGGACAATGCTATTTGCAGTCGCCTCAACCGGGCGTCGTCTGTAAGGTTTGTCATCCGATGACTCTCTTCAAAACTTAAATTGCAGTGCCCAGGATTTCACAATAGAATACGAAGGAGCATCGGTACAATGAACAGCCCGCAAGAGGTTATTGATTTCGGTTGGTGTTTTCCCCTCCTTCGTCAAGAATATAATTGCTTCACCACCCATGGATACATCCCTCTAATCCTGTCAGTATTTTTTATGACTTATCACAGTTTACTTATCACGATATTAGAATGTTAAGAAATACGAGGAAATGCCTCCTCACTTCTAAGAGTTAATAATCACCGGCTTTCAAATACAGTTATTTTTATAAATAGGATAGAAAACCAATTTACCGCGTGAAATTTGTAGGACCCGACGTCTCGGTGACGTTGCAGCCGCCGTTGTCTAGGGTAGACTACGGCGGCTGCAACTTCACCGAGACGTCGGGTCCTACAAATTTCACGCGGTAAATTCGTTTTCCATCCTATTTATAATGTCAAACAACCGTGATAGTCTTCGATTTTATACAGTTATTTTTTTTATATAATATCTTTCATATATGTACATACTTATTATGAAAAATTGTAACGTCTTACCTCTATTACTCTTAAGACCTTAGGTAAGGCTCATTAAGACCCTAGAAATGCCCCACACAACAAACAAAAAAATATTAAAAAATAGGCTATTGATTTCTTAGACTTTTGTATCATTCATAATTTGATTCCGTGTGTTTGAAACATTTATTATTATGATATAATATTCGACTATTTGAAATTTTGGATGAATAAAAGACTATTGACTATTGACTTGCTTTTTTCAATCAAATGTATTTCGCTCTATACTAACAGATAAACATTTTGCAGCATTGGTAACATTTCATCCGGAAGATTTTCTATAAGAGAGTGCCGTCTCTTCGTTAGGCCGAGAACTTTTCTATCTCCCTGTGTATGTTTGGTGGTCAGAAGCAGTGCAAGAATTGACAATCTCTTACCGATCCGTCCACTTATCCTCAAGACACTTCTTAGCATCCCTCCATCCAGAGATGAGCGGCAGATTTATGCTGTCCAGGAGCGAGCGGAATTTGTCACGTCTCCTCGAAGCCAGCGTAGCCGAATGCGCCATGAATAGTCTCTCCTGAAAGAAAACACATTCGTATTATTTGAGAGCCCGATATCACTCTTCAATAGCTTCAACCCTCGCCCACATGCTCAGATCAGACGTATTTCATTTATTGAACACCAATGCACTGAAACCAAATAGATATAGAAATCATTTAAAGGATTAGGATTCCTATCCCCTTTTGGTTTCAGTGCATTGGTGTTCAATTAATGCAAAACATGTGATCTGAGCATGTGGGCGAGGAACCAAGAAATCTGACGTGGCCAGTATGTTACAGAAGGCCTTTGGGGATGAGTGCATGGGCGAAATACAAATAAACGAGTGATACAAGCGGTTTAAAAATGATTGCATGTCTGTTAACAGTTGGGAGCTAAGGGGCCCTTGCTGAGTTGGGTCAACACCCATCCGGCGGGCTCTACGCATGAAGTGCGAGCCCGGCTAGGACTCTGGCCTTAGGGCTAGTTTCCCCTAGGAATCAACCTTCTGGCGCTCCTGGACAGTCTGCGCACCGTGCGGCGTAAGCCAATCGACTGTGCACTCTGACTAACAGTCAGGAAGCAAAACTGTTTCCTATAGAGCGGGGGTGGTCGCGGACCTTACGGCGACTGCTCTTGAAACGACCATCAGCTACCCGATCCTGGGTGAACAGCCAGGGAAAGGATGCCGCGGTCCGCGATAGATTCGGTACACACCGTTTCACCGCTTCGTAAGGGAGAGGACCGCGCATACGACCTCGACCTCGTAACCAATCGAGAGACTGGAGTAATCTGGTCGCAATTGGAAGTAAGGGCGTGAGTGTAAGCCCGATGGGTAACACTCCTGGCTATCTCGCGGTTAAGGCGTTGGCCTCTTACGGGCATGTGGCGGAGCTTGACGGTGGACTGTTTTTGTCCAAGTCTTCTGCGCTCACTTCAGGGAGACAGAACGACTAATCGTTAAAACTTCCTGAGGTGACAGACTCACCCGTTGTAGTTAACAACTCTAGTTGTCTGTTGACAGTGACCCGCGTTCTGGCCGACCTTCGAGCACATTAACATCAGAAAATATCGACCGTGTGCGACTTGCGTTTGGAGAAGATTGTCGTTTGACTGTGCGTGAACTAGAAAGTGATCTTGGAATTCCGAATACTTGTGTTTCGATAATACTAACCGAAAATTTGAACATGACTCGCGTGTGTGCCAAATTCATTCCAAAATTGCTCACTGTAGAACAGTTTTTTTTTCGCTTTGAAGTTGCACAGGACAACTTGGCATTGGACACTAATAATGAAAATGTACTGACGTAGTTCCCTGTGACTTTTGGCTGTTCCCAAAACTGAAAATTCCACTCAAAGGGCATCGATTTGATGACACAGAGACAATAAAAAAAAATGCAACGAGTGCACTGAAGGCTATTCCAAAAACTGACGTGGAAGCACCGGTGCTGACGTGGAAGCATAAGCGCGTAGCTATTTTGGTTGCGGTTCCAACTCTCGGGTTAACTCTCATCTAGCAGCTTCGTCCCTCCTTAATGCAGGTCGACCCCGGTAGGGACTCTTTTCCCCTGCCATTAGTACGGTGAATCAGTTTCCCCTGAGAGAAAGTCCCTTCGGGCGCTCCTGGGCGGTTTGCGCACTGTGCTGAGTCAGCCTATTGACTGTGCGATACGGCGAATAACTGTGCAATCTGGAAACGATATACTGTTTCCTAAGCAGTGGGGTGGTTGCCAACCTGATGTCAGCCACTCTTGAAACGACAAACAAGCCACGCAATCACGAAAGAAGATACGGGCAAAGAACGACAAGAAGAGATTAAACTGAATTACCGCTGAATTAACACCAGGTAGAGGCCGCGCAAGCGACTTTGGACCCGTAACCAGTCGGGAGGATGGAGATATGCGGCCATAACTGGTAGCGAGCAGGAGAAGATGCGAGCGAGCAATGAGATCTCATTGAGACCTTCACAAATAGACCTTTACGTTTTTCCTGTATGATTTATTATAATGTGTACCTAATAGTGTAGCCAAATCTTGTTTAAAATAAAAAAAATGCAAAAGGACCAGTCATGGAATTCACTAACCGGAGTTGGGCCCATAATAGCCCCATAATAACACAATTATTACACTTCTGAGGGGGGGAGCTCCGATGGACTCTTTCACAGCTGAAACTAACCATTAAATACATATTTTCTTTGTAAAACCAATGGCGACAACCACATTAATGTTAACTGTTTTTCACTTTTGAAGCTGTACTTACCTGGTCCCATCTTAGATCAACATAAAGTTTGGTAAAAGAAATAGCATAAAACACATAATATGTTTCTTTTCCGAAGCTGTAAATATTTGCACGTTATATTTAATATTTTCGTTTTTATTTTTAGATAGTCTGCGAGACCCCCCGAGAGTCACTTTGCGACCCCCCAGGGGGCCGCGACCCACTGGTTGAAAAACACTGTAATAAAGAAAAATAAGTACATAGATTTCGTTTATTGATATTCCTTTCGGGGGGCGGTTTTATGTGCTCCACTCTGTAGAACTTTCAAGAAATGCAATAACATAAATGGCGGGTTTACCTTGTCCTCCTTGCTCAAAAGCGATGCAAGTGCGTAGCGAGAGTCTTTCTTGATTTGCCGCTTGGCTTCGCGCCACGCGAGATCCGGATTACGCACAAGATCCGCAAGCAGAGCGTTAAAATGCTGCACTGCTTCGTCGCGTTTGTGGAACTCGCGCTCCTTGTCGCGATCGCGCAGCGAATTTGCCAATGCTTTCTGCACCTAAAGAGAAAGACATGAAATTATTGATACAGACAGAGCTGCCGTAGAACATACCGACCGGAGTCAGACATATAATATTAATACTGAGCGATGAACGTGAAATCAATGACTGACTGTGGTAGGTTTAGGACAGCTGTCTTGCCGCATGCGAGCGTTCTTTCCTCCTTCAAAGCCGTAAAGGTGGGCATCCATTAGGTTCGCGCATCAACTCTGTTCCGCGCATATGCAACTGCTACAGTAGTGGATACGTTTGCGCTCCCGCGGCGAGCGCTTCAAGTGGTGGCGGTAAATGCCGCGAACACAAGTGGAGCGCAGTGTGTTCGTGGACGCGAGCAAAGTGAGACGTTGGTGGGTACGTCTCGCGCATCTAGTTCGGCATTCAGTAAACGCAAATCAGTGCTGAAATTATACAGTGCTGTGGGATCCGAAAGAAATTTATAAATAAATTCTAGCGACGACATGTTTGCTCAACGTTCGAATGAAAACTGCGAAGCACTCGTTGTTCTTGAATTGATGCGTGCACCGTCTTCTTTTGAACAGTTGCATATGCGCGAAGCAGGGTTGATGTGCGAACCTAATGGATACCTACCTTAAGATTTGAGATGCAAAAATTACAGTTTTAGACTTTTCTAGGAAGTACTCGATTATTTTTCTAGAGACAACGAGAATCAGATATTTGGATGGCAAAAACCACAAAAGCCAATCCACCACATGAAGGTAAACAGTGAAGCCGTTCCAAGTAACGTCACCTGCACTCTTTATTCCCTATTTTGGAAGATGGAAGACCAGCTCTTCAAACGGTCTATGCGGGCGAGGCCTAGACAAAAATTAACAAGTGTTTATGTACCTCTTTTTCGCGTTCTTTGATTGCCCTTGCCTGGCTTGCTTCAACCCCATCATCATCTTCAACTTCCTCTGTTTCCTTGACGCTCCCCACCGATTCCTGGAAATATAATTCAATCAGAAATCCCACTGAGACAAGTAAATATATTTAAAAAAAAATTAAAAACACGACTGCCATTACAGAAAGTGAACAATTGTATTTATAACAAGGTAGAGGACGAGTAAAGTATTGAACATAACAACAAAATAAGCCTGATTTTATTAAATATCTTCTTTATATTTGATACATTGATGCAATGCATCTTTCATTATCTTAATGACATTTGATTGAAATCTCAAATAATGATATAAAATTTAACGCCCTCTATACTCATTTGTATGTACTCTTTCGAACTATCTTTTTACATTAGTACCATTTCTGGTCGCTTGATGTAATTTAGTGTTTACTAGTGTAAACAAAATTGATGAGAGCGATTTGACCCCTTTCCCATGTATTGAGCGATTTGTGCCCATAATCAACCGTTATCCTGAAGGTCTAAGCTATTCAAAAATATATATTTCATTGAGGTATCCGATGTTCCGTTAGCTTCTGGAATCATTTGTAGTACTTTACTTGTAATAATCATTTTAATTACGGTTTTTTATGAAATATTTGCGGTTTATGTATTTATCCATATAGATATGTACATGTATATTTCCGGAATGTACTCAATCAGACCTTTCATTTGACATATTTATGTTAATTTATTGACATTTGCACCTTTAGACAACTACTTAATTGATATTTGGACAGTTAAGGTACCCTGACACTCGGGATGACAACGATTCTAACAATACGACACACTTCTAAATCGGTTCAAGCGCTTAGAAGTTATGTCTAACGGAAAACCTACAGAGATGAATCCTGAACCCTTACACCCCTTTTTTATGGGCAGTCGTATAAAAATCGGATGTGTCACCCCAAGACTTTCCCGGCAAGCACCCCCCCCCCCCCCCCGATAGTGATTGTGTCAAGTGATTAGAATCGCAAATGTAGCATATTTGTAAGATTTTACTAGTATTCCGTGGTATTAAAATGTCTATTTTTTAATATGATGCAGTGTTTTCTTAAATACAGCAGAATTGAAAAATTATTTGCGTCGCGTCGCTAATGCAAATGTGGTTTCGGCGTAACGACGCATCTGTGTAGCGAATTCAAGTCTCTAAGTCCAATATTTCGAGATTGAAGTATGACTAATAGTATAAAGAATAGTTATAATGGAATAAAGAAACGGAAAACGTATATAGATTAACCCTGAATACATTACACGCCTTTTTTGTTGGGCAGTTAGGTAATAATCACTCCAGGGAGATAGAATGACTAATCGTTAAAACTTCCTGAGGTGACGGGTTCGCCCGTTGTAGTTGACAACTCTAGTTGCAGGGAGCGGTTGACGGGCAAGTGTTACCTCGTGGCGCATTCGTAAAGAAATCATATTCTTTTACATCACAGTGCCTTGCCATCACAAATGACCTCGTAAGGTTTTTCAGGAATATTTCAGAAACTATGCTTCAGACCGAAGCCTTACTAAGTTATAAGCAAGTATCTCAACTAACTACATTGCTGAGCAGCAAAAATCAAAAAAAAAAAAGGTAAATTTTCACATTTATTCTGTGGTGTTTAACGTGTTAAGTAGGTCAGGACTTAGAAATTTTAATTAATATTTAAAATCCGGAAGGGACAGGTTGTGATGCTGAAAAACCATTTTTTCTGCACTATTGAGGTCCAGGCTATTGGGATTTTCTACATAAACCAGGTCTGCCTCGGAAAATAGTCTTTCTAAACATGAGTGGTCCGTAGATGCAAAACAGAGGCATGTTATTATAATTTATTACAATTACAGTACCGTTTCTAATGGTAAATAATTATGGCAAATAATTAGATTGCTACTAACAGTTGTAACATTGTTGAAAAGTCAAGTGTTCCAAATGTTACGCTATAAAACCCGTTATTATCTTATTTACAGGTATAAGAAATAGAAGATGTTCTAAAGCGAATTGAGCAAAAACACAAACATAAATGAAGCTAAAGATACGCAAATTCAAATACTTATACCCTAAAAGACACAATATCATCCTCTATTTCGTACATTCAAATATTCAAGGTAAAATTACCGAAAGAGGTTGAGATAGTTGACTGACCTCGCTGTCCTTGCGTTCGCGTTTCTTTTCTTTTTCTCGCTCCTTATCTTTGTCGCGTTCCTTGTCCTTGTCACGATCCTTGTCTCGGTCCTTGTCACGCTCCTTGTCCTTTTTGTCCCGCTTGCTAGTGCGTGATCCATCGCGTTCTGGGAGTAAAAATATAAGTGAATACAAACGGAGCTGCCATAGAAGCTACGGACCAGAGTCGGACAGATCATAATATTATTATTACAATTTCGGCGCCAGCTTTCACTGCGTGAAGGCAAACAGGGAAGTCGTTCCGAGTGATGGCATTTGCAAGATCATGGTATTTTTAGATAGATAGATAGATAGATAGATAGATAGATAGATTCTTTATTGCACATTAACCAAAAACATACAAAAGGCGGACTTATTGCCTAAAATACAATCTCTTACAGCCAACCTTCGTGGAAGTGTAAAAATTTAGGTGCCAAAAGATAAATTAAAAAATAACAAAAAAGAAGAAAAACTTATTACATAACAAAAATTAACCAAGTAACAAAAATGCCATTTTTTAAATAAAATTAGGATTTGGAATAATTCGCAAGGAGCGGAGGATAGGAGAGGATGGGATGAGACCTAGGATAACTAGAAATTTAGGGACATGAAATGCTTTTTCAGAGACACTTGAAAGGTAGAAACCGTTGGTGCGTTTCTGATGTCTGGCGGGAGCTGGTTCCATAGTCTAGCTGCATGAACGGTGAAGGAATAAGTAAAAATAGAAGAATTATGAGTGGGAATCGCAATTTTACTATCCTGACTGGAACGGAGTGAAAGACCATGACTTCCTAAGTGATTGAATTTTTCGGTTAGGTAGGAGGGAGCGGTAGGATTGTTGAGGATGTTATAAAGAAGGAGAAGAATATGCATGTTTCTACGTTCACGTATTCGAAGCCAATGAAGTCTGCTTCTATACTCAGAGACGTGATCAAATTTTTTCGCATTGAAGATATACCTAATGCATACATTTTGCAACCGCTCTAATTTGTCAAGGATGGCTTCAGTGACGTCAAGGTAGCAGACATCAGCATAGTCTAGTATAGGCAATAGCAGTGATTGAGCTATGGTCTTCTTAACCTCCACTGGTAAAAATCTTTGCAACCGCCGAAGACTATGAAATCCAGCAAATATGCGTTTGCTGACTTCATTAATCTGTGACTGCCAAGAGAGATATTGATCAATGATGATACCCAAATTTTTTACCGTCTTTGAATATGGTATAACATTACTATCAATATGGATTGGTGGGACAGATGCAATATTAAATGATGATAACAGTCTCTTGCTGCCAATTAGAATAGATTGGGACTTAGACGGTATTTATTTAGTTTATACTTCGTGGTCTTTTGAAAACTGTTAATTCTTCATGAGAGCTAATGGGCCCTGTTGAAGTTTGGTCACTAAGAAGAATAGCGGCCACTAAGCAGAAGTGCGGGCCCGAGTAGGACTCTGGCCTGCGAGCCAGTTTTCCCTAGGAGTCAACCTTCGGACGTTCTTGGATGGTTTGCGCACCGTACAGCGTCAGCCAATTGATTGTGCACTCCGACCGACTGCCGAGGGAGTCTGGGAACAGTATTGTGTCCTATAGAGCAGGGGTAGTTGTTAACCTTAAGGCAACTGCTCTTAAAACGACCATTCGGCTACCCAATACCGGGTGGAGAGTCGGGCAAAGGATGCCGTGGTCCGCAATAGATTCGGTAGACACCGTATCACCGCTACGCAAGGGAGAGGACCGCGCAAGCGACATCGAACCTATAACCAGTCAGCAGACCGGAGTAATGTGATTGCAATCTGGAAGTAAGAGTGCGAGTGTCGGCCCGGCCCGCTGGGTGATTAACCTGGTTATCTCGCGGTAAGGCGTTGGTCTCTTACGGGCGAGTGGCGTAACTAGACGGTGGACTGTTTTCGTCCCAAGTCTTGTACGATCACCTCACGGGAGATAGAACGATCTAATATCGTTAAAACTTTCTGAGGTGACGGGTTCGCCCGTTGTAGTTGACAGCTCTAGTTGTTAATTCTTCAAATAGAGGTCATTGGAGAGTAATGAGTTACGTCTGGATGGTACGTTGTGTATCCGCGACTTTAAGGGAAATGATACTGTTTAGGGACCGAATCGACCTCCAGAATCCAGTACGAAGTGTTCTCGATTATAGAGAAGGTTTTTGGAGTGAAATTTTTATTTTCTTGCCTTTAGAGTCATCCTTGACAAATTATATTAGAGGTTTGGAGGGTTTTATCAAACCTTTCTTGGCAAGAGCCATTGAGAGAGTAATTACCTTGCGAACTGTCAAGGAGGTAGGTGTACCGGCATTGGTCTAAGGCTGACTTGCAACCACCTAAAGTAAGTCTAGCTGTGCAAAGGGTTTTGCTACAACTATTATCTAAATAGCTCCGGCAAGCGAGGCTACCGGGGTCTGGAAGTGTATGCTGAAAAGCATGATTTTCATATTTCGATTCCTTAAATAACGTATCCCTGTGTCAATAAGTTCATGAATGAAATAAAGGGATTGAAAATCTATGAATATTCACTAGTCTATACTAATATTATAAAGAGGTAAAGTTTGTGAGTTTGTAGGAAGTAATCTCTCAATCATAAAAATCAATGCGGATAAGACCAAAGTGCTCACTACGGACGGTTCCAAGGCCAGCGTTTACCTCGATGGAACCCAAATCGAACAGGTCCCACAATTCAAGTATTTAGGATCGTTGGTTACGGAAAAGAAAGTGGCATTGACGGCCGATGTCCATAGCCGGATCGGTCAGGCAACAGCAACATTCGCCTCGCTCAAGTGGTGCATATGGAAGCGAACGAATATTACCATCAAAACCAAAGTACAACTATATCGAACGTTGGTTCTTCCCATTCTTCTTTAGGGATCGAACGTGGACGTTACTACAATCGGACCTCAAAAAGTTCAAAGTCTTCCAAATGCGATGCTTGAGGCAGATTCTCGGTGTCTCACTCCGCGACCGAATTCGAAACGAGACCATTAGAGAAAGATGCGATCTAGTAACAAAGATCGAAGAAGAAGTACAAAAACGTCGACTACGATGGTTCGACCATGTTTGCCAAATGAACGATAATCGCTTGCCACGTAAACTTCTTTGGCAAGACCGTCCGACAGAATAGAGAGTTCAGCGATTGGCACCGAAGAAAACCTGGCTAAATAACATCAAAGACGACCTTAAAAATCAACGATTATTGGTTAGGGATGCTCGAGACGTGGCAAAAAATCATCAAGAATGGAAGCGAATAAAGAAGAGATCCAGCGGCACCGACAGCAGCGTATTGGCTGCGAGGACGACCCCCTCCCCAATCGCCGGCTACGGAATAAATAATAATAATAAATAAAATCTCTGGATCTACTGGACCGATTTTGAAAATTCTTTTACCAATAGAAAGCCACGTTATTTGTGAGTGTCATAGGCTATATATTAATCCGAAAAATTAAAAGACTTTTTCGTGGTAGTCGGATTTGCAAAGTAAGCCGGAGAAAAAAAGGTCAAACGAAAACGTTTCTAACGAACGCTCTCTTAACGATGAGAGATATATGATTAAGTTCTAGAGAAAAGTATAACCCTCCTTTTGGCAGTCGGGAAATAAATCATAGCACTCAGTACTAACCGAACCACACTTACTGTTTACCGCCCAACGAAGTGGGCACGGGTCAGCTAGTTTTTCAATAAAATTGAGGAAAAAGTTTCAACAAAAAACAAGATTCAACAAACAAATTTTAGTATAAAACTGTTAAGCTTTAAAAGGATCTTAATTTGTTCAGTATTCTTCAACCCCGATTTGTTTAGAGTTTGTTTGTTTGTTTGTACTTTTGCGAAATTTCACAATGGGCGGGTTTATTGTCATATGACAATCTCTTATGCCTGGGTTACATTGCCGGGAAATGCTGTTAATTATTGCGATGATAGGCGTTTAACGTTAGTGTGGCCACCAATCGTAATAATTTTACAACCGTATTAACATTGCCGTTTGACGTTAGGCGATAGCTCGGGTGGCGGTACATCAAAGAGTTTAACGCGAGAATTAATGCGTTGAAGCGGCCACACGTTTGCCATTGTGCACTGTGAGCGTGACGGGATCACAAGTGTTTGTCCTCGGTGGACTGGAGTAGAATATATGGAATATATGGAGTGGACTAACAAGAGTCACTGTGTTTCTCGAAATTCTGCAAACGGAGCCAATTTTTGTGGACTCCTCAACAGACACCAAATTTTGTATACGCATTTTGTATACGCATAACACCAACGAGAAACTCCGAGGACATTCCTTAAAACTAAACCGAAACAGTTTTAGTTCCAACCCAAGAAAGTACTTTTTGACTAACCGAGTGGTGGACTCTTGGAACAAACTACCACAAGAAGTGATAAGTGCTATCTCAGTGAATGGTTTTAAAAATCTACTAGACAAACATTTAGTTAAAATGGCAATTAAAAAGTGTAAGTAATAAAATAAAATAAAGACAAACAGTACACTCAACACGTGAAGTACACGCATCAGCTGCAAAAGCTGCTAGTGTATATAAATAAATAATAATAATAATAATTCAATTATTATAGCCCGTTATAAGTTTCATCGTGACATGGCTGCTTAGCCCAGGGTTGGCTTCCAACGAGGGGACTCCTCGACAGTCATCAGCAAAAACACAAAATTCTGTAAAGTGTAACAGAAATTACTTTTTGTGCATATGTGCCTGATGATTGTAAGGGTTTTTCAGTTTTCGTGATTATTCCTCTGGTTTGTTTTTTTTTTGTTCTAATAATAATGCTTTATTCAAAACGAAATATTTACCCTAGAAAATGTTGTTATATAGTATAGTAATGTTGTTAAATATTTACCCTAGTAAAATCACCATGTTGTTAAAATCTAAATATGCGATAAAACAGTGTTAAAAAAAAAAGTAGGTGTATTTTATTTTGATTCGCTTGAATAAATTATAAAGATTTCATTTCGTAAATCATATTTTTTCTGTCACTTATTGCTTGCTGACTTCAGTTTTTTTTCAGTCTGAATTTCATGATATTTAAGCAACATTGATTGCTAAGGTCAGTGACTAAAAAAACGAGCTGTCAAAAAGGGACAGAGGAGATAATGCTCCCTTTGGTTTTATTAAATTAAATTGTAAATGCATAAAACTACATAATATAATAGTGATATAACTAGGATGCTACAGCGATATAACTAGGATATAGGTAAGTGTTGCTGTCGTTTTTTAATGAAGCAGATTGACATTTCATGGCAAAGTACCCATGTGTTTTTTTTTTGTTTTCTTATAGCCGCAATTTCAGGCACTTTAAGTACTGCATATAATTGCCTGGCTCGCAAGCAAAACAAACACCCGATGAACACGACGTAACTTCAGTCTGCGGATTGATCTCGACCGTCAAGAAATCACTTTTTCTTGTAACTGTATTTTGGCGCGGTGGTGTGAACTGCCTTTTTACTGGATTAACCGGAGGAAGATTATATGGATTTACGGAAATAATTTCGTTTTTATTTGTAGGAATTAATCGCTTCAGTAAAACGAGTAGAAATCACTTTTTTCAATAACCTACCTTGATTGATTAATATTTTTTTATACAGTATTTTTTATTTTTCTTTTTAATTTTTTTTATAGTTTCTGCGTTTGTCTACAAAACGTAGTGGCGCTCATTTAAGTTTAAAATCAGTTAAAGGCCTTATTTTTCATTTTTATTAATTTTCATCCTTCTATTTTTATCCCGTTATAATAGCATTCAATTATGATAGCCCGTTCTAAGCTCCACTATGATATGGCTGCTGCACCTAGGGTTTGGCTCGGGACAAACCATTTTAATAAAAGCTTGTTTATAAAAATGTGTTTTTACTAGTAACTTATTTCTTCATTCGGCAATGATAAAATATGTACATATAATAAAAAAATACATCCATGAAATACAGTGTAGCAGCGTCAACGTCCATCTTGTTTGAAATTCAAGGAACATTAACCGCGCAAAAGCCAGCCTTTGCATGCAAAAAACTGCATCGCAAGTTTTTGGTTGATTTTGTAAATAAATACTGACAATAACGTTTTTTCATGAATTCCCTCTTGTTATTATTATTATATTATTTATTCTGGACAGGCAGCATGCTGATACGTCCAGATCAGATCTTGTAAAGCTAAACAATATTAACAATATTATATAAACAATATTTACAAGTTTTTAGGTACAAATCGGGTCCATTTTTAAATTGATTGACAGAGATTGCACTAATCACTTCAAATGGTAGTTTATTCCACATGTCCACCACTCTATTGGGCAAAACGTTCTTAAGAGGATTAGATTAAAATTTTGTACGGTTGAGTTTTTTTTTGTGACCTCGATGATTTGTGTTGACGTTGAATGTGTAAATATTCTTCAGTGCAGGTACATCGTAATAATGTGTTAGAATTTTATATGTCTCAATCAGGTCCCCTCTTTGTCTTCTTTGTTTGAGTGCAGTAATTCCAAGTAACTTCAAGCGATCTTCATAATTCCTATTCTTCAGGCCCACTGGCATTTTGGTTGCCCTTCGCTGAACCTTTTCCAGGATATCTACATTTTTGCAAAAGTAAGGGTTCCAGATCTGATAGCCATACTCAAGTGTTATTTAGTAAGTAATCTTGTTAGTCATGTATATTATATATTTATATGATATATATGGGGGCGGCCAAAACGCTTACGCGCAGATCTGTCAAACAGCGCAAAATGCCTCCGACGTCCAATGGGTGAAAGCCAATTTTATTGCCGAGAATGGGCGTTGACGTTGAACGTTCAAGTGTGACCACTCAATTAACGCGTTAATAATTTTACGTAACATTTATCGTGATTGACGCATGACGCATTGACGTTTCCCGTTAAGTGTAGCCACAGCATTATAACCAACCCTACTATGCGTGTTTATATGAATGTGTGCAAACATGTCTAAGTGTGTGTCTTGTTATTGCATTCCATCGACAGAATTGAAAATGCAATTCCGTTAATTTTATCCCAACGGAAAATGGTGACCCAGCCGGGTATCGAGCACGGGACCTTACAATGTAAGGTCAGACGACCTAACAACTATGGTACCGGGCACTATGGATCCGAGACACAAAAGCTACAAGAATCGCGCATCAGAAAATGATACTTGGCGACGAGTAATGGAATTATTACCATTTAAAACAACAATCAAAGAAATTAAAAATAAAATAGAAACCCTAATGGGTTAGTATAGAACACATCTAAACAAATTAAAGTCTTTAAAGTTCAGTCCTTTTTTCATCATTCGATAAAGATAAAATATATTCATACTAGGTGACCCGGCGAACTTCGTACCGCCTACCAGTCAATGAATGTCGTGTTACAAATTAGCTGAACTTAAATTATGATTTTATGAAAGTAATACAATGAATACAAAATAAATATTAAGTTCACTACTTTATTAAGATAATAACACAAAAAGAAATATAAAAGTACAAAAATTAAGCATACTAATCGCGTGTCAGCAAGACATGATTGAATTAAATTATTTACATATTGTGCAACATGGGAGGCACTCGGTTTAATTCTCTTGAAGCACCTTCTGATATACGGCACTTTTTGTTTTTTATTAGGCGCAAGAACAAATATAGCGGATGATTTGCCGACACCTGAACATGCCACGTACAAATGACCATGAGAAAAACACGGATTTACATTTTGTATGGAAAAATGTTTTTTCTTTTATTTCAATTTTTCGTCAATTTTCCAATTTTTGTTTTTAATAGTTATTCTGCTATTCGGGATGGAGACAAATGCAACAAATAAAAAACCATGAAAATCGGTCCAGCCGTTCTCGAGTTATAAGTGTTCGAACAAACCCGACTTTGTTTTATATATATATCATTACACTCATTTATTTATTTATTTATTTATTAGTTTCAAATAGTATTCAAGAATCCAATTTGCCCTTGAATATTAAAGCTGGTGTAAGTCTAAAAATAAATGACTACATAACTAAATTAATGCTAACATTGAACAAGAAAAAAACATAAAAATATAAAACTAAATAAAAGACAGATTATGATAAACATGAGATAGCAGGGAGTTGCCTTTTTAGCTGCCAAAGGGATATACAAAAGATATCTATTTCTGTGGGTAAGGAATTAAGAAGAACCCTTCCCACTGGCCTGTCTACAAAAATATTTGTACGGTGGTACGGCACATTAAACAATAGATGCGATCTCCTCGCTGTGTAATTTACCGGTACGTACAATTCAAACTTACATAGTATCTCTGGCAAATAAATCGTTCCTTGAACTAGTTTATATGCAAATAATAAATAAATACAAACGGAGCTGCCATGGAATTCACCAACCGGAGTCGGGCCCATCATAATACTATATTTTTTTTACACTTCTGGGGGGTGAGCAGTGGATTCCGGACTTACGAACCGGCTGTGGTAGGTTTAGGACAGCTGTCTTGCCACATGTGAGCGTTCACCTTACCACCCATTCACTCCCCCTTCGAAGCCATAGAATTTGAGATGCGCAAATCGCAGTTTTAGATAATTTTTCTAAGAAAGAGTTGATTATTTTTCTGGAAAGGCCAAGATCTTTAAAGAGGTGAAATAGAGATTTAGCTGGCAGGCCACGAGCGCCAACTTCCACCGCGTGAAGGTGAACAGTGAAGCCGTTCCGGGTTACGGCATTTGCAAGATCATGGTATTTATTTAATTTGTACTCGTGGTCTTTTGGGATATTTGACTTCCATGGAACAGTTAATTCTACAATAAGAGCCACCTTCCGAGATAGAGAGTAAAGAGTTATATCTGGACGGAGGGCTGTGCATCCGAGACTTTCAGGGAATTTATATTGCTTAGAGACCGAATCGCTGTGTAATTTACCGGTACGTACAATTCAAACTATATACTCATGAAATATAGCGTAGCAGTGTCCATCTTGCTAGAAATTTAAGGAACATTAACGCCAATTCTATTGCCAAGAATGGGCATTGATGTTGACCGCTCAAGTGTGGTCACTCAATTTAACGCGTTAATAATTAACGCAATATTTATTGCGATGATGGGCATTGACTTTCTCCATTAGTGTGGCCCCAGCATTACAAAGAAAAGCACAGTGGTGTGATTGTGTTACGTACCTTTCTCTTTCCCCTTGCGCTTGTCCTCCTTGAGCTGCTTGCAGTAGTCGCGGAAGTAGTCCTCTCGCGTGCCGCTGCTGTCCACCGCCTTGTAGCGAGGGTCGGCATCGAAGCGCTTTTTCACGTCTGGCCAGCGGGCGTGCCGGTCCAGCTCCTTGTGCTCGCGCAGCATCGCCCAGAAATCCTTCTTTATCTAAATACACCAAACGGGAGACACATGTTAGCTAGTGACATCGACTAACGGCTCGATCGTTTCTTACGTTTGCATATCACATTTGTGGTATGCTTTTGTGATATCGACTTTAGGGCAATCGACTATATTAGTGTCTAGTCATCTTATTGGGAAGCAGACATTGCAGTTCTATACATCATTTAAACCGAGGAACGCCGCATCAAGTACGTACTTTACACATCATTTTAGGCCAGAGAGCAAGCGCCAGAACCAACACTGGAACGATGTAACTAAACGACATTCTTTAACGTTATACCGTTCCAGCATCCATAGTGATGCCAGACGCTCACAAGACTCGCTGACCTCACTTCGAATACATCTAACGAGCAAATTCACGCTATTATTTTCTGATTCCCAATAGAGGGCACTAATATACACACACCTACCTGCGTTACCAACTTTTGCACTATGCTCGTTATACCGTCCGTCTCGTTTCCATTTGATTGAATAAATATATACTTAACAGTACGAAGATGTGCAGGGGAGGCTGCTTAGCAGATAAAATAGACATAGTGTTTTTAATCAATTTACATCACACCTGCATTTACCACTTAAAAGTGTGACCATTCACACGTTTATTTTACTAATCACAAACACCTGCATTTATCAGCTGCACTTTCTACTTAACAAAATGTAAATTAGCCTTTATGGAAAATTAGTATTAATGGATTTAGCCCTTTTTATATCATACTAACCTTTAGAAAACTAGCCATGGGAATAAAACTCAAACTTCAATCCTTAAAATATTATTTGTAGGGGTTGTTAGTGCATAATGTATAATGGTGGCTTATTCAATGAAGGCGACTTTTTTCGCATATAATTACATAATTGCATAAATACGGAGATCGGCGTCCGCGAGTTGTTGCAACGGAAAAACCACCGATCAGTGGTTTTAGCATTTCAGCGGTTAAACCCTTTGAAATGCGTCAAGCATGTACTCGATGCGGTGTTCCTTAGGTTAAAATGAAATATTTATTACTACAAATGATTTGAAAAGAGTAACATTGGAAGAAACGCTCCGACTGCCATAAAGACGACATCACAAAAGCATGGGACAAGTTGAGAGGCGTTATTTAATCTCAAACATGAAAAGCTGTGAATAAAACTTGTATTAAGTCTGAAAAAGAAAGTAATTTTAGTTCTGAAAGAGAAAGTCATTAGTACCCTATCGCTGCAGGAATCTTTAGTACAGATATTGTTTAGGTTTTCTTATGTATTCATTACAAGAAAGAGAGTATAATTAATAATAAGAGGTTTTCTCCAATAGAGGGCGGTAAGGCACACACATACAACGTTTTCACTTTGCTTCGGAGTGATCTTTAGAATACAAGTTGGTGAATTTCAAGAATTTTCATTCGTCTTGTATGAAATAAATCTTCTCGGTTTTATTTGCAAGAAGAACCAGATTACACTCCTTAACTCCTAGCTAGCGGGATTCGGAATCGAGACACTTATTTCAACACGGCTTTACAGCAAAAGCTTTTAACCAACTGAGGCAACGGAGAGCATATCTTACTCCCAATACATTGACCTGTTACCCTCTTTGAAAAAAAAAACCTTTGATCAGTGTATAAAATCGAATGCGACTGTGGGTTGGTTAGCATTGAGCAAACAAACCAGCCTTTTTGCACTCGACTGATAGAATGTATGTATGTATTCATATTCTATTTCACCCGCATGATCCCGAAAACCATAAAAATAAGAATTCTTCAATAAAGATGAAGGCCTCGGGACAAATCCTCCTCTGGAAATGCTTTCAATGGTGATTAGCGAATGCAAAGATGCAAAACGAGATACAGCAAGTATTGTATGTATGTTGGAATTCCAAAATTCACACCGCTTGCACCCCACTGCTATAATCTGTCTCGCAAGTCCGGTAGTATACCGATGACAGACAGCCAGTCAGTCCGCTCTCTGGACAACGGTGTTTGCAACAAACACTGATCAAATGCCACTAATATCATGGTGTAAAATCCGTTTTTAATTACTTATTAACGATAAACACCCTCGATAGATAGTCTTGATGATGTCATAACAGACAAACTAATAACTACGAACCTCAACAGTAAAGATCTTCTCAGACATGCTATGTGTGTGCCTTCAATACACTACAGTGAACTATAATTATCCAGGAAGTTGGGTTTCAGTTCTTATAATGCAAAGGATTCCTATTCGACTAACATATTGTCACAGGACTCATGTAACGCAGAAGGCGATAATAGTAGCAATAGGCTTAGTACCATACTGCAGAGTGGTCGAATCTGTCCTTAATGATCAAATATTTTGTTGAAATACAAACAATCCTGGATAATCATAGTACTACTCTACATTTTTTTACTAAATTACATATTCTGAAGCAACAATGCTGCTTCCATTGCGCTTCAATCATGAGAATTGGCAAAGTATACTCATATACACTTGGGACATAATTTTAAAGAGACTTTGCGCATCACTCCACCCTTAAAGTTATTATAAGTGTTATATATTTGCTTTAAGAGTGAAACATCAGCAGTATAAAACGTAACATTGCTTCACAGTTTCGATGCATGCAGATATTTTGTGAACCAGTTTCGTCGACAGTCTACGAGTCCGAGACGAGTCTACGAGCCACCAGACCAAGAGAAAGCGCATGCTTTTCTACAGTAAAACAAGCTGCACACTGCAAATTTGTAGTTTCAACACCTGTAATGATGTTGAAATAAAATACTCGATGAAGTACACAGCTTGTACTGCATATTCTAACATGTCGCAATCAAAATTTGAATCTATTAAGGGGACCAAGTCGACAGCGCTCCCATACAATCGTGCTTTCACGATTTCTCTGAAACAACTTCAGTCCAGAATAAAAATGTAACTGTTAATAATTTTTATTATTAAATATTCTATGCCTCGGATTAAATATTTTTGTCTCTGAAAGTTCTTTGCTTTTGAGTGAGTTTGAGAAAGAATTTTTTGCTTTAGTTGTCTTTGAAAGTTTGCATTTTGATGATTTTTTTTAATATTAACCTCTTAACAATTATTTTGTGAAAAGTGTGAAACCGATAGAGAAAAATTCAAAAGAGATAAATATTCTTACTGTTGCATCACAATATATATATACGAAAATTTGTTGTATGTCCACAAGAATATTGACAAGTTAAAAAAAAAAAGCGACACTCATAATGTTATTACTAGACATAAGCATAACCTTGTTGTACGAGCTACTCGTCTCCACAAAATAAGCAATTCTTTTTTGGGACAATGTATACGCTTCTATAACAAACTTCCTCATACTATTAGAGAATTATCTGTAAATAAATTTAAAGCCACCATCAAAACAAAATTGTATAAAAAAGCATACTATACAATTGTAACAAAAACCGCCTATTTTGTTGTTTTGTTTTCGCGCCTTTGTGCTGATTATGCTCGCTGCAACTGTTTTTTCATGGTTTCCTATTGTTTTTTTATGTTTCCTGTTGGTTTTCGCTGTTTTCATGAATTTCTCCCATATTATGACAATTAAAAGAACCATGTTTACGAAATTTCGTAAATATCAAATTTTGACAGATAGAGCTGTGCAGTCATAATTTTTATCGCCCTAAGTGACTCTGGCGTTTAATAGCGGCTGTGCTGGTCTAACCCTACCTTTTATGGGCGACACATCAACTGTCAGAAAATTTCGCAGTTGGGAGAGTGAGCGGCATTTCGCCAGCCGAGCGGCATTTATTTTTTAATGCGCAGTTGAGGGAGTTTTTTTTAAATGTAGACGGTCCTTGGAATCTGGTAAGCATTTAATTTCCTTTTGGGTAGCTTTTCATATAAGATCCTCGCGATTTTAACGGATTTTTCTATTGGTCGCAGTTTGTGGGCACCTCTGTTTTTTTGTACAATACTGCTGCTAAATAAGTGACGAAATTGTCGCTAAATGTGACGGGACTTGTCTCCACGTCAGGGAATTTGCATTCATATCCGGAGCACATGTGACGCGCCGATAAGCGGAAATTGAAGAAAGGGTGCCTGCGGGCGATTAAACACGGATACTTTACATAACCTTGTGTTTCTTTTTGTGCTTTAGTCTTTTGTGTGTCTGAGGAAAAAGGGTTTTCTGTTGGCCAAATTCAGTGCCGATCAATATAGCCCACCCTCTGAGATCGTTTTTTTTTTAGGTTAACTTTTTTTTTTTTTATTTCTTTCGGGTATCTTTTTTTAAAAAATTAGTTTCCTTCTTTATCTTTAAAAGTAAGGTGGCGTCCTTTTAAATTCATTCTTTTGGGTTTTGGTGGATTCTGCCGTGTTTTCTTCAAAACACGGTAGATTAGTAATTTGAGGTTATACAATATCTGATTATGTAAATGACAAAACGGCTTGGGAGTAAGGCTTGGACGCATCATAAGAACGTAAATTAAAAATAATATTTTATTGTGTCTATATGAATAAAGAACATTTTGATTTTGATTTTTGATCAAAGTAGTATTCTTGTGCTCTCTTGTGACCACATTTATAACTAACTATACGCAACGAATTTCCTCGGGGTTTAAAGTTCTAAAAAGAATATTGTCAAGATATACGAGTATTCACGGGATTTTAAGTTAAGAGGTTAAAATCAGAATGAGTTCAATTTTAATATTTTATTCCTTTCGAGACTAAGATAATTTTATGCAGATTCAACGTAAACATTATTCCGATTACTTTTTCCAGAATAAGGGAATTGCAAAAATATTGGAATAATACTCTAAACAAAAAATCAGAGTGCAACGATCATCAGTCATGGTTGCGAAGTCTATTAATCGTAATATCTCTTGTTCTGAGTCACGACTGGACGACAGGTGAAACAGCGTTTAAACCGCATCGACTTCAAAAATCCGCTCCATGATTAGAGACCAAATTCACTCGTACACAATACCAATATTACGATGACCTAGCGCTTAGTTAGCAGTGGCTAACCCCTAGTACATTTATTCTGATAAAGCGCACAAATCACCTTCATATGACATCTTATTCAATGTGTATTTTTCCACCAGGAATCAAAATGGGGTATGCTCTCGGTCTGGCAGCGATTCGATCAGACATTGTTTACTGAAAAATGTCTCGATTTCGTAACTAAAATTTAACATTTACAATCGGTTAACCCCAGTTACATTATCAACGGTTTAATACAAGCTCGATAATCTATTGAGTTTGGATGGGTGTAAAGGATCTGTTTCAGATGTTTCTGAAAATATTCTCGAGATGTTATTTGTCCAGAACAGCATCGGTGTGTAATTTCGTATCTTTCAGAATCTCACAAACAAGTTGGGGGGGAGGGGGGGATAGAAAAGATTCCATCAAAAGTTAAATATATATTTTTACTTTCCTGACGACCTATCGGAAAGGAAAGTATTGTGATCGCACTAAAAAAAAATTTTGAGATGAAGATGGGAATATATATTTTGAGACTCCCTGAGACGATTGAGACTATTTCCAGACCGATCTCTGTCTGTATGTATGTCTGTATGTCTGTATGTCTGTATGTCTGTATGTGTGTATGTATGTATTCTTCCACGATAGCGCCCAGACGCTTAATCGGATTGAGCTGAAATTTGGTATATAAACTTCTGTTAACCGTCCGAGGAACCCATTAGTTTTTGGAGTCCCTACGCCCTACGGTTGTGGTACCTCCCATACAAATTTGGGGTTCCCGGCGAAAAAATTGTTTCCGCGATAGCGCCCAGACGCTTAATCTGTCTAAGTTAAAATTTGGCATAGAAGCTTCTGTTAACCATCGGAAGAACCTATTAGTTTTTGGGGTACTTACGACCAACGTTTGGGGTACCTGCCATACAAATTTGGGGTACTAGAGTAAAAAATGTCGCTGTTTTTTCGCACCTCCCCGGATACTAGTCAGGAAAGTCTTGGGGTGACACAACCGATTTTTTTTAAATGTCAATAAATATTTCATAAATTAAACGATGAAGTAGTCTGAAGATTCAATTATATGCCTCTGCCGAGGTCCGTATTATTATAAGTTTTTAAGTACTAAAAATCATATTTTTTAGAAAACTCATTTCCTAGCAATCATATTGATAAATCACTGAAGATGAAATAGAAGCTGATTAACCGCTTCAACAGTTAGGGACAATCTGCCTTCTGCGGTGGATGACATATCTGCAAGTAGGCATTTCGGCGTGTGCGTGTGTGAAATACACATTAAGATAGAGAGAGAGAGAGAGAGAGAGAGCGCACCAGATACTGCATGTTTGCATCAACGGCGGCGGAATGGCTGGCTTCCGAATAGTTATATTCTGTACTAAATAACCCTATTTTTTATTTAACACCGTGGCGATAAAATAAAATACGTATTTGACTGTTCGTCAAGTTATGGATGTTAATGGGCCCTTGCTGAGTTGGCCACGAAGACCCATTCTGTTCAGGGTTGGTCAGACTCACGGGTCAACACCTATCCGACGGCCTCCACGCATGAAGTGCGAGCCTGGGTAGGACTCTGGCCTTATGGTCTGTTTCCCCTGGGAATCAACGTTCTGGCGCTCCTGGACGGTCTGCCCACCGTGCGGCGTAAGCCAATCGACTGTGCACTCTGACTAACAGTCGGGGGAGTCTCCATCCGATCCTGGGTGAACAGCCGGGCAAAGGACGCTGTGGTCCGCGATAGATTCGGTTAACACCGTTTCACCGCTTCGTAAAGGAGAGGACCGCGCAAGCGACCTCGAACTCGTAACCAATCGAGAGACCGGAGTAATCTGGTCACAATTGGAAGTAAAGGCGCGAGTGTCGGCCCGCCGGGTAACATTCTTGGCTATCTCGCTGTTAAGGCGTTGGTCTCTTACGGGCTCGTGGCAAAACTAGACGGTGGATTGTTTTGTCCCCAAGTCTTCTGCGCTCACTTCCAGGGAGATAGAACGATTAATCGTTAAAACTTCCTGAGGTGACGGGCTCGCCCGCTGTAGTCGACAACCCAAGTTGTTCGTCAAGTACTCTATTTCAATTCTGAATTGTGAGTGAGATTTTTGGCCTCGAAATGGTAAAAAGCCGATTGTAAGGATGGCTCCAAACTGGCATAGTGTGAGCCGCCGACACTAATAACTGCTAAGATATACAGAAGTCTGCAATTCAGCAACACTGTAATTTTTCTTCAATAAAAAAATATTATGATCACTTTGAGTATCCAAGATAGTTGTAACCTAATGCTCAAACAAATATGTTTAGAACAATCCGTCAACCACTGGAACAAAACGCTAGGGTTAAACCAATCCAAAGCGCTAATTAAGGTTTACGACCCTTAGACGGCCCGTGATGCCTTATCGCTAAATAGGAACAATCTTCTCATACTGGTGAGGCCACTCACAGGGCATTGTGGCCTTAACAAACACATGTACAACCTCAAGCTCCGAGACACAAAAATGTGCAGGTTCTGCCAAGGGGCCGAGGAAACTTCCCTGCACCTCATGTGCGAGTGTGGCCCGCTGATGCGTAAAAGATACACCCATTTGGGTGGTCATTACCTCAGGAGGCAAAACAATCTGGCGCCAAAAGCCTGTTGCGGTTCTTAAATGACCCGAGGCCTAGCGCAGAACTATAGTCGGTGACGAACGCAATAGATAAAAAAAAAACCAAGATAGTTTGGATGATATAAGCTAGGTTTACCAAAAGTGTGGATGCTGTGTGGGCTTTGAAAATGTTTATGAAAGTATGGATTATCGAACTTATATTATTATTGCACATTTCTCTATAAAAGACCCAAAAATATCTGATAGATATTTTTTCTGTTAAAGAGTCAATTTATTCGCGACAAGAAAGACGATACTGTCAGATATTTTTGAGTCAATTTAACCTAATTAATGCAAATATCTGAGGTCCAAGACGGCATCTTGCAGTATTTAACATGAGCCTCAGAAAAATGTATCATCAAATACATGTTAAAAAGATATTTACATATTTGCTTATAAACTAAATCTTCGTGTGCATTTTTTTTAAGCGATGTATTGTAGTAATGGTTAGGTTAACTTTGATATCATCAGTTTAGAAGCCGATGAAGATTTAAATTTTTATTAGGAAAGCTGGGCCAGTTGTAAGTAATATTAAGTGAAAAGGGTATTTTAAGAAACACGGAGCATTGGAACTGCTACAGTTGAAATGATCTCTCACTAATATCTCGGAGAACAAAATCACACTGCGGTAAGATTCCGTGCGTTTAATTTTCGGAGTACAGGACAGGTAAAATCTGTGTACAGGATGAGTTTTAATTAGTGACTGCATCAAACCTTGTAGTAGGTGAATCAGTGTGATAAAGTGAGTAACTTTTAATGAAAATTTAAAGTAAAAAAAAAACTAAATCTTTTTTGCTTCTTTTTTGTTAAATTTGTAAATCTTAGCTATTGAAGAAAAGTTTGAGAAGCATTGAGCGCGCTGCGCCATCTAGCGGTAGGTAAAATATCGCTAATAAACAATATTACAGATATTTTATCTACCACTAGATAGCGTATCGTGCTTATAGCTTTTTATACCATTAAAAATAAAAAAAACAAAAAAAAATGTTTTGTTTTTACGAAAGTTCCTATCAAAAGTTGCTTAGTTCGTCATACTGATACAGCCACTATAAGGATGTCACTAATAAAAATCTCACCCTGAAGTTTCGCATGTAAGCGCGCAGCGCACACTACAGGAAAAAAATCGGTCTAGATTTAAATTCTGTGGATTGATACAGATTTGCTGCGGTGCATCGCCGGTTGGATTTTAAGAGTTACATATAAGTTAGCACACTGCGGAAATTATTCCGCAGATCGCCGGCAAAAACTTGAACAGACAACGAATGACAAAAAAGTTTAAAAATTCCATCGAAGTGCGTGTGGACTACAAAAGTTCAGTTACTTTTCTGTCCCGTGTAAAAAACGTACCTCAATACACCGCACCGCAGTGCACAGTTAGGCTTAATGTTGGTATTTCTGGAATCCCTATAGTGTTAAAATATATAGAGATAAAGAATAGCATTCCAAATGTATGTAGCGTTACATGCGAATGGACTGTTAAATGCTCAAATGTGTCCAGTTTCTTTCAGGTCAAAGAAATAGGTCTATCCGGCTGTCTACTATACGAGAGCATGTCACTAACGGATACTATCCTTCAGTCAAATAGCAAGCCGGGTGAAGGGAGAACAGCCTCAAAAAACTTATGATTGTCAAAAATTTTGATAGGGAAATAGTGGTCGATTCGCTACAAAGAGAGACCTGAGATATAATATGAGGGGACACACACAAAGACTCCGCATAAAGGCTCAAGTACTTCCAGGCACTTTAGTTAACCCACCTAGTATAAATTTGTAATAAACCTTTTATCATATACGTAATAGCATCGCTTCGTATCTATACATCCATGATACTGGTCGATATTGCCTTTTCCTTATTTTGAAAAGCGCTCTTATCGGTGGTTTTAGTCCAAGAAACGGCGAAGAAAAAGTCACATGATTTCTTAACAATACGTAGTCTGTTCAAAAAGTATCCCACCTATTTATTATCTTGTGTAAAAGAACGGGAAGCGGTGCTTGGAGATATCTAGGGAACTTCCTTGGCTCTGTTTCCAGGATGCCTGAAGTTCCTGATACAAGCAAGTCCCTGATGACGACTTATTAGGAATCGTATAAAATTTTATCAAAAGCTTGGGAATGAAGAATATGCACAACATTCAACGGGATTTTAACCCCTAGAGCATCAGAGGGACCGATCGGACTCAAACGTAAAAGCACAGTTGCGCCTCGTTGGGACCGATCGGACTCTTAAGTTAGTATTCTAAAGTTCTAATATGCAACAATGGTTTGGGAGAAATTAATATTTTGGTCAGCCGCCATAATAAATGAAAATTTTCCATAATTATACATAGTCCTTCAAAGACATGCGCTCGCGAACTCTCGCGGCTCGAGTGCTTCTTTATTCATACTCAAGGACGACGCCATGAGTATGAATAAAGAAGTGCTGTAACAGTTTGAAAGAAAGCGGCACATCAGTGAATAGCGAACCACGTTTCAGTAGGCATTTCATAAGCCAAAGGGAGAACTTTAAGCTTCGGTCACAAGGAGCGAATACTCGGTGCGATCGCGAGCGAACTCGCTAGACAGGCTACTCGCTGCAATTTGATTAATTCGCGGGGATTTTGATCGCCGCGAGTAGAATTATTATTATTATTATATTATACACTAGCAGCTTAAGGCTGATGCGTATATATCACATGCACTTGTTTTTAAACTTGTGACTGTTTTGCACTAAGAAAAATATACAGTTTGTTTTTAAAGCTATTGACAGAGATAGCACTGATCACTTCCTCTGGCAACGCATTCCAAGCATCCACTACACGATTTGTCAAAAAATATTTCCTGGGGTTCGATGCTGCAATTGTCTTATTTAGCTTCAACGAGTGTCCACGCAGTTGCTTATTGGTGTTCAGGGTATACATGCTCTCAAGGTTGGGCACACTGTAATAACCGTGAAGCATTTTGTAGCTTTCTATTAACCCTTCAGGCCTCGGCCCCTCAGCCGATTGACAAGTTGATGTCCCAAAAAATTTTAGTAAAAATTAGTAAAAAAATTGAATTATGACACTGCCTCACGAAAAATATTAATTACTGCCAAACCACTGTATCCATAATTAAAATGAAACTTGTTAACATAATAAAACATAATAAAATAAAACAAATTAAATTAAAATTTAATTAAAACGGGCCAGTCACGCTGAATCAGTTGGTGGCCGATATCGGCCAATCGGGGCTTGAGGGGTTAAGTCTCCTCGCTGCCTACGTTCCTCTAATGTTGTCAGGCGAAGTTCTTTCAGTCGTGCTTCGTATGGTTTGTTCCTCAGCGATAGCACCAACTTTGTTGCTCTTCTCTGAACTCTTTCCAGAACAACATGTTTTTTGTTTATTGAATTCAACATGTTTTTTAATATTGCCGCAAGCGCGCTACTCGCCGCGATGGCAGCCCCGCACGAGTCGTTTGACAGCACTCGATACGAATTCAGTTCGTGATCTCTCTTATTTATTGAGTCAAACAAAACATAATTGCAGTTTCGGAATCAGTGTGGTGAATAGTCGGGTGATGTTAAAAAATATAAAATGTAGAGCTGGTAGTAATACCTAATAAATACCAGCATTTGTTCTGCTAAGTCCGCACATGCCAATCAAATCAACTGTTTTATAAACGCTCGCGATGAGGTTGAATAGATGACATTTCTGTGCTTGGAGCACCAACCGAGTGTAGAAATTCGCATGAAACGAACGAATGGCATTCGCTACATGTGACAGGCAGGCAGCGAGTACTCGCGGTAAGTAATTCACTCCGTGTGACCGAAGCTTTAGTCATGCAAGATCCCACTATCTTGGGTTCATCAGGCTACTACTACAGGGTTCACTAGAGATAGGTCCGTGTAATCCCCTAAGTTGCAAAATTTCGCTGAAAGAGACCGATTCAAATCAAGAGAAGACATTATTCGTAATGTGACACCAATCCAGAATTGTTTTCCACTATGGTGAAGCCGCCGGGACCAGTGTGTCCGTTGGCATAGTGGTTAGGTCGCCTGATCTTACATTGTAAGGTTCCGAGTTCGATTCACGGCTGGGTCACCATTTTACGTTGGGATAAAATTACCGGATATGCATTTCAATTCTGTCAATCAAATGCAATAACAAAACACATATTTACACACGTATTCATACATATAAACACTTCATCGTAGGGTTGGTTGTAAAAGATTGTCCTGTGATAATACCTGCCCATTGTGAAAATTTACAATAGAGTAGAAACGTTACTAAGAGGACTACATTGTAGAGATGTATTTTTGCCTATCAAAGGTGGATACTGTTTGAACAAAGTAGTACTTACAATATTTTTTTCTTGGATGTCTCAAGACTGCAGAAACACCAGTCTAGGAGCGGTTGCGTTTGCCGAAAATTTGGAGTCTAAATGTGGCGAAACACTAGAAGAACTCTCATACTCTCTACTACATAGAGCCCTCTTCTTAAAATGTTCTTAACGATGCGAAAATACAGTGAGCCCTCTTGTCCACACGTTTTTTTCACTGCGAAAATCCACGGTTAATTCGCCGTATCGTCAGTGGAGTATGAATCACTATGGAAGCTTGTCCACGGACGCTACGTAAACATGGCACAGCGTGTTTTTTTTGTACATCGAAATTGGTATCAGTGTTATATGAGAGCTTGTCTATGAAACCAGACGTTTTAACAGCGGACAATTATTTCATCACCTTGAAGTTGTTTACAAAATGTATGCACCTAGAGCAGGACTTCCCAGCCGGTGGGGCGTGCCCCCCCGGGGGGGGGGGGCATAGAGAGATCTTAGGGGGGGCATAAGGTGTTCGGATATTTTAATCTAATTACTTATCATTGTTTATTATTTAAAACACACATAGATTTAGTCGCACCACCTAGTTCCAAAGGTCAATGTTCTGCAATTAACAGAAAATGTCTAAGAAGAATATCTGGAAATGAAGGCAGATTCGACAATGAAAGATGACTTTCACCTCTTGACTTTGGAGAAATTTTGAATAAAACGCTTTCTCCTTAATCCAAAAGTTGC
The DNA here is from genome assembly GCA_944548615.1 of Micropterix aruncella. NCBI lineage: Eukaryota > Metazoa > Arthropoda > Insecta > Lepidoptera > Micropterigidae > Micropterix > Micropterix aruncella. Next base: position 13,825,512 of record OX155974.1, on the reverse strand, counting down.
CACTCTTGCCTTGCGAATACTTCTGCCATTTTCTTCGACTTACTTATGTGAAACTGGATTTTTAGCATTAGTGCAAATTAAGACTAAGCAGCGAAATCGTCTTGCAGTCGATAATGATTTGATGATAGCTCTGTCAATAACAGAACCTGATATCGACCAACTGGTTCAAAAAATGCAGGCGCAAACATCCCATTAATAAATAATAAATCGTGTGAAATAAATATCGTAAAAATAATTTGAGTTTTTATTGAAGCAATGAAGAAAAATATAGGGGGGCATGATTTTTTTTTAAAGTCCGGGGGGGGCACCATGCAAAAAAGGTTGGGAAAGCCTGACCTAGAGCATCGTACAACGAAAAACCAAGCAGTGGACAAGAGGTAATTTTTTTGTCAAATACGCCGTACGTTAAAAAAAACGTGCCTTGGACATGAAGCCTGAGTGTTACGTGCATGGCAGAATAACAGCAGCAGTATCATGCCAACCACAAAACAACTAACAGCACTTCATTTGGAGTTTGTAACACCTCCGAAAGATCAGTGCTTTACTTTGATATAATCTGTTTTTGTCTTATGTATAATGTCTCATATCCGCGATAGTTTCAATTTAATTTTTAACTGACCTATTGTACAATAATTTAGTTGTTTGTTACTTTTTTGAAAGATTTCGACTCCGGATTTCCAACAAACACAAAAGTCTGCAGTCCCAGGACAGAGAAGAACAAAAATACAGCAAGTATTGTCGACGTAAAGTGATGTGATTTTTCCAGCGATGGCTCTCGGCTATCGTGAATGTGAATGGACGGACGTACGAACCATTGTTATAGTAATCTCTCCATTATTTACGATTTGTACCATCTAAGTCCTCGGTGGAGGCCGATGCGGTGCGTCCGCGCCCTAGCCGCGCTGAGCTAGTCGAGTTCCGTCGCAGCGTGCGTCAACGTCGATCCTCACCAAACGCCTCTCGGTCTTTATTCAAAAAGGACACGGGAACATAACACACACACGTCAACAGAAAAATAATAATTGTAGTTTAAAGAGGCAAAAGAGGCATACGGTGCGCTCAATTAGATTTGGCATGCGACTACTGCGAGTGCGATAACGCTAAATATATTTAATTTTAACCAGTCAACCATGATGCAGGGATTCACTTATTTGCTTATTGGAGTAAACCAGTCGGTAACATTCTACCAATGGCGGTTCCAGGGGTCATGTCCCCCCAAAGACCAGTAAACCCGCGGTGACAGGGTTACCAAGTTAGACAAATCTCTGACTCCTGACCGACGACTCAAAAAGCCTATGTCGCCGATGAGGCCACCTTCCCGGCTATATCCCTTGCAGACCCTGCCCACACAATTGTGTGGGTGATTATGAGTTCCAAACCCATACAAATTATGGTTTATATGATATATATACAGGCAGGATGAGTTTATAATTATAGACATCGTTCAAATAAGTGAATCAATACGAGCAATAAAATAACTTTTGATAAGAAAATTTAGGAAAAACACTAAAAACGCAGTATTTTTTTGAAAATTTAAAAAAAAATTGTAAAAATAGTATTCAAAAGTTGAGCGCGTTGCGCCATCTAGCGGTAGGTAAAATATCGCAAATATTGTTTATTTGCAATATTTTACCATTGCTAGATGGCGCAGCAAGTTTACCGCTTGATAAACTTTTATTTATCAGTCAAGTTTCTTAAACTTACAGAGAAAAAAAAAAATACTTGTGGCACTCGGGGACTACCGCGGTAAAGCTATTGCATAGCTTATATGATTATTAAAATTATTATTATTACAATTATAATTATTTATTTATTTTATTTTTTCTGATATCTGATAACTGCGCTCTATCGGAAAACGTTGAAATTATTCCGAATCATTTGCGGCTGCGGAAGCAAATAATTCGGAATAATTTAAACGTCTTCCAATAGAGCGCCGCGAACGAATTTTTTATTCCATAAAGCAAAAAAACCGGATTATTCGAAAAAAATCGTAGATAAAAAGATAGATAATTAAATTATCTTCAAAATGGTGCAGGTATTATAATAATACACCAGATAGTATTTGCGTAGTAGTCGTTTTTGTGTTCGGTTAGACCTAATTTCACAAATTAATTACACTATGTAATATAAAAAAAATCTAAAATAATCAATGCTAAGAATATTAGGAAAATGTTCTTGTTTAACATATATTTTTTTCGAATCGTAAGCAGTACTCGTTTAGACGTAATTATCAGTTTAAAATCATTAATTTTCGTTAAGAAATTTCTTCATTTGGTCGCCGCGCTGGCCTAGGCCCGCGATAAAAGCTATGCAATAGCTTAAAAAACAAAAGTTTTTTATTTGGTCATACTGATTTCCCAACTTCAAGGATGTCACTAATTAAAAACTCCCCTGTATATTATATATCTACAAAAGGTACCAGCACAATTGCGTGGAAACCTTTTCTCGATTTTGGGTACCATTTAAAAAAAAACACAAAAAGGACTTAACGACTTCTTTAACAGTCTGAAAGATTGATAAATACTTTAAAAAATAGCAAATCTGAAAATGTATGATACGCAGTAAAATTACAACAAAAACCAAAGAAAACTCTCTTGCTTGTTGTAAGCGTATTTTAATATGAAAGAACTTGTGTTACTGTGTTGATTTTCAACTATTTTTTGTTTGTTCGTTGTTAACCCCAGAAGTAAAGATTAGGACCTCATATATCTCCTTAAACCATTTTGAGGGTAGATTTTATATTTCTTGTCATTTTATAATTCTCTTTTTGAATCTTGAGATGCATGAAACGCACTCATAGTTCTAAAAATTTTTTGATCCTCATTATGTTCAATATTGTGACTTTCGTGGCATAAAAGTATGATGATGCACTGTAGATAGCACTCTAAACACGCCTATAAAAAAATAAAATACAAACGGAGCTGCCATGGAATTCACCGACCAAAGTCGGGTTCCATCATATGCTATTATTACACTTCTGGGGGGTGAACGGTGGATTCCGGACTAACGACCGGCTGTGGTAGGTTTAGGACAGCTGTCTTGCCACATGTGAGTGTTCACCTTACCACCACACCTTACCACACTCCCCCTTCGAAGCCATAGAATTTGAGATGCGCAAATAGCGGTTTAAAATATTTTTTTCGCCGTTCCGGATTAGGGCATTTGCGAGATCATATTTATTTAATTTGTAGTCTTGGTCTTTTGGGATATTTGATTCCCATGGAACAGTTAATTCTACAATAAGGGTCACCTTCCGAGATAGAGAGTAGAGTTATATCTGGACGGAGGGCTGTGCATCCGAGACTTTCAGGGAATTTATACTGCTTAGAGACCGAATCGACCAACAGAATCCAATCGGAAGCTTTCTCGATTATTGAGAAAGGTTTTGTAGTGAAATGTTTTTTGCCTTCAGAGCCATCCCGCACAAACTATATTTGGGGTTTGGAGGGTAATGTCAAACCCTTGTTGGCACGAGCCACTGAGAGGCTGATTACCCCGCGAATAACAGCGAAGGACTTTGTCATGGCGGTAAAGGTACCGTCCATGATCTAAGGCCACCTTGCAGCCAGCTAGAATATGTCTAGCTGTGCAAGAGGTATTGCTACAAAGGGGACATGAATTATCCTCAGAATAGCTCCAACGAGCGAGGTTACTGGGCTCTGAAGTGTATGCTGAAAGGCATGCAAATAAAATTTCAGTATCTCTGGCGTCCAGTCATAGAGCATTACCTTCCAGTGTATTGGAGGCGGAATGCAAAAGTCCCCAATTGTTGTCCAATCATAATAAATTTCTATTTCTCCGTATTATTTCTGTGATGTAATCAGCCTATATAAAAATGCAATAGATAGGTGGCACTGATAACTGAATGTTATTATTGTAATCATTGGTTAAATTGATTGGGTTTTTATAATCAATCAGCCATTTATTAAAAAAAACGTGTATGTTATTTTAGATGGCGTAATAAATTGCTATTAGTTTAGTCTTCAATGCTATCAGCGCCAGCTATATTTCAGAAGGCTTGCCAAATCGCACGATGGAGCTGAGCAATATAGAGATATATATAATCAACTGTTTTAACATTTCTTGTGTTTTCATGTCATATTTAGGTTTTTTGTGGCCTTTGTGTTGCCCTTATTTTGATATGCATAGTATTATGCTAATAATAATGTATATGAATAGGGATTGAAAATCTATGAGTACAACTCCGACCTTCTAATAGTGTCTTCCTTTCTGTCTTACCTGTAAAACAGCGGATGCAGATGTAACGGACCTTAAGTCCAATACATTTGATCAACAAATGCATCGATTTCCAGTGAAATCCACTGACACAATTCAGCTATTATTTTCACTCGTGCAGCTTTTACTCGGAATATTTCAAATTGCATCATTGCACGGCCTATATAAACCGGCCAAAAAGCAACCAAATTATCAGTCCCCGATTGATCACCTTCCCCCAAGGTTGCGACGGCATATCCGGACCCCTCTTATGAGGTCGCTCAACAGATCCGGCTCCTTGGTTTCCCATTTTCCCTGAGTCTCGAAACATCAGTCTGTAATCCCACAGACTTGAGCCGTGCCCAGTACAAGATACTAGGAGCACACACACAATCCTCATCCACTTTCCTACATAACCGCCGTCGTGCAACCCTCGCGTCTCGATAAAGTAATCCGGGCACTCGTTAATTCGGCAAGCGTTATAACTGGCAATATTCAATCGATTCAATCAATAAATATCATCTGCTTCATCATAACAGCCTTTAAATACGGAGATAACTCGTAAGTTGACACCACCACCTCACATCGAATAATTTGGAGTCTTGTGAGGGGTGGTGGGATCACACAGATATGGAAATACCTCCAATCAATCGATTTTCTACACACTTTTTAACCGCATGCTAAACGATGTATAATTCCAGACAAGCCACTTTGTGCTTATTCTGAAAAAGATGCAAAACGCAAAAAGGTATCGTAATAGTTTATTTTTAAAACTAACAGAGATTATTAACTTTAAAGATTTAGAAACTTAAAGAACATACATAAACTGCTTATTGCTACAAATTTTTACTTTGTACTATATTATACTACGGATGTCACTTTTTAAATACTGTTCAAAACTGGGTCGAATTTGTGAAGACTTGTAGGCAATTGGTCATGGAAACCTGCGGCCAATGAGTTGTAAGACATTTGAATGTAACATTTTATAAAAGGGGTCCGTTGGAGTTGTGCAAGCTATGTACGGAAGGAGAGATCTTCATGTCTATATGGAATGACACATTGAATTTTTTTTGAATTCTCTTCTTACTCTCCTTCGAAAATTTGACAACTCTGTATTGTTATTTTATAGTATTGTTATAGAATTTTGTGATGTATACTTCCTGTGTTAGCGATGTAGCCTTGCAAAAGGTCAGGGAATTCTGATTTTTAGGCAGGGTTTTACGAGGGTTGCTACTTAAGTTTTGGGATATGGCAACACCAGTGTCAAATCTGACATCAGCATCGTAAATTTTCTTCATACGAGTGCTATTTGTGTTGTTACAGCGACTTCAAAAATTCGTTTCGGCCGAAAGATGGAATTAAATCGTGTACATTTTCATGCGATGATATTTTATGATTTTCGACAGGGAGTAACGCAACAACGGTGTGCCGATCAACTCGCTTCGACTTTTGGTGATGAAGGACTATCCTGGGCCACCTTTTTGTCGCTGGTCTTCTGAATTTAATCATGGTCGTAGATTGCTCCAGGATGAATTTCGTTAAATTGTCCAAATTTGGTTGTTGTTCCATAAAACATGAATACTGTGCGCGAACTAATTATACAAGATCGTCATGTGACATACCGAGAGATTGAGGCATGTTTGCGTATTAGTTTCACTCGAATACATCCAATATTGCATGAACGTTTGGTCGTCAAGATGATCTGTTCGCGTTGGGTACTGCGTTATTTAACTAGCTCAAAAAAAGTCTCGTATCGATTGGTGCAAAGAAATGTTGAAAAAATTAAATCACTGCGCTTGACGAAACATAGATCTATGCATATGAGCCAGAAACTAAACAGCAATCGACTGTATGGATTTCTCAAGACGAGCTAACAAATCAAAAAAAAAATGTTTTTTGAAGCAAATGGTGGCTTGTTTCTTCGGCATAAATGGTCATGTCGCAGCAGTGCCTTTAGTGCAACGTTGTACGGTCAATTCTGAATGGTAACACACGATTTGTTTGCCAGAAGTGTTCGGAGAAATGAGGAAAATCAACCTCCGAAGTTGAATCATTCTCCACCACAACAATGCGAGCTCTCATGTATCGGCTCAAACAAGTGACTTTTTAAGCACTCAAAACATTAAATTGATGGGTCATTCGCCGTACAGCCCTGATTTGGCACCCAATGACTTCTTTTTATTTCCGGACGTCAAAAATAAATTACGAGGGCAACGTTTTTGTGATGCCTGAAGAAGCTGTTACGGCTTTCAAAACGCATGTCTTGGAGTTGACTCATTCGGAATGGAAAAATGTGTTCAAAAGTGTATTGATTTTCATGGAGAGTATTTCGAAAAACAATAAAGCCATTTTTGATTGATAAATAATTGTTTTTACTTGTCTGTCTCAAAAGTCAAGTAGCAACCCTCGTATATATAGTTTGGGCTCCTGAATAATATTATATTGAGTTCTTAACATCAAAAACCACCAAGCAGCGTTATAAAAAAAAATGGTTTCACTCATAATCAATATATAATAAACTAGCTGACCCGTGCCCACTTCTTTGGCGTAAAACATTTTACTTGTGATGAAATTATGAGTGTGGTTCGGTTAGTACTGAGTGCTATGATTTATTTCCTGACTGCCAAAAGAAGGGTTATATTTTTACTGCACAATATGTATGTATTTGCATGCCAATTTGACTATATTACCGTTATTTGTGAGTGTCTTCTTGTGAGTGTCTTAACCATTTATGCAGGAAAAGGGAAATTATATGCAGTAAAAGGGAAAAAATCTTTTGTTTTAAATACTTGAGACGATACATTTATTTATTTTGATATGAATTCATAATTGTTGATAATATGACCAATAAACATTAACGATTTAAATTATTTTTTTAATATAAAATACTACTTTTTGTGACTTAAATATAAAAGTTAGGCATATGCTGTCACTGACTTTTTAGTAGGCATTATCAAGCTCTGGACCTTTTCTCTAGAACTCAATCATATATCTCTCATTGTTAAGGCAGCGTTCGTAAGAAACGTTTTCGTTCGACCGTTTTTTCTCCGACTAACTGCAAATCCGACTATAGCGAAAAAGTCTTTTCATTTTTCGGATTAATATATCCTATGACACTCACAAATAACGTGGCTTTCTATTGGTAAAAGAATTTTCAAAATCGGTTCAGTAGATCCAGAGATTACTTCCTACAACCTCACAAACTTTACCTCTTTATAATATTAGTATAGATAATATTATTAACAATATTTCCTCAAAAAATATTTAAAACAGGACTGTAAAGAATTCTCCCCTCTCTGATTTTGTTATTTTAAGCTATGCTTTATTGGCAGGGAGATTATTTCTCGAGATGCAATGCCCCCCATATCTATATCTCCTGAAATGCACGCTCACAAGCAAATGTTTTTACTCTGCAGTTAACTGGGAATCTGGCACAAAACAAAATATTTGGAAATTTATCCCACCTACAAAATTGACTCGACTATTTTATTCCGAGGGCTTACTGGAAGAGATATTGTTGAAGAACTGATTTTGGCCGCCATTTTGCCAAGATGTGCGGCGCGAGCAGAGCGCAGTTTTTGGCAATAGGTTAAAAATCAAAATATCGACTTTCATCTATCTCTAATTCAGTAATGACATGGTTTTCACAAGTGATAACACTACATTTTGGTATGTAAAAATCATTCCAAAATCAATTGTTTCACTTAAATCCAACCGCCTAAAGTTGCGGTATTTTCCGATCACCTTAATTACACAAAGCGAGTTAATGTAATTAAATGTATCACCAGATTGCAAACTTCAGGTCGGATAAGACGAATTACTGCAAGCGGGCTTTTTAGGACTTCCATATAGGCTAGGGGCAAAGACTTCCCGATGATTTTACGGCTTTTGAAACAAAAGGTAATGGCAACTCGTTGCTCCATTTTGTAAAGTACGTGAGACACAGTGCTGCCAACTTTCTGGCCTTAGGGTTAGTTTCCCTTAGGAATCAACCTTCTGGCGCTCCTGGACGGTCTGCGCACCGTGCGGCGTAAGCCAATCGACTGTGCACTCTGACTAACAGTCGGGGGAGTCTGGAAGCAGTACTGTTTCCTATAGAGCGAGGGTGGTTGCGGACCTTACGGCGACTGCTCTTGAAACGACCATCAGCTAGCCGATCCTGGGTGAACAGACGGGCAAAGGGGAAGAGAGGACCGCGCAAGCGACCTCGAACTCGAAACCAATCGAGAGACTGGAGTAATCTGGTCGCAATTGGAAGTAAGGGCGTAAGCCCGAGTGTAAGCCCGCTGGGTAACACTCCTGGCTATCTCGCGGTTAAGGCGTTGGCCTCTTACGGGTTTGTGGCGGAACTTGACGGCAGACTATTTTGTCCAAGTCTTCTGCGCTCACTCCAGGGAGATAGAACGACCAATCGTTAAAATTTCCTGAAGTGACAGGCTCGCCCGCTGTAGTCGACAACTCTAGTTGCTGCCAACTGTTACAAAACAAATATGGCAAATACAGTAAGCTCAGTGTTCACAGTTCTATTGTTGTCCAAAAATTTCCATTTGTTTCTTCCACAAAAAAATAGTCCCAAAGCTTATTGAACCTACTAATCATAATAAAAATATAACAATAGTTATACCTAACAACTAGAAAAATATCTATACTAAAATTAGTATTGATTTCCCTTTTGGTGTTACAAATTTGTAGAGCTGTGAAAGTCAGAGTGATGTATATTTAGGAACTAGATATGTGGATTATTTACGTGTTTATTTTGTAACTGTTACATGCGGGGTTTAAAAACTCGATATATTATTCGGAAGCCCCAATTTTAAAACCCTGCCAAAAGTAAAACTATTTAGATGCGAGTCTTCACAACATTTTCAATAATTTGAAAATTATGAAACGGCCACGATCAATTGCCAATGTACATATAAATGTATAAAATAGGTGTGTCAGCTGAGATTATCTGTTGTCTATATGATAGGTGATGGAGGCGCGGTGTCGCCGCTTGGCCTTATCCAGGCGGCCGACGCGTAGCTGCGCGTGTGCCAGCATCTGGGTATATTGCTCCGTTTCTGGTATGCCTAGTATGGCCAGCCACTGATCGGGAGGCGGTGTTGCCATGCGGCCGTTGCACACTAATAGCTCTTCCTCGCTTACATCGCCACTGCGCAACTTCTGCAACAAAACGGGTAGAGGCGCGTCAGTTACTTCTTCGTCTCAGATCTCACACCGCCGGCCATACGCTTTCGGTATACCAAAAACGGAACAATCGTTAGTGCAGGATGGGCCACTAAAAACGGATCGCTTACGTCTAATGTTAATCTGAAATAACCTGTCCTTTACGCAAACTGAACAATCAAAATTGAGGGTAGGCACCATGCAAACCCGAAAAAGATCACTATACTGAAATATTACGCAATATATAACTTTAAATTCCATACGGATAGGTGGATAAAGGTCTAAAGTACGTACTGATTAAAGTTTTGTTTTAATAAACTCCTAAATACATACTAAAAGAATAGCATGATAAAAATCAGTTGAAAAAGTTCAAATACTTTTGCTTGAACAATCGTCAGTGTAATGCAGGTGGGACACTTACATTTACATAAAACTTACATAAAACCGGATCGCTTACATTTATGAAACGGCCTCAAAATAACCTGTCATTTATGCAAACTGATCTAGATTGCTGAATTATGCAATACTTTAAATTGTATGCAAGAGTGAATTCAGATTTTAATTTTTATTATGTAATATTTTATAGTTTGATTTATGTTATAATTATTTTTGACTAATTTTATTATTCATTGTTTTTTATTTATATTTCATATATTTTTTTTTCCTGCCTGTTTCATTTTCTTATTACATTTTTTTCATATTTATTTATTTTTTTTAATTTCTTACTTAGTTTTAATTATTATTTTGTTTGGAACAGAATATAAAAAGACTTTTCATAAAATTCATTTTTAATGTCTATATTGGTGACTTCCTTTGAACAGGCGCGGCCTAGTTTAAGGGTGATACAAATATTTGTGTTTGAATAATTCTTATATATTTTGTTGAATAAATGAAAAAAAAAACAAAATTGGGAATTATTGCAGTATAGGTACCTTTCTCAGAAATCGAAAAAACAAAGAAATACTACTAGGTTAGATCATTGTAATGCTAAATGTGAAAGAAAAAAGCTTCGGACGCGTAAATTTTCAAAACCAAATTTACATTTAAAAAAAAAAATTTTTTTTTTTACCTCAGTTTTTAAGGTTGTTTTAAAAAAACCTAACCTAACCTAACCTAACCTAACCTACCGCCAAATAGGTGTTTATGTATTATTTTTTAAAAAAAACTACCGAAATGTATGGGTTTGGCGCTTTTTTGAATGCCTATATCTCGCTTATTTATTGAGACCGAATAAATATTATTGCAGATTCGGAATCAGCGTGGTGAATATAGTCTGGTGACGTTAAAAAATCAACAATCTAGAAGAGGTACCTATACTGCAATAATACCCAAAAGTACATTGAATAAACAACGATTTTTAGTTCGCTTTGATAAAATCATGCACTTATTTAATGTGTTCCGCACTCGATCCAGTTTTTGGACGACCTATTCTATTCGTCGTCATTTGTCTTCCCTGCCGGATTGAAACAGCGAATACCACTCGAAAATTTGCGCACGGGATAGACAATCATCACCATAATATGCATATGGTGCGTTTCAATTCTGGATTTACCGTGTTTAAAACAAAATTAATTTTTGTACCGAGTCGCAAAATATACTAACGCATTCGACTGTTTACATTGGAATTCAATGACATTTTGACATGATGTCAGTTAAGGATGTAGCTTTCCAACGCATATTCCCAACAATAGGTGGCGCTACTAGAATATTCTATTTTAAACCAGTCCATTTTTTTTTGGGATGGATGCCTTTTTTGGAATGGAATTTTTTGAGATATATATTGAATATTTAACATCGGCAACAACCACAACAATTGGACCTAGATAAAGCTAGATATTTTGTACACGAATGTATATTCCTCTATTTTTTATTTTGGGGTTTTCATTTCAAATTCTTGTAGATTTGTTAAAATATATTTCTAGCTGTGACTACTTTATGCAAACCAATTGTTAATTTCTCAAATTTCAATTATCGTTCATTTCTAATCACTGCTTCGAAGGGGTGTGAATGGGTGTGAATGGGTGTTAAGGTGGACGCTCACATGTGGCAAGACAGCTGTCCTAAACCGAGTCCACCGCTCACCCCCCCAGAAGTGTAATAATAGTATTAGGATGGGCCCTACTCCGGTTGGTGAATTCCATGGCAGCTCCATTTGTATTTTATTTATAAAAGTAGAACTTGCGCTTTAAGATACATTTTAGTTGGTCGCCTGAGAATTCCTTATAAAGTAACTCTTTTGCTGCAAAGTAACTAAAATCAAAGGATTTAAAGATGTTTTCGATCCCCGGTTAAGCTTTAGGGTTGTAAATATGCTTTGACTACCCAAATTGTCATTTGACCATCTCCGGTTTGCAAAGCGGACACATTACTGCGTAAGATTTTAAGCGGTAATGCATCCGCTTGTACTTGCAAAAATCATTCTACATGTATCTCAGCCACAAACGAAAGAAAGAATAACCATCAGATTTTGTTTCGTTTGTTTCGATACAAAATATTCAAATATTCTGTCTCTTTTTATACAAGATGGGGGCGTAGAGCGGCGTCTCTCTACCGCACCATTTAAAATATCCAGGAAAGCCATAATATTTTTGAGTTTTTGTTTTTCCATATTCGTATGGGGTTTAACCAGTTTTAAAAAGCTCAGCTTACACAGATAAAATATGTATCATTTCGAAGATCTTTTCAAAAGGACTTATGGAAAAAATGAGATAAATAAGATAAAAAACGAATTTACTGCGTGAATTTTGTAGCACTCAACGTTTCGGCGACGTTGCAGCCGCCGTTGTCTAGAGTAGACCAGTCTACCCTAGACAACAGCGGCTGCAACGTAAAACGGTAAATTCGTTTTTTATCTTATTTACAATGTCAAACAACCGCGATAGTCTCCAATTTCATAAAAAAATAGTTAGTTATTTATCATGTTTTGGAGCAAGCACTACAATTCGATTTAAAATCAATGATTCCTGTATCCTGTCAACGTTTGACAGGATAAAGACGATGACAGAAAAGAGGAAATATCCTGGGTGAATAATTTTTCATTTAAGAGTTGTGGATGATTGGAACCAATTTTCAAACAGTCTAGAGTTTATAAACAGACTAAACAGTTTCAGTGTCAGTCTGATATGGCCACATCAGCTTATGCCGCTTGGCCGTTCATTAATAATATATATATTTATCGTATTTCCAATTTTTTTTATTGATAAAACCTTTCGAAAATGTTACATAGAAATTTAATTGTTGATACTTTCCGGGAGTTAATGGGCCCTTGCTGAGTTGGCCACGAAGACCCATTCTGTTCAGGGTTGGTCACACTCACGGGTCAACACCTATCCGACGGCCTCCACGCATGAAGTGCGAGGCTGGGTACGACTCTGGCCTTATGGTTAGTTTCCCCTGGGAATCAACCTTCTGGCGCTCCTGGACGGTCTGCGCACCGTGCGGCGTAAGCCAATCGACTGTGCACTCTGACTAACAGTCGGGGGAGTCTGGAAGCAGTACTGTTTCCTATAGAGCGGGGGTGGTTGCGGACCTTACGGCGACTGCTCTTGAAATGACCATCGGCTACCCGATCCTGGGTGAACAGCAGGGCAAAGGACGCTGTGGTCCGCGATAGATTCGGTAAACACCGTTTCACCGCTTCGTAAGGGAGAGGACCGCGAAAGCGACCTCGAACTCGTAACTAATCGAGTGACCGGAGTAATCTGATCACAATTGGAAGTAAGGGCGTGAGTGTAGGCCCGCCGGGTAACACTCCTGGCTAGCTCGCGGTTAAGGCGTTGGCCTCTTACGGGCTTGTGGCGTAGCTAGACGGTGGACTGTTTTGTCCTCAAGTCTTCTGCGCTCACTCCAGGGAGATAGAACGACTAATCTTTAAAACTTCCTGAGGTGACAGGCTCGCCCGCTGTAGTCGACAACCCTAGTTGTTGATACTTTCCATCCCCATAATAAATCTCAAGGAAATTATAGGGTTGGATAAATCTTAAGTGAAGAGTATTTTCGTACATTGTCGCCTTGGAGGTTAAAAGAGCTAAGCCACAAACCAGTAACCGAGAAAACCGCAAAAAAAAATACATACAAAAACAAATATACGAAATTTCAATTTCAAATTTTTAAACGTCTTTTTCTTGATTGCTGGTTTTGTGACTTAGCTCTTTTGAGCACCAAGGTGATGATATGTTTTATTCTTGGAAAACTCTTTAAAAGGGGCAGAATCATACATTCTCATTGATGAATTTAGAATTGCAGATAGGTTGCTATATCTTGAGTCTTAACCCTTAGAATGCCGACATAAGTATGCATTTTGCCTTGGTGCTGTCAGGTGCGTAATATTGTAATACAAATTATCTGTCCAGTAAGTACTGGGAGTCAGCGTTCGAAGGGTTAATATATGGGCAGGGAGTCCACGTTACGTCGCTAGCAATTGGGTTCATGATTGACTGGTTAAATATTGTAAAACGAAACCATTTTTAAGATAAATAAAAATGCACAAGCAGAAATCGCAATGCGAGGGTTTTAACTTATGCTACGGTAGATTTTTAAGCGATTTTCGCTTTCGGGAGTGAGATAATCGCTGTTTCGTTGAAGTGCGCCACGCCACAATATATATATATAATGTGGCGCATTCGCATCGATGCTTCAAATCTGCTAAATCCGCTGAAAGAGAACGGTTAAACCCTATTTTCGGAGCAAAAGTTCGCTAAATCGCTGAAAGAAAACACAAAATTGCTTGCTTTGGGCAAAAGTGAGGGAGTGCATAAAAGAGGCAACAATTCGCAAAATGCAGCAATCTTAATTTAGGGTAGATTACAGGCGAGGATTCATGAGAACAGTATACCATGGGCGCGTTTCGTAAAGCGCTAATCATAAATCGTCGATAAATAAAAATATGCATGAGAGGGAATATCGTTTATTATTTAAATCCGGCTGAAATAAATCATATTAATATACGTAGCTGGGGGAAATAAAGAGTGGGGATGATTCGATTGACTTACAATCTAATTGTTTGCACAGTGTAGACATTACTAAGGTAGATTGATGCCCTTGATTTATCGCAACATACAAAATCCTTAAACAAAGACGACCATAGTAATGTTTACACTGTAAATGGGGCTTCTGTCGACTGTTTTGCTTCCCAGGCACCAAAATCCATTGCGGCGCCTCATACAATCACAAGAAACTCGTATTCTGCGGCCAACTGTAAGATCGCTTGTGATCGCATTGCAAAACAGTTGGATCGTTTCTGCAATATATGTCTCTAAGTATAGTCATCGTTCATGTGGTGCACATTTTGTACTCATCAAATTTAACAAAGGGCATATTTTCATAGAGTATTGCAGTAAGTCGCTTAAAAATTACACACAAATATACTAGAGAAAGCAGGCTTCCTTTGAGTTAAATCAATACGCTGATGCAATCATTTTTGCAGTAGTGATATAGAATTTGCCATCGCAGAGAGGACTTGACGAAGAGCGTGGCGAAATAGACCTGGCGATCATCATATATGGAGATGTATCAGCATTTTTCACCTGTGGAGCCAGCTGAAAACAGCCAGAGCGACTGTGTCGCTTAGTGAGCCATTCGAACTCTCAGTCTCGTTTGGTTGAGTATCAACCTTCAAAACATGACAGCCGTAAGCCTATTCCACTGTGATAATTGATCACGTTATTAGAAACCGCGGACACAGTATACCGAGTTATAACAGTACCGCACTCCCGAGCGGCAGGGCGATGCAGGAACGAGGTGCGAGGGATGCGAGCAGAGGATTCGTCTCGGCGCACACCTTTGGTTGGAGTTACGTGCGGGCGGAAATTGGCCAATTTCTCGAATGTTTGAATATCTGTATTGGTGGAGTAGCGGCCATATGCAAGCCCTTAATACTCGTGACGCCTCGATTTCAATTTTGTTATAAGAGAAGCTACTGACTGTATACTGTGTTGCGGATATCACATTTAGGTTAACAGGATTCTTGTCTTAATTCTACTGGTGGACTGCGGATACATCCCAATTTAGCATCTAGATATTCCAGTGAAGGATCAACGGCAATCGCTATGATTTAGTCACTGATTTAAATTGTGTTTACATGTTTGGTAAACAGCGCATTTTCTTTATGAAAGTTGTAGATTTTTATGGGTTATTCAATGTTTGTTGTTTGAGACCATATATAGTACTAAAAGAAAATAGAAGGGGCACTACCGCTCGAAACCAGACGTTCTGCAATGTATGACTCTGTCAAGTGATGAAAATAAATATTTGTAAATTGATCCGCTGCCTATAATTTGTTTTAAGCCCCGTCTACTTCTTTTTTTTGTACGATCTATGAATGCATTGCGTCTGGCTTCCAAGAGAGAACATCCCTATTCTTTTCTATATTTAGGAAATCCCTAATATAGGTTTACACATATGCATTAAATTAAGGTTTGCAAAGCAAAGAAAGTATCGATTTGTTAGATTACATTAACTCCACTGGACCACAGTCTATTCTGGAGTAATACCTGTATTACAATTTATTTATATAGTACATAGTATTTGGTCTACACATTTTCATGCTAAATGTGTTTAATGGACACTACATTGTAGGAATGCCCATATTTGCTAAATGTTAAAGCCATATCAGATTCGACGAAATAAAAAAAAAAAAAAAACAGTGCAACCACTTTAGTGAGTGTTTCATATTCTTTGATCTAAATAACTTGCCTTTGAAGAATTTTCTATTTTTTGTTTAGTTTCAATTAATAGGATTGGTCGTATTAGCTATTGTTGCCCACTTTAGAGTTCTTATTTCCCTAACAAATCTAAAACAATAATAAAAACAATGTACTTACCAGCTATTTAAACACACTTTCTCATAAATATTTCAACACTACCATGGAGATTAGAACACTGGAACACAGTTATAACGATTTTATACAACTCTGCAACAAATTCGGTTGACGGAGTCAGAAAACACACAAATGTCAATAGCACCATTCAGGAAATCGAGATCGTGGATAATTTCTATGGATAAAAAGCCAAATCCGTCGATTGAGAGTGCTGCTTTTCCTCAGAGAATAGAAGCTTTCATAGCCTTCGATGGCTGCAATAGTACTTGCCCGTAGAAACAAAGCTTGCCTCGTTCGGGCCTTACTGTTACCCATACCGCACTACACAGATACTTCTTACCTGGTTGCAAAATTCTTTATTCTGCGCGATTACGTATCGAAGAATCCAAATACGGTTAGATTCCCATACAGAAAAGTGTAAATCCTCTCTGTTCTTTACAATGTCCTCAATTACCAGCCTGTCTAACAAGATCGAGAGAAATCTTTACAGGAGCAGGTAGAGGGACCCTTTCACTACGACGCACCATACGCAACTTTACAGTTGTTGTGCAACCATCGCTAGAAACAGACGTATTACACGATGAGTGCCGCTTACATTTATATATTTGAAGCCCGTATTCCTTTGTATGCATCCGAAAGGACCAAAAAAGGTATAGGAATTGGCTGTAAATAAATCAATCTGGCTATAAATAAATCAATGGCGTTTGGGAACAAGCGGATCGAGACTGTGGCACAATGAAAACTGTGGATGACCTGCCGAATCGTGGTAAATCAAGAAATACCTCAGGAAATTAAGACAAACAAATAATACAGTTATAATGTTGCACCAGACAGTTGAGAAAAATAAAAGTAAAGACATTTAATTTCCAAGGATACCTGAGCACTCACTGGACACCTCGAAGAAAATATGTTAGACACATCAATACTTTTGAAGCTATGATATTATAGAGGGATCCAGACTCCTTAGACGCCCTGCGCCACTGATTCACAGAAGTCATAGCCACTAAAACTCAATAAGTCTAACCACGTACTGCGGTAAAATTCCGTGCGTTTTAATTTCTGCGAACTATAGAATCACATGAAAGAGTGCGCTTCGGAAAAAAACTATCCGGATTGAAATTCTGTGGATTGCTGCAGATTAGCTGCGGTGCGTCACCAGACTTTTTTTTATACTATGGAGTTATGCTGCACTGCGGAAATTATTCTGCAGATCGACGGCAGAGACTTGCACAGACAACGAATGACTGATCAGTCCGAAATTTCCACCGTAGTGCATGGACTACAGAAATTCAATGTTTTTTCTGCTCGGTGTATAAAATACATACCAGAACCTGGCCTAAAATGGATAATTTTTCGCATTTTTAGTATCTTACTGGGAAGAAAATTGGCCTTTGGCACTGGTAAATCTTATAATCAGGGAGGCTTCAGCCCTATCCATGTTATGTTTACATGTGACATCTGCTCCTTAACGACTGGTTATGACTATAGTTGTGGCTTAGGATCATAGTTGTGTGAAGTTACGTTTTAACTAAGCGAAAGTATATTATTAAAAATCTAATTTTATTAGGTATTTCGAAAATGAAAGACCAGAAAATGGACAGTATAATTCTGGAAGAGGCCGCCGAGGTTTCAGACCCGGTTGTACCTGGAATGACCGATAACTAGTATAAATCCCGTAAATAATATGCATTTTATCAAAACTAAATTAATTGAAGTAACACATGTACAGGTAAGTTTTAAATTAGTGACATCTTTGTTGTGGGTGAATCAGTACGGAAAACTAAGCAAGTTTTGTAGATTTTTTTTGGAATAAAACAAAACTGAAAAAAAATGTTTGTTGTTTTTAATTTCTAAAAAGGTTTTTTGTTGACAAATAGTTTATTAAAAAGTTCTGAGCACGATGCACTATTTAGCGGTAAGTAAAATATCGCTAATATTGTTTATTAGCAATATTTTACCTACCGCTAGATGGTGCAGCGCGCTTAAAGCTTCTCAAACTTTTATTCAATAGATAAAATTTACAAATATGACTTAAAAAAAACTTTTTTTTAAAATTGTTTTTTTCAATATTTTTTTATTAAAAGTTGCTTACTTCGCCATACTGATTCACCCACTACAAGGTGTCATTAATTAAAAACTCACCTGTATATAAACTGAATAATTCATGTAAAAAAATGGGTTCTTGACTATTCGTTCCTTATGCTGATTTGTCAAAAGCTGATTTAAATTTTGAAATATTAATTGATATCCCAAATGATTTTTTCCTATGTTTTTCTTATGATTTTTCCCTAACCCGGGTATGACTCTGGCCTTAGGGCTAGTTTCCCCTAGGAATCAAACTTCTGGCGCTCCTGGACGGTCTGCGCACCGTGCGACGTAAGCCAATCGACTGTGCACTCTGACTAACAGTCGGGGGAGTCTGGAAGCAGTACTGTTTCTTATAGAGCGGGGGTGGTTGCGGACCTTACGGCGACTGCTCTTGAAACGACCATCGTGAACAGCCAGGCAAAGGATGCCGTGGTCCGCGATATATTCGGTACACCGTTTACCGCTTCGTAAGGGAGAGGACCGCGCAAGCGACCTCGAACTCGTAACCAATCGAGAGACTGGAGCAATCTGGTCGCAATTGGCTTTGAACATTAGGCGCTATTGATTCCTGCAAATTATGTAAAAATGCGCTCGGCGAACAGGCAATAGCGGCCATTGAATAACCACACTTTATGTAATTTTAAACACACTCTATAATAATTGAAAATTTTCTACTTTATCATGGTTGCACAAATGAAAATATTTGAGCAAAAATAAATTCAATTCAATTCAATTATTTATTGATGGAATGAGGGAAAGACAAATAAACAGGTGATTCTTAAAAAATAATAAAATTGCCTTGAATTAAAATTTATTTTAATTTAAAATTCCAATTTAAACCCAAGTTATCCAAGTTCAAAGTGGCCAGTGTGCACATAGGTAAGGACCCAATATTACCAAAGAGAAAGTTAACTTTGAAAAATCAGCCCAATCTATAGATAGACAAGACTCCAGTCTATTTAAGTAAATTACTGGGTTTATATACATGTAATACATATAGAAGATTTAGCTTTGTTAAAATGCATGGGGGCTAATCGGCCCTTGTTGAGTTGGCCACGAGGACCCATTCTGTCCAGGGTTGGTCACACTCACGGGTCAACACCCATCCGGCGACCTCCACGCATGAAGTGCGAACCCGGGTAGGACTCTGGCCTTAGGGCTAGTTTCCCCTAGGAATCAAACTTCTGGCGCTCCTGGACGGTCTGCGCACCGTGCGGCGTGAGCCAATCGACTGTGCACTCTGACTAACAGTCGGGGGAGTCTGGAAGCAGTACTGTTTCCTATAGAGCGGGGGTGGTTGCGGACCTTACGGCGACTGCTCTTGAAACGACCATCGTGAACAGCCAGGCAAAGGATGCCGTGGTCCGCGATAGATTCGGTATACACCGTTTCACCGCTTCGTAAGGGAGAGGACCCTCGAACTCGTAACCAATCGAGAGACCGGAGCAATCTGGTTGCAATTGGAAGCAAGGGCGTCAGTGTAAGCCCGCTGGGTAACACTTCTGGCTATCTCGCGGTTAAGGCGTTGGCCTCTTGCGGGCATGTGGCGGAGCTTAGCGGTGGATTGTTTTGTCCAAGTCTTCTGCGTTCACTTCACGGGAGAGAGAACGACTAATCGTTAAAACTTCCTGAGGTGACGGGTTCGCCCGTTGTGGCTGACAACTCTATATGTTAAAATGCATGTACTGAATACTTCGCCTTAAAGAGACCCGTAAAGGTGTAGTTCTCCATACGAAATGCCAATGCAAAATTTCTCCCAAATAATAAATGACAGTGTCATGAAGCTTAGCACAGCGTTAGATCATAGTATTGTATAAGGTGCTGATTGGGTAAAAACAAAGAAAGACTCAAAGAAAAACAATTGATTTTTCTATAACTCATAAAATGATAAACTTTTTGAAAAAATCTGCTTAGTTTGCACCCTATTTGATGTACCGATCCATGATTTCACATCAGAGACAGACAATCTATGTTTGACAACACTGTGATTTTTCATTCGAGAGATAATTTGCATAGGCGTTTCTCATGAAGAAGTGCCCCTTTAGCGGACTCTAAAGGGAACAATGTAATAGAACCGAGCGCACTCTCAACACCATCACCAAATCGCTCTTATCTCGGAGGGCACGCGTTAAAACATCACAATGAATACGAATAGGTTTACTGTTCAGATGATTCCCGCCCGAAATACGGAGACTAAAAAGAGGCAAAATGGAAAGGGTCGTACCTGTTCTTTCTTGAGAGTGCGCTCCTCCTTCTCTCTCTTGCGCACTTCCACGATGAACTCGTTGAAGATGCTCTCGCGCTCCCGCATCTTGTCCAGCGCCTTGAACCGCTCTTCCTTGCCGTACTTGGACGAGAAGTCAGCAAAGGAAGACCTGCCCGACAAAGAGAAATACAATGAAGTCACGCTAATTTATTTGACAAAGAAATCATTTCACAACGTTACCTCAGACTTGATGCTAAAAATGCACATGTTCGACCACTGTTAGACTATCAGATTTAGAGCCCTTACTTTACAAAAGACATACTACAGAGAATACAGACGCTTAACAAAGCTTAGGAGAAAACCTGATTAACCTCTAGAGCCCCAATTGGCCGATATCGGCCACAACACGATTCAGCGTGACGGTCCCGTTTTAATTTAATTTTAATTTAACCCGTTGAGTATGATACGACCAAATCTGGTTGTGAAACAATTATCCGTTGAGTATGATACGACCAGATCTGGTTCCGCGTTTTTTTCACTTCTTTGACGTTCTCATATTTATTCATAATTATCTAATTGTTTTACAAAATGATATTTCAATATTCTATATTCGAAATTTCAATGCAATCATTGTGCAGTTGTTCTTTTTATGATTGGTGTAGTAGTTTCGTAGTTATAGTACTTTAAGTCGATGTCGCCGAAAATCCTGCAAAAGAGACAGATGCATCCATGAAAATACCCATTTACTCCAAGGGTTAATATGTTTTATTTTAATTATGGGTACAGTGGTTTGGCAGTAATGAATGTTTTGGTGAGACAGTGTCATAATTCAATTTTTTTACTAATTTTTACTAAAATTTTTTTGGGACATCAACTTGTCAATCGGCTGAGGGGCCGAGGCCTGAAGAGTTAAACTTTAAACGTATCTACTTATCTATACATTCTTTTCAAAAAATATTTTCAACACAGTATCTATTAGAGCAATGTCCTGAAAGTCCTTTAGTCGGGTGCAAACAGGGACTTTCAGATAAATTAAAATATAAACCGCCATCGATTGGCCTGACCGGAGGGTGAACAGTAGACTCCGGACTAACGACCGGCTGTGCTAGGTTTAGGACAGCTGTCTAGCCATATGTGCAAGTCCACCTTACCACCCATTCACTCCCCCTTCGAAGCCATGGAAGTTGAGATGTGGAAATTGCAGTTTTAGATATTTTTCTCGGAAGGAGTTACTTATTTTCCTGGAGAGATCAAGATCTTTAAAGAGGTAAAGCAGAGATTTGGTTGACAGGCCACGAGTGCCAACTTGTACCGCATCACAGTATACCAGACAGTAGCGTCTGTTAGAACAAAATTGGAATCCAAGTGAGCTACGTCACGAGTCCAAGGGCTCGCCGACGCAGATGTTCAAACGTTTGAGAAATTCGTCAACCTTTGCATGCGTGTAACGCTAACCAGAGGCATCCGGCGAGATGTACCCCTCTGCTCACTTCCCTCGCACCCCATCACCGCAATGCCCTGTCGCTTGAGCGTGCGCAAGAGACAGACAGACACAGAGACAGAGACAGACAGACAGATGGATAGAGAGACAAACAGACACAGACACACAGACAGACTTCAATCTGGAGATGGTCTTAATCGTCTCAAAGGGGCTCAAAATGGATATTTCCATCTTCATATCGAAATAAGATTTGCGAGTTCGCAATACTTTTCCTATTGGTGGTCGATTACGATAGTTCGGCCATGTTTGCCGAATGAACGATAATCGCTTGCCACCTAAACTTCTTTGGCGAGACCGTCTGACAGAATAGAGAATTCAGCGATCGATCATTGTTTACAAAATGTATGTACCAAATGCTGCGTACAGACTGACGATAGGTAACATGTAATGAAAGAATTTGGCATCCACATTAGTGCAATGTATCATGCAATGAAACAAATTCTCACAGTGTGCATTTCATGCGCACGCTTCGAGCATTTTAAGTCGCGCGCGGAGCGATCCGTGAATTGTCGGTTTTTCGAACGAACACAAAGAGGCGCACAGTGTGCTCAGAGCGCCAGCGTGGTCGGGTTGTGTCGAGACAAGCGCGAACACGAACTAAACCAGCTATGGATACAGCTATGGACTAATCGTGGAGTAAAGAAAAAGCCATACAGGCGTACAGAACAGCAGAAATTTTATGAAATCCACAAAATTGGTCGTTACACTCTATTCTCTTTGCGTGTTTTCAGCAGACTGATGTTAGGTCCTCGCGCTGCGTCCTTTATGATGAAATGCTCCTTTTACGCTACATTTCATGTTACCTTTCATCAGTTTGTATGCAGCATAATGCATCATACGACGAAACTATCGTGGTGACTGAGAGGTTACGTTTTCTTCTTCTTCTTCTCCGTCGTTCCCTCATTACTGAGGATCGTGGCCACTAGACAAGTTTGCCTACGAGGCTCCTCCACTTCGACCTGTCTTCTGCATGGCGGGTCACAGATTGTAACTTCTTCGATGAGGTCGTTCCATCTGGCCAGTGATCTGTCTCTGCTTCTTCTTCCCTCTACTCGACCCCCGGAAAGCATTTTCTCCTGATTCTCTGGGTTTCTCCTGGCAACGTGACCGAAGAACTGCAGGACCCTTCTCATGCATACGGTGGAGAGCCTCACTCGGATGCCGAGTTCTTCCAGGACAGATTTGACGGTGCGGCGTGCTGTCCATGGGATTCCTAGCATTTTACGCCAACACCACATCTCCAGTGCATCGATTTTGGTGCGTATCCGAGCCTTCAGGGTCCACGTCTCGGATGCATAGAGAAAGATCGAGAAAACCAGAGCTCGAACCGGCCTGACCTTAGTCCGCTCGCTTATACCCCGATTCTTCCACGGCCTTTCTAGCTTGCTCATGGCCGATCTCGCCATCTGGCTTCTGCGTGAGACTTCCTTTTTGCAGTTTCCGTCGTTGCATATCGTGGAGCCCAGATAGTCTCTTCTACGGTGCGGTTAACGTGCCGTAGTTGAAAAAAAAGTGCCAAGGACTAGAAGCCTCAGCGTCTTAAAATAAAATTCCATAATCATCTCGGAAAAAATGCACATTCACAATACTTTCCCTCCTCGTCGGTCGGCGGATGGGGAAAATGAAAACAAATAATCAGAGGGAAAAAATATATAAATTGAATGAAACGGTGCTATGTACTTACTTCCCGTGCAGTTTGGCTTCTTCGAGAAGCGTCCTGAAGTCATCCTTCTTCTGGACGAGTCGGTTCCTCTTCTCCTTGCGCTCCTCCTCGGCGCGCTCGCGCACGTACTTCTCGAACACCTGCTTGCGCTCCTTGGAGGTCAGCACCAGGTAGCGCGAGTCGAACACGATCTTGTGCAGCTCCTTCTCCCACGTGGAAAACGCCGACACCTGCGCCAACCAAAGGGGTCACTAATCACTATAAACGTATATACGGGGTCATTGGTAGGTCATTGGAAGATTTTTAACCCTAGATAAATAAACATTCCACCCTGCAACGATGCACAATCCGCAAAAGTCGAGTTCAAGCAGTTCCCTGCTCCCCCCCCCCCCCCACCCCTCCTCTTTGATGCTTTTTCTACCTTTGATAGTAGAAAAAGTGTAAACGGAAAGGAAGGCAGAAAAAGCATCGAGGGCGGAGGGAGCTGGGAAGTGCCTGACGAATGTCCAGCGGATGAATGTTTAGTTAACTAGGGTTAAGGGATGGTATAGGTCCATTTTTGAAACATAAAAACTAAACATACCGTATGCAAAGTGTTACGGTTGCAAAATGCTAAATTAGAGATGAGTCTTACAAATAAACGTTTATCACTAGATGACCCGTGCCCACTTCCTTGGGCGGTAAAACTTTTTACTTGTGATGAAATTATGAGTGTGGTTCGGTTACTACTGAGTGCTATGATTTATTTCCTGACTGCCAAAAGGAGGGTTATATTTTTACTGCATATGTATGTATGTATGTATTTGCATGCCAATTTGATTATATTACCGTTATTTGTGAGTGTCTTCTTGTGAGTGTCTTATTTGTGAGTGTCTTATCTCTTTAACCATTTATGCAGTAAAAGTGAAATTATATGCAGAAAAGGGAAAAGTCTTTTGTTTTAAACACTTGAGACGATACATTTACTTATTTTGGTATGAATTCATAATTGTTGATAATATGACCAATAAACATGACCTAACGATTTAAATTATTTTTTTTATATAAAATACTACTGTTTGTTACTTAAATATAAAAGTTAGACATATGCTGTTGCTGACTTTTTGTAGGCATTATCAAGCTCTACAATTTTCTCTAGAACTTAATCATATATATCTCATCGTTAAGGCAGCGTTAGTTAGAAACGTTTTTGTTCGACCGTTTTTTCCGACTTACTTTGGAAATCCGACTACCACGAAAAAGTCTTTTCATTTTTCGGATTAATACATAGCCTATGACACTCACAAATAACGTGGCTTTCCATTGGTAAAAGAATTTTCCAAATCGGTTCAGTAGATCCAGAAATTACTTCCTACAACGTCACAAACTTTACCTCTTTATAATATTAGTATAGATATCATCGCAGTTAAACATAGTATTGCGGTATTTAAAAAAAATACAAGAAGCAATAAAAAAGACTATTATTGGCGACTAATGACACTTGCAATATCTTGTCTAGGGGTTTTAATACTGTAACTGTGGGGCTTGCAACAAATATGTTTCTGTGGTATATTACTGCGGTATTTTTTTGAGGTATCTTACTAACTCCATAAACTGATTCCTTATACATGTGATAATGCAATTTGTGAATATGAATTCAAAATATAACAATCAAATCTGACATTTTGTTGGATCAATGGCTGCCGCCATTATCGATCCGTCATGCTGTTCTATGCACGCATTTTATTGAAAAATCAAAATAATATAGGCTAAATGCGAATTAGAGATTGATTGAAGTACTTTTCTCGTAAAATAAAAGGAAAAAGTGATAAAAAAAGCTTTAAAGAGACAACGGCAAAACAATATATGGTAAGTCAATAAAAATTTCAGGCAACTGAATAAAAATAATGGAACGACTAGGGGCTTGATTTTTTTGTGGCAGTGTTGACTGTTCTTGTTTTCTATTTATCGACATAAAACAATATGTCTCTAGTGAAACGATTCGTTTTATTGCCATTTTTTGGCCAACATTGTATGAAAACTCTCCGTTCGTGGCCAGTGCATTTTTTACAAAAACTCTTTGGAGTCGTCCACGCCTAAGCGGTTAAATCAAAATAAGGCACTTATGCTAACAATCAGTCCGTTAACCCCTCAAGCGGCGGGTGTAAATCTCGGCAGTCTCACCTGTCATTTCTGAGAGTTGAAGGTCAAAAATATAGCACTTTAGAAAAACGATCATAATAAAGAAACTACTTGATGGATCATGAAAAGAATTGTAGAATGATCGCATTGAAATTTGAAATATAAAACATTAAAACCTCATTTTGTAAAACGATTAGATAATTATGAATAATTATTAGAAAGTTGGAGAACTGAAAAAAAGGCACTTATTCAGCGATATCGACGTTTTATCTCAAAATACGAAATCCTATCTGGAAATTGTAAACATAACTGTAAACGTGTATGTTGTTACATGCTTTACCAAATCTATTAGTTCGTTTTATTTATTTTCATACATGTATCCGAAGAGAAGCACAGATCCGAGCAATGGCAGCACTCGACTAAGTGCCCCCAGAATACAAACAATTATATTAGGGATTCGAGAAGCACGACTGAATTATCGTACAATACAGAATTTATCCGTCTCTCTCACACATATCTAACAAGCCGCGCTCTAACCTATTTTGGGATGTTACTGAGCATTGACTACAATACATCGTACCCAATTCGGGACATTACTGTCTTGAGGGGTTAACAGGCTCAATGCCGAAAACTCCGCGCGGAGTCAGACGGTTTTTCAACAAAATGCCGGCAACTCTGCGCGGGGATGGCAGGGGGTAAGTTTCCAAGTGTCAGTCTGTTGCCGGCATTCGTGCAGAGCGCGCATATTTGTTTCCGCAAGCATGGTTTTCCGCCGCCATCACCGTGCGGAGTTGCCGGCATCTTATTGAAAAACCGTTTGACTCCGCGTGGAGTTTTCGGCATTGAACCTGTTAAAGCAGTTTTACATTAAGTCAGTTACAGGTGCTGGCGCCAAGAAATGACTCATACTTTTACATACAGTCAATCAATCACAGTTATTTCTTTAGGGTATACGCACGTTAATAAAGCCAGATAATGCATCACTTTTACTAGTTAAAATTTTCGACGACGGCGAGGCGACGTCACCCTACAAGGCAGTGCCAGCGACTGACTTACTACCGAATTTTGCGTTTATACAAGGTCAGTACCGCCAGCGCGTGTGGTGGAGGGAGCGGACTGACCTTAAAATATATAACGGGAATATTGAAGTCAGCACTGAAGCGACATCGCTGTACTCACCTAAAATCAGTTTACACGATGGCAGTACCGGGCCACCGCTGACTTGCCTTGAATTTAAAGTCAGTAACTGACTCAATGTAAAACAGCCCTTATGAATGGGCTTATGCTTCAGTTATTAAATACTATACCTTCTTCTCGGCTAGCATCTCCCTGAAACTCTTTATCCTGACTTCGAGGGGAATCATGGCTCGCTCTCGTGCCGCTCTCACTTCCGCTTCTATGGCCGCCTCTTTGCCTAGATCTATTTGCGTAGTGGTAGTACTGATCGTAGGCGTTGTCGTCGTCGCCGTCGTGCTGGCAGTACTGATGGAAGCAGTAACCGGAACTGTTAAAAAAAAACGGTCAAATGTGAATTTCACTAGCGTCCCGAGGGTTTCATATCTTATTACCAAAGGGGTTATTTATATGATACATTCTCACACATATTGACTAAAAAAGGAACAAGCAGTCTATGAATATCGATATTTTTGTGTTTATACTCTCTGTCTAGAGCAGCGGCCACCAACCAAATCTTACAAAAGAGCTAGTTACTTTACGACGTTGTTAGTTATATAAGATTGACAGGGTCGGAACAGTCATTATTTATTATTATTATTTATTCCTTGGCGACGATTGGGGAGATCGCCCTGGCAGCCAATACGCTGCTGTCGGTGCCGCTGGATCTCCTACTCCATTCACCATTCCCTTCCATTCTTGACGATTTTTTTGCCACGGCTCGAGCATCCCTAGCCGATAATCGTTGATTTTTAAGGTCGTCTTTGATGTTATTTAGCCAGGTTTTCTTCGGTGCCGATCGCTGAATTCTCCATTCTGTCGGACGGTCTCGCCAAAGAAGTTTACGCGGCAAGCGATTATCTTCATTCGGCAAACATGGCCGAACCATCGTAGTCGACGTTTTTCTACTTCTTCTTCGATCGTTGTTACTAGATCGCATCTTTCTCTAATGGCCTCGTTTCGAATTCGGTCGCGGAGTGAGACACCGAGAATCTGCCTCGAGCATCGCATTTGGAAGACTTCGAACTTTTTGAGGTCCGATTGTAGTAACGTCCACGTTTCCGATCCATAAAGAAGAATGGGAAGAACCAACGTTCGGTATAGTCGTACTTTGGTTTTGATGGTAATATTCGTTCGCTTCCATATGCGCCACTTGAGCGAGGCGAATGTTGCTGTTGCCTGACCGATCCGGCTATGGACATCGGTCGTCGATGCCACTTTCTTTTCCGTAACCGACGATCCTAAATACTTGAATTGTAGGACCTGTTCGATTTGGGTTGCATTGAGATAAACGCTGGCCTTCGAACCGTCCGTAGTGAGCACTTTGGTCTTATCCGCATTGATTTTCAATCCATATGATTGAGTGATGCCGGATATGTCGCATAAAATGTACATTGCTTCGGCATCAGTGTCGGCGAAAACGGAGCTATTATTGGCGAACATCAAATCGGTTATGAAGTTTGATCCGTCGTATCTAACTCCGCGTCGACCGTCGAATGCTCTCCGCATAATCGCATCGATCACCACGTTAAAAAGTAGCGGCGAGGCGACGTCTCCTTGTCGAACACCATCTTGAGGTGTCGACTACAACGGGCGAGCCCGTCACCACAGGAAGTTTTAACGATTAGTCGTTCTATCGACCTGCAGTGAGCGTAGAAGACTTTGGACAAAACAATCCGACGTCAAGCTACGCCACAACCCGTAAGAGACCAACGCCTTACCGCGAGATATCCAGGAATGCTACCTGGCGGGCGACACTCGCGCCCTCACTACCAATTGTGACCAGATTTCTCCGGTCTCTCGATTGGTTCCGAGTTCGAGGTCGCTTGCGCGGTCTTCTCCCTTACGAAGCGGTGAAACGGTGAATACCGAATCTATCGCGGACCGTGGCGTCCTTTGCCCGCTTCACACCCGGGATCGGATGGCCAATGGTCATTTAAAGAGCAGTCGCCGTAAGGTACGCAACCACCCCCGCTCTATAGGAAACACTACAGCTTCCAGACTCCCCCGACTGTTAGTCGGAGTGCACAATCGATTGGCTCGCGCCGCACGGTGCGCAGACCGTCCAGGAGCGCCAGAGGTTTGATTCCCAGGGGAAACTGGTTCGCTGGCCAGAGTCCTACCCAGGTTCGCACCCCGTGCGTGGAGGCCGTCGGATGGGTGTTAACCCGTGAGTATGACCGACCCTGAACACATGGGTCTTCCAAGGGCCAACCCATCATGGGTTTGAATCGGGAATTCTATCTGTACAGTCATATCTGTAGTTAAAACTGCTTTAGGAGCTAATGCTAATGCCCTGCTGCACTTTGGCCACTTAAACCCATGTGTTCAGGGTCGGTCAAACTCAGGACTCTAACCTGAGGGCCAGTTTTCCCTAGGAGTCAACCTTCGGGCGCTCCTGGACGGTTCGGCGTCAGCCAATCGATTGTGCATTCTGACCGACAGCCGGGGGTCTGGAAACAGTACTGTCTCATATAGAACGGGGGTAGTGGTTCACCTTACGGCAACTCGTAGTCGACACGTAAAAGGATCTTGGAATAACAATTACTGATGATCTCAAATGTGAAAAACACATAATTACAATTGCTAAAAGAGCCAGCTCTACTCTCTATCTAATAAGGAAGGCTTTCCAATATCTGTCAATAGAGGTTTTTATCAAGATCTACAAGGCATATGTGAGACCTATTCTTGAGTATGGCTATCAGATCTCGAACTCCTTCTTATGCAAAGATGTAGACCAAGATTGGTTAGGTCGGTCAGTTGCGGCCGCACAAGATAGTGGAGCAACTGAGTCATGAAACGCTGCGGACTCCACAGCAGCAGCGGTGGAAACCGGCTGGGAGGTCAGCATCATCGGCATATAATTACCTTCTTGTCGCGGTTTCTTATTTGGTGTGCCGTCATCGGAACTGTCATCTGCGTCACGTTTCACGCCGTTGGTCGTCGTACCCGTAGCGGCAGTGGGTGTAGTCGATTCTTTCTTCTGGGACAAAAAGTAAATTGCATGTAATAATGTGTAAACAAATCAATGACTTTATTGGACCATCAACGTTAATTCTTAAAAAATAATTAACCCGTTAATTCCCTAACATCCCTTGCGGGACCAACGGCCGACTCCCCCAATTTCCAGGTTATAATTTTTGTATATCAAATTTCAATGCGATCATTTTACAGTAATTTTTTTTATGATCCGTATAGTGGTTTACAAGTTATGGTCGTTTGTATCAAGGTCGTCGACTCGCGTCGATTTTACGCGCGAAAATGTCGCGGGCAAAAGTGATAGCTGAATTTGTACTTTGCGAGAGGAGGGGTTAACATACTTGAAAACAATATAACAGATTACTTAAAAAATATATGTTAAAAAACAAACAAAACAATTTGCCTATAAATAGCGATAAAACTAAACTTCGTTTAGACGTCTCATCAGCATCCGGCACATTAGCCCTCTCGAGATCACTCGAGGTATGAATCTAGTTTGTGTTTTAGCTATGTAAGGTGTCGGAGATGCATTGCGAATTAATTGGAACAAAGAGTATTTTTCTTCGAAAAGTGCTTTATTGAACACTAGCTGCGCCCAGCGGTTTCACCCGCGTGGTGATGGAAAATTGTGATAATGATGATAGAAAACCATATATCTTTATAAATTATAGCCTATGTGTTATTCTGATGTGTAAGCTATATTATTGTAAAGTTTCATCAAAATCCATTCAGTAGTTTTTGCGTGAAAGAGTAACAAACATCCATACATACATACAAACTTTCGCGTTTATAATATTAGTAGGATAGTAGGAAAGAATTTAAATTTCGAATGTCAATTTCTTAGATTTTTTTCCTACTTACTTGACAGTTATCGTTATATTTTAGATAATTCACACTATATCTTTATAAATTATAGCCTATGTGTTATTCTGATGTGTAAGCTATATTATTGTAAAGTTTCATCAAAATCCTTTCAGTAGTTTTTACGTGAAAGAGTAACAAACATCCATACATACATACAAAAACTTTCGCGTTTATAATATTAGTAGGATAAACATACTAAAACAGTACTGGTAATTATATTAGGACCTTGCATTGAAAACTTCGATTTCCTAAGAAATACTGTAACTTATATTTCTAGTCATTTACCAAATCGCAAAATACTTCATGTCAAAGCGTCATCATTAGGCTTCAAGATCAGTCTGTGTCATTTCGTTGAAGTGTCAACAACGGTAATTTTGTTAGCTTCGAAGATGTCGAAATTTGAGCCGACAAAACGTCATTTGTGGGAAGCAATGCTTTCCTGCTTTCATTATAAGAAAACTGCCGCAGAATGTCATAGCTTGCTGCTGGAGGCTTACGGGGAATTTACTCCGACAGAAAGGACTGTTGAGACTTGGTTTCTCCTATTCAAAAGTGGTGAATTCGGCGTGCAAGACAAAGAGCGCCCAGGCCAGGAGCAAAAATTTGAAGAAGCCGAATTGGAGTCCATACTCCATGAAGATTCGAGTCTGACGCTGGAAAAGATAAGTGAACTTCTTAATGTTCCTCCCTCAACCGTTTCAAGACGTTTAAAATCTATGGGAGTCATTCAAAAGGAAGGGCATTGGGTTCCTCGCGAGTTAAAAGCCGAGAGACATCGAAAGACGTTTCATGACTTGTAAAATGCTCTTTCTCCGTCAAAAAAAGAAAAGGTTTTCTCCACCGAATAATCACCGGCGACAAAAAGTGGATCTTTTACGAGAACCCCCAAACGCAAAAAATATCGCTAGTATCCCGGTGAATCACTTCCATCGACCTCAACAGCCACGCCGAAGAGAGACATCCACGGTTCCAAGGTAATGCTTTGCATTCGGTGGCACCAAAAGGGTGTCATCTATTACGAGCTGCTGAAACAGGGAGAAACTATCAAGGGAGAAACCATCACGGGCGATCGCTATGAGCTCAGCTCAAGAATTTGAGCGATGTCTGCAAAAAACGGATCTCCAAGATGGATTGTACAGGAAAGACCAAGATGATCAGTGCAGTAATTTAGGTCTGGTTTAATGATGATGAACTGAAAGGAAACTGTTAAAACCTGGTAAATTCTATGCTTACAAGAGTGAAAGGTTGTTTTTGTATGTTTATGTCCAATATAGCACTTTTCGAAGGAAAATACTTTTTGTTCCAATTAGTTTGCACGATACTGAAAGAATGGTTAGACAGAATTTACAGTACTACATACTTTATAAAAGTAAAGAAAGCTAAAGAGTCTATTAAACGGGATCAAACCCTTAAACACTCGTTTCAGTATTGCCCGAATACGAAAGCAGAAAGTGGCATGTCATTTTCATTTTGCTACTGGAACAGAGTGACGTTGCCTTCAGCATAGCCAACACGCAAAAACAATATATTTTTAATGAGGGACTAAGTTATGTACTTTATGCCATATTCTCGTAATAAAATTATTATATTTGATTCATGGTTTTATTATTTATGTAGAATTTAGTGGAGAATAATATGACATTCATTTATGTAGAATAATATGACTGAGATTTTCATATTTAATGGAAGATTAACGAAGAAGTTCGGCATCGGAGCTTGGGATTTGATCTGCCATCGTTTCCATGACTCGATGCCAAATTAGCAGCGGAAAAATTTGGCAATATTACGTAAAAGACAAACTCGGGCTTTGTATTACGGTCGGGCATTCGCTGTCAGCGAGCTCTATTATATTACTAGCCGACCCGGCCAATATATTTTGGCAATATATTTGTATCTATATGTATAAATACACAAACCATAAATATTTGATAAAAAAACTTTTTCGGACCGAGGGCAACAGACTAGAGTGCGGCGGTGGAGCGCGATCGTTTCAAGATACCCACCGCAGGGCGAACTTTATTCTCTTACAAAATGTGCCGTTCGGGGTGAACATTTTTTTCTAATAATATTAATTAAAAGTTTAGTTTTTGTAGGGCAGCATTTTTTAAAATGATCGTTCTCGGATGTGTTTTATGGCGATCTACTATAGTACGAACCTGCGTTTGGGGTCCCGCGTCGGGCGGGTTGGCCACGGCGCGGTCCACGTCGGCGCGGCCCACCAGCTGCTCGGGCCGCTCCCACACGGACGCGTGCGCCGTGGGGTTGTAGAAGAACACGCGCCCGTCGCCCGTCCACACCACGCACCTGCAACACAGCGCTACAGCACTCGCTTCCCGACGCCTATCCGCTTTTCTGATACTCATGTCGCATTATATATGCGTACACATCACTATCATTACGGAAAAAACGCCCCGAGGAAATCGACAAACTCTGGATTAGCAAATATTCTCAAGTTGCCGAGTGAAACGAAGGAAACTTTGGAATATCTATAAAATTTTAAAAATATTTTGTTTTCACAGTCGATATTGAATAACTAACCGTCTCGTCTCTGAAATCGGAAGATCCACAAGAAACTTCGAAATGAACCTCGTCAACGAAGGAGCTAAATAATTCTATGGATATGTCGAGATGAACTTCCGCCCGAAGCTTCTACCCGGCTAGAATTCTACGGCGGAGCGACCGGCTCCGACGCGAGCGGCCCTCTTGATATTGTGAAAATTTTCGCTAAGCAGTTTCGCTAAGAGCCTACGCTCGCGAACCCGATGGACCGTTGCCACGGTGGTTAGTTAGCGCGCCTCGGTGGACTGATTTCGACCGTTTTCAACTATTGCCATAAATAACCGAATGATGCCCGCAAACCGAACGTCGGCTCGATAGGATTAAGCATTTGGGTGACCGTCGTGGAGGAATACATACAGACAGACAGACAGACACGCGGAAGAACGAACCGTCGACTACAACGAAGACTTAACGATATTGATCATTCCGTCTCCCGCGAGGTGACCGCAAAAAACTTAGGGCAAACAGTCCACCGTCAACATGCTCATAAGAGACAACTCGGCTCCGGCGGGCCGACACTCACTCCCTTACTACCAGTTGCAACCGGATTACTCCAGTCTCCTGAATGGTTACAAATTCAAAGTCTCTTGCGCAGTTCTCTCCCTTACAAAGCGGTGATACGGAAATCTATCGCAAACCACGGCGTCCTTTATCCGGCTTTCACCCGGAATCGGATAGCCGATGGGTCGTTTCAAGAACAGTCGCCATAAGGTAAATAACTACCCCCACTCTATAAGAGACAGTACTATTTCCAGACTCCCCCAACTGTCAGTCAGAATGCACAAACGATGCGCAAACCGTCGAAGTCAATTAGAAGCAATTAGATAACAACAATATTTTGGAAGAACAAGTAGCGATGATTTTAAATGGAAAAAAACACATAGTTGTTATCGCTGAAAGAGTTTACTTTATTAGACGAGAACTCTGGTATTCGTACTTATGTAAAGTTAAATCAATTCTGGTATTCGTACTTATGTAAAGATGTAGATGTTCCAGAAAAGGTGCAGCGAAGGGCAATCAAAACGTCAGTGGGTCTGAAGAACTACAAAGATCGCTCGGAATTAATTAGACTGACTGCTCTCATATAGAAAAGAAAAAGATAAGGACACGATTGAGATATGTAAAATTCTCTCAATTTGTTACAATGTAATCGAACTAAAGAATATTGAAATATTGAACGTCGACACAAGTTTTCCACGTCGTAGCGAAAAATTCAAATGTGTAAAATTTAAATTTAATCCTCTTAAGAACGCTCTGCAAAATAGAGCAGTCGACGAGCGGAATAAAGTACCATTCGAAGCGATTAGTTGAAATTGTGTCGATTAATTTAAAAACACTCGATTTGTACCTGCTTAAAAACTTGTTATTATCGATTAAGACTACCTAACATGATCGGATTCGGACGTACGAGCAAAGCCGCCCGTTCAGAATGAATAATAATAGAAAGCGAGGCGGCGCTATCCCGACCTCGAGCGTTGCAACGTCGCAAAGTAGCTCTCTGCGAGGAGAGTCAGTTTGGAGAGTGGATATTATAGGGTCGGACTCACCAGGGCGTTCCCGAGATGGGCGTGCTGGAGACGGGCCGCGACTTGTCCTGCTGCTGCTTGGCCAGCGCGGCCTGGCGCTCGCGCTCCCGCTCTCGTTCCCGCTCGCCCTCCGCCTCCGCCTCGCGCCGCCGCTCCTCGGCCGCCCGCCGCTCGCGCTCCGCCTCCGCCCCGCCGGCCGCCTCCGCCCCCGCCTCCGCCGCGGCCGGCTCCGAAGACGCCGCGGCCGCCGGCGACGAGCCCGCGGCCTCGCCTGTCCCTGAACGACAAACGTTTACCATTCTATAATACGGCAAGCCCAATCTATCCATAAAGCGAGAGTTGGACCGCGACAACTTCAAACGTGCACTCGGCGACTGAGAGCGTTAGTTAAGCGCGCGTTAAAAGCGT
This sequence comes from Micropterix aruncella, assembly GCA_944548615.1. Classification (NCBI taxonomy): domain Eukaryota; kingdom Metazoa; phylum Arthropoda; class Insecta; order Lepidoptera; family Micropterigidae; genus Micropterix; species Micropterix aruncella. The sequence goes on along the minus strand of OX155974.1, from coordinate 13,790,225 downwards.
ACGTACCGCGCGTTTAGCTCGGAGTTCGACGACCGTTTGTAGGGCATGCGCACTGCCTCAGTTTGGGAATGAACGAGGAAGCGATCGCTCGCGCGTACTGTTCTACCGTCGCTATAAAAGATGACGGCGGATGCTAAGAGAATTTTGGCTGCACTCAATATTACGAGATCGAACGACGCTTGTTAATGACGTATACAAAACTAAGACAATACGAAAATTCCAATATTTCCTCCCAATTTCGTTTCTTCAATACCCTATTTTTGTAATTGAGACTCTCCATGGACCGAATGGCTGGTTTCTTTTGAATCAGATCAATATCAAAATGATCATTCTCCATTTCGGCCAACGTGCAACTAGCTCTACCCGAAAGCGCACAATTAAATGGTCAACAAAATGGTGTCGTATATATCTCGATGTGCGCAACTGACGCCTGCGCAACGCGCATTCTAACCAAAATCTAACAACGCGCGTTTGGCACACATTCGGTCAAAAGCACGCATATGTGAGTGTATACCATAAACGGACCTCTCGATTCTTAAAATGCGCATTACCAAAGCGCTTCAAAATGTCTTAAGTGTACTAGCTCTAAGGGGGCCTTTAAGTTTTTACCTAATAAACTATCAAGAATCGCATTTAGACAATATTAAGGAATACAACCATCAATTAACGCTCTTTTATCTCTACTTGTCAGCAGTTCTCTACTTAATAATTCTGTCCGTTGACATCTGTCAAACCGCGGACCGTTCTTGAAGGTTTTTTTCTTTCTCTTAACCCACTGTACCCATAATTAAAATAAAACATAATAAAATAAAACAAATTAAATTGAAATTGGGCCGTCACGCTGAATCGTGCTGTGGCCGATATCGGCCAATTGGGGCTCTAGGGGTTAATAGTCAATTACCCAGATCAAAATAAATTCAGTAATTTTCATTTAAGCGCCGCAAAGCACGCGCCAACAAGTTGCACCTCGTAAGGTTAGTGCGCGAGAACGGCTCCGCGAAAAGATGGCGCGATCGAGCACAAAGATTATTATTTGGTACGAAAAGATCCATCTTGGCTAGTAAGCTAGGGTTATCAGTTTAACCACGAATTAGACTCGAAACATAGGACATGGTCAACATTTCTCTTCTGAGACAGAGAGAATTATAGCCAACCATACCTGTGATAAATGCAGTCGGATGCAAGAATGGATAATATCCATACTGCTTGAAGTACAAAAATCTCAAAAAACACTTCTGTACCTTTTCCAGCATGAGGGTATAGGTATCTTCATGCGGATTCCAAACAGCTGCATTTGTTTCCATGCGACTTCTAACAATCCATTTGTACAACGAATTTTTTTCCAGAATTTAGATAACATTTTACTTTGAAGAGTCAGCGAAAAACGCCTTCAAAGCATTCATTGGTTCCTGTCCACGAGAGTTTTAAAGCAGAGGAATTAAGCAACTCCCATTAAAATGACAAATCTGCATCGATAATAGGGGTCAATATTTCTATTAAATAAATATACATTTTTCATACATTATTTTTGGCTCTAAATTTCCTTTAGAGAAGAGCAACTTCATAGGTGAGGGCCCAATACTTCAATATGTTATTTACCTGCAGTTTGGGGTGTGAGCTGGGCCTCAATAGCCGCAAGCGTTGGCAGACTACCGACTGGCACTCCTGCAACCATAGCAGCCGCTGCGTTCTTCTGGAATGCTGTCCAAAACAAAAAATATCTCCGTTGATACATTTAACTAGGATATCTTATAATATGTAAAGTATATTTTCATAAGAAATATCATTATATATTGAATTATCATAAGAAAAATCAGTTTTTTAACAATTTATTTCATCCAATTGAAAACAAACTATCGTCCCTGAGTACAAAAATACTTGTCATGCGTCAAAAACTAAATTTGTTAGAAGACGGTAAAAGTTACAATAACTGAAGATAAAATAAGAAAAAACAGAAACAAAACTATCTGCATTTTTATAAAAATTACATCTTATTTGTCTATGATTTTAGAGACATTTGCAGATATTAACAGACAAATGCAGATATTGAACACCTTATTGAATAATAGAATCTTTAGATTAAAAACATAATAGTATATCGTACTTTTATATAAATGCGAAAGTTTGTAAGAATGTATGTATAGATGTTTGTTACTCTTTCACGCAAAAACTACTGAATGGATTTTGATGAAACTTTACAATAATATAGCTTACTCATCAGAATAACACATATGCTATAATTTATAAAGATATATACTTTTCTATCATCATTATCACAATTTTCCATCACCACGCGGGTGAAACCGCGGTGCGCAACTAGTGTAGTAATATAAATTGATGATTTCTAAATGTAATTTTATTTTAAATTTTGTGAATTTATTTTGTATATTATTAATAGATATTCATACTTATTAATACAAATATAAATACATTATTATTTATCATGTTTTAAAATAAAATAATATTGTCAATTTTCATGACATTTTCTTACGAATTTTTATTAGGTAATTAAGATAGGTAATTAACTACAAAACCTTTCTCAATAATCGAGAAAGCTACAGATTGGATTCTGGAGGTTGATTCGGTCTCTAAGCAGTATAAATTCCCTGAAAGTCTCGGATGCACAGCCCTCCGTCCAGATATAACTCTTTACTCTCTAGCTCGGAAGGTGGCTCTTATCGTAGAATTAACTGTTCCATGGGAATCAAATATCCCAAAAGACCACGAGTACAAATTAAATAAATACCATGATCTTGCAAATGCCGTAACCCGGAACGGCTTCACTGTTCACCTTCACGCGGTGGAAGTTGGCGCTCGTGGCCTGCCAGCTAAATCTCTATTTCACCTCTTTAAAGATCTTGGCCTTTCCAGAAAAATAATCAACTCTTTCTTAGAAAAAATATCTAAAACTGCGATTTGCGCATCTCAAATTCTATGGCTTCGAAGGGGGAGTGAATGGGTGGCAAGGTGAACGCTCACATGTGGCAAGACAGCTGTCCTAAACCTACCACAGCCGGTTCGTAAGTCCGGAATCCACTGCTCACCCCCCAGAAGTGTAAAAAAAATAGTATTATGATGGGCCCGACTCCGGTCGGTGAATTCCATGGCAGCTCCGTTTGTATTTATTATTATTTCTGTTACATTAAGTATGATTTTGTTTATTTATATAAATATAATATTATAGATTTCTTGCGATAATTAAAATAAATTGTCTACCTTGGAACAGGCGGTAGCCTAGTTAGGTTAAGACTTTTGTATTTTGAATGTACTCATAATTTGAACTCAATAAATAATTTGAATGTTGAAATTTGGTGTCTGTACACTCTGTAGTGTAGTTTAATTTCTCTAAATCTTGATAAATCTAGCATCTTTAAAATGAGCAGTTTTTTCATACATTGTTAGGTTTATGCTCAATATGGCGACTTGAAGAAATTTTAGATTGGATAGATTGAATCTCACCAGTGTGCTGCTCTTTCCAGTATATATTAACGATTTACTTGTTCCTAAATCACTGTAATATACGAAATCTGTCCCAAAAGCATCCGACCTGCGTTCATAATTGCGCGCCAGAAAGTTCCAGTGACCTCTGTTAGATAAAATCGTAACCAGTAACTTCTGACGTATGTTTCGGCTGTCGCAGTTGGCAGTAACACGTGTTAATTCGAGAACAGGCTTACAGTATCATTTAGCGTTTGTCGGATTTTGCTATCGCTGAAAATGACGGAAAGACAAGACCAACAAAAACAATTGTGCGGACAACTTGGGTTGTCGACTACAACGGGCGAGCCCGTCACCTCAGGAAGTTTTAACGATTAGTCGTTCTACGTTCACTGCAGGGCGACAGAACGACTAATCGTTAAAACGTCCTGTGGTGACGGGCCCGCCCGTTATAGTCGACACCGCAAGATGTTAGTCAGAGTGCACAGTCGATTGACTTATGCCGCACGGTGCGCAGACCGTCCAGGAGCGCCAGAAGGTTGATTCCCAGGGGAAACTGACCATAAGACCAGAGTCCTACCCAGGCTCGCACTTCATGCGTGGAGGCCGTCGGACGGGTGTTGACCCCTGAGTGTGACCAACCCTGAACAGAATGGGTCTTCGTGGTCAACTCAGCAAGGGCCCATTAACTCCCCTTGTTTTGTTGTAACCCCCCGGAAAATTGTGCGGACACTATTGTTATGTTACAGAAGGTCTTTGGGGATGAGAGCATGGTCAAAACACAAATAAAAGGGTGGTATGAGCGGTTTAAAAATGGCCGCATGTCTGTTGACAGTGACCCGCATTCTGGCTGATCTTCGAGCACATTAACACCGGAAAATATTGACTGTGTGCGACTTGCGATTGGAGAAGATCGTCGTTTGACTGTGCGTGAACTAGAAAGTGATCTTAGAATTCCGAAAATAAATAAAATAAAATACAAACGGAGCTGCCATGGAATTCACCGACCGGAGTCGGGCCCATCATAATACTATTTTTTACACTTCTGGGGGGTGAGCAATGAATTCCGGCTGTGGTGGGACAGGACAGCTGTCTTGCCACATGTGAGCGTTCGCCCATTCACTCCCCCTTCGAAGCCATAGAATTTGAGATGCGCAAATCGCAGCATAGTCCCCAGACTCCTTCAGTAATTATTCAAGAGTGCATAACCGATTGGCATCGCCGAACGGTGCGCAAACCACAGTAGCGCCGGGAGGCAATCCCCCAGGAGAAACCGATCCACCAATGGTTAGGTCTGAGATGCGAGAGTTTTAGCCGGGGTTGTCATCCACACGAGGAGGCTACTGAATAGGAGGTGAATCGTGAGTTAGACCGATCTGTGTACACAATGTATCTTGTGGATAGCAAGGCATATCGATAGCGTGGATATCCACTCGGATAGCAAGGCAGCTCTTATGGCACTAGCCTCGAATACTAATAATTCAAAGCTAGTGCAAAACTGTGTATCACTACTGAATTTCCTGGGCGAAAAGAACAGGGTAATTCTAAGATGGGTTCCCAGCCATGCAGGAATCGAGGGAAATGAAAAATCCCACGAACTTGCTAAGACGGGAGCAAAGGGAACGTTATATGGCCCTGAACCTCGCTGTGGCGTGGCAAAAAGCCTTACAAACCTAATTCTCAAACAAATATGTTTAGAACAATCCGTCAACCACTGGAACAACACGCCAGGGTTGAATCAATCCAAAGCGCTAATTAAGGCCTACGACCCTAAGACGGCCCGTGAGGCCTTATCGCTAAATAAGAATAATCTACGCATACTGGTGCATACTGCTCACGGGGCATTGTGGCCTCAACAAACATGTACAACCTCAAACTCCGAGACACAAAAATTTGCAGGTTCTGCCAAGGGGCAGAGGAAACTCCCCTGCACCTCATGTGCGAGTGTGGCCCGCTGATGCGTAAAAGATACACCCACTTGGGTGGTCATTACCTCCAACCTGAGGAGGTAAAACAATCTGGCGCCAAAAGCCTGTTGCGGTTCTTAAATGACACGAGGCTTAGCGCAGAACTATAGTAGGTGGCGAACACAATAGATCAGCAATGGTCGCAGTGTTACAAGGCTTATAAAGACCTTAGAAAAGCCCCACACAACAAATTAAAATAATGTATCTTGTGGCCCAAGCTGCACGAAATCATTCGCTACCCTTTCACTGGAGCAGTGCTACTCAAATAGATTTAGCTTTCACCTGGAAAAAACCACTTCCGAGACGCTTGCCTCGGTTGAGGAGGCTTATAAAGACGATGCCCTGTTAAGGGTCCAGGTATTCCAGCGGTTCAGTGAGTTCAAGAACGGACAGGAGACCATTGAAGACATGGAGCGATCCGGACAAAAATCCTGGACTGTGACCGTCGTTTGAGTGCGATATTAAACGCCGAAAACTTTAACAAAGTGAAAAGCAACGGTTCACGACATTATTTTTGAAAATTTGAAGCATCCACCGCACTTCAAGCCGACCACGACAACGCTACATCCCATACCGCCTTCGTTGCGATGGCCTAACTGTTCCGGATAGGAGCTGCAACTTTGTCGTTGCCTCGATGTCTAGCAGATTTTTCGGAAATGTTCCTGCCCGATGGGCCGTCGAACAGTCCCCGAAAGAGGTTACGGCTGCTGACTTTCAGGGAGCCTTTACAGCGTGGGAATTCCATCATCGGCGTGAATCGATGCCCGAGGAGACTATAGTGAAGAATTTTAACGATACGCACCGACCGGATTAATAAGTTATTTTTACCAGACTCAGTCTCATTACTTTACGGACATAAATTTCGCAAGATTCGGGCGTTGCATTCGTCGATTGCCTCTCGTTTCATCGATGCGTCGGAGGTTTTGTATCTGTGCGAACGGAACATTGTTTTATCGGCGGATACGGTCGAATCGTCAGCGATAGCAATGCAATATCATCATCGTTACTAGAGTCCTCGAGTACCCATTGGATGTTTTATAGGAAATAAAACTAAGTCATATAGGTACTCGTAAATGCACGAGTGCGGTTTCTATCGTCAGACTTCTCATTGTTTCAGTATGGGCACGTTGGGGTTTTTTAAATAGATAAAATATACAAGAGAAACTAAATGGATGAAAAATGAGGATGTTCCGCGAGTAAACAGTATGCGCGGGAGGGTGCCGCCGTGGGATGCCGTGGGATGCGGGGAAGGGGATGCGGGAAGAGAGGCTCCACTCACCTTCCAGGTCCTTGAGCGGCTGCGGCTTCTCCCAGACGCTCTCCCGCCGCTGGGCGTGGTAGTAGTAGGCGCGGCCGTCCGGCGCTCGGTGCCCGCTCCACTCCGCCGCCCGCAACGCCAACTCCGCCGGCACCGCCGCGCCCCCGGCCCCCCCCCGCCGCCTCCGCGCCCGCGCTCTCCTGCAACGCCAGCGCAACGGTCACTCCGCGGACGTCCCGAACAAAACTGTGAGCTACAGGCATGCGCCCGCTCGGCCCGGCGTATGCATTATTGAATGCCTCGAGACGCATGCGGATGGATATAAGTCTACTCTTTAGTCTATTCGATTGCGCAGGAATAAACCGCAGGAAATATGCAAATATATATTTTTTAAATATTTACCAAAAATGCCTAATTTTGTAGTTTATACCAGGGAGTCACATTAGTTAGACGTAATTGATTGATGAATGACGTATCTCCCCGGTATAAAACTACAAAATTAGGCATTATTGGTCTATATTTTTAAAAATATTTGCATATTACTTACGGTTTACGATCCCCTTCCAGCCCGCGACGCAATACTCGACGAGCACGCTCGATCGTCTAGAGAGCACCTAATATTTTTATGGTATTGTAGTAGTATTATTTTTGTGATGGTTTCCAATGGTATGTAGTATTTTCCCAGATGAGAAAAAGACCTCGAGTGAAAAGGGGTTAAAACTGTCTGCGCTTCGGACGAAGGCGAAGATAGAAATCTGATTGAGACATATAAAACACTAGGGCATTCATTATGGCCACGGTGACCTCTCTAAGATACTCTGCCTTAGTATCGCTACCGATCGTGCAAATGCTCTTTGAAATCACTCAACGATGCTTCGTACATTGAATCACTCAACATTGTTTTTTTTTACTCGAAATTAACTTTGCACTCGAGCGGCTCCGTTAAGGAGCCTGGGCAGTTTATTGGGTCTACTCGAGCGGCTCCGTTACAGAGTCCGGGCAATTTATTGCGTCCACTCGAGCGGCTCAGCATCAGTAGAAATGTACAAACATCGTGGAAGGCTACACAAACAATATACAGGATAATAACGGTAAATAGTAAGCATAGATCACCTGGGGAATAATCGGTCGGGCGGCATCAGGCTGCGCGAGGGCAAGGGCGAGGGCGGGCGGGGGGCGCAGAGGGGGCATCATACCGGGGGGCACCCAGGGCGGTGGTCCCCCTGGACCCCCCGGGCCTCCCCACGGCCAGCCGGCGGGCCCACCCGGGCCCCCCGGGCCCACCCACCGCATCGGCGGTCCGGAGCCTGGAGGCGGACCTGTAGCCGTCGGTTTTCATTATTGTTACATTCGCAAACGGTAGAGACAAACGCATATATCGACCCAATGCCACATATTTTCCTTCCTATTAACGATTGGCTACTAATTATGAACGCTAAGCAGCCATACTTTCTGGAAAAGACCGGTCTTTGTGCTGTGAAATCACAAGATCTCAGCGTAACAGCCACTAAAGACTTACAATGGGAAGAAAACAAGACTGCAATAGTAAAGAAGGCAAATTCTCTATTGTTCCTCATTCGGAGATTGAAGAGTCGGACAACAAAAAAAAAACGTTTGTAGGATAGGAGAGTGTGATTTTTTAAAGTCGTACTACTGAGGGTGCATTTCAAATTTTAGTGCATCGCCATTTGCACTATAATGATGAAAAATTTAGGCAATACGTAGGTGTTTTTATGTATCAGTGTGTGTCTCGTTGACAGAATTAAAATGTGATTCTGTTAATTTTATCTCAGCGGAAAATGGTGACCCAGCCGGGAATTGCACCCAGGACCTTACAATATAAGATCAGGAAACCAAACATTTATGCCACTGGGCCATGTATATATGCACTTAAGATTTGTTTCCTAGAAAAGCGGTGCTGTTATTTAGCGGCCGTAATGTAGCGTTGGGCGGCTTCGCCAAAAAGTAGTCTATGAAAACCATCGGCGTAGGTTTCCTAAAGAGTGACGAGTGTCACTGTAGCATGACAGCCGTTATAGTGGTCATTGACTGTCGGGGGCGGACCGTGCGTTTGTGGGGCCCTGGGCTAATATTACTTGGCCTGCCTAATTAATCAACTAATTGCCATTTTGACAAAAAACTTTTTTTGATAATGATGTCTAGGTCACTAGGTAGACAATATAGGAAAGAAAGAGCACAATACAATATTTTTCTAGGTCGTACTACTGAGGGGGCATTTCAAATTTTAGTGCATCGCCATTTGCACTATAATGATGAAGAATTTAGGCAATACTTTCGCTTAACACCAGTATTGTTCGATTATGTACTAAATCACATGAGAGATGACTTAATTTCTGAACCATATAATACACAAAAAGCCCAAATGCCCAGAAGAAACGTTCACGGCTACACGTGAACAAATGTCCCACAACAGTCAACAGGGGCGGATCTATAGAAGGGCTTTTTGGGCTGCAGCCCAGGGCCCCGTGGATATAAAGGGCCCCAGCCTCCATTGAAAATAATGGACAATATTGTGAACCGAGTTTCTACCGAGGCTAGGGCTTGTCAATAGGTAACTAGTAATGAATGTTTGTTTAAATTTTACTTATATTAACTAGCTTTACAAATAATATCAATACTTGCTTAATTATTATTAATTAATACTATCAAGGAGCCTATTCGCTGATGATGTTAAGCTTACTGCAGACGCTGTCTTGAGTTGTGGAACGTTAAGAGAAGCTTTAGATGAAATCACAAAATGGACTCAAGACTGGGTTATTAAAACCAACCGTAAGAAATGCACAGTTCTACACCTTGGTAAAAACAACCCTAAAAATGACTACCAACTTTAGTGCAAGCTCTGTAATCAATTTAAAAACAGACTCCATTTGTAACTAAAAACTTGTTAATATTGTTTATATTATATTGTTTAGCATTACAAGATCTGATCTGGACGTATCAGCAAAGCTGCCTGTCCGGAATAAATAATAATAATAATAAAACAATTTATAGTTTTAAAATGACCTTCTAGCAAACATATATCTAAAACTTATCTAAACTTACCCAAAAATGGAGCACCCATGGCGGGTGGCCTTCCATCGTTTAGCACTTTAGCGTCTTCCCCATCAGTCTTGCTGGTATTCATGCCTAAGAGGCCCAAACCAGGAGGAGGACCGCCTATTGGGATACAAGTATAGTATATAGTATAATAGTTTAGCCACATATTGAAAAAAATCGATAAAAGATGCAACCTAGTGGGCTCGATTGCGTTTCTTCGTGAACTAAAATCAGAAATTAGTCCGTGTGAACGAGACAGGGCAATACGCTAGAGCGGAGTGTGAGATGAGCGGTTGTCACTTTTTCGCATTAAAACTGCGCGCCAAGGTCAAATCTTAGACCGCACGAAATATGCTCGAATTTATTCGGACGAGTATAAGTTCGGCAGGTAGTATTAATCGACGATCGTTCGTTTCATATTTCGCTCTAACATATTGCTCTGTCTCGTTCGCTTGGACTAATTTTAGTTTTAGTTCACAAAGAAACGCAATCGGGCCCATTATCCAGTTTAAAAGTTAGTTCGGGGGTTTAAGATGAGTTTAGTAGGTATAGGTTGATAGTGTGCCTAAAAAACTATTTATTTAATTAATTTGTTTTATTCTCCCTCCCTTTAAATCATTAATGTCACATAAAGGTGACAAAAACTAGGGGTGAAGGCATGCTCATAATTATCATAATTTTATTCTTCTTCTTCTTGACGTGCCATCTCCTATCGGAGGTTGGCGGTCATTATGGCCACTTGGGCCCGTGATGTTGCAGCGCGGAACAACTCGGTAGTGCTTGAGTTGAACCATTCAACGATGTTTTGTAGCCAGTGGGTTCTTTTTCGGCCAGGTCTTCGGCGGCCTTTTATCTTTCCTTGCAGCATTAATTGCAGAAGGTGGTATTTGTTACCACGCATTATGTGGCCCATGTATTGTAATTTCTTTCTCTTTATGGTGTTCAGCAATTCCAATTATTTGTGCATTCTTTGCAGCACCGTCTCATTTGTGACTATCCGTCCAAGATATTTTCAGTATTCTCCTATAAATCGAAATTTTATTCCACTCCTAATCTTTTGCACAGTCTGGGTTAACGTCCACGCTTCTGCTTCGTACAGGACTGAAAATATGTAACACCGCACCGGACGGCATCTAGTGGAGAGTTTGAGACTACAGTTGCAAAAGAGTCGGCACATTTTGATAAAAGCAGCTCTTATCTTGTTCGATGCGACATCTGACTTCTACACTATGGTCTTCTTGATCATTAACCCGCTCACTCCGTAACATCCGATTGGGGACATTTATGTCGGCCGCCTAAACACCGAAACGTCCGCTACCGGACAAAGCGCTCGCCGCTGCGAAAAATGCAATTTACGATTCGAAACGTCGTACTATATGCTTTCTGACGGCGCAACGATATGGCCAAAATATCTTTAATTCAAGATTTCTGTGTGGCAATATCGAACGGCGATTTAAAAAGTGAGCATAGACGTCAAAACGGCAGTGTCTATCGGCCACCGCCGCGGCCGCGTATAGTTCCGCGAAATGGTTGATAAAAACAGTGTTTTGTGCAGTGTTTTGTGCCATTTACTAGAGAACAGTGAGTAATTTGCATTTTTAAGTAGTTTAGGCATGAGGATTAGTCAATTGAGATAGTCCATTTGCTGTTTTTCACGAATTTTTAAAGAAAACACTTCGGCGACAACAAACGGCTCGCGAAAAAATGGTTGTTATTATTTTGTAATGTTTATGAAATGTCCCGATATATTGCGAAATATGACGTAATGTCGCTTTAATTTACTAACAAAATAAGTATTGCTTCATTTACATCCTAAGTTATCACATAATTAGGCGTATTTTGAAAATTATATCTTGTTTTGTAAAATGAATCGTGCAAAGAAACTTGTTTTGATAATTACTATGAGAGAATAAAGTGCGATTTTCCATAGTTTTTCGATGAAATGTGACTCTTTGGAGTATAGTAATTAGTTATTAGACATATAATAGGTCTATGATAAGACAATATAATTGAAAAAATCTAACGAATTTTATATTATGACCTTTCAAAGTTTATTATTAAGTTCGGACGCGGAAACTCTCAAAACTTTAGATTTTTCTATAATATCAGACAAAGCTCAAAGTTCTGGTGTGATTTCTAAGAAGTGTGATGTAGTAATAAAGTTATTTTGAAAGAATTTCATATAAAAAAATACCATAAGTAGTCACAAATTAAAAAAATTTTTTTTTACGAGAATACATAAAATTTTTCTTGGCTGAATAAATAAATATTTTTGTATGCAAATAAGTAAAAAAAAAATATCGTTTTGGTAAAGCATTTAATAAAGAACATAACTGTATTTACAATTTTTGCATATTTTACGTATTTTGTGACAAAAAAATCGAAATGATTTTATAGGCGAGTTTTTTCAGTTTGCCAATTTTGTAATATTTATTCATTATTATCTTAATTGTTTTACGAGATAAGGTTATAATGTTTTATATGTCAAATTTCAATGCGACCATTTTTCTCTTTATCTTTTTTTAATCCGTTTAGTGGTTTATAAGTTATGATCGTTTTTCTCAAGGCCGTTGACTCGCGTCGATTTTTTGCCCGAATATGTCGCGCGCAAATGTGATAGGTGAGTTTTTACCTCGCAACAGGAGGGGTTAACAATACAGCCAAGGTATTTATATTGGCAATTCCCGCATTGCCGGGAATCCATCATAGAATTACCCTGTTCTTTTGACCAGGGAATGCAGTAGTGATACGCAGTTTTGCACTAGCTTAGGATTAATAGTATTCGAGGCTAGTGCCATAAGAGCTGCCTTGCTATCCGAGCGGATATAGATACAGTGGTTGGCGTAGTTCTTATGGCGACTGACATCCGCACATTCAATAATGGCGTAAACCTCCGCTTGAAATATTATTATTATTATTATTATTAATAATAATAATAATAGGCTAGCAGCTTTAGCTGATGCGCCTATATCACAACACTTATTTTTTAGTAACAGTTTTTGTTATTGCTTTTGTTTTATGTTTTATATGATCGTCCAGTTTGTTCTTGAAAGCATTTATGGAGACAGCATTTACAACTTCACTGGGTAGATTGTTCCAAGATTCTACCACTCTATTGGTGAGAAAGTGCCGGCGAGGGTTCTGCTTGAACTTATTGTGGTACAGCTTTTTAGAGTGTCCTCTCAGGTTTGTAGTATTAGCAAGGGAGAACATATCTTGCAGCCTGGGAACGCTGTAGAAGGCGTTCAGAATCTTAAAAGTCTCAATGAGATCTCCCCGTTCCCTTCGCTCTTGTAGAGTGCTCAGGCCAAGCTCATCCAGCCGGGTTTCGTAGCTTTTATTTCTCAGCGCATTTGGCATTTTTGTAGCTCTACGTTGTACTCGTTCCAGCAGGTCAATATCCTTCTTGAAGTAGGGATTCCAGATCTGGTATGCATACTCCAGCATAGGTCGGACATATGTTTTATAAATCTTTAGGAAAAGCTCAGGGGTTATATGTGAGAAAGCTTTATTTATTGTATAGAGCAATGAGTTCGCTCTCTTCACCATAGTTATGATGTGTGCCTCCCATTTTAAATCTTCTGCGATTATGACACCCAAATCCCTGTGTGTCTTCACACTGATTAAAGCATTTCCCTGAATAGTGTATGTTTTCCTTGGGTTTTCTTTTCCTATATGAAGGACGGTGCACTTATCCACGTTGAGTGACATGACATGACATATGGAGGCGTATTAACCCAATTTTACACTTCTTTCAAAGTTTGTGTAAAAATTAGGTCATACACCTAATACATTAGCCGCAAGTTTAAAAGTTACATATCATAAAAAAATAACCCCGAAACCAACAGTCATGAAACTTATTGAGAAATTATATTTCTATTTTAGCTATAATGTATTACTATTTTTTTCAATATACAATCTTTTTCTTGATAGTATTATGAATGGGCATTCTCCTTTCAGCTCAATCGGATACCAACAAATTGTTGAAAAATGTTATGCAAATTTTGACCGGATCGGTTGTCCGTTTCCCTCATCCAGACTGGTCCAGCTGTAGCACCCCTGCCCCGCCGTTACCGTAGCCGTTGCCGTGGCTCGGGCTAGTGGGACTGCTGGGGACTGGGGCCGTGGTACGGTTGTACTGTTCATCACGATTGGAGGTATTTAGCCCGATACCCGCCACGTCGGCCACGCGTCTTGGCGAGCTCCACACTTTCAGGAAAATATTTCCATTTCCTAGGCTTGTGGCAACCTGGTCGGGTTACTTAACCGCCGAATTGCACTATATTCACTAAATTTATTATTTAATTACTATTTATTGTTGAGAAAATTTTCAAAATATATGTTGACGCTTAGAATTTAAATTTCGAATTATATTTCGGACAACTTACATACGAACATTGCACGTTGAAATAAAGCTTGTAAAAAAGATTACGATTGAATGACTTACTGAAGTTTATCATCGGTTTCGGTTGATCGGGACCATCGCGTCCCGAGGCCGCTGATCCACTGTCGTTGATGCGTTCTTGACTGTCATCATCGTCATCCATAGCACTGCCTATAAAACATTGAGTTTGTCATCAGTTGGATGTACACCGGCATAATAGGTAAAGTTCAGGTATGCTCCCAAAACAACTTACGAGGTCTGTTCAGAAAATGACCAAACATTATAAATTACGCAAAATGGAGGCATTTAGTGAGACCGCCTAGAATTACTTAGACTGACTACTCTCAAACAAAAAGTCGTGAACACTTCCAAAAACTAGGGATATTGACCGTATATGCGATTTTTGCTCAAGAAGCTCTTTGCGAATTCTATTGCAATAAGAGCTCGGCCATATCCCACGAGGAAGTACATCGGCATGACACCAGGAATAAAACCCTGTATCTCCAACCGTTCGTAGCACGTACTGCCAAGTTCCAGGCGACTAGTCGATACTTAGGCCTCAAACTTTTCAATAAATTGCCCGAAAGATTAAAAGAAATTAAAAACATCGATATTTTCAAGAGATCCATCCGAGTCTATCTGCTTAAAATCAACATGTATGCCCATAACGACTTCTTAAAATATTTTGAAAATACATAGCATCGTATCTACCCATTTAATCTAATACATATTATTTACCGTTAATTGTTTTGTTGTAAACTGTTATCATATAGTCTATGTTTTCGTAAATTGGTAAGTTTAAAACTATATATTGTATATCATCTCTTGTCTAAATTGAGTAACTAATTTAAGATTAATTACTGTCATTCCTACACAATTGTATGGTTGTATTGGAAATAAATACCTTTTACTTTACTTTACTTTACTTTACTTTTACAAAGAGAACTGATTGAGACATAAAATTGTCACAAAATATTACGATGTACCTGATATTTACTACAGTTATTCAAGTCAACATAAAAATTATTTCTTTTCTAAAAAGTAACCTTTCTCTCTCCTTCCTCTCCCAATTTCCTCTCCTCTGGCATTCTTAGTTTTAAATATAATAGTTTGTATGTAGACGAACTTGCTAATCTTTATTTCCACAAAGCGCGCATGTACCACTGCATTGTGATTTTTTATTTTTTTAACTATTTATTTATTTTAAACCAGTTGATAGGAATTCCTACACTTGGTTACTAACAAAAATTACAACATATTATTTAAATACATACAGGGTGGCGCAAAATTAATCACCCTACCTAAGGTGTTATAATTTTTGCAAATGGCGTTGTATGTCAATCATATTTGACATTTATGAACTAGACAGCTGCAGAATACAAACAGACAAGCAATGGAGCGCTATACTCCGCAAAAGCGTGGAATAATTGTGTCGATAATTTTGACTAATAATCGATCGGTGGTGTTAGCGCAGCGTGAATTTCGACGTCGATTTCATAATCGTGTCGTGATTTTATTACTGCCGGCTGGGATGATCGGGGCTTGGTGAACGTGTGGTTTCAACAAGACGGTTAAACCGCACACACAGCACGAGCCACAGTGGATATTGTGAAGGAAGCGTTTCCTGGTCGCGTAATCTCCCGTTTTGGCGATTTGGCATGGCCAGCAAGATCGCCCAGACTCCTGTCTTTGGGGCTACTTGAAGTCGCGGGTTTATGACAACAAGCCTCAGACAATCACAGCCCTTATTACAAAATAGCGTATTACATATTAGCCGTATTACAAAATAGCGTAGGTATTCTTTTAAAATGAGTTGAAAAAATGAACGCATTTTTTACTTTCCTGACGACCTATCGGAAAGGAAAGTATTGTGATCGCGCTAAAAAAAAATTTTGAGATGAAGATGGGAATATATATTTTGAGACTCCCTGAGACGATTGAGACTATTTCCAGACCGATCTCTGTCTGTATGTATGTCTGTATGTCTGTATGTGTGTATGTATGTATTCTTCCACGATAGCGCCCAGACGCTTAATCGGATTGAGCTGAAATTTGGTATATAAGCTTCTGTTAACCGTCGGAGGAACCCATTAGTTTTTGGAGTCCCTACGCCCTACGGTTGTGGTACCTCCCATACAAATTTGGGGTTCCCGGCGAAAAAATTGTTTCCGCGATAGCGCCCAGACGCTTAATCTGTCTAAGTTAAAATTTGGCATAGAAGCTTCTGTTAACCATCGGAAGAACCTATTAGTTTTTGGGGTACTTACGACCAACGTTTGGGGTACCTGCCATACAAATTTGGGGAACCTTGATTACATATTGTCCCCGCGTTCAAAATTTCTTTCTCCAATCGATAGGTATGGTCAGTGTGAATAGTCCAGTTGATTTTGGGGTCTGTACGATCTACGGTTGGGGTACCTGCCATACATATTTGGGGTACCTGCCATACATATTTGTAAACTACTTTTTCAACAGCAAAGCAAACTTATTTTCTAATAATAAATCTGTAATAGTTAGCTGCTGCGCTTTTTCGCACCTCCCCGGATACTAGTCAGGAAAGTCTTGGGGTGACACAACAGATTTTTTTTGGATGTAACTATAAAAGATAGGATAAATAAATAAATAAATAAATAAATAAATAACTATTCAATCCTGGGAGAAAAACCGCGGCACTGAGCGCTCTTCTCTTGCGCAAGCAAATATATACACAATTTCTAATTGTTTTTTGCAGTGTTTTCTCCTTTCTAATGACAATAATTTATATTATGTCGTATTGCTAAAAGAGTGAACTTTAATATAGTATAAGTATTATATAAGAATCTTATTTTATTTCTGAGAAAATTAGAATGATACAGGAAGATTTTTTTTTAATTTTGTGTAATTGTAAGTAATGTATACCTTGGATATGTGGTCAAAAAACGAAAAAATAAAGCCGTAGTGTACATCAAGAATACATGACGGACATAAAAAAAAATAGTATACGGTTTTCGTTGTAGTGATATTACTGTATTAAGGAGCTCAAACTTTGCCTTCCGAGCGTTTTACGAATAACGACTTTCGGAAAATGGGCTGAATAAGTAAATAATATTCGTTACATCTAAAATTAAAGGCCGCTATGGTCAACATCAAGAAATGGTCCAGGTAATTTAGTAATTAAAGTTTGTAGAAATCTCTTTATTTCTTGGAATTAGAACGCCAAAAATCCACTTTTCTTGCCTATCTGGAAAAAATATGTGAACGGGCTCTTAAGGAGAATATTCGATAGGAATGCGAACAGTTATAACCGAAAATCTTGCGGAAAGTCATGGAAAATACGACAAAACGGGCACAAATGTGTATCAACACTGTTGGCAGCCACTTGACGGAAACTCATATTTTCCACTTAACAGAAAAAAATGTAAAGGTCCAAATAAAGATTTCCATCACTCAAAATCATTTGTTTTTATTTAGTAAAAAAGTTATTCAAAAACAAAATTGGATGATTAATTTTGCGCCACCTTGTACATATTAAGGTACAAGGTATGAACATTGAACATCCAAGCGCAGATTTTCTAGTTTATATAGAGGAAACCAAATTTTCCAATATTTTCTATAGAAATTCTTATATAATTTTGTAGAATTTTCATATGGACAATCGAACTAATAATCAAACAAATTATTGGATAATTTCACAAATTATAGAAAGAATTGTCAATAATAGAAAGAATAAGAAATAAAAATAGTCAAGAAAGTCAATAGAGCTCCGAAAAATCGATATTGTCGAAATCCCCAGCTATAAAGGGGGTTTTTATTCAAAATACCCTGTACCTTTTTCTTAAAGTGAACCTCCCCAAGGCCTTTGATGTGTAATGGAAGTTTGTTGTAGAATAAGTAAGATTGACAGAGAAAGCTATTTCGAACCTTACTCAGTCGCACCTTAACCCGTCAAGCCCCGACTGGCCGATATCGGCCACAAACTGATTCAGCGTGACGGGCCCGTTTTAATTTAATTTGTTTTATTTTATTATGTTTTATTATGTTAATATGTTTCATTTTAATTATGGGTACAGGGGTTTGGCAGTAATTAATGTTTTTGGTGGGACAGTGTTATAATTCATTTTTTTTACTAATTTTTACTAAAATTTTTTGGGACATCAACTTGTCAATCGGCTGAGGGGCCGAGGCCTGAAGGGTTAAAATGACGCAAGTCCTCTTTCTTTCGCGTATTATGCAAATGAATATTTGAGTTAGATTAGGTTGGTTTAACCCGCTCACTCCATAACATCCGATTGGGGACATTTATGTCGGCCGCCTAAACACCGAAACGTCCGCTACCGGACAAAGCGCTCGCCGCTGCGAAAAATGCAATTTACGATTCGAAACGTCGTACTATATGCTTTCTGAGAGCGCAACGATATGGCCAAAATATCTTTAATTCAAGATTTCTGTGTGGCAATATCGAACGGCGATTTAAAAAGTGAGCATAGTCGTCAAAACGGCAGTGTCCATCGGCCACCGCCGCGGCCGCGTATAGTTCCGCGAAATGGTTGATAAAAACAGTGTTTTGTGCAGTGTTTTGTGCCATTTACTGGATAACAGTGAGTAATTTGCATTTTTAAGTAGTTTAGGCATGAGGATTAGTCAATTGAGATAGTCCATTTGCTGTTTTTCACGAATTTTTAAAGAAAACACTTCGGCGACAACAAACGGCTCGCGAAAAAATGGTTGTTATTATTTTGTAATGTTTATGAAATATCCTGATATATCGCGAAATATGACGTAATGTCGCTTTAATTTACTAACAAAATAAGTATTGCTTCATTTACATCCTAAGTTATCACATAATTAGGCGTATTTTGAACATTATATCTTGTTTTGTAATATGAATCGCGCAAAGAAACTTGTTTTGATAATTACTATGAGAGAATAAAGTGCGATTTTCCATAGTTTTTCGATGAAATGTGACTCTTTGGAGTATAGTAATTAGTTATTAGACATATAATAAGTCTAGGATAAGACAATATAATTGAAAAAATCTAACGAATTTTATATTATGAGCATTCAAAGTTTATTATTAAGTTCGGACGCAAACTCTCAAAACTTTAGATTTTTCTATAATATCAGACAAAGCCCAAAGTTCTGGTGTGATTTCTAAGAAGTGTGATGTAGTAATAAAGTTATTTTGAAAGAATTTCATATAAAAAAATACCATAAGTAGTCACAAATTAAAAATTAAAAAATTTTTTTTTTACGAGAATACATAAAATTTTTCTTGGCTGAATAAATAAATATTTTTGTATGCAAATAAGTAAAAAAAAATATCGTTTTGGTAACGCATTTAATAAAGAACATAACTGTATTTACAATTTTTGCATATTTTACGTATTTTGTGACAAAAAAATCGAAATGATTTTATAGGCGAGTTTTTTCAGTTTGCCAATTTTGTAATATTTATTCATTATTATCTTAATTGTTTTACGAGATAAGGTTGTAATGTTTTATATGTCAAATTTCAATGCGATCATTTTTCTCTTTATCTTTTTTAAATCCGTTTAGTGGTTTATAAGTTATGATCGTTTTTCTCAAGGCCGTTGACTCGCGTCGATTTTTTGCCCGAATAGGTCGCGCGCAAAAGTGATAAGTGAGTTTTTACTTCGCGAGAGGAGGGGTTAAAGATATTGCCATATGGCAATAAGCTCTCCTTTTTGTGTCTAATTTTTAAGTGCAAATAAAGAGTTTCTTTTTATTAGTATTATTATTAGATACATAATATAAAATTATAGACTTCCAAATCTACTGTCAGTTACAGCAAAATGAATGAATGAAGATGAAGCAACTCACCATTCTTTCCGCCGAAAGGAGCTCCCATCATGTTCATGATGGGTCCGTTGGGTCCCATGACCCCCATTGGCGGCGGCCCGTTCATGGACATGGCTCCACCCGGACCCATAGCTCCACCGGGGCCCATGGCTCCACCGGGGCCCATGGCTCCACCCGGACCCATGGCTCCACCCGGACCCATGGCTCCACCGGGGCCCATGGCACCGCCCAGAGGTCCATTGGGGCCACCCATCATCGGATTATTCGGTCCACCCATTTGTGGATTGCCTATCGGGTTGGCGTTCACCATGGCCGTTTGATTTTGCGCCATCTGCTCCACTTCCACTTGCGTTATAATCTACGGGAAAAATATTACTTTTGAATAATGCAGTTTGCGCATAGATTAATCAACAGTGAGGCGACGGGAAGAGGGGACTTCATTGACAATTTAATTATCGAGTTACTACAATCGCTTAGATCTAAATAAATAAAATACAAACGGACCTGCCATGGAATTCACCGACCAAAAATCGGGCCCATCATATATAATTATTACACTTCTGGTGAACGGTGGATTCCAGACTAACGACCGGCTGTGGTAGGTTTAGAACAGCTGTCTTGCCACATGTGAGCGTTCACCTTACCAACCATTCACTCCCCCTTCGAAGCCATAGAATTTGAGATGCAGAAATCGCGGTTTTAGATATTTTTTCTAGAAAGGAGTTGATTATTTTCCTGGAGAGACCAAGATCTTTAAAAAGGTGAAACAGAGATTTAGCTGGCAGGCCACGAGCGCCTACTTCCACCGCGTGAAGGTGAACAGTGAAGCCGTTCCGGGTGACGGCATTTGCGAGGTCATGGTATTTATTTAATTTGTACTGTATAACTTTGTAAAGAGTTATAAATGTATATAAATGTATAAGTGAAAGTATTACGATTATTATTATTCAATGGGCAAACGATGATATTCTAGATTCCAGCACTTCCATGATTACGGTCGAAACATTAAAGAAAATAAGCCCCTTTATTACTAATCGCCTCCAGACTTTATACAAAAATAAAATATTCCTCAGTACCTATTACTTTTCCGGTGCTGTTCTCCCTAAATGTTTATCGGTGTGGTATTATCGCAAATGGTTTTTGATCCTCTTGTCCTACCAATGTTAAAATATAAGGTTTAGTCCGTGCCCGCAGAGCAAATACCGATATAATGGTTTTGGTATTCGTTTGCCGTTTGTATATATAATTAAAGGTTTTTTATTTATTTTATAAATTACACTGCTTGCTCGAAATCTCAGGAATTTATGTCTCAAATTTTAAGTCAATTATATAGAGCAAGAGAAAAAAAGAAAAAAGTTCAACAACGACCGATATTTCATTTATATACACTTTAGCATTTCAGAAGCCAGTTATTCCACACAAAAATTTTATATTATTCATATTCATATTCATTTTATACTGGTATACAAGTCAGATACAGATTAGCAAACATTCATACATATTAGCAAACAAACATTTTATTTTAATCGTAAAGAAAAGATAAAATAAACAAAACAAAACGAAGACAAAAAACACAAGAATAATGTAAAAAGAAGAAATACAAGACAAAATGCAAAGAGATACAAACTGCAAAGAGAGAAATACTTTTAGACTTCATTCGAGTAATATTCCTCCAGTGAGTAAAACGCCTTATCTGTAAGGTATCTCTGAACCCCTCAGGCCCCGACTGGCCGATATCGGCCACAACACGATTCAGCGTGACGGCCCCATTTTAATTTAATTTTAATTTCATTTGTTTTATTTTATTATGTTAACCCCTTGCGTATGATACGACCAAATCTGGTTCTGAAACAATTATCCCTTGAGTATGATACGACCAGATCTGGTTCCGCTATTTTTTCACTTCTTTGACGTTCTCACATTCATAATATTATCTAATTGTTTTACAAAATGATATTTCAATATTCTATATTCGAAATTTCAATGCAATCATTGTGCAGTTGTTCTTTTTATGATTGGTGTAGTAGTTTCGTAGTTATAGTACTTTAAGGTCGATGTCGCCGAAAATCCTGCAAAAGAGACAGATGCATCCATGAAAATACCCATTTACTCCAACGGTTAATATGTTTTATTTTAATTATGGGTACAGTGGTTTGGCAGTAATTAATGTTTTGGTGGTACAGGGTCGTAATTCAATTTTTTTACTAATTTTTACAAAAAAAATTTGGGGCAGCAACTTGTCAATCGGCTGAGGGGCCGAGGCCTAAGGGTTAAGGCGTCTCTTAAACACGTCAAGAGATTGCGCCTGCCTAATGTGCTCGCTGAGTTTGTTGTAAACCGCTAGGCCGGCGATATAGGCTAGCATATCCGACTTGGATAATGCATGACTTACCGAATGTAGCAAGCTAAGGGATCTTGTTGGATACTGATGATGCACACCATTCACTTCAAAATCGGCTAGATTTCTGCGAACGAACAGCGCTACTTCAATTATATAAATGGACGGCAGCGTCATGATGCAGAGATCTCTAAACAGAGGTCTAGCTGGCGTATCAAGCGCCACACGCGCTATTGTGCGGACTGCACGCTTCTGCATAACGCCCTCGAAAGCCCTCTTCCTGTCGGCTGCTCGCCCCCATAACTCCGTGCCGTACGTTAGCAGTGAATGAACGTATGCAAAGTAACACATGCGCAGTGCGGATAAATCGAGAAATGAAGCGATGCGATAAGAGTGCATTGCACGCTCTTCCCAATTTATCACATATCGCATCAATATGTAGGTGCCATCGTAACTCATTGTCGATTACGAATCCCAAGAACTTTAAGGATACCTGAGTTAATTCTTCGTTATTGACGGTCACATGTATTTTGGTTTTAGTAGGTCTAAGGCTGAAATACATAACGGTGGCTTATTCAATGGCAGGCTTCAATGACAGACTTTTACTGCAGTGGAGGGAGAAATAGAGCCGATATTTGAATAAATAGATATAATATGGATAACATGAAAAATGCCGATCGGCGTGAGTGGCCACCGAGGGGTTAAACGCTTACATTTTTGTATATTACCGAATCAAACGGTTAAATCTAATATCGTCGGATAGAACTCGATTACGTCAGTGGAGATTGCATCAGAATCGATTAAATCAATTCTGTAGATCTAAATCCATTTTTATTTCCTGAATAATTTTTCGATAAGTTTTGATAAAAAATTGGTTTTCAATATTATCATTTGCCTCTCCGTGAACTATAAATTGTGCAAATGTTTCTTTTTAAAATATTCACTGCCAAAAGAGCTGTTACTTTTTCCGGTATCTGAACGTTGTGCTTTTTAGAGACGATCGTTTTTACTCTGCCACAAGACGCTTTATGGAAGGATGGAATAGTCAGGATTACCTTGCAGTGCGGTCCTTCCTGGGGTCGCGTCCAGGTGGTGTCCCGGGTGCGCGCGTGGTAGAAGTAGGACTTGCCGTCGTCCGTCTTGGTCTCCACCCACAGGTCGGGCTGCGGGCCCGGGGCGGCGCCCGCGGCCGGCCCCGGGGCGCCCGGCGGGCCGAAGGGGCCCAGGTGAGGCGGCGGCCCCAGCGGCCCAAGCGGCCCCATCATGCCCGGCGGCGGCCCGAACGGCATCCCCCCGGGGCCCCCCATCGCGCCTGTTCGACGAATCATTATTATTAAAACTATTAACCGCTCGGAAGCCAGCCTTCGTGCGCAAAAGACTGTGCCGCAACTATTTGCTCCATTTTGTCAATAAATACTAACAATATAGTTTTTTCACAAATTTCCTCTTCTTACCTAGTAATTAATCTTGTTAGTCATGTTTATCATATTTTTATATAATATATATGGGGGGCAGCCGAAACGGTTAGGAGCGGATCTGTCAAACGACGCAAAATGCCTATAGGCACTGTCGGCGTCCGACGGATTAATACTAATCAACGGATAAACAATGATACGCCTGTATCCTTTAATAGCCGATTTACACTCTCGCCTCGCACCTCGTGTCCGTGTCTCGCCTCGCGTGATCTCGTGGTGCGTGCGAGCTAGCACCTATTAGCGCAAGAGCCAGCGACAAAAAAAGTGGAAGAGTTTTGGAAAAGCTGATACTTTCAGATCAGACAATATTTGGCCATAGAAGGCTAGGTTTTGGGACACCTAGCACTGGCGTACTAGGAAAGGTGTAATTTTAATTAATATCTCAAAGTGTTTTGGAAAGCTGAAAATTCATCAGTAGACAGTAGATGCAATAAAGAACTCGAAACATACGGTCAGACTGCTTCATAATCAAACGCGTGGCGTCAGCATCTCCATACATGTCACGCATCGGACTATGACGTATCGGTCTACTGTGCTGTGCAATATAATGGTAAGGACATACTGAAGCCACGTGTTAGATTATGAATCAATCTGACCATTTGTTTCGAGTGCTTTATTGCATCCACTGTCTACTGATTAATTTTCAGCTTTTCCAAAACACTTTAGGGGTACTAATTAAAATTACATCTTTTCTAACACGCCAGCACCAGGTGTCCCGAAATCTGGCCTGTTGACTGTAACCCGGCATTCTACGGCCAAAATAGTGTCTGATCTGAAAGTATCAGTTTTCCAAAAGTCTTCTTTGTCGCTGGCTCCCCACTATTCGTCGCAATGTCCTTTGACTCGAGCCCAAAAAACCGCTCCCGACGCAAGCTGCGAGACGAGGCGCGAGTGCCCGTTTACACTCTCGTCTCGCACTTCGTCCCGCGCCTCGCCTCGCGCGAGAGTGTAAATCAGCTATAACCGTTGAGTCCATTTCTGAATGTTGTAGTAATGCCTTTATTGATGAAGCCAATGAACCTTACCGCCTCAAACTGAACTGAACGGGGTTAATGACAGTTTTGAAGATGTTCCTATTAGTACAGATTTAGTGGAATAAACCTTAAAAATGCTAAATGCTGAATCTGCCCTGATATCAGACAAATTACCGGCTTTGCCCTGGAGGCAATTTGTAAACCAGTTGAGTTGTAGGGATGAAACAATCCTCTGGATATAAGCTAGATGGAGCAGAACTGCAAGTCGTGCGCTCGCAGATCCATAGTAACGATTGACTTCAAGCAAAATAAGCACAACAAGCATGAATCTTCACGCTGACGATTAGTAGATATTTGCAAATCCACTAACTCTGAATGCTGAAAAATGTGTTGTCCTTCATCTTGGGAAAAAGAACGCTAGGCAGCCATACATTCTAGAAAAGAGCCGTTTTTGAGCTGTGAAATCAATCACGAAAGGATCTTGGCGTAGTAGTCACCGAAGATTTAAAATGGTAAGAAAATGTGACCGCAATAGTAAGGAAGGCAATCTATTGTTCCTCATTCGGAAAGATTTTTACCATATTAAAGCTATTTTTGAACACGCCTCTCAGATCTAGAATCCATTCTTTAGAAAGGATATTGATCTTCTAGAGAAGGTCCTGTGAAGAGCGGTTAAAATGCCTTTCAACTTGAAGCATATAAAATACAAGGAAAGATTGGCGGCTCTCGGTTCGATCACTCTGGGCATCGTGGGGTTTGGGGTGACTTAATCGAGTCGTAAGATCTTGACTGCATCGTATGACGTTCCTGGGCTGCAGACCAACTACACCATGAACACTTAACATACATCGGCTTGAGAATCATCTGAAACTCATGCGTCAATCATTCCATTCAAAACCTTAGAAACATTTCCTCAGCAGTAGTCGTAAACGAATGGAATGCTCTCCCTAGTGAAGTGATCAGTGCCAAAAGTGTGGATGTCTTTAAAATAAACTGGACATATTTCACAAAAACTGTAATGCAAGAACGGACTCAGGCTCATCAGCTTAAGCTGCCTGACTGTTAAATTTGTATATATAAAAATTCAGCCTGCATATGTTTGTGCTCGCTTAACTCGAAAATAATCAGTCGATTGACTAAAAATTTTGAGAGGACGTTGCAATTGGAATACACGGACAAAAGTCTTCCCGCACCAGTGAAGTCTTCAGTGCGCTTCCCCATTTCCCATTCGTTTCATATCAGACTGAGCCACAAATAGAGTTGTCAACTACAACGGGCTTACCTGTCACCTCAGGAAGTTTTAACGATTAGTCGTTTTATCTCCCGTGAAGTGAACACATAAGACTTGGACAAAACTTTCAACCGTCAAGCTCCGCCACATACCCGTAAGAGGCCAACGCCTTATCCGCGTGATAACCAGGTATGTTACCCAGCGGGCTTACACTCGCGCCCTTACTTCCAGTTCCAACCAGATTACTAAGGTCTCTCGACTGGTTACAAGTTCGAGGTTGCTTGCGCAGTTCTCTCCCTTACGAAGCGGTGTAAACCGAATCTATCGCAGACCACGGCATCCTTTGCCCGGTTCTTCCACCCAGGATCGGGTAGCCAATGGTCGTTTCAAGAGCAGTCGTCGTAAGGTCCGCAACCACCACCGCTCTATAGGAAACAGTACTGCTTCCAGACTCCCCCGACTGTTAGTTAGAGTGCACAATCGATTGGCTTACGCCGCACGATGCGTAGACCGTCCAGGAGCGCCAGAAGGTTGACTCCTAGGGGAAACTAGCCTAAAGGCCAGAGTCCTACCTGGGCTACGAATTCCTTGCGTGGAGGCCGTCGGATGGGTGTTGACCCGTGAGTGTAACCAACCCTGAACAAAATGGGTCTTCGTGGCCAACTCAGCAAGGGCCCATTAGCTCCCCAAGACTGAGCCACAGCAAAGAGTGATAATAATAATGCTAATGAGAAAAGACCCAATTCCACATTACATATATCTAATTTGGAAGTTCTGTGTTCTTTCTACTAGCCTACAAAGTCCATGTATGTCTAGTACTTGAATATGCATTCCTGATATGAAGTCCATATATTATGGGAGACATCAGGCAGTAGGCAAATAGGTCACTACATTCCACCGCTACAATTACAAGAATGGCTACATTTACCAAAGCTGGTGGTCAGAAGCGAGTGAGGAAATGTCATTGACTCATAACAGCTGTAAATCGCTATCATCTGTAATTTTCCTTGACCAAAACCATAATCTGCGCTGACATCACTTTAAACTCGACAAGGAGATATTTGCCTCGAACCCTAAGACATCTTTCATGAGCAATAGTGCGGTGAAAAGAGACTGGAAATATTATGGCCATAAAACTCGAGTGGTTTATAATAAGCTGTATGCACTCACCGGGAGGCGGCCCCATAGGTCCCCAGGGGTGCTGTTGAGGGTCGAAGGGCGGCATCTGCGCGGGCGGCCCCTGCGCGCCCTGGCCGGGGGGGCCGTGGCCGGGAGGGCCGTGGCCGGGGGGGCCGTGTCCGGGGGGGCCGAAGCGGCCCTGGTGGGGCGGCCCCTGCTGGGGTGGCCCGCGGTCGCCGTTGCCGCGCCCGCGGAACTGGAACTGGCCGCGTCCGCGCGGCGGCGGCCCGCCCAGGCCGTAGCCGCGGCCGCGGAAGCGCATGGAGCCGCCCGGCGGCCCCCCGCCGCCCCCCCCACCGGGGCCTCCTGCTCCCCCTCCTCCCCACGGCCCGCCGCGACCGCCGCGTCTGAACGAAACAAAAAGGCCATCGTGCATTTGAGTTCCTTCAAGTTTTAATCATATTCTTCCTAGTGTTTAGGATTATTTATTAAATTTGAGACGTATACGATTCTCACAAATTATTACAAAGTACCCGGACTAAAGAATATTTACAAATTCAACGTCGACACAACACTTTAGAGTTCACATCGAAAAACTTATCAATATATTAGGACCTTGCATTGAAAACTTCGATTTCCTAATAGTATTTCTTAGGACATCGAAGTTTTCTAGTCATTTTCTAGTCATTTACCAAATTGCAAAATACTTCATGTCAAAGCGTCATCATTAGGCTTCAATTATCATTTCGTTGAAGTTTCAAAAACGGTAATTTTGTTAGCTTCGAAGATGTCGAAATTTGAGCCGACAAAACGTCATTTGCGGGAAGCAATACTTTTCTGCTTTCATCTTAAGAAAACTGCCGCAGAATGTCATAGATTGCTGCTGGAGGCTTACGGGGAATTTACTCCGACAGAAAGGACAGTTGAGACTTGGTTTCTCCGATTCAAAAGTGGTGATTTCGACGTGCAAGACAAAGAGCGCCCAAGCCAGGAGCAAAAATTTAAAGAAGCCGAATTGGAGTCAATACTTCATGAAGATTCGAGTCTGACGCTGGAATAGATAAGTGAAGTGTTTAATGTTCATCCATCAACCGTTTTGAGACGTTTAAAATAGATGGTAAACATTCAAAAGTAAGGGCATTGGGTTCCTCAAGAGTTGAAGCCAAGAGACATCGAAAGACATTTCATGACTTGTGAAATGCTCCTTCGCCGTCAAAAAAGAAAAGGTTTTCTCCATCGAATAATCACCGCCGACAAAAAGTGGATCTTTTACGAGAACCCCGTAAATGCAATAAATATCGCTCGTATCCCGGTGAATCACTTCCATTGACCTCAACAGCCACGCCGAAGAGGAACATCCACGGATTCTAGATAATGTTTTGCATTTGGTGGAACCAAAAGGGTGTCATCTATTACGAGCTGCTGAAACCGGCAGAAACCATTACGGGCGATCGCTATCGAGCTCAGCTCAAGAATTTGAGCGATGCTGTGACGATAAAACGGCCGGAATAAGCTAAAAGGCACGACAGGGTAATTTTCCAGCATGACCACGCTCGACCACATGTCACGATGCAGGTCAAGAACTTACCCTCACCCGCCGTACTTCCCAGATATCGCGTCATCCGACTACTATTTGTTCCGGTCAATGGCCCATGGCCTTTCCGAGCAGCTGCAACGCAACACGGCCCATAGCCACGCGACTGACAGAACACATCAAAGCTGTTAAAAACGTTCAGCGAGAAAAATCGGCGATCTGCGATCATATATTGGATAGCGGAAGTAACCACTGGATGCAGTTTTAAAATCCCATTGTGCTATCCAAGGAACAATTCTACTTTCCTCGCATGATCCGGGAAGCCATTGAAATAAGAAGAACCCCGAACTTCAATAGAGACAGCGGTTACAAACTCTCTTCTACGTGGAACCCTCTTCTTAAAATGTTCCCGACGCCGAACGCCGAATGCAAAGACGTAAAACAGGATGCAGTGAGTGTTGTGTGAAAGACGGATTTTCAAAATTCCCGCGCTCTGAGCCCGGCCCCCCACCACCGTTATAACCTACGCAGTGGCGGCAGCGGTATGCAGCCTACCCGCAAAACAACGGATTGACAGCTCTTCAGTCTACCCTGGACTACGGCAGCTGCAACGTCACCGAAACGTCGGGTGCTACAAATTTCACGCGGTAAATTCGTTTTCTATCCTATTTATAATGGGAAAAATTGTTTCGCTCAACAAGTAAGAGTCTGGAACGAATTATGCTCATTGTGATAGGTTCCACTGTACAAGGAAAATAAGCTTTTATTCATCAAAATTGCAGTGACGAGGAAAAGTGACCTCTCCTGAATTTATTTATTTATTTATTTATTTGCAGCTGTTGTTATACAAAACATATACAAAAAAAAACATGAACAACGAGATTAAAAATTAAAACTGTAAATAGACAAAGACTATGAAATAAAGCTACAAACGCTGCAAATTAGGGGTATCCTCAGGATATCTTTTATCCTGGTTTTCAGGACACACCTATTAATTATTGGTACATATATGATATTAAAATAAAATAACCAAATCAAATAAATCTTAAAATAAAAAATCCAAATAATCATAATCAAAAAAAATTTTTGATTTTTAAACATCACCCGACTATATTCACCACGCAGATTTCGAATTTGCAATAATCTTTTGTCGGCCTCAATAAATAAGCGAGGTATAGGCATTCAAAGTTTTCATTTAATGTCGACCACACGGCTATTTTGTTTCGGAGGAAGTGTCATAAAAATAGTCAACATATCGCGTCTTCTCTAATATCGATAACAATTTGCGATATTACGAAAATTATGACATGGTCGTAAAAAAACATATCGGCGACATTTAAAAAAATGGGACTATTTTTGAGGTTATTTTTTATGTCTTTGCATTTTGATAACAAAAGGTATCCTGAAACAACACAAAATTCTTAGATATGGAAACATCACCGCACGCAAAAAGTTTTTTTTTTAATTTTGTGCGAAATTCGAAAAAAAAACGCATGCGCGCGCGCTTTGATAATTTGTTTTTTTTTCGAGGTTTTTACAAAATTACTTGGTTTTGATGATTAAAGTTAACTTGATAGAAGTGAGTTTTTTTAATATTAAACTAACATCGCAGGCAAAATGTTTTTTTCAAATTTTGCAATTTTCGAAAGTTTGAAAAAAAAATCCCTGCGGCTTTTATAATATTAACCCCTTGAGTATGATACGACCAAATCTGGTTCTGAAACAATTATCCGTTGAGTATGATACGACCAGATTTGGTTCCGCGTTTATTTCACTTCCTTAACGTTCTCATATTTATTCATAATTATCTAATTGTTTTACAAAATGATATTTCAATATTCTATATTCGAAATTTCAATGCAATCATTGTGCAGTTGTTCTTTTTATGATTGGTGTAGTAGTTTCGTAGTTATAGTACTTTTAGGTCGATGTCGCCGAAAATCCTGCAAAAGAGACAGATGCATCCATGAAAATACCCATTTACTCCAAGGGTTAACATGTGTTAGCGATAATCTAAAACATTTGGACAGTTTTCAAAGTTTTTACGAAATGACTTTCCGATGACAAACCTGAAACAAACGAAATTTCAGGATACCTTTTGTCATCAATTGATACCGCAGTCATTGAAAAACCTCGAAAATAGTCCCCTTTTTTAAATATCGCTGAGATATGTATTTTTCCGATCGTTTTTTTATTAAAATATTTCGTTTAATCTAACAGCCTTACCAATAAACGAGTTGTAAAATTTATACCTCTGTTATTACTAGGTATAAGAAAATCTGTGACCAATAAACGCGGTATAGCTTACACCACTGATCATCTCGGGTATAAGCATGGAATAGTGGTACTGGATTTCCATCCGCTCTATAACTCCGCTATACCACCCCTAGGCCAGGTATAACAGCGGTTTAACGGAGTATTAACTTAAAAATGGCCGACCGGCGTAACAGCTGTTTCAAACTGACAGCCACCTGACAGCCGCGGACGTGAAGCTTCTCGTTCGCGAATCGTGCGCTTTCGTTGTAATAACCGTGTTACGACGAGGATACGCCTTTTATACTGCTGTGAAATCCTGCGTTTTAGCCTAATAATGGATTTTGACGACGTGGATGATATGATCGATCTGGATTTATTGGAAGAAATCGAAATGCGTCGTGATAGGCGACCAAAAATTTACAAATTGCGATACAACCCGTTCGATTTGGATGATTACAATTTTAAAACTAAATATCTTTTCACTAAGCCATATGCCGCAAGAATCATCGATATCCTGAGAGCTGACCTGCAAAATGTCGACGGCAACTGTTCACGATTGAGATGGAAATACCACTATTATTTCGATCAGCATTCGCGTAACAAAACAACGGGCAAGGGCTTTCTGACAACAAAAAGTGACATTTCATGTGCATTTCATGCCGCTTCAATTGGCCACACTGCTTCCAAGTGGGCGTTGCCATGCTAGAAATATGACTTGTCTTTGGTTTCAGGGAGTAGTTATAACCGCGTTACAACTGTTTTATTGGTCACGATTTTACAACTTCGTTATAACTCGGCTATACTGGGTATAACAATAACAAGGGTTTAACGCGGTTATAAGATCATTTTATTGGTAAGAGTGTAAAACTGCAAACTACTTCTGTAATATCGCTAATTGTTATCGATATTACGATATGGTCGACTCTAGTCACGACACTTATCGAATATGTTCCCAGACGGGATGTAAAACAAAATGGCGGTGTTTGTTGACATTGAATATTCAAAGTTCGAATGCCTATATCTCGGTTATTTATTGAGACCGAATCTATCGTCTTTCAGATTTAGCTATCAAATTATCGAATCTATTTGTATGTATTTTTTATTTTTAGTTTGGCCTGTTTATTTACATATAAAATTTAATCTTTCAATGCCAATATCTCACTTATTTATAGCGATATTATAGCGACATAATTATCTGCCAGATTTAGCATTAAAATGAGACAATCTATTAGTGTATTTTTATATTTGTTTTTGGTGAGAGGTTCCTATACTGCAGTTAGGAATTATTGCAGTATAGGAACCTTTCTCGGAAATCGAAAAAATAAAGAAATACTACTAGATTCGATCATTGTAATGCTAAATGTGAAAGAAAAAAGCTTCGGACGTATTGCTCTGTCTTCATATTCACGTATTGCTCTGTCTCGTTCGCTTGGACTAATTTTAGTTTTAGTTCTCAAAGCAACGCAATCGGGCCCATATCATGCATAAAAATAAAATTACAGAAAAATGTGCACATCACAACAATCACCAAGTACGAATTCCACCAATCGGTATAACTGCAGTATAGGAACCTCTCCTGGATTGTTGATTTATAAACGTCATCTGACTATATTCACAACGCCTTTTTTTTGCCTGCGGCGCTGATAATATTGCCATGTGTTAGCGATCATCTAAAACAATTGAGCAAGTTTTTACGAATTGACTGTGTATTGATGACTAAAGGTAACCTGAACAAACGACATTTCACGATATCTTGCGATTAATATGCAGTCATTGAAGAGACATCGAAAATAGTGCTCATTTTTTTAAGTTTTGCGAAAATATGTATTTTTTCCTATTGTTTTTTTTTCAAATATTTTGTTTAATCTAAAAACTCTGCAAATTGTCATAATTTCTGTAATATCGCTAATTGTTATCGATATTACGATATACTCGAATGTGTCCCAAACGGTATGTACAAACAAAATGGCCGCAACTTTCTCAACATTGACATGAAAATTTGGAACGCCTATATCTCGCTATTTATTGAGACCAAATAAATATTATCGCAGATTCGGAATCAGCGTGGTGAATATAGTCTGTTGACGTTAAAAAATCAACGGTATTATTGCAGTATAAGAACCTCTTCTAGATTGTTGATTTTTTAACGTCAACAGACTATATTCACCACGCTGATTCCGAATCTGCGATAATATTTATTCGGTCTCAATAAATAAGCGAGATATAGGCATTTAAAAAAGCGCCAAACCCATACATTTTGGCGGTAGGTTAGATTAGTTTTTTTTAAACAAAAAAGTTTAAAAAAAAACATTTTTTTTTAATATGTAAATTTGGTTTTGAAATTTTACGCACCGAAGCTTTTTTCTTTCACATTTAGCATTACAATGATCGAATCTAGTAGTATTTCTTTATTATTTCGATTTCTGAGAAAGGTTCCTATACTGCAATAATTCCAAATCAACAATCTAGAAGAGGTTCCTATTCTGCAATAATACCTGCAGTCATTCCGAAGTGACTAAAGCGCATAAGATTTGAAGACATAGGTATCAAAAACCTCATCAAAATAAGCATTCTTACACTGTTGGTTTGTATAGAACAATAAGCATCTAACAGTTTCAAAATAAACAACGCTGTTTATAGAAAACAAAGTTTCGTTTGTTTTGAAAGTTTTTACGTGCGTTACACGGAAGCCATGATACGCGCTGTCACAACCGTCAAAGCGTACGTTTTTCAAGTCGAATTTTCGTAAAAACTCACCGGAAACCGCCTCTGTTTCTATTCCCGCGGAAATCATCGTCGAAATCCGCGTCTTGGTCGAAGCCCTCCTCGAAATTATTGTCCGAGAGCCCGTCCTGATCCATAGCGCCGGGTGGCTGGCCCATGCTCATTTCAGCCATTTGCGGATCGGACGGTTCCGCATATTCATCCGCCATCACAACACAACAACAATTAAAACACTAAACGGATCACATAAACTTAGTTTCTTTACACGAAAAGTGCGATTATTCGGTAGAATCGCAAACAAAACGACGCTACAGCGATTCGGGCATGTATTTTTTCGCTAATATGGCCGCCAATGCCGCCGCCATCAAATAACAAAAACGGCGTTGCCAACAAATCCTGTCAGAAATTACGAACATGCAGACACCAGCGGAATATTTTTGAACTGTTTCCGAAATATTACTTTTCGTAGCAGTAAAGGAAAATGGCTAATTTCGTACCCAGTTACAAAGTTTGTTGTCACACTTTGCCACACACCAAACGAAAGCTAACTAACCCCTCGATCGCTGACGTTTGAATTGTAGTGTCTCTTAGAGAACGAGAACAAAAATATAGCGTTTCAGGAAAACGACGATTACTCCGAAACTACTATACGGATCGTATAAAGAAAACCTGTTTTATGTTCCTGTTGAAATTTGCTATTAGATAAGTGTAACGTCGTTTCGTAAAGCAATAAGCATTATTCAGAATTATCTGTCAAAGTTGTGGTACAGAAAAAAAACTTCCTTGCCCAACATTTCTATGTTTTTTCTGGAAATAAATCACCCTATGCAAGGAATTGTGAATACTTTTATAATAATTATTAATATGCTTCATCCAACCTATGACTTCGTTTTACTTATACCCATACAAAAATAAAAAAAATATTCGGTGTTGAAAATCAGCCGACAGCAACCAGCCGCGTCGAATGGCGATCTTCAATCATAGACTAAAAAATGGCGACTGTATGAAAAATAATGAACCAACTAGTTAACGACAGAGAATCTTCTCCTCTTTTCAATCTATCGATGCTAAGCTGAAATAAATTGCTGAAAAAAAAACAGTGGTGATATGCATAATATTTTTTTAGTATTTTTTTATAAAATACCTTTACAATATTTTAACAGGAATGTTTTAACAATTTTACTTCACAATGTTTTAACAGAACAGGATGAGTTTTTTTATTAATGACATCCTCGTAGTGGGTGAATCATTACGAACAAGTGAGCAACTTTTGTTTTAAAAAAATAAGAAAAACTAAAGCTTTTTTTTGAGATTTCGAAAACAATAATTATTTGTAAAAGTATAAGATGCATTACGCACGCTGCGCCATCTATCGGTAGGATAAATATCACGAATAAACAATATTCGCAATATATTACCTACCGCTAGATGGCGCAGCGCTCTCAACTCGTGTTAAACTTTTATTTAACAGTAAATTTATTCAAATTTACAAAAAAAAACAGAAATGTTTATCAAGTGTTGCTTACTTGCTCGTACTGATTCACCTACTACAAGGATGTCACTAATTATAAACTTACGGTGTAGAAAACATAACGAACTATCAACATAATATAAACCATTAATAGTAAAATTAACTGCATAGAGTGAGTATTTTTATCTTATCCGAAAATAACGCGGTAAATAAATTTATGAATAAAAAGAAACAGCCAATAGAGATGGATAATCCGTATGCGGGTGTCCGGTAAGATGTTGTGCCTGGGCCATCGGCGTTCTTTTGTTTTATTTTGGGGTTGCTTAACCCCTCAAGCCAAACCACTGTACCCATAATTAAAATGAAACATATTACCATAACAAAACATAATAAAATAAAACAAATTAAATTAAAATAAAATTAAAACGGGCCCGTCACGCTGAATCAGTTTGTGGCCGATATCGGCCAATCGGGGTTTGAGGGGTTAAATAAGCAAGACAGATAGATACTGACAGTGTGGGTGGCAGATAAGATTTTGCGCCTGGGCCGTTTTTATTCCTTCGTTTTACGTTGGGGTGTTATGAGTGTTTTCTGTTTTCATGTAATAATTGTTTTTACTTTTTGTCTGTGATAATGGAATTGATTGGTTGTTGCTTTACGATGGGATTTTAATTTACCTGTGGACTCAAATAAGGACTTGTAATGAAGCCTAGATACATAATAAACCCTATTTAACTAAAATATTTCAAAAAATCATCTACAGATATGTACACAATTTCCGATGTGTCAAATAATATGTGGATTAATAAGTTGAACTTTGATATTATTACGTGTTTACACAAGAACAATTAATTGCTATAAGTCCATATCTGTTACAGTCTGGACCTTTCATACAACAATGCACACTGTCCTTTGATGTGTAAGGCTAACAGCGCACAGCGGCAAAATTCCGTACGTTTTATTTTCGGAAAATCTGTGAATTTTAGAATCACACGGTGGCACGGGCACTGCGGTAAAAAATAGTCCGGATTTAAATTCTGTAGATTGCTATAGCTTTTCTGCGGATTTTATTTATTTAATTAAGTCCATAAAAATACATTTAATTACAAAAACATTCTTTCTTAGCCTAATATTTCATAATTAATTAAACAGTTTTCCAATTTACTTCCTAACTCGGAAAGAGATTCAGAAATGTTAGTTTTTGGTTTACCACCTCACTAGGAATAACCTGTATCGAGGTGGTACCAACAGAAATCGTATATTGCCTGCCGAAAGAGCATGATATATCCGATCATAGGTTTTTATTTTATTTTATTATTTTTTTTCAACTTTATATTGTAATGGTATTTACATTTAATAATTACAAGGATGGAGGTAGTTGCTTTATTCTAAAATTTTTAAAAAATTGAAGAGACCAAATTAAACGGAAGGTATTCTAGTTCAAATATTCATAAATAAATATTCTTACATCTAATTTTGCCGATTTTTGACATACTTTAGAGTTATATATTGGAGACTTGCGCAAGAAACGAATGGCAAAGAAATCCGAAAATTCCATTGCTGTGCGCATACAAATTAAATGCGTTTTTTTCATGCAGCGTGGAAAAACGTACCGCAACGCACCGCACCGCAGTGCGCGCCCGGCCTAAACCAGTTTTGTAGATCACTGTACGAATAGCAAACTAAATCAGCGCAAAAGCTACAAATTTGTCTAGCGGTTCTTCGTATTGTATTTTTGGGTGCTGTAATAACTACTATTGCATTTGCAATGCAACTACTATTACATTACAACCCTGAACCAGGCCCATTTTCAACGAACATGAGTTAAATGGATTTATTTTTTCAGTCGAGTTTAGTATTTGAAAAGAAAAAAAATAAAATCAATGTTTTATAAAAAATATTATGACCACTTTCAAAATTACATAATAGTTTAATATTTATATAGGCTAAAGAATTCTTATATATTTCTCATGTCACATATATTTCTCATATATTCTCATGTCACATAAATTTCTCATATTTGACATATATTTCTCATATATTCTCAGGATGATATTTCTCATATATTTCTCATATATTCTCATATATTCGAGGATGAGCGAATTCATGCACCGGAATGAGTACCTTGGAGTATCAGTTCAAAAACGCTTCATGCGTGGCGTCTCGGGCTGCCTCGAGCACAATTCTCTCCTGGCTGCTGCCATCAAGGATGCGAGACAGCACGAACGCCAAATCAATGTATGCTGGCTCGACCTAGAGAATGCCTTTGGGTCAGGCCGACACAGTCTCCTCCACTTTGCACTCCGCTGGTACAACTTCCCACCAGTCGTGCGTGACATTGTAGCCTCCTACTACAACTGTCTGACTTTCCATGTTAAAACGCAAGAATGGACTACCCGCTCTATGCCATATTCAATTGGACTATTTCAGGGCTGTTGCCTCTCCCCGACGATTTTTAATATAGTTTTTAATATACTGCTGGAAAGCCTGACCCAGTTTGACAGGAAGTGGGGCTACCGTTTTAAAACAGACGGCCAATACACCTCGTCGTGCCTCGCTTTTGCCGACGACCTAACTTTCATCACCAGAAGCCCCAAGCAGCTTTCCCTGCTATTACAGAAAGTGGAGCTTTTCTGCGACTGGTCAGGCTGTATAAAAGTGAAGCCCTCCAAATGTTTTTGCCTTGGACTCGCCCGCATGGGCACAAAATTTACATCCTATGACCCCAAATTGGTCTATAAGGGCTCTAATATCTCCCTTATAGACCCAAACAATCATTTCAAATTCCTCGGCAGAAAAATCACCCATCAGGGAAAAGACGTCTCGGGCGATCATGTTATAGAGCATTTCAAAAGTTGCCTGGCGAAAATAGATGCCTTGCTAATTTCTGGCCCTCGTAAGGCCTGGATCTATGACAATTATCTAACGTCACATTTGTCATGGCCCTTTCTTATTTACGATTTTACCAAAACCCAACTGTCCCGTCTAGATGCGCTGGTGACAGCTAGTTTAAAATCCTGGCTGTCCTTAGCCAAACCAGCTGACCCCTCGACTCTCTTCAGGTCCAAACAACATTTTGGGCTAGCGATTAAACTGCCCTCTCTGCTCTACGCCAACTCCAGAATAACCAAAAATTCGATTCTGTGCAATTCCAAAGATCCGGCAATATCGAAGCACGTAATAAGTGGCCGTAGTGATTCAAATGATCTACAAGCCCGCGTAGACTTCCACAAAAAGTTCCTTACTGGAATCAGCCAGAATGGCACTGGTCTGGGGTATGGCAGTACAACCACGAGCGACGTGGACTTGAAGAAGTCTCTTTTGCGGGGAGATTACGACAGCAAGAGTATGGCTCATGCTATTGGCCTTCAATGCCAGAATGATTGGACAACAATTGGGGACTTTTGCATTCCGCCTCCAATGCACTGGAAGGTAATGCTCTATGACTGGACGCCAGAGATGCTGAAATTTTATTTGAATGCCTTTCAGCATACACTTCCAGACCCCAGTAACCTCGCTCGTTGGAGCTTTGCCGAGAATAGTTCTTGTCCCCTCTGTAGCAATACCCCTTGCACAGCTAGACACATTCTAGCTGGCTGCAAGGTGGCCTTAGATCTAGGACGGTACACTTACCGCCATGACAAAGTTCTCGCTGTTATTCGCGAGGTAATTAGTCTCTCAGTGGCTCGTGCCAACAAGGGTTTGACAGTATCCTCCAAACCCCCAATACAGTTTGTTCGGGATGGCTCTAAAGGCAAAAAACATTTAACTACAAAATCTTTCTCAATAATCGAGAAAGCTACAGATTGGATTCTGGAGGTTGATTCGGTCTCTAAGCAGTATAAATTCCCTGAAAGTCTCGGATGCACAGCCCTCCGTCCAGATATAACTCTTTACTGTCTATCTCGGAAGGTGGCTCTTATTGTAGAATTAACTGTTCCATGGGAATCAAATATCCCAAAAGACCACGAGTACAAATTAAATAAATACCATGATCTTGCAAATGCCGTAACCCGGAACGGCTTCACTGTTCACCTTCACGCGGTGGAAGTTGGCGCTCGTGGCCTGCCAGCTAAATCTCTATTTCACCTCTTTAAAGATCTTGGCCTTTCCAGAAAAATAATCAACTCTTTCTTAGAAAAAATATCTAAAACTGCGATTTGCGCATCTCAAATTCTATGGCTTCGAAGGGGGAGTGAATGGGTGGTAAGGTGAACGCTCACATGTGGCAAGACAGCTGTCCTAAACCTACCACAGCCGGTTCGTAAGTCCGGAATCCACTGCTCACCCCCCAGAAGTGTAAAAAATAGTATTATGATGGGCCCGACTCCGGTCGGTGAATTCCATGGCAG
Source organism: Micropterix aruncella (assembly GCA_944548615.1). Lineage (NCBI taxonomy): Eukaryota > Metazoa > Arthropoda > Insecta > Lepidoptera > Micropterigidae > Micropterix > Micropterix aruncella. Next base: position 13,750,848 of record OX155974.1, on the reverse strand, counting down.
CTCCGTTTGTATTTATTATTATTTTACACACCCATATTTTACAGGCCAAAGAATATATATACATATATTTGATGCTTCCTGTGGATTTCATCATAAATTGATGGTGGATTCGCAAACCAATGGTGTCGCTCATTTGTCGCTTATTTTTGCGCATACATTGATTTTAGTTTATTTCGTTCATTTTATCACCCTCATCATATACGAGTATAGTACAATTTTAAAAATGAACTTCACACAAATTAAAAATATTTTTGTTATTTTTTTACTTTTGCTTTAAGTAGAACTCTCGATTTAGTTTCCTGTAATACGGCAAAAGCCTATTTCAACATTATAATTGTTGCTTTTTTATAATTAATTAATCATTTTTTCAGCTACAGTGTTAATACTAGCGAAGCACTTATATACGTGATATTATATCGATCCTCTTGTGTGTTGAAGATGGATGGATTGGATGTGGAGAAGGTAGGACATTTGGGATAGAAAACGAGGTGGTCATGTAGTAACGCGTTTTATAGGTGGTTTATGGGTCGTACCCAGCGATCCTCCTTTTTCCTACTTATGAACCCTAAAAAAATCTGTGGATTTGATTGCATCCGAATATATATCCGAATTGATTGATTACTCGTCATATCTATATGTATATTTTGGATTTTGTTTGTTTGTTTCTACTCTTTATATCCATAATATATTGTACGATTCTATATAATGATATGAAATAAAATATGACTTACGACTACAAATAAGCAAAATATGATAGAAAAATCCGTTGTCTGTAAAGTCGGGTTACTGACGATAGTTGACATTCCATCAGTATTTTCTTATGACAACGTCATAAGAAAATACTGATGGAATGGTGGCATTTTTCAAAAGAAAATTTTAATTTTATTTGTTTGATAGATATTTTGTATTGATATAGAGAAGGAGGTGAATGGAAATCACAATTGAATTGATCAAGTTTCATTTATTTGTACGCATAAATACAATTATGTCAAGTTTTTTTTTTCACTGCACTTCATACCTGATGAAAACATGTAAATGTATTATTGTATAGCAGCTGTCCACGCGGACGCATCGCTCACTCAAGTAGGAGAGAGACAGATGTCGAACGCTGCCGAACGCGGAGGCCGATTGTGCCTCTTTGTCGCTCGTTCCGCGCTCTCGCTTGCACTTCAAGCCCTAAATGGAACGCCTCAGAGCGATGTAACGCCGCATGAGTCATGTTTTTTCGTGCGTGCAGCCGGCACCATCGAATTATAAGACGTTGTCACGTCAAAATAGAACGCCTCATTCTGTTCCTTTGTTGGAAATCTTCGCCGATTTGGATATTTATGGCTGACTAAAACGGTTTATTCTTGCAACTAAAAGTCGATCTTTCTTTTGCGCCAGTAGCTAAAAAGTCGATATTTCAAATTCTTCTTCTTTAATGATGTCAGTTGGTTATTATAAACTAACACACAGAAATATAAACATATCACAAATTAACCTATATTACGCCGCAATGCTAAAATGGCGAAAATATTTCACAAGATTTGCATGCGCAAATCTATATCATATACATGATATAGACAAATGTAATCCTATGCAGAGAACTTCATCTCAACATATTATTATGTTTTATTTACAATTCTCTCGTTACCTAATAAAATTACGAAAAATCTAAAACTTTTGTTTGATATTGATGAATCTTTAAAAATATTGAGATATCAACATATAAAAGCACCATTTGCTAGATTTTAAAATAATGGTCCACTTTTGATTGAGTTCTATGTATTTGAAAAAATAATTCATGTTTCAACGGGCAACGGCTAATATATTGCAAAGACTGTTTTGCTTTTTCGGAATATAGTTTTTGTGTATTATTTCACATTACCTGGCAACGCCGGTTTTCTTCCTTCATCTTCTTCAATTTTTTTGTTTCGAATTTAAAATTTAGAGCTTTAAAAAATCTTAACTGCCAGCCAATATTTTTTTGTTTTGTTTCTTCCTATTTCCTTAGCATCGAAATTTCAAAATGGCTTGAAAAAATGTAACAAACGGAAAAAACGATGTTTCAAGGATTTGATAGTGAAGCTGTGGGGTTTTCCTTGATTTGGAAGCAAGAAAAGTGCGTTTTATCTGTTATTATACATTTATCTAGTTTCCGTTGATCCGAGTTTCCGTTGTGTTTTAGGAGCTATGTCGATTCCTCTTCGCAGACGACGGAGTTTGCCACTTCTTCCGGAGTCACACAAACCACTACAAGTAGAAATGTTGAAGTAGGTAAGTAATTACCGAATGGTTACCTCTATGGGTCATTCCATTTCGTACACGAATTTAGGGTGCTTTTAAACGGGCTACATTTTCGCTGCAATATGTGGCTGTAATACATTGCCCGGCAACATTGCTAGCAATACCAGCAAGATACGGAAATATATTTAGTAAATCCCGGCCACATACCCACATATTATTCGTATGGCCGATGTTGCCGGACAGTGTTGCTGGATCGCCTCGCAATCGAAAATACTGGAATATTGCCCGGCCAGCGTTATTGATGTTTCGTTTTGCGCCATAAGTGCGTCTCTTTCTGGTGCGAGGCACGACGCACGACATCTTCATTTTGTATTTATATCGTCTGATGATATTTTTTTGACCTATAAAATATTATTGTCTATTCTAATATATTGTGTACAATTGCGTGAAATAATTTATATTATTTATTAGTGTATTTAAATGTTTATATACATAATTAATAGATAATTGTATTGTGAATTAATTATTAATAGTGTTTTTATGGAGAAGATCTTTCAATTGATCTTTCATCGAAAAAAATCACGCTAAGATATCTACAGTAGGTATCACGCTTATTGAAGTCAGGTCGAATCCACATTCTCGTATTTTTTGTCGTTTTCAATTTTCATTTAAAACAATATATTATCCGATTGTGTAGCCCGTTTACGAGTCAAAATGATGGGCCAAAAGTATTGCCGAGAATGGCTGGGCAATATGTTTTCCAGACATAAAATATGCTGCAATAAATTATAGCAGTGATAGCCGGGCTATAGGTACTTGCTGATTTGCGGCCACAATAGCGGTAAATGTATAGCCCGTTTAGAAGCACCATTAGAATAGTTTTCAAAATGGTGAATATCTACTCAATTATTTAATGTTTAAATTATTAAACATACATAAACTTACTGGAATGAGATAAAAAACAAGCCAAAATAGGTAAATGCATAAATAATGTTTTTCCAAAAGTGACATCTAAAGGCATTTTAGGCAATGGCCGGTGGTAATTTTCCTTCTAAATTGGCAACACTGAGAACTGTCAAATAATTTGAAATTGGCAGCTAACCATAATACTTAAGCAGCTAACCATTATTAAATTATCTTTGCAGCTAACGATAAACGTTCGTAAGGAGTCGTCTTTAGACTGTTCGACACTGTAAAAATAACAGGTATTTTGTGGCTTTTGCATGATTTTTAATATATTTACGGGACATAACACTGTAACACCCGTTACAGAAAAGGCATATAAGTTTGCATAGCTACTGATGTGCTATGACGACAATAATAAGATTTTGGGAAAGTAAGGTTATGATTGCAAGTTAATAATTTTTACCTCTTATTTTATGCTAATCTTTTATAGGGCGTTTACTCTCTCGCGCGAGGCGCGAGGCGAGACGCAAAACCATATCAGTAAACAAATGGAACAGAGGCAAAGCTTCTAACGAGCGTACAAAATGTTTACCTACTTGCTAGAAGCTTTGCCTCTGTTCCGTTTATTTACTACATGGTTTTGCGTCTCGCCTCGCGCCTCGCGCGAGAGTGTAAACGCCCCATTACAAGTTATGGTATTTTAGTTACCGTAACAGGTGATACATGTATTATCGCAGGTTATCTGGGATTTCACATATTTTCCAGGAAGTAAAATCTTGCAGTTTTAAAGTTCTGTCGGGGGATTTTATATTAATTTGATGGAATTTGGGAATAACTGCAGTATAGGAACCTCTCTCCAAAAAAAAATATTAAAAAAATATAGACTTCATGGTTTCATTTTAATGCTAAATATGGAAGAAAATTGTGTCGGTCGCTATAAATAAGCGAGATATAGGCATTCAAAGTTAAAATTTTATATGTAAACAAACAGGCCAAAATAAAAAAATAAAAAATTCGCCACGCTATATTCACCACGCTGATTCCGAATCTTCCATAATCTTTATTCGATCTCAATAAATAAGCGAGATATAGGCATTTAAAATTTTCATTCCAATGTCAAGAAAGTTGCGGCCATTTTGTTTGTTCATACCGTGTGGGACACATTCGAGTATATCGTAATATCGATTACAATTAGCGATACTACAGAAATTATGACAATTTGCAGAGTTTTTAGATTAACCCTTCAGGCCTCGGCCCCTCAGACGATTGACAAGTTGCTGTCCCACAAAAAATTAGTAAAAATTAGTAAAAAAATTGAGTTACGACACTCTCTCACCAAAATATTAATTACTGCCAAACCACTGTATCCATAATTAAAATGAAAAATATTAAGATAATAAAACATAATAAAATAAAACAAATTAAATTAAAATAAAATTCTAACGGGGCCGTCAAGCTGAATCGTATTGTGGCCGATATCGGCCAATCGGGGCTTGAGGGGTTAAACGAAATATTTTGAAAAAAACAATAGGAAAAAATACATATTTTCGCAAAACTTAAAAAAAAGGGCACTATTTTCGATGTCTCTTCAATGACTGCATATTAATGACAGAAGATATCCTGAAACGTCGTTTGTTCAGGTTACCTTTAGTCATCAATACACAGTCAATTCGTAAAAACTTAAAAAATTGCCCAATTGTTTTAGATGATCGCTAACACATGGCAATATTATCAGCGCCGCAGGCAAAAAAAAGGCGTGGTGAATATAGTCAGGTGACGTTTAAAAATCAACAATCCAGAGAGGTTCCTATACTGCAGTTATACCGATTGGTGGAATTCGTACTTGGTGATTGTTGTGATGTGCACATTTTTCTGTAATTTTATTTTTATGCATGATATGGGCCCGATTGCGTTGCTTTGAGAACTAAAACTAAAATTAGTCCAAGCGAACGAGACAGAGCAATACGTTAGAGCGAATATGAAGCGAACGATCGTCGATAAATACTACCTGCCAAACTTCTTAAATTCGAGCATATTTCGTGCGGATTTGACCTTGGCGGTTTTAATGCGAAAAAGTAACAACCGGTCATCTCACACTCAGCTCTAGCGTATTGCCCTGTCTCGTTCACACGGGACTAATTTCCGATTTTAGTTCACGAAGAAACGCAATCGAGCCCTATGTCTCTGTCCACTTTTGGTTTTGGTATTAAAGGTTAAGGAATGGACGAAAAAATATCGTGAAAGTATTAAAAATAATCCTGAAAACCGTGCTGCGCAACTAGTAAAGGAGAGAGAGAGAGATCGGAAGAGAAGAGAACAAATGAAGAGTAAACTGGAATTGGATCCAAAACTAAAAGAGATATCACGTGAAAAGATAAGAAATCGAGTCAACCTGTTTCAAGCTAAATTAAAAGTAAAACACTTAAACAGTGATGTTCTTATTTTGCCCATAGAGAGTTATAAATGCGTTCAGAAGTTTGGAAAAGCGGTTCAAAAACTGAAAAATAACTTACCAGAATCGCCAATGAAGAAACTTGTTGTTGTAAAAAAGTTAGCCGTGGAAGTATTAGCATTGATTTTATAGTGTAATAAAATCAATGGTATTAGGCAGCGATGTAGATATTTCGAAGGAAAGTTTTTGCAGAGCAGAAAGATTAAACAGCGAAACTGAAAATGCTGCCAGAGAATTTACTGAAAGACGAAATCAGTAGACAGGCTCCAGGTAGATAAGATTTCAAATCTGTGACGGATCCTATTACCGCTAAACACATCAGAAAGCAAAAGAAAACAATGATTGTCACAATTCGGGAAGCATACGAATTGTTTAAGATCGACCATCCTGAAGTCAAGGTAGGGAGATCTACTTTCTACAAGTTGTGATTAGGTGAAGTGATTCCAATTGCATTCACGGGGCGCGTTTGCGTTTGCGCACAACATTCGAGCAAGTGATCACAAATGTATTTTAGAATTTCCCAAAACACACAAAGACTTAATTGACGCAACAACTTGCAGTCCTGAGTGGAATGAATCATGCATGACTAGCATGTGTTTGAACTGTCCTAACGATATTTGGGAAAAATTCAAAGGGAATGAGAATATGGATAAATCGATAACTTGGAAAGAGAGGACTACGCAAAACAATCGTTCAAAACAGACCACTAAAACCATGTCATGCAAAGATGCTATCCACAAACTAAAAGCAAGCATGGTAAAAAATTTAAGCTGCATTGTTTAGTCAAAAAAGTACAATCGGAATACTTTGAGAACTCAATAAAAACTTTGCAAGAAAATGAAGCAGTTGTGCAAATTGATTTTGCTGAAAACTATGCATTAATCAGCCAGGATGAAATCCAGAGCGTACATTGGAGATATGAGCAAGTTACTCTCTTCACTTCTGGCTACCATAATTAACATTTTGTCATTCTGTATCCCAAGGAGTGAATGCAGAGACTTTGAGACGTACACAGTACACAGCCCAACTATTGTTAACAGTACACAGCCAATAAATGAAATACAAACGGAGCTGCCATGGAATTCACCGACCAAAAATCGGGCCCATCATATATAATTATTACAATTCTGGGAGGTGAAGGGTGGATTCCGGACTTACGACCGGCGGTGGTAGGTTTAGGACAGCTGTCTTGCCACATGTGAGCATACACCTTACCGCCCATTCACTCCCCCTTCGAAGCCATAGAATTTGAGATGCAGAAATCGCGGTTTTAGATAATTTTTCTAGAAAGGAGTTGATTATTTTCCTGGAGAGACCAAGATCTTTAAAAAGATGAAACAAAGATTTAGCTGGCAGGCCACGAGCGCCTACTTCCTCCGCGTGAAGGTGAACAGTGAAGCCGTTCCGGGTGACGGCATTTGCGAGGTCATGGTATTTATTTAATTTGTACTCGTGGTCTTTTGGGATATTTGATTCCCATGGAACAGTTAATTCTACGATAAGGACCATCTTCCGAGATAGAGAGTAAAGAGTTATATCTGGACGCAGGGCTGTGCATCTGAGACTTTCAGGGAATTTATACTGCTTAGAGACCGACTTGACCTCCATAATCCAATCTGAAGCTTTCTCGATTATTGAGAAAGGTTTTGCAGTGAGATGTTTTTTGCCTTTAGAGCCAACCCGCACAAACTGTATTGGGGTTTTGGAAGATACTGTCAAACCCTTGTTGGCACGAGCCACTGAGAGGCTAAGTACCTCGCGAATAACGTCGTGGCGGTAAGTGTACCGTCCTTGATCCAAGGCCACCTTGCAGCCAGCTAGAATATGTCTAGCTGTGCAAGGGGTGTTGCTACAAAGGGGACATGAACTATCCTCGGCATAGCTCCGACGAGCGAGGTTACTGGGGTTTGGAAGTGTATGCTGAAAGGCATTTAAATAAAATTTCAGCATCTCTGGCGTCCAGTCATACAACATTACTTTCCAGTGCATTGGAGGAGGAATGCAAAAGTCTCCAATTGTTGTCCAATCATTCTGGCATTGAAGGCCAATAGCGTGAGCCATATTATTGCTGTCGTAATCTCCCCGCAAGAGAGACTTCTTCAAGTCCACATCGCTCATGGTTGTACTGCCATACCCCAGACCAGTGCCATTCTGGCTGATTCCAGTAAGGAACTTTTTGTGGAAGTCAACGCGGGCTTGTAGATCATTTGACTCACTATGACCACTTACTACGTGCTTCGATATTGCCGGATCCTTGGAATTGCTTAGAATCGAATTTTTTGGTTATTCTGGAGTTGGCGTAGAGCAGAGAGGGCAGTTTTAGAGCTAGCCCAAAATTGTGTTTGGACCTGAAGAGAGTCGAGGGGTCAGCTGATTTGGCTAAGGACAACCAGGATTTTAAACTAGCTGTCACAAGTGCATCCAGACGAGACAGTTAAGAGTTTCAAGGCGATAGGTGAGGGCAGCAAACCCCGCCCACCGCCCGGGCAGTTATAACGACGAGGGTTGTCTTGTCTGCCCGGGATGTCGTGCTACGACAACCCTGCGCTTACCAGAAGGGTAAAACGCGCAGGGGGTGAAATATGGTAAACCACCTCCCCCGTACCGCCCTGAGAACCCATTTATTCGAAAAATAAAAGGTATTTACAAAAAAAAATAAAAATTTACAAAATATTACAAAATTTACCGAAAAAAAAAACAACAATAGCGTAAATTTAGGAGCCGGTAAGCGGGGTAGAGGACGCTCTAGAACAATGAAAGTGAAGGCGCACTGTCCGTGGGCAGGTCTCGGAGCAGCCACGGGGGGGAGGAATCCCTGGATCCTGCAAAGAACGAAACGCCCCTCGGGGCGGTAAAGAGACGGACACAAAGACGGGCACTTCGGGCTGGAAGTAGCCGCCGAATCACGCCACCAAGGAAGAGGGTACCCCCTGGGGGGTATCCCGAAGCCTCATGCTTTCCCAAGAAGCCACCCAGTGCCCCACAAACTCGCCAAACGACTGGAAGCAGCTCCTACAACTGACCAAATCCGGGTACCAAATCGGAGAACGCCCAACGCACGCGCCCACTGCATCCATCAATTTCTCCCGTGCAGCCGCTAGAATTGGGCAAGACCAAATTACGTGTTCCGCAGTTTGGCAACCATACACACAGGCGCACCGGGGGTCATCGGCAAGTCCAAAGTCAAATAGTTTGGCTCTGAACTCTCCGTGGCCCCCAACCAGCTGCGTGGTATGGTGGTCGAACCGCAGAAACGAATTTGCCATCCGCACTGCGACGGACGGGAAAAAGCAATGGGTGAGGCGGCCCGTACCCCCGGCGTCCCATCTAGCCTGCCAGACACGCAAGGACTCCACCCGAATCAGGCGGGCAAACTCCCCGGCTCGGTGCGCCACCGGGTCGATCGACAGGCCGTGAAGGACTACCGGCTCGCCCCGGCGGTACCGCGACAACGCTGCACGCTCCAGAATCTCCAGGTCAATCGGCAGAACGCCAGCGATGACGGGTAACGCAAGAGTGGACGTCGTTCTGTACCGGTGGCCCCCGGTAAGAGTAAGAGTGGGCCCCGGTCAGGGCCACGAGAGGGATGCGCTGTCCGCGCAGCAGCGCGACACGCGTCGCCTCAGGAACAGCAGACTCCGTCCAAGCGCGTGCGGCATAAGTCGCACGCGGGACGAAGACGCCCTTATAGATAGTCATGACCGCCGGGAAACGAATTCCCCAGTCGGCCCGACTCACTCCGCGGAGCGCAAAGAATAGATCCCGGGATTTTTCGGCTGTAATCTTTGCGTGCGAAAGAAAGGAAAGAGAAGCCGTAAGCGTCACCCCCAGGTGACGCGACAGTTGGGTTTTGGTGAAATCGTAAATAAGAAAGGGCCATGACAAATGTGAAGTTAGATAGTTGTCATAGATCCAAGCCTTACTAGGGCCAGAGATTAGCAATGCATCTATCTTTTTCAGGCAACTACTGAAATGTTCTATAACATGATAGCCAGAGAGGTCTTTTCCCTGGCAGGTGATTTTCCTGCCAAGAAATTTGAAGTGGTTATTTGGGTCTATAAGGGAGATAATAGAGCCCTTATAGACCAATTTTGGGTCATAGGACGTAAATTTTGTGTCTATGCGGGCGAGTCCAAGGCAAAAACATTTGGAGGGCTTCACTTTTATACAGCCTGACCAGTCGCAGAACAGCTCCACTTTCTGTAATAGCAGGGAAAGCTGCTTGGGGCTCCTGGTGATAAAAGTTAGGTCGTCGGCAAAAGCGAGGCACGACGATGTGTATTGGCCGTCTGTTTTAAAACGGTAACCCCACTTCTTGTCGAACTGGGTCAGGCTTTCCAGCAGTATATTGAAAACGTTACCTACTCCAACATCCCGTAAGAGTCCAACACCTCACCGCGAAGCACTGGGAAGTACTTAATGGTCGAATGTCTCCATCTTCCAGTCTGGTCACAGATTTGAAGTCGCTTGCGCGGCCTCTACCTGATGTTAGTGGAAATTCGTAACTTGAATTTATTGTGCGCCGAGGTGCGTTTTCAGGAATCAGTTGGCCAACGGATCGTTTCTAAGGATATATGACAACGGGGTTAGTCGTGAGCTTGACAACTAACCCCGCCGCTTAGGAAACACATTTTCAGACCCCGGTGTGCAAACCGCCCAGCTCCGCCCGAGGTGCCGCAGTTGAGATCGGAACCTCCGATCCCAACTGCAGGCAGAGCTCACGGCGGCTCTTCCAGGTTAGTCCCTCTTCTAGGAGGCTACCTGATAGGAGCTGAACCGTGAGTTGGGCCGAGGTAATCTGATAAAAGCTGCACGGAACCATTAGGAACCCGGAGGAACCAATAACAGCTTACAACCAACGAATGAAAATTGCGACGTTTAGATTTTGGGGTTAGATTGAAATTCAGTTACCATAGACAAAATTCTCCAAATTCTTGTTAGGTCAATAGAAAGTTAAGCAGGTTTGAAGTAAAATATCATGATAAATTGAAATATTTTTGCAATTCCAGCCCAGCCAAAGTGAGAATAGAAGAAAGAGTCACCATGAAAACGGAAATGGATTACGATAGCTCGGATAAAAATAATGCGTATTCCGAGGAGAATGAAAATGTTGTAGAATTTCACGAGGAAGAAGAGCGTGGTATTAAACCAGAGGTGCCACTAGGACCAAATGGTGGTCCTAGTAGCAGCGGTGAGCAATGTTTACTCAATGAAAGTGAAAATTTCGCAACTAAAATGGTGGTAACCATTTCCGACGGAGCAAATCTTCATGCGAACGACAGCAGGAATATAGTAGAGTTATACGAAGGAGAGACCTGCTTTATTAAACCGGAACTAAAAAGTGGCAATGGGGAGCAAAATTTACGGAGTGAACAAGGAAGTCTAAAGAAGCGTATAGATTCTGTACATCTAAAATTGAAGAAATATATTTGTCAGGAATGCAGTTTTACCTGTTCAAAACAAGCAGATCTGAAGAGGCATGTAATCGCCGTACATCTAAAATTGAAGAATTATATTTGTCAGGAATGCAATCATGCTTTTTCACGCAAAGAACGTCTAAAGAATCATATGGACGCCGTACATCTAAAATTGAAGAAATATATTTGTCAGGAATGCAGTTATACCTTCTCACAACAAACAGATCTGAAGAAGCATGTAGATGCCGTACATCTAAAACTGAAGAAGTACTTTTGTCAGGAATGCAGTTATATCTGTTCAAAACAAGCAGATTTGAATAAACATGTAAACGCCGTACATCTAAAATTGAAGAACTATATTTGTCAGGAATGCAGTTATGCTTTTTCACGCAAAGAAGGTCTAAAGAATCATACGGACGCCGTACATCTAAAATTGAAGAAATATCGTTGTCAGGAATGCAGTTATACCTGTTCACAACAAACAGATCTGAACAAGCATGTAGATGCCATACATCTAAAATTGAAGAAGTACACTTGTCAGGAATGCGGTCATACCTTTTCACAACAAGTAGATCTGAAGAAGCATGTAGACGCCGTACATCTAAAATTAAAGAAGTATATTTGTCAGGAATGCGGTCATACCTTTTCACAAAAAGTAAGTGTAAGAAATCATATAGAAACCGTGCATCTAAAATTGAAGGAATACATTTGTCAGGAATGCGCTCGTACCTTTTCACAAAAAGGAAGTCTAAGACATCATATAGAAACCGTGCATCTAAAATTGAAGAAGTACATTTGTCAAGAATGCGGTCATACCTTTTCACAAAAAAGAAGTCTAAGAAATCATATAGACATTGTACATCTAAAATAGAAGAAATATATTTGTCAGGAATGCAGTTATGCCTGTTCAGGACAAGCAGTTTTGAAGAAGCATGTCCACGCCGTACATATAAAATTGAAGAAATTCTCTTGTACAGAATGCGGCCGATCCTTCGCACTGAAAACAAATCTAAAGACACATATTGAAAGTTGTCAACCTGTACATTCCGTTCGTTTTGTACAGTTGTGATCCTGCTTATAAGCAAAAGGGGGTTCTAAAGAGGTATTCAGATACAGTTACAGTGGAACCTGTATTCCAGGCTCTTAGGTACTTGTTTAATGAAACACCCCTCAAAGCGAAACTATTTTTCCCATACCTACTCATTATAAGAGGTGCAAATTACTCGTTATGAGAGGTTCCACTGTAATTGAAAACCCGTTTCTCATGAATGTAGAAGGTAATAGTTCCCTTACACGGAAGCAAAGTCTAATGATGCATATCGCTATCTAGCAACAGTGGGTTATCTTAACCCGTTGAGTATGATACGACCAAATCTGGTTCTGAAACAATTATCCGTTGAGTATGATACGACCAGATCTGGTTCCGCGTTTTTTTCACTTCTTTGACATTCTCATATTTATTCATAATTATCTAATTGTTTTACAAAATGATATTTCAATATTCTATATTCGAAATTTCAATGCAATCATTGTGCAGTTGTTCTTTTTATGATTGGTGTAGTAGTTTCGTAGTTATAGTACTTTAAGGTCGATGTCGCCGAAAATCCTGCAAAAGAGACAGATGCATCCATGAAAATACCCATTTACTCCAAGGGTTAAAAGAAACCAGTTTTGAGATAAACACATTTTTAGTTTTGCTTAAGTTCTTATTATACATTTTTATTTTAAATGCCCGGCGATTGGGCAGGGGGTCGCCCTCGCAGCCAATACGCTGCTGTCGGTGCCGCTGGATCTCGTACTTTATTCGCTTCCATTCTTGACGATTTTCTGCCACGTCTCGAGCATCCCTAGCCGATAATCGTTGATTTTTAAGGTCGTCTTTGATGTTATTTTGCCAGGTTTTCTTCGGTGCAGATCGCTGAATTCTTCATTCTGTCAGACGGTCTCGCCAAAGAAGTTTACGTGGCAAGCGATTATCGTTCATTCGGCAAACATGGCCGAACCATCGTAGCCGACGTTTTTGTACTTCTTCTTCGATCGTTGTTAGTAGATCGCATCTTTCTCTAATTTCTCGTCTCGATTTGATTCGAATTCGGTCGCGGAGTGAGATACCGAGAATCTGCCTCAACTCTCAAGCATCGCATTTGGAAGACTTCGAACTTATTGAGGTCCGATTGTAGTAACGTCCACGTTTCCGATCCATAAAGATGAACGGGAAGAACCAACGTTCGGTATAGTCGTACTTTGGTTTTGATGGTAATATTCGTTCGCTTCCATATGCACCAATTGAGCGAGGCGAATATTGCTGTTGCCTGACCTATCCGGCTATGGACATCGGCCGTCGATGCCACTTTCTTTTCCGTAACCAACGATCCTAAATACTTGAATTGTGGGACCTGTTCGATTTGGGTTCCATCGAGGTAAACGCTGGTCTTCGAACCGTCCGTAGTGAGCACTTTGGTCTTATCAGCATTGATTTTTAATCCATATGATTGAGCAATTCCGGATATGTCGTATAAAATGTCAGTTGCTTCGGCATCAGTGTCGGCGAAATCGGCGCTATCATCGGCGAACATCAAATCGGTTATGAAGTTTAGACAATCATTCATTTTTAGTAGACAAAACACTCATCTTCTTTGTTTTGAAAAATGTAAACCTTAAGGTTGATGACTAATTTTATGAAACCCTAAAAAAATCAGGATGTGACGCTTGGCCATCAAGATTAATAAGCCATCAAGTTTCATCAAACTTGATGGCTTATTAATCATCAGTGAGGATTCTCTTGTGATCACCCACATATAATTTAAATTATGATTGTTTTTACTTTCCTGACGACGTATCGGAAAGGAAAGTATTGTGATCGCGCTAAAAAAAAATTTTGAGATGAAGATGGGAATATATATTTTGAGACTCCCTGAGACGATTGAGACTATTTCCAGACCGATCTCTGTCTGTATGTATGTCTGTATGTCTGTATGTCTGTATGTCTGTATGTGTGTATGTATGTATTCTTCCACGATAGCGCCCAGACGCTTAATCGGATTGAGCTGAAATTTGGTATATAAGCTTCTGTTAACCGTCGGAGGAACCCATTAGTTTTTGGAGTCCCTACGCCCTACGGTTGTGGTACCTCCCATACAAATTTGGGGTTCCCGGCGAAAAAATTGTTTCCGCGATAGCGCCCAGACGCTTAATCTGTCTAAGTTAAAATTTGGCATAGAAGCTTCTGTTAACCATCGGAAGAACCTATTAGTTTTTGGGGTACTTACGACCAACGTTTGGGGTACCTGCCATACAAATTTGGGGTACTAGAGTAAAAAATGTCGCTGTTTTTTCGCACCTCCCCGGATACTAGTCAGGAAAGTCTTGGGGTGACACAACCGATTTTTTAATTATTCTGTAATTAAACATGTATTCTGTTTTAATATTCATTATTAGTTTCAACTCATGTCATTTATTCAAGAAAATGTATAACTTTTGCTTAAGGGCCTGGTTTAGAGGCAAAAAACGTGTTTTTCAGGATTTTATTTTTTGAACGTTGAAATCGTTCGAACGTTGAAATATTAAAGTTGAAATCTGCTCATGAATCTTTTATATCAGTTTGATTAACATTTGAAAAATGAAAATAATTTTGGTAATAGTTAAAAAAACTATTTTTGAGATATAGAATCACAAAAATAGCAATAAAGCAAATGTTTCTACTGCTCAGAAATGACGGTATCTGCTTGCACCGCTAATAGCGAGCGTAATTTTGCCTGAAATAAAAAAGTATTATTACTAAGATATACATTTTTATTTATAGATAAACTAAAAAAAAGCAAAAGGTTCGCCCCAAAATTTTATGTTTAACTAGTAAAAAAAAACACTTTTTTCTGTTTTTTTTTTTTAGTTTATATAGAAAAGAATTAATTAATCTTAATTTGTTTTTTCAAAGAACTCGATCTGTCAAGTAGTTTTTTTTAACCACCGGGTCAAAGCTAAAAAAAAATGGTTTTGAGAAAAATGCTTTTAAAGTTTTCTTTAAACAAATGTAGTAAGTTTTTTATACTTACATACAGCAATCTGAGACAAACAGCTATTCCAGAGGTAAAAGATTCATAAATAGATTTCAACAAACAGAAAAACTGGCCGTCTAAACCAGGCCCCCCTTAAGTTCTAATTCTATTATATATTTTTATTTTAAATGTTTTGAAAAATGTAAACCTTAATTTAGATGCTTAAATAAATACAAACGGAGCTGCCATGGAATTCACCGACCGGAGTCGGGCCCATCATAATACTATTTTTTACACTTCTGGGGGGTGAGCAGTGGATTCCGGACTTACGAACCGGCTGTGGTAGGTTTAGGACAGCTGTCTTGCCACATGTGAGCGTTCACCTTGCCACCCATTCACTCCCCCTTCGAAGCCATAGAATTTGAGATGCGCAAATCGCAGTTTTAGATAATTTTTCTAAGAAAGAGTTGATTATTTTTCTGGAAAGGCCAAGATCTTTAAAGAGGTGAAATAGAGATTTAGCTGGCAGGCCACGAGCGCCAACTTCCACCGCGCGAAGGTGAACAGTGAAGCCGTTCCGGGTTACGGCATTTGCAAGATCATGGTATTTATTTAATTTGTACTCGTGGTCTTTTGGGATATTTGATTCCCATGGAACAGTTAATTCTACAATAAGAGCCACCTTCCGAGATAGAGAGTAAAGAGTTATATCTGGACGGAGGGCTGTGCATCCGAGACTTTCAGGGAATTTATACTGCTTAGAGACCGAATCAACCTCCAGAATCCAATCTGCAGCTTTCTCGATTATTGAGAAAGGTTTTGTAGTTAAATGTTTTTTGCCTTTAGAGCCATCCCGCACAAACTGTATTGGGGGTTTGGAGGATACTGTCAAACCCTCGTTGGCACGAGCCACTGAGAGACTAATTACCTCGCGAATAACAGCGAGAACTTTGTCATGGCGGTAAGTGTACCGTCCTTGATCTAAGGCCACCTTGCAGCCAGCTAGAATGTGTCTAGCTGTGCAAGGGGTATTGCTACAGAGGGGACAAGAACTATCCTCGGCAAAGCTCCAACGAGCGAGGTTACTGGGGTCTGGAAGTGTATGCTGAAAGGCATTCAAATAAAATTTCAGCATCTCTGGCGTCCAGTCATAGAGCATTACCTTCCAGTGCATTGGAGGCGGAATGCAAAAGTCACCAATTGTTGTCCAGTCATTCTGGCATTGAAGGCCAATAGCATGAGCCATACTCTTGCTGTCGTAATCTCCCCGCAAAAGAGACTTCTTCATATATAAAACCCTTCTTTTATAAAACCCTGAAAAAATCCGGAAACGTCCCAATGTTGCATCATACTTTGGTTATTACCAATATCAGTGAGGTGGATTGTCTTATGATTGCCCACATATAATTTAAATTATGATTGTGTTTTAATTATTATTCTGTAATAAAGCATGAATTCTGTTTTAATATTCATTAACAGTTTCATTTCATTTCATTTATGATAGGAATAAATGTATTTTATATGAAAAAGATTTTTTTTTTAAATATATTGCTTTCACAAGTTATAACCAAGATGGCTACGAAAATGGTATAGTAAAATAGTTACTTAGTTAACGCGCCCGGGCAGGTTAGGACACGTCTCTCAAAAAAAAAAGCAGTTTTGTTGTTTGTCTCTTGTAGGTCAAAAATGTGTGATTGGGTTGATAGCTGCGGGCAGGATAGGAGGTGTTCTTCATCCTGCAGCGTTCCACGGTCGTATGTTGGATTCGCTGTTACTCCAGCGGACGAGATTGGCTCGGCATCTTGTCACAGTATCCTTTGGCCCGGTCACAATAATACTAGACAGTAGCTTATCTTAGAAGAAATTGAAATGAAAGCGAATACGTCACGAGTCGTAAGGGCTTGGATATCGCCGCTAGATATCCCGCTACTCGGCCCATGCAGATATCCACATGTTCGAAAAGGTCGCCAGCCTTTACCTGCGCGTAATGCTAACTATAGCCGTTCATCGGGACGTACCCCGCTGCCCACAACTAGAGTTGTCAACTACAACTATTAGTCGTTCTATCTCCCTGGAGTGAGCGCAGAAGACTTGGACAAAACAGTCCACCGTCGAGCTCCGCTACATGCCCGTAAGAGGCCAACGCCTTAATCGCGCGATAGCCAGCAGTGTTACCCAGCGGGCTTACACTCTCGCCCTTACTTCCAATTGCGACCAGATTACTCTTGTTCTCTCGATTGGTTACGGGTTATTGCTACAAAGGGGTCATGAACTATCCTCAGAATAGCTCTAACAAGCGAGGTTACTTGATTCTGGAAGTGTATCCCGAAGGGCATTTAAATAAAATGTCAGTATCTCTGGCATCCAGTCTTAAAATAGTACCTTCCAGCGTATTGGAGAAGGAATGCAAAAGTCCCTAATTGTTTTTTAGTCGTTCTGGCATTAACGGCTCTGGCCAATAGCATGAGCCATACTGTTGCTGTCGTAATCTCCTCGCAAGAGACTTCTTCAGATCCACAATGCTCATGGTTGTACTGCCATCCCCAGAGCTAATGGGCCCTTGATGAGTTGGCCACGAAGACCCATTCTGTTCAGGGTTGGTTACACTCACGGGTCAACACCCATCCGGCGGCCTCCACGCATGAAGTGCGAGCCCGGGCAGGACTCTGGCCTTAGGGCTAGTTTCCCCTAGGAATCAATGTTGTGGCGCTCCTGGACGGTCTGCGCACCGTGCGGCGTAAGCCAATCGATTGTGCACTCAAGCCAATCGATTGTGAACAGCCGGGCAAAAGATGCCGTGGTCCGCGATAGATTCGGTAAATATACCGTTTCACCGCTTCGTGAGGGAGAGGACCGCACAAGCGACCTCGAACTCGTAACCAATCGAGGGACCGGAGTAATCTCGTCGGAATTGGAAGCAAGGGCGTGAGTGTAAGCCCGCTGGGTAACACTCCTGGCTATCTCGCAGTTAGGCCTCTTGCGGGCATGTCGCGGAGCTTTCGCGGTGGATTGTTTTGTCCAAGTCTTCTGCGTTCACTTCACAGGAGAGAGAACGACTAATCATTAAAACTTCCTGAGGTGACGGGTTCGCCCGTTGTAGTTGACAACTCTATATGCCATCCCCAGACCAGTGCCATTCTGGCTGATTCTAGCAAAAAACTTTTTGTTGAAGCTTGGGGCTTGAAGATCATTTGAGGTGAATGATCATTTGAATCGCCACAGCTACTTATTGTTTGCTTTGATATTGCCATATTTCAATGGACATTAACCCGTGATCACAGGAATATGCATACCTTTTTCTTTCTATATATCCTATATAATCCATCGTCTACTCAATATCTGAAGGACAAAGGATGATGGGCACAAATGTATGGAACCTGGTACTGGCTCCAATCGAAATGAATGATACATCGTTGAAAAGGTATTTTTGTGTAAAATAAGAATAGTTAGTTAGTTAGTTTGTCTGGGCTTTTTCCCACACTTGGCCTCTTGAACGGCCTAGCTTTGAAACCACTGCACCGATTTCAATCTTCTTTTCGGCAGTCAAATCACCACGTGACAGACGGTGGAAAAATTGTTTCAGGATGTTGTTTTATTTAATACTAGCTGACCCGTGCCCACTTCGTTGGGCGATAAAACTTTTTACCTGTGATGAAATTATGAGTGTGGTTCGGTTAGTACTGAGTGCTATGATTTATTTCCTGACTGCCAAAAGAAGGGTTATATTTTTACTGCATATGTATGTATGTATTTGCATGCCAATTTGACTGTAATGCGAAATACGGAAATTCTACGGGGAATTGCGGCCGCTTAAAATCGAGTGGCAAATCCGTTGATTGATGTTGATGGTCGAGGTTGATTGATGGTGGCAATCCAGGCAATCCCAGCGAATTCAAAAATCCTGTGGGATAGTAGACTACTTCATCCTGGTTGATACTTGTATTTATCGATTTGAAGGCAAACAACTGACCCTGAGTTACATTTTGAACGGTCGCGTTGAGGTCATCAACATATTAGTTTTTCACTGCTAATTGGCTCGTTCGGTCAGCTAATTATGGTTTTTGAACTTCTGCGCTACGTTCGGAAAAACACGCCAACAGTTCCTCCTTCGATTCGATCAACTGACAGAAATCAGTGGACAATGTGATGAATCCGATCAAGATGTCAACTGCGACTTTCCCTTTACCAATGTACAACAATTGCTTCGAAAACACATATACATTTCGATTTTGCTGCAAAAATACTCGCATGTTAGTCGTCAATCGGAGTGTCTTCTCATGTCGCTACAAATTTGATGATTTTAAGCACGCGTTTATTTCGTCACCTACAGTTCTTCTTCTTGTTACTTTATGGCCACTGTTTATGGCAATCACCGATAGTCGGTGCTTTTCTGCTAAGTCGTTTTCGGAGGGCATCTAAGTTAGTTTGTTATATGTATAAGACGGCACAATACTGAAACAAGGGATACTTATATATAGAAATGTGGGTACATATAGCATAAAACATGGTTATTGGGATGATACAAACAAGGAAAGGGTGTGAAATATGCTATTACACTATACAGAAATATTATTAAGGGAAATAAATTTACATATTACTTTATATATTTTGGGAGAGTTAAGGGATAACAAGTGGAGGACACATAGACGGAGTTGGATGTTATACTTTATAAGGTCTGGGATAAAACTCGGATAATTATTGAGGATGGGACCGTCCAGCGTGCAATCCCCGTGTCCACAATCGCATTGCGGAGACGCGAGAACATTAATACGGTGGAGGTGCGATGGGGCGGAGCAGTGTCCGATCCTCATGCGGCAGATTATCGAAATCTCTTTCCGACTAAATGGCTGGTTGTGGTACCATGGCTTCGAAGGGATTTGGCCCTGGATAAGTGAGAACCTCTTGCTCTTTGTGTTAGAGGAAGTGCGCCATCGCTGAGTCCAATTTTTAAAAAGTTTATTATCTATCGAGGAGAAGAAGTCGGAGACAGGCAGACGGCAATCGACTTCGGAGCCGAAAGTGCGAGCCTGTGTCAGCTACAGTTGAACGTGGAATAACTGAAAGAGTCTGACGAAAATCACCGGAAAACAGAATCATGGCTCCAACAAAAAATTATATGATAGTCACGAAGAGTTTTAACGTTCTTGTGGGAATCGCACATTCGTCCCAAACGATCAATTTGCATATCTGTAGAACCTGCGCCATATCGATGTTTTTGGCGATGTTGCAAGCCGGTGTCTCGATGTCCAATGTCTCATTGAGAATTTCTGCAGGCATTTGCAATGTCGGATATAAAGTTTGGCGACACTCACGATGCAAAACATCCTCAGATATGTCGTCCTTATATTTGACCCACAAATCGCGTGGATTCGTAGGGAAACACGTGTATATGATAGTCGCAAACAATGTGCGAATTTTATGCGGTGATGAAAATATGACGGAATATTTGATCGTATTGTTCCAATTAGATTCGTTCTCGAGCAACTGTTGTGGTATCCCGGGAGCCCGCGGTATGATTACTTACCTCATCGAGTTGCAGAATAATACCGCTTTAATGCCACATATTGGAATATAAAATTCAATATTTATACAAGTTGTTTTAACTGCAGGGGCATTTTTTAGTCGGTTAATCAGTGTTGCGCCCGTTGCCCAACATATGCAGTGCCCTGTGGCACGGACCGACCCAGCGCTGTGTGAACCCAGGACTGTAAAAAGAGGTCCACCGCTTGGTCGCCGCTTGCCCCGTAACGGGCGGCCACGACACCTGCTGCAAGCCTCGATACGCCTCAGTCTGTCTATTACCACCGTTTTACTCCCCGTCCCCTGCACCAATAAAACACGCCTTCGACTCACTAGTGCCAACACGGCATATTATTTTTCGATGAACTTCAATGACACACCATAAATTTATAAACATGAGATCTTAGTCTAGGATGCATAACAAAGTGCATAAGGTGTATAACAAATACATTACATATCGGTATACATAACAAGTATACAGTTTTACACATCAGACATAAGTATATAATTAACCTAGGTACATAACAACGTTATTGAAATCTTTATTGTAAAGTAAAATCAGTATATAACAATTAATCTTATTTTCTAAGTGTCGCTATCCTGTTCTTCCCGGGCAGCGGGTCGAACAAGATCGGTTGTCGAGCGGCGTCTCTGTGCGCCTGCGTGCTCCTGAGTGCGCCTGAGTGCGTCTGCGTGTGCTGCGTCCGCCTGTGCTGCGTCCGCCTGTGCTGCGTCCGCCTGTGCTGCGTCCGCCTGTGCTGCGTTCGCCTGACCGCGCCTATGTGCGCCCGTCTGCGACCGCGTGCGTCCGACTGCGCCTGTGTGCGCCGTCTGACCGCGTGTGCGCCGCGTGGGTGCCGCGTGTGCGCCGATGCGCACCGGACTGCGCCTATGTGCGCCCGTCTGCGCCCGCGTGTGTCCGACTGCGCCTGTGTGCGCCGTCTGACCGCGTGTGCGCCGCGTGGGTGCCGCGTGTGCGCCGATGCGCACCAGACTGCGCTTATGTGCGCCCGTCTGCGCCCGCGTGTGTCCGACTGCGCCTGTGTGCGCCGTCTGACCGCGTGTGCGCCGCGTGGACCCGGCTCTCCGAAGGTCCCAACTTGGACCGGCGCTCGAACTCCACGACTGGAGCGAGCGTCCCGTCGACCGTAAATCACGAGTCGGACCGTAATTCCCGACTCGGACCGGCACTCAACTCCCCGAATAGGAGAGAGTGTCTCGTCGACCGTAGTGTCCGTTACTTGGACGGGCTCAATACTGCTCGGTGCAGTAGAGCCGCTCGCGACTGGCTTCCAGACTGCAAGGGCAGCGGAGCGGTTCCAGGTCGCGGTCCTAGTAGTCGTTGGGGGTTCCTTCCTTCCTTCCTAGTCGGTTGACTGTTTGCTGTGGAACTGAGAGAGCGAGTGATTTGGTATGGCCCAGGGGCCCATATTTGTACTCACTTCCGCGGTTCTCGCCGTGCACCTGCTGTGCACCTGCTTTCGTGTCCACCAATGGACACGCCGCGGACAGCTTTCCGTGCAAGGTGGGGATCTTCCCTTTTCTATTGACCTCTCGCACTCTCCTAGGAGAAAAGCTATCTCCTCTCCTCTAAAAGCCGTTACGGTACGCTCCGTGTTTGTCCAGACTTCAGGGCCGACCAACAGTTTCTGGTTGGCGGCTACTGGCTCGTTAGAGCGCATTCCTGATTGGTCGGCAACCAACCAATCAGAGAATGGCTCAAAACCCATCCTTTCCTTTGGAGTGGATTCTTCGGGTTCCAAACATCATCAGAGTCTGGCCCGGTACCTCACGTATGCGTTCCCGTTGTTTTCGTGTCTGCTAGTATCTTCGAAATCGGCTGAGGGCAATTTTCCGGCAACGTAAACTTGAATCGATGATTCCTGTGTTTCTGTTTACTTGCCGGTGGTCGGTGGTGATGGTGCTTTGTTTTCTACTCCCATTTAACAGTTTTTCACTATTTTTGGGAGTAGAAAATACCACGTGTTTTCTCTCGTGTTTCACGGTTCCTTGCTGTGAACACGTGAATTTTCACGGCAGGTCGTAAGAGGGGTGCTCTATGCATATACCTCGACTCTTATACAACTGTTTCGGGCAGTATTTCCCGCTTTCATATCCGGTTTGACGAGTTCAAATCTGTCCGTTTTCGGCACCAAAGTTTGTCTCCTAGCTATGTTAGAGCAGGCGGTCGTAGGGAGTCTCGCTCGCTCGGTCTCTGTGTGGGAGCGGGCGGCCGTAGGCCGTCTCGCTCGCTCGGTCCGCTCCAAGCGACGCCTGCGCTGTCTATAAAGGTAACCCGAGGCGATTTTGCCATTTTTCTCGTAAAAATGAGTTTTCTGCAAATTTCTTATGCTTTCTCGGGCACCCTCATAGCGGCCGTAAATCATCTATTTTACGGCCGGCGACGTCGCTACTGACGGCGTCGCAACATCCTCCCCCTCGACACGTCCCGTGTCTTCATTTTCGGCCTCTAGAATTACGGCCACTTTGGTGATGGGTCTTCGGCTGACCCGTCCTGTTGCGGTGCGGAGGTCGACCACTCGTACCAACCCGTCTGCGCCCGGGTGTACAGCGGTTACGACACCTCTAGTCCACGTCCCGCGAGTCGTGTTTGGTTCCGCCATGAACACGACGTCATTGATGGCTATGTCGCGGTTGCGCTCGTGCCATTTCGTTCGTTTGGCTAGAGTGGGAAGGTATTCCTTCACCCATCTCTTCCAAAACTGGTTCGCCAAGGCTTGGCTGAACCGCCACTGCTTCCGTAGGTCCACCCTTTCGTCTGGGGGGCATAACGGTAGCACTGGCTGCGGTGACCCAATGAGAAAGTGATTTGGTGTCAGACTTTCTTCATCACTGGGGTCACCAGATACGCGTGTGAGCGGACGACTGTTTACTATGAATTCCGCCTCAGCCAGTGCTGTCAGCAGTGTCTCCTCCTTCGGCGATTGCTCCTTGAGTATCGCGTAGAGGGCGGTTTTAACGGATCGCACCATCCTCTCCCAGCTCCCACCCATGTGAGGTGCTGACGCTGGAATGAAGTTCCACTGTACTCCTTTGGCTGATAGTCCGTTGGCCAGCTTGTCCTTGTCGACGTCTGCCCATGCCTCTCTGAGCTCTCTTTCAGCCCCGTGGAAGTTGGTTCCATTGTCTGAAAAGAGAACCCTGGGCCATCCCCGTCTCGCGGCCATCCTGACGATCGCTTGTATAGCGGAATCTGCTGTTAACGAGGCCGCGAGTTCCAGGTGTACCGCTCTGGTGGTGAGGCAGGTCATCAACACGCCGTATCTTTTTTCTCGGCGTCTGCCGATGCATACGTTGATGGGCCCGAAATAATCGATGGCACACTGCGTGAATGGTCTGCAGTGGTGTGCCAATCGTGCGGCCGGTAGTCGCCCCATCAGTTGGGTGCCGGGCTGTGTCTTCTTCAACCGGCACGTTCGACACTCCCTTGTTTCTCGACGTACTGCGGTGCGGCCGCACAATACCCAGTATCGCTGGCGTATGTTGTTTAGCACCGTTTCTTGTCCTTGGTGAGCGGCCTGTTGGTGGTGATGCTTAATGAGCAGCCGAGTGAAGTGGTGCTTCGGGCAGAGCACAACTGGCTCCTTGACCGTTCGGCTGACTCCCTTTGCAGCTCCTATCCGTCCGCTCAGTACGATATGCCCCTTTCTGTTGAGGCAAGGCGTGAGGCTGTAGAGGCGACTATGCTGGTCGACGATTTCCCCTTTGCTCAGGTGGTTACATTCCTGCGGGAACATCTCCTCCTGCGCCTGTCGAATCAGGACCTCCGTGGCCCTGTCTACTTCCTCCTGTGCAAGGGTGTCTCCCCCACGTGGCTGAGACCGCCGGCGACACATCTCCACAAAGCGTAGTGCGTATGCCATGCTCCGCACCAGCCGATTCCATGATGAGAAACGCTCCATCCTAATCAGCTGCGCGCCTTGTTGTGTACTATACACTGCGCGTACCTCTATGTCGGGCTTTTCCGTAGCCCATGTTTCTGCCGGCCAGTCTTCCTCGTCTTGCAGCAGGAAGGCAGGACCGCTGAACCAGCGCGACTGCTCACTCAAGTCGCATCGCTCCTTGTCCCTGGTCGCCTCGTCGGCAACGTTTTCAGTCGTAGGAATCCACCGCCAGTCGCTTGTACCCGTCAATTCATCGATTTCACCTAGTCGGTGAGCGACGAATACGTTATATCGGCGGGGGTCGTTCCTGATCCACTGTGCGACCGTTGTGGAATCTGTCCACATTGTCGTCTTGTTGATGAGGAGCGTAGTCTCCTTTTTGATGGTGGCTGCTAATCGACTTCCGATCACTGCGGCCATTAATTCCATTCTTGGAATTGTCATTGGTTTAAGAGGTGCCACTTTTGCCTTGCTGGCGACAAAGGCCACACTCCTAACCGTGTCCGATTTGCTCACTAAGTAGGCTACCGCAGCGTAGGCGGATTCGGATGCGTCGCAAAAGACGTGCAGCGTGAGGTTGGCTGTATCTGCCGGTCTGTACCATCTTGGCACCCTGCACTCCTTGATGCAATCCAGTTCTGCCAGCCAGCGTAACCATTTTTGGTATGTGTCTTCAGACAGCACCTGATCCCAGTCAATCTGTGACCTCCAAACCTCTTGAAGTAAGATCTTCGCCTTGATGGTAAATGGAGACAGCAGTCCCATAGGGTCGAAGATGCTCATTGCCAAGCTTAGCATTTGCCGTTTCGTGGGCCGTTCTTCGCCGGCCAGGATTGCTGCGTCGACGCGGGGAAACTTGCAGCTGAATGATAGCTTGTCGTTCCCCGGGTCCCATTCCAGGCCGAGGACCCGTTCCGATGCTCCTGCCTTACCCAGGTTAAGGCTGATTTTTCCAGTCGGTTTGGCTGCCATTGCAGTCAATACGGCCGCGGCATTGCTGCTCCAATCGCATAACTCGAATCCTCCTCTTCGGTGGACTTCAGTGACGCTGCGAGCTAGCTGTATGGCTTCTTCCTCGCTGTCCGCACAATCAATGTAGTCATCCATGTAGTGCTTATGAATGATCGGCGCCACAGCCTCCGGGAACTCCCCCGCGTGGGCCTGTGCATTCATATTCTTTACATGCTGGGCTGAGCAAGGAGATGACGAGGCGCCGAATATCATTGATCGCATCTTGTATGTTCGTGGCTCCTGATCCGTGCGTAGATTCCGCCACAGGAACCGCTGTGAGTCCTGATCAGCCTCTCGGATCTGGACTCGCAGGAACATTTCTTTTATATCCGCGGTGAATGCAACGGCTTTTTCACGGAATTTCAGCAGGATCCCCAGCAGAGCGTTCAGGAGATCCGGCCCTGTTTCCAGAGCGTCGTTGAGACACCGTCCGCTTACTTTGGAAGCGGCGTCGAAGACGATTCTTATCTTGGCAGGCTTGTTTGGGTTCACGACGCAAAAGTGTGGCAAGTAGAATGTACGTGGTCCGTGCCGACGTATTTCCTCCTCAGGAAGCTCCACGGCGTATCCCTTTGTCACGTACTCGCTCATCTTGGCGCAGTACGCCTCGGCGACGGCGGGCTCCTTCCTGAGTCTTGTCTCCAGACTTTTTAGTCGGCTGACGGCATGAAAGCGGCTCGGGGGGAGCCTCTCCCCCTCGTGGCGCCAGAGCAGGCCCGTTTCCCAACGGCCGTTCTGACAATGCGTTGTGGCAGCCATTGTCGCCTCCGCATGCTCATGTCGTTTTTGTTGCGGTCGCCGCACGGCCACGCCTGACTCTTCCGTCTGCAGATAGTCGTTGACGAGTTGGTCCAGCGACTCCATGCCTGTGTGGTAAACTGCCGCTTGGTCCGAGTTCTTCTGGACCTGTCCGCTGATCGTCCACCCGAGCAAGCTCCGGGTGGCGGTGGGCAACCCTGGTGGTCCCCAGACGATACTTCGTGGCGCTATGAGGCGGTAATTGTCCATGCCGATAATCATTTGGGCCTTGCCCCGATATTGCGGAATCTGTATGCCATGCAGATGGGGCCATTTGTCCCATTTGCCTCCCAAAGATTCTTGCTCGGGTCCATTGAGCCTCTCGATGGTGTGGACGGACGTCATCTGATGCCACTCTCCGTTCAGGGCGTCCCTTACCTCAAGGTTTACCAGTCGGGAATTTTCCTTGCGTGGTCCCGCTACGCTTTTAAGGACAATCGCGCTCTGCTTCCCGCAGACGCCGATTTCCCTCGCCACGCTGTCCTCAATCAGCGTGACGCTTGACCCTTCGTCAAGTAGAGCTAATATCGGGATGCTGCTCTTGGGACCCCTTACTACTATTGAGGCGACGCGTAGCAACACATCTGGCTTGGCGACGCATGTGAAGGTCTGCCCTTCTGTTGCCCGCTCCGCTTTGACATGGTAGTTGTTACCGGCGACATCCTTCTGGTCTTCATCTGTTTCTTCCTGGCGCGGTGGTGAGCGCGCCGCCCTTTTGCTGTCGACGAGCAGTGGGTGTGTCTCTTGGGCGGTGCGGCAGTTCCGTGCGTAGTGCCCCGTCCTGAGGCACCGGAAGCAGGCTCCGGAACTCTGCACCCATCTTGAGCGCTGGATTTCCGTCAACTTCAGAAATTTCTTACACCGCGCGAGGATGTGTCCTCGCGTGAGGCACATCTCGCACTTCGGGCCGCCTTCCTGTGGACCGGAAGCTGCGGGCGGCGTGTTCTTCGTGTATTTCGTGAAGTTCTTCGGTTTCGGCTGCGCTTGCTTTGAAGCGGATGTCGACTGCTCTGTATCAGCGTGCGTCGTGTACACCCGCTTCGGTGCAGGCTTCGACTCGTACCCCTTCGGTTTGGACGGCTTAACTCCCCAGTTGGCTCGATTCACCGCCGTGGCCTGTCGCCCGAGTTTGTCCATGTACTCTGAGAAATCGAATAATGACGGATTGCCTCCGTGTCTCTCTATAATGGCTTCACTCCAGCCCGACAGGTGATGGCCCGACAGCTTGGCTTCCAGTTCGCGCAGTATCTCTAGGTTATACGCGTACTCTGGCCGCTTCAGGGACCTCATTGATGCTATGAGGTTGCCAACTGTCACCGTGAAATCGATCACTTCTTCGCTTGTCGATGAAGTGCTGGTCAATGGCCGCAAGCTGCGCACCTGGTTGATGAGGCGCCCGATGAGAAGGTCTGGTCTCCCGAATCGTCGCTCTAGTGTTTCTCTTATCCGTAGTAGTTGCTCTGGATCGGTGAGAAGAGCGGACACAGTTTGATACGCCTTTCCCTTCAGGCACCGCTGTAGTCGTGTCATGACTTCAGCTCGCGTCAAGAGCTGGGTCTGCTGCTCCAGCTGTGCCGCGAAGACCAGCCACCGTTCTGGGTCACCGTCGAACACCGGCAATTCCCGCGGCAGTGCTTGCCGCAAGAGAATTCCTTCGCACGCAGTGGTTGCGTACAGTGTCGGTGGTTGTGGCGGGCCTGGTGCGGGCGGGAAAGCGCCTGCGAAGTCGTCTATATTCCTCGCTCGTTGCCGCTGTGCCGTGTCCCCTACCGCCTGGTTTGAGTGGTCGATCCACTGCGGTATGGGAGTTTTCTCGAGGGGGATCCGAGAGCGTGCCATCGAACGTCCAATGCTTGGAGCGTCCTCGGCCTCTTCTTCCTCAGCGACGATGATGTCTTGCTCGAGTTCCGTGGCTCGGCGCAGGTCGGCGAGTCTCGCCTGCAGCGTCTCCGTTCGGTTACGGATTGAAGCATCGCGCAGCTCGGATATCTCGTCCTCAATTCGCTGTTTCTCGCGAAATGCTCGCTGTGCTGCCTCGGCGAAGCGACGCTTGCACCTACTGTGCGGCGTCATGCCGCTTTCACGGCTGCATAGACTCGCTGTCCAGTCGGCGGGCCTTCCTGTCGCACCCCCTTGAGTTGTAGCGGCTGCATTGTCCACGACGTACGGCGTGCCGTGCTCCGGGTATGCGCCTGCTACCCGAGCTGCTGGCGTTAGTGGCTGCGCTGTCGGTGGGCCCATCGCCCCCTGAGGCGAGTTGCCAACTCGTGTTACCGTGACGCTCGTGGTTGCTAGGTCGCTCATCTGTGAATCTTGGATTGTGACCTCTGTCACGGTGTCGCCGTCCCTCGCAGCGCTGCGGTCAGCTGCTTGTGGGTCGAGACGACTTTTTCCACTACGAAGGCTCATCGTGATTTACTGGTGCACGACGGGAGAGTAACGGTATTTTACTGATGGCTATCCGGCTCGAAGGACCAGCTTCTATGTTGCGCCCGTTGCCCAACATATGCAGTGCCCTGTGGCACGGACCGACCCAGCGCTGTGTGAACCCAGGACTGTAAAAAGAGGTCCACCGCTTGGTCGCCGCTTGCCCCGTAACGGGCGGCCACGACACCTGCTGCAAGCCTCGATACGCCTCAGTCTGTCTATTACCACCGTTTTACTCCCCGTCCCCTGCACCAATAAAACACGCCTTCGACTCACTAGTGCCAACACGGCATATTATTTTTCGATGAACTTCAATGACACACCATAAATTTATAAACATGAGATCTTAGTCTAGGATGCATAACAAAGTGCATAAGGTGTATAACAAATACATTACATATCGGTATACATAACAAGTATACAGTTTTACACATCAGACATAAGTATATAATTAACCTAGGTACATAACAACGTTATTGAAATCTTTATTGTAAAGTAAAATCAGTATATAACAATTAATCTTATTTTCTAAGTGTCGCTATCCTGTTCTTCCCGGGCAGCGGGTCGAACAAGATCGGTTGTCGAGCGGCGTCTCTGTGCGCCTGCGTGCTCCTGAGTGCGCCTGAGTGCGTCTGCGTGTGCTGCGTCCGCCTGTGCTGCGTCCGCCTGTGCTGCGTCCGCCTGTGCTGCGTCCGCCTGTGCTGCGTTCGCCTGACCGCGCCTATGTGCGCCCGTCTGCGACCGCGTGCGTCCGACTGCGCCTGTGTGCGCCGTCTGACCGCGTGTGCGCCGCGTGGGTGCCGCGTGTGCGCCGATGCGCACCGGACTGCGCCTATGTGCGCCCGTCTGCGCCCGCGTGTGTCCGACTGCGCCTGTGTGCGCCGTCTGACCGCGTGTGCGCCGCGTGGGTGCCGCGTGTGCGCCGATGCGCACCAGACTGCGCTTATGTGCGCCCGTCTGCGCCCGCGTGTGTCCGACTGCGCCTGTGTGCGCCGTCTGACCGCGTGTGCGCCGCGTGGACCCGGCTCTCCGAAGGTCCCAACTTGGACCGGCGCTCGAACTCCACGACTGGAGCGAGCGTCCCGTCGACCGTAAATCACGAGTCGGACCGTAATTCCCGACTCGGACCGGCACTCAACTCCCCGAATAGGAGAGAGTGTCTCGTCGACCGTAGTGTCCGTTACTTGGACGGGCTCAATACTGCTCGGTGCAGTAGAGCCGCTCGCGACTGGCTTCCAGACTGCAAGGGCAGCGGAGCGGTTCCAGGTCGCGGTCCTAGTAGTCGTTGGGGGTTCCTTCCTTCCTTCCTAGTCGGTTGACTGTTTGCTGTGGAACTGAGAGAGCGAGTGATTTGGTATGGCCCAGGGGCCCATATTTGTACTCACTTCCGCGGTTCTCGCCGTGCACCTGCTGTGCACCTGCTTTCGTGTCCACCAATGGACACGCCGCGGACAGCTTTCCGTGCAAGGTGGGGATCTTCCCTTTTCTATTGACCTCTCGCACTCTCCTAGGAGAAAAGCTATCTCCTCTCCTCTAAAAGCCGTTACGGTACGCTCCGTGTTTGTCCAGACTTCAGGGCCGACCAACAGTTTCTGGTTGGCGGCTACTGGCTCGTTAGAGCGCATTCCTGATTGGTCGGCAACCAACCAATCAGAGAATGGCTCAAAACCCATCCTTTCCTTTGGAGTGGATTCTTCGGGTTCCAAACATCATCAGAGTCTGGCCCGGTACCTCACGTATGCGTTCCCGTTGTTTTCGTGTCTGCTAGTATCTTCGAAATCGGCTGAGGGCAATTTTCCGGCAACGTAAACTTGAATCGATGATTCCTGTGTTTCTGTTTACTTGCCGGTGGTCGGTGGTGATGGTGCTTTGTTTTCTACTCCCATTTAACAGTTTTTCACTATTTTTGGGAGTAGAAAATACCACGTGTTTTCTCTCGTGTTTCACGGTTCCTTGCTGTGAACACGTGAATTTTCACGGCAGGTCGTAAGAGGGGTGCTCTATGCATATACCTCGACTCTTATACAACTGTTTCGGGCAGTATTTCCCGCTTTCATATCCGGTTTGACGAGTTCAAATCTGTCCGTTTTCGGCACCAAAGTTTGTCTCCTAGCTATGTTAGAGCAGGCGGTCGTAGGGAGTCTCGCTCGCTCGGTCTCTGTGTGGGAGCGGGCGGCCGTAGGCCGTCTCGCTCGCTCGGTCCGCTCCAAGCGACGCCTGCGCTGTCTATAAAGGTAACCCGAGGCGATTTTGCCATTTTTCTCGTAAAAATGAGTTTTCTGCAAATTTCTTATGCTTTCTCGGGCACCCTCATAGCGGCCGTAAATCATCTATTTTACGGCCGGCGACGTCGCTACTGACGGCGTCGCAACAATCAGTACAAATAAGCAACTTTAGAAAAAAAAGTGAAAAAAAAAATCGTTTTTTTTAAATTTTAAATAAACGTTTTGTGTAAACAGCTATGATCACAATGCGCTATCTAGCGGTGAGTAAAATGTCGCTAATATTGTTTATTTACGATATATTACCCACAGCTAGATGTATTAGTTTATAACCTTTATCTAATAGTAAACTTCTTCAAACTTTCAAATTAAAATAAAACAAAAAAAAAATACGTGTGGCACTCGGGGACTGCCGCGGTAAAGCTATTGCATAGCAGTTTTAACAACTTATGCAATTATAATTATTTATTTATTTTATTTTTTCTTATATCAGATAACTGCGCTCTATCGGAAAAAGTTGAAATTATTCATCATTGAATAATTTCAACGTATCGAATCATTTGCGGCTGCGGAAGCAAATGATTCGGAATAATTTAAACGTCTTCCGATAGAGCCCCGCGCACGATTTTTTTATTCAATAAAGCAAAAAAAACGGATTATTCGAAAAAATTCGTAGATAAAAAGATAGATAATTAAATTATCTTTTAAATGGTGCAGGTTTCATAATAATACGCCAGATAGTATTTGCATAGTAGTCGTTTTTGTGTTCGGTTAGATCTAATTTCACTAATTAATTACATTATGTAATATAAACAAAATCTAAAATATTCAAAGCTAAGAAAATTAGGAAAATGTTCTTGTTTAACATATATTTTTTTCGAATCGTAAGCAGTACTCGTTTAGACGTAATTATCAGTTTAAAATCATTAATTTTCATTAAGAAATTTCTTCATTCGGTCGCTGTGCTGGCCTAGGCCCGCGATAAAAGCTATGCAATAGCTTAAAAACACAGGTTTTTTTTTTAAAACCTGTGGTTTTTCTAAATTTTTTATCAAGAGTTGCTTACCTCATTTACTGATTAACCCACAAAAAATGCCCTTGCAGTAAAATCATCCTGTATATTAGTCATAGTTGGTTTAATATCAAGCTATTTTATAATGAGCTTGGGAACGTTTTTTTTCCCTAAAAGTACTTGTTTCAACTTAAAATACGATATTAAATTTTTTTCTCTAGCACTTCAAATGACTTCAAATTTATTTTTTAAAGATTCGTAATAATGACGCTGAGCTTTTTTTTCATTGAAAGTCGTTTGCGCGAGGCGTGACGTCATCTCACACCATTCTTTCGCCCGCCTCGCTGGCGAAGGACGCATCGCGCGGTAAAATCATTTCGTTTGGAAATATTATCAAAATGTCATCACGAAGTCCGCATTATAAATTCTGTACTGTTGCTTGGTGGTGGTGCTTGGGAGCTAACAGGCCCATGATGAGTTGGCCACGATGACCCATGTGTTCAGGGTCGGTCACACTCACGGGTCAACACCCATCCGATGGCCTCCACGTACGGGGTGCGAACCTGGGTAGGACACTGGGTCAACCAGTCTCCCCTGGGAATCAAACCTCTGGCGCTCCTGGACAGTCTGCGCACCGAGCGGCGCAAGCCAATCGATTGTGCTCTCCGACTAACAGTCGGGGGAGTCTGGGAACTGTATTGTTTCCTATAGAGCGGGGGTGGTTGTGTACCTCACGGCGACTGCTCTTGAATTGACCATTGGCCATCCGATCCTGGGTGAACAGCCGGGCAAAGGACGCCTTGGTCCGCGATAGATTCGGTTTACTCCGTTTCACCGCTTCATAAGGGAGAGGACCGCGCAAGCGACCTCGAACTCGGAACCAATCGAGAGACCGGAGAAATCTGGTCACAATTGGAAGTAAGGGCGCGAGTGTCTCGAGCCGCTGGGAAGTAATTCCTGGCTATCTCGCGGTAAGGAGTTGGTCTCCTACGGGTTGTGGCGTAGCTAGACGTCGGATTTGTAATGTCCAAAGTCTTCTACGCTCACTGCACGGTCGATAGAACGATGAATCGTTAAAACGTCCTGCAGTGACGGGTTCGCCCGTTGTGGTTGACATCTCAATATGTTGCTTGGCGTACGAATACATCCAGTACACCAAATTAAATAAAAAAATATGTGTGGCACTTGGGGACTGCCGCGGTAAAGCTATTGCATAGCATTTTTTAACAACTTATGCAATTATAATTATTTATTTATTTTATTTATGCAGTATTTTTTTTCTTTGATATTAATTCAAGTTTTTTCTTTGATATTAATTCAAGTTACACTTTTTGAGCGTGGTGACCGATAAGAAAACATTTTTTTTCTTTTATTGAATAAATGAGAAGTTAATATTGTTTAAAATATTTTTATTATCTTACAATACATGTAGGTTATTGAGGAATTGTTATCATTGAAACTATAGGTTTACGGTAACTGAAATAAGAAACATAAGTTTGAGACTTGATATCCTCTGGAAAATACCGCGTCAACCCGGAAGGGGGCTTTAAGTAAATATTACAATGACCCTCCCATTCACGCTTAACTTTCGATCCACTTATTGTATCTTAGCTCTAAAACTGCAACAAATAATTTAGATGACAAGCTGTTCTTAGAATACTGTTCAGAAAATATGGATAGTAGTGTAAAATCGAAGACTATCGCGGTTGTTTGACATTATAAATAGGATAGAAAACGAATTTACCGCGTGAAATTTGTAGGACCCGACGTTTCGTGACGTTGCAGCCGCCGTTGTCTAGGGTAGACTAAAGAGCTGTCAGTCCGTTGTTTTGCGGGTAGGCCGCAAACCGCTGCCGCCACTGCGTAGGTTATAACGGTGGTGGGGGGCCGGGCTTGGAGCGCGGGAATTTTTAAAATCCGTCTTGCACACAACACTCACTGTATCCTGTTTTACGTCTTTGCGTTCGGCGTTCGGCGGCGGGAACATTTTAAGAAGAGGGTTCCACGTAGAAGAGAGTTTGTAGCCGTCATCTCTATTGAAGTTCGGAGTTCTTCTTATTTCAATGGCTTCCCGGATCATGCGAGGAAAGTAGAATTGTTCCTTGGATAGAACAATGGGATTTTGAAACTGCATCCAGTGGTTACTTCCGCTATCCAATATATGTTCGCAGATCGCCGATTTTTCTCGCTGAACGTTTTTAACAGCTTTGATGTGTTCTGTCAGTCGCGTGGCTATGGGCCGTTTCGTTTGTCCAACGTAGGCTAGACCGCAACTGCATTCGACTTTATACACACCCGGGGTTTGCAGTGGTATTACATCCTTTACAGGCCTCAAAAATCGAGCTATATTTTGGGTCGGTTTGAAGATCGTTTTTATATCGAATCTGTTTAGCATCTTACTTATTCGATCAGTCACGCCCTTGACGTTTCACCTATGAATTAGAGAAGGACGGCTCCTTACCATTTTTGGATGTCAAAGTGACGAGGAGAAGTGACAATACTCTCGGACATACGGTATATCGGAAGCCCACACATACGGACAGATATTTGCATGCAAGCTCACACCATCATCCCTATCATCTACGTTCAGTGCAAACGTCGCTCGTGAATCGAGCACGCGATCTATGCGACACTGAGCATTTTCCGAAGGAGATGGAACATGTCAATGATGTCCTTAGGAAAAATGGATACGGAAAATATCACGAGACACGCACACGATCTAATACGGACGAAACTCAAAAACCGAGCAGATCAAGAGCATTCTTACCATACGTCAAGGGCGTGACTGATCGAATAAGTAAAATGCTAAACAGATTCGATATAAAAACGATCTTCAAACCGACCCAAAATATAGCTCGATTTTTGAGGCCTGTAAAGGATGTAATACCACTGCAAACCCCGGGTGTGTATAAAGTCGAATGCAGTTGCGGTCTAGCCTACGTTGGACAAACGAAACGGCCCATAGCCACGCGACTGACAGAACACATCAAAGCTGTTAAAAACGTTCAGCGAGAAAAATCGGCGATCTGCGAACATATATTGGATAGCGGAAGTAACCACTGGATGCAGTTTCAAAATCCCATTGTTCTATCCAAGGAACAATTCTACTTTCCTCGCATGATCCGG
Source organism: Micropterix aruncella (assembly GCA_944548615.1). Lineage (NCBI taxonomy): Eukaryota > Metazoa > Arthropoda > Insecta > Lepidoptera > Micropterigidae > Micropterix > Micropterix aruncella. The sequence goes on along the minus strand of OX155974.1, from coordinate 13,715,828 downwards.
GAAGCCATTGAAATAAGAAGAACTCCGAACTTCAATAGAGATGACGGCTACAAACTCTCTTCTACGTGGAACCCTCTTCTTAAAATGTTCCCGCCGCCGAACGCCGAACGCAAAGACGTAAAACAGGATACAGTGAGTGTTGTGTGCAAGACGGATTTTAAAAATTCCCGCGCTCCGAGCCCGGCCCCCCACCACCGTTATAACCTACGCAGTGGCGGCAGCGGTTTGCGGCCTACCCGCAAAACAACGGACTGACAGCTCTTTAGTCTACCCTAGACAACGGCGGCTGCAACGTCACCGAAACGTCGGGTCCTACAAATTTCACGTGGATAGTAGTGCTTGTAACATTATCTCCAAACAAACAATAGAAAAAGCCGATAGTCTATTATGGCACGAAAGACCTTTACAGTCGAATCACTGCCTCGGAGGCCTACGAAGAAGCCCACTGTAAAACTTCAAATGGATCGCTGGTGGAATCTATACTTGGAGCAAATAGCATCAAAGACAACTCCAGCCATGAGAAGGGGAAGGGTTTTGGAATCACATGTTTTTGATTTAATTTGGTGTACTGGATGTATTCGTACACCAAGCAACATTACAGTATTTATAATGACATTTTGATAATATTTCCAAACGAAATGATTTTACGCGCGCGATGCGTCCTTCGCCAGCGAGGCGGGCGAAAGAATGGTGAGCGATGACGTCACGCCGCGCGCAAACTTTCAAGGAAAAAAAAGCGCGGGGTTATTTTTACGAATCTTTAAAAAATAATTTTTAAGTCATTTGAAGTGCTAGAGAAAAAAATAAAATACCATATTTTAAGTTGAAACAAGTACTTGTAGGAAAATTATAAAAAAAACCGTTCCCAAGCTCATTATGAAATAGCTAGATATTAAACCAACTATGAGTAATATACAGGCTGTGTTTACTGCACAGGCATTTTTTAGTGGGTTTTTATTAATCAATACAACGAAGTAAGCAACTTTTGATAAACAAATTTAGAAAAAACCACAGGATTTTTTTTTTGAAAATGGGTTTTGGTTTTTTTTAAATTGAAAGTTTGAAGAAGTTGACTGTTAGATAAAGGTTTGAGAAAAATTTGAGCGCGCTGCGCCATCTAGCGGTAGGTACTGCGGCGGTAAATAAACAGTATTAGCGACATTTTACTTACCGCTAGATAGCGCATCGTGATCATAGCTTTTCACACTATTAAAAAAACGCAAAACATTAATATTAAAAAAATGTTTTTTGTTTTTTTTTCACTTTTTTTTTAAAAGTTGCTTACTTTGTTGTACTTATTCACCCACAAACAAAAGCCCGTACAGTAAAAACAACTTATATAAATAGGGTCCCATCAAACTTGCAGAAGGCAAATTTGCAGACGGCAATCTTGCAGACGGCATTCTTGCAGGCGGCAGTTTTGCAGAAGGCAATCTTGCAGAAGGCAGTTTTGCAAATGTCAAACTGACGTTTCGAGAACCTAACCTAACCTAACAGAAAAACAAAACATTTTTTTGTAATGTTTAGTTTGATGTACTAAATCATCCACTACAAGGATGCCGGTAATTAATGTCACTTCGATTTTAGGGAAAGAAAAACCTAACCTAACCTAACAGAAAAACTTAAAATGTTTAGTTTGATGTACTGAAGGTTGCCGCCTGCAAGGTTGCCGCCTGCAAGGTTGCCTCCTGCAAATCTGCCCTCAACAAATTTGGAGCTGTCAAAAGTGACATTTGTGCAAGTTTGCCGCATGCAAAACTGGCGCCCCCCTATAAATATTGAATTTTATATTCCAATATGTGGCAATACTAAACACTAAACGTCAAAATAATGACATTGTTTACGGTGTAGACTGTAGATCGTGTAAGTTTCTGCAGTTTTCCGCTTTATTTTACATCTATATATAGTAAAAAGTATAAATATTCACCATGAAAAGGCAGGAAAATGATGAAAATAATGCAGACATTAAAGTGAAGATAGAATTAGAATCCTATGTCGAAGACGGGATGCCAAGTTGCTCTGACAATAAATACAGTGAAACGTTGAAACCAGAAAGCGATATTTGCTTCAAAGAGGAGCAACCAAACTCTTCTTATATGGAAGCAAATATTCTGGAATTTAAAGAAGAGGCAGTGACTTTCATAAAACCAGAACGAAGCGATCCTGTCGAATCAGTCAGCAAGGAACAGGAAGATGATATTAAGGAGACGAAAGAGGTCAAAGTATTTTTAACGAAATTTGATAAATTCACATGCGTTGTCTGCGATCGCCATCTAGACAGAAGCGTGCCAATGGGAGCATGCAAGCATTACAATGAAATTGTGCTACTTTGCAAAGACTGTATTAGGCCAAATGTTAAGAAATATATTTGTGTCAAATGTAAATATGAATCAAGTAGTAGATTTCGTCTAATTAAGCATGTTGACATAGTGCATAGGAAATTTAAGAAATTTACGTGTGAAGAGTGTGACAGGGCATTTCCATATAGAGAAAGTTTGAAAACACACGTCCAATCGATCCATCGCAAACTAAAGCATGCGTGTCAGCAGTGTAAGAGAGTCTTTTCTTCTCGCAACAAATTACTACAGCATGTAAATTTTACTCACCGGCAGTTGAATGTATTCACGTGTGATTTATGCAACAAAGAATTTCCAAATCACACAAGCTTTAAACAGCACATCGATGGCGTTCATAGAAAAATGAAGGAATTTGAATGTAAGGAATGCAAACGCGCTTTCTTTGCGAGTGGTCATTTAATTCAACATGTCGATTCTGTCCACTGGAAATTGAAGCCTTTCGCGTGTGATAAATGCAATCGCAGTTTTGCAAGGCGTGCACATTTAAAGGTCCATATAAACTCAGTCCACCTCAGAATTAAGTATGTTTGTGCGGAATGTAACAGAGCTTTCACCCAAAAGTCGAACTTAATCGGACATATAAATGTAATACACCGAAAAATTAAGCCATTTGTTTGTACAATATGCAAGCATGTATTTGGTCAGAAAATTTATCTTAAAAATCACATGACTGCTGCCAAATGCCAATTGAAAAGCAACTATCGGCGGTAGACTTTAAAGAGTAGACTTTGTATTCTTAGCAAGCAGAACACAGTGCATCGCTGAATCACAAACACTTTTTTAGATGAAATCGAACAATGCGATCTCCAGTAGGTAGTATATTCTATTGTATGTATGCATTTTATTTTTCAGTTACTTTTTGTGTTTTTTTTAGTATCTACGAACAGCCAATACGGAACAATCAAATGCTTCTATATGATATGATTCTAATTGCTTGAAAACCTAGATTTAAGTGTGTATGTTTATTATATTATTTATACGGAACAGTCAAATGCATTTATTGATAATTCTAATGACTTTAAATTTACCTAGATATAAGTGTATGTTTATTTTGAATTATAAGTCAGAAACCTAGTTTTTATCGACCAGTGGTGACTTGTTTCACTTATTTTATTTTCAGATATAAATCATTTATTGTATCTTAGTTGAAATAATATAATGAGCAGGAGAGGGGTTTGTTACGACGCGGAGAAAATGTAAATATAATGTTTTTAAAAATAAGGATATTAAGTCTAATATCCTTATTTTTGGTAATATTATATTAATAAATTGGTAATATTATATTAAATATTCCTACTTACCAAGGTAATGGCAATTTGACAGTATATTCTATGGAATTTTCGTAAAATTTTGCAGTCCAGAGATGTTTTGCTGTAAGAATGTACATATAGAGTTTACAGATACAGCATCAATGGGACCGTTTGCGTTTCTTCGTGAACTAAAACTCAAATTAGCTCAAGCGAACGAGATAGAGCAATGCGTTAGAGCGGAATACGAAACGAACGATCGTCCATAAAAACTACCTCTCGGGCCGTCCGAATAAATTTGACCACATTTCGTGCGGTGTAAGATCCATACGTTTAATAGTTATAATATAGGATAAGTTTAATGATTTTAAGTTATAAGATCCATAGTGTTTTAAGATTATGTCGTTCGGTTCAATATAATTAGTGTGTTATTCCACTTACCCCTTAATTACAAAAGGTGGTGAATTCTGCAATATGTTATAGTAGTTATTAGTGTAATAATTAATATTATTATTAATATTAAATTTAACTTTTGCTACTATTCCGTGGTTTAATTTCATTTCAAATTCTTGTCATTTGCCAGTTAATAATTCGAATTTCGTCTGCTGCTCAGTTCAACGAATGGAGTTCAAAACGGCAGATAAAATGAGTTATAACTAGAACCGTGAAACATTCCAACTTTGCCCGCTATTTTTGAAAAACATAAATTTTTGAAAGAATTTTCTATGGGCGCGTAGGTATAATTTTTATCTGCTGCAACTCTAAGACCATGTGCATGCATTTGTTTAGCAAAATTATTATAAATTAAGATTTTATCCTATAATTGATGGATTTTTGTTGGCGGGCAAAATTATCTGGACTTTTAGCCAACATTGCCCATGTCGAGTTTTGACGCAAAAATAGCCTTTATTATGAAGATAACAAGTACCAGTACAAGGATGTGGGTAATGATGGCGTTTATTTTCGAAATCTAATCAATAACATTCAAAATTCAGCGCTGGAATGAGTTGGCAATGTTACCCTTATATTTTTTCTCTTTTCCATACAAGCCGCATTTAGCAATTTAAAAATGCCAGGGTTGTCACATTTGAGTAAAATCATAAAATTAATCGGTCTTCACATTTTTAGCAAGTTCTGTATGCGTCGGTATAGAAAATGGAAATATAAAATAAAACATGTTGTTTAGAATTAAATGTTTAATTTCACACAAAAAATAACAATTAGTGTCTTTTGGCAAAATCTTTTCTATCTTAAATTAAACTATCCTTCGGGGTTTATATTATATAATAATTAATTATAAAATAGGTTTAATTATAAAATATGCTTTTATATAAAAAGGAATTTTCCACTTTACTACATACCTACAACAAAGGTCAACACTTTATTGCACGTTGAATTTACAGAAATTGACATTAAAGATTATTTGACCACGTCGAGTTACCTTTGCCTCCGGTAACACTGAAATTACATCTGGTAAGTGCTGGATTGTGCAAATGTCATCAACTGTTGGGTAAGTAAAAGTGGTTCCATTTTCACATCTGGATTGTTTTACTTTTCGTACAAATTTAACTGTAGGTTTTGTGTCATTGATTGATAGTACTTTACCCACAAAATGTTTTAAACTCTTTTTTGTAGCAAACCGTACTATAATCCAGTCATCTACTTTGATTTTGCCGCGGTTTTCAGTAAAATATTCAATGTCATATAGTCCAAATGGGATATCTGCCAAGAATTCTTTTTCTTCTTCTTCTACTTCACGTAAGCATTCAGCTATATAATTTCCATAATCTGAATTATCTGAGTCAGCTGTGAATAATTCAATATCCGCAGAACTCGAGCTGGACGTACTACTCGTATAAGATCGTTTCTTCCTTTTTTTTTACTGAAGTATGCCCACGGGCCGATTTTGTTCTTTTTAAATCATTTACAACTTTATCTCTTCTATTAATTTTCTTCCCTTTTCGAAAAGGCTGTGATGTGTATGCTATAGCATACTCCTCATTTACTTTTTTTAAAACTTTATTTTCCTTTCCTTTCAGGCATTCTGGCAAATTACTATTATGTATAGTGGCGAACGGCATCTTTTCGATCGTATTAGAAATTTCATTCAAGAAACGAACATCTGTCGTTTGAGTTCCTGCTTTAATAATCACATTGGAGTGTATATTTATTTTGGAAGGACCATTCTTAACGGATGTTTGATTATGAAAAGCATGTGCAGACGTCGATGATGTTGGAGCATTATGCACTAATTGGCCCAAATATGTGTTAATTATATTGATACACATTTTGCTAAGACTCGGAGTAGAATTAGTCAAATACTCAGAAGTATTATTGATAGTCTCTTCCAAATAGCAGTCTTGATCCTGAGTTTCTTCAAAGTAACAGTCTTGATCCTCTTTTATATCATTATTTGAAATCATATCAGTTTTACAAAAAAGGCCAGTTCGTTCATCTAAAAATAGAGCTTTTTCAAAATTTCTTTGCACTTTTGCCACTCCAGAAATCTTATTCTTTGAGCTATTTTTCATTGCTTTCTTTTTCGTGTTGCACTCAAGTGCATCTTTGCATGAATTAATATTGAAATCAGAAACTGTCACTGATTTCCCGGGCTCGCAATTAACTTTTTTATTTCTTTTAACTTGCATCGGCTTTGGAGCTCTAATTTCCTTTAGATAATCCATCAGTGCTCGATCAATTCCATACGATAATATTTCTTCTTGCATTTCTGGGATCTTTTTCAATACTTCTTGTGGATTCAGCGGAAATACTCCTGAAGCTCTAAAACCACTTTTAATGTTCTTTGCCTCCTTTAACCGAATTGCTTCCATTAATTCGCTGAGCAATTTTGGAAAATGCTTTTTGTTTAGGGCAGTTTGGTTTGGGTTTCTGAGCTTGTACTGGTACAAAATTTTACGCCATGATTTTTTCAAAGGTGCGAAAAATGCAACGTCGAGAGGCTGGGTGAGATGTGTAGATCTCGGAGGGATGAAAACAAAGTTTATATTGTTTTGCTCGCATAACTCTACTACTTTGACGCTCAAATGACTAGACAAGTTATCACAAAGGACAACTTTAGTCCCTGCTAACTTTTGTGCCCAAGGAAGAATGATCTTTTCGAAATAATCCTCGAACATAGCGCTGTCGAACCACCCTGACTTAGTGCAGTTGTACCTGGTTTCTGGTGGTCCTCCAGTAATCCATTCGGAGTACAAGTTTGTAGCTTTGTAGACAACATATAAAGGCAAACACTGACCACTCGCAGTTGCTATGAACATAAGAGATATGTTTCCTTTGGTAGAATTGGCTACTCTTTCTGGATACTTTACGCCTCTTCGGAAAATGGCCTTGGAAGAACCTGGATCGTCCGAAAGGTTTATCTCGTCAAGGTTTACTATATTTTCTGCTGATATGTCTTTCAATATTGTGCTTAAATTGTTAAAATAGTTAGCTATTTCTTGTGGTCCTTTTTCAGCTCTCGCCTTTGAAATATTTTGAGTAGTTCTTAGAGTCAATTCATCAGCATTCCTAGCTAAAAATCCCTGGACCCACGCATCACCAGGAATTCCATTTTTGAATTTATGATGTCGTGAATTCTTCTTTAAATATCCATGAACTAATAGCTTCAGATCTAGTTTAGTAAGAGGGCAGCCAAATTCGCTAGAAGCTTGTAAGACCCTCACAATTTTTAACTCTTCTACGTCTGTCAAAACGGTAGGATGCCCAACGGACTTTGTGTGATTTTTGTTTATTTTATTTACAATAGTGCGTCTTGGGATACCTGTTTGTCGCTCAGCATCTCTTGAAGATATTTGGCCTGATTTAACCGCTTCGCAAGCAAATTTCATAATTTCATCGGAGTAATTTTTATACTTTCGAGACCCCAGTTTATGTCTTGGTTTTCTATTTCTGATTCTTGATTTAGGCTTGTTGTTCTAAAAAAATATAAAAATGGTTATAAAAATAATGTTCTTAAAAAATTTGGTTTTATAACAAATATAAATATAATTCGTTTAAAATATATGCTCCATCTAAGTCACGATCGTCAAAAAAATAATTTTATAATATGTAAATGTGTCAACCCTACGTCTTTTTTGATGGCGGGCAATGTTGGCATTCAAAGGTCTGAACATTATTAGACAACTTTGCCCATCATCATAACTACTTTATTATAAAACTTTCGGAGTTGAAACTATCATTGAAATGTTCTACAATTAGTTGTTTAAAACATACAATAAAATAAACTAACCTGTGTATTCGCCATGACGCCCAATTCACTTTTATCTTGATGTAAAAATTTGCCCGCTAAAACACGTACTGTATTCGGCAAGTGTTAACAAGTTACTGAGTGAAGCTAACAACAAACGCGATATTTATTCATGCTACATATATAACCTATTTTCCACCAAAGTCATCAATGTTGCCATAATACAAGAATATTTTTCTACATTTACGGATTTGCTTGTAAATTGCTGTTCGGGCAAAATTACCCTTGTTGGCAAAGTTGGCATATTCCACGGAATATGTCTTTCTATCCGTTTCATAATTTTTAATACGTTTTGAGGGTATTAATGAACAGTTTCGGTGACATGACATTCCATAATATTACGGACTTCGTTTCGTCGTCTAATAACTACTTGGATGGTCTTAGATGGTCATCTATTGGATCTGCATCTAATTGGATGGTCATCATCATACTTGGTGTATTAGTAGAAAGAGTAGAACCTACGTTTTGGAAAAAAATATTATATTGCAACAGTAATGTGAGAATAGTAGGTAAGACTAAATATAAGAGACCGATGTCTCAATACCTTCTCCTAAGAGGCGTATTGTACTCATACTAATGTTTCTGCTCCTTTACTGATTCTATCACGTGACATCGACGTTTAAATTATTCAGCTGGAATTGAGACAGGTACCTTAACAGAATTTTTAGTCGAAACGGTGGATAAAGGAGACAAGTGTGTAGGAGTTTTCCTTGACCTTGCAAAGGCTTTTGACTCCGTTCCTCATAATATATTATTATGCAAACTGAGCAGTGTAGGAATTAACTACACAAGTCTTAAATGGTTTGATAGTTACCTATCCAACAGGGTACACAGTGTCACCATCCAGGGCCTCCAGAGTAAAAGCCAGCATCTCACGTATGGTGTGCCACAGGGTAGCGTTTTGGGACCCATTTTATTCCTCGTCTACATAAATGACCTATGTCAGTTACCAGAAGGTAAAATCATCACATATGCCGATGACACTGTTATACTATTCAAGGGTTCAAACTGGGATTACACATTTGAGAAAGCAAACGAGGGCATGGAAATTGTTAAAAATTGGCTAGGAAACTTTATGTTGACGCTTAATGACCAGAGGTAATAAAACAACCAGAGGTAAACCCACTACTAATAAAACTATTGTAATACACGAATGCGATAGCATAGAGTCTTGTAACTGTAATTGTCTGACTTCATTGTCAAAGTCAAAAATTATTTGACTTTGACAATGAATTATACCTTTAGACTAGGTATTTTTATATTAAATCCTATATTACTTAACATTATTAAATATTAATGACTGTTTCTTTCTTTTCTCACATAGGTTTAACTTTATTTATATTATTTAATCGAATTTTATATTATATTTATTGCCGATTAAATAATGGAATTGCATTTTATTTATTATATTTTTTAATATTTTTTAATTATTATTTTTTTATTTAATTTTGAAGACCACATTTTAGGGCAATTTAGTGTCATTAGCTTTTTACTAAAACTTGTACATTTGTAAGCAACCAAGCAATCAAGCAAACTTGATTGTAATATTGGAGTCCTGTCCACACTAGAACGGGCTAGTCCCAGTTGGGTGACAGAAACAAATAAGCAAAAGGTTAAGGTTTTGCCATTCGGTTCCTGTTATTTTTGTAAGCTAATCAATGTTTTATAGTAATTAATTCTTAAATAAATAAATAAATAAATAAAAGGTACGTACCAACGAAATGTAAGACAAAACATAACCTCAAAATGTATCTAGAAGTACATTTTGAGTCTCTGAAAACGACTTCTCTAGATCCGCTTTGATTAGTTTTGGTAATTTGTTTAGCAAAGAATATGAATAGGTAACGAGAATAAATGACAAAATGAACGCGATTTATAGACTCTTTCAGCAACTAGTCAGAGTGCACAACCGATTGGTGTCGCCGAACGGTGCGCAAACCGTCCAGTAGCGTCGGGCCATGCAATTCCACCATGGGTCCACCAGCTGTGAGACCTGAGACACGAGAGCTTTACCCGGGGTAGCCTTTCGCACGTGGAGGCTTCTGAAGAGGAGCTAAATCGTGAGTTGAACTGATCAGAGAAAATAAGGATTTTATGGCCCAAGCTGCACGAAACCATTCGCTACCCAATATAATCAATTAGACCTTGATTAAAAGCCATTCGTTATCAATTTTATTATAGACGACCAAATAAATTGCTATTAGTTTCGCCGTCAATGCCTTTTGTGCCACCTGCATTTCACGGACGCAAAAACTATGGAGTTGAGCAATCTAATATGCAATTCAATGACGCTACACGGCCCGGTGGCATAGTGGTTAGGACGTCTGATCTTACATTGTAAGGTCCCGGGTTCGAATCCCTGCTGGGTCACCATTTTCCGGTGGGATAAAATTAACGGAATTGCATTCTCAATTTTGTCGATTGAATGCAATAACAAGACATTTACTTACACACAGTTATTCGCACACATACCTACATATGCACACGTAATAGTAGGGTTGGTTGTAAGAGATTGTCATATGACAGTAAACCCGCCCTTTGTGATTTTACGATACAGAGTAGAAACGAACAAACAAACAATATTATATTATTAAGATTCAAATCGTTCCGTCGGAAATACGATTGTTCAAATTACAGTAATAAATCGCATGCGATAGTTCATGTTTCGTTTCTTGAGAATCAAACTAATTGGGAACTGAAACGTCTAATGTAATGTTACGTTTCGAGGTGCTAAATGGAATATTTAACGTTGTAATTCGTGATTTCCTGTTGAATTATTTGAAAATGACGTTCAAGAAAGACCTAGGTGACTATCCTGTCGAGTCTCTCGTATTTGAAGGTGAAGCGAGTATCGGCATAATATCTCATCAACAAACCAATCCTACCATCACTGATTATATACCACCCATACCTAACTAGAGTTGGCAACTACAACGGGCAAACCCGTCACCTAAGGAAGTTTTAACGATTAGTTGTTCTGTCTCCCTGAAGTGAGCGCAGAAGATTTGGACTAAACAGTCCACCGTCAAGCTCCGCCACATGCCCGTAAGAGGCCAACGCCTTAACCGCGAGATAGCCAGGAGTGTTACCCAGCAGGCTTACACTCACTCCCTTACTTCCAATTGCGACCAGATTACTCCAGTCTCTCGATTGGTTCCAAATTCGAGGTCGCTTGCGCGGTCCTTTCCCTTAAGAAGCGGTGAAACGGTGTGTACCGAATCTATCGCGGACCACGGCATCCTTTGCCCGGCTGTTCCCCCAGGACCGGGTAGCCGATGGTCGTTTCAAGAGCAGTCGCCGTAAGGTCCGCAACCACCCCCGCTCGATTGGCTTACGCCGCACGGTGCGCAGACCGTCCAGGAGCGCCAGAAGGTTGATTCCTAGGGGAAACTAGCCCTAAGGTCAGAGTCCTGCCCGGGCTCGCACTTCATGCATGGAGGCCGCCGGATGGGTGTTGACCCGTGAGTGTGACCAACGCTAAACAGATTGGGTCTTCGTGGCCAACTCAGCAAGGGCCCATTAGCTATCCAACCACCCATACCAGCAACCACCCACCTAGCATATTCGGTTGCTAAACTGCATAGTACAATTTGGCAACCCTTCTACGCTGGTGAAATGCAGGTGGCGTTGATAGCATTGACGGCCAAACTATAGCGATTTATTTAGCCATCTATAATAACATTGATAACGAATGGCTTTTTATGATTAAGAAATATGTGAGATAATAGGCCCTGTTCGAGTTGACCTCGAAGACCCATTTGTTCAGGGTCGGTCACAGCCAGGCTTGCCAGGTGTTCGGTTTTTTACCGAACTGTTTGGTATTTTAGTCCCGTGTTCGGTGTTCGGTATGAAGACAATACTGAAGTTCGGTGGTTCAGTGTTTGCGAAAGTCCTTTCATATAATCACATCATACGATTGAGTTATACATATGTTACATGTCGCCAGTTACATAATATGTTACATACGATTGAGCTATACATATGTATGTTACATGGAAATTGTTCAAGCATGGAACTATGCAAAGCATATTCAGGTCCACCAGGAATATCAAACCAAAAAAAAAAAGGATTTGATGTCACGCTATAACGCAAACGTCATTCAAGAACACTACCACAAGTTCTATCAAGACTTGAACGTAATTTATTTTTTATTTATTTAGTAGTAACACATCTAGTAAAAATTAATGTCATATTTGATTAAGATGTTAGCAAGAAATTGATGCGACATTATTTTTATGATTGACACAGTCGCCTAACTAGGCCTAGGCCTGTTCTAAGGCAGACTTTTAATGATGATAGTTTATTAAAAATTCTCCTCTGACAGTTTATTAAAAATTCCGAGTCATAATAGTGATTTCTATTCCTATTCTTTCTGTGTCCATGGTGCAAGACTCTGGAACGATCTCCCAGCAAATATACGAAACTCGCCTTCTTTACCATCGTTTAAGACTCACCTTAAGGATTACTACCTTTCTAAGAAGTAACCAGTTCTTCCCTTTCTCTCCTGTTCCTCTCCCAATTTTCCTCTCCTCGGGCACTATTAGTCTTAAATTCTTCCACTTGTCTGTATGTTATGTAATAATCTTTATTTTCACAATGCGCGCATGTACCACTATGTTTAGGTTAGCTGTAAGACATTGCCATGTGGCAATAAGCTCGCCTTTTTTTATACTTTTTAAGTGCAAATAAAGAGTTTATTATTATTATTATTATTATGATATTAAGTGTGCACTGTCAACTTAATCTATAGTTAGTACTTATTTTTAAATCGACAAATATAAAACTACAAATATTTACGCATATACAAATATGGATAGATACTTATATACATCTATAGATAAAATATATATCCATATATGCACACATACACATACATATATTTATACGAAAATAATAATAAAACCGATATAAATAAAATAAAAACTAAAATAATATACATATATAAATCAATTACATATTGATATGACGCTCACATACCTATAATAGTCACATGAACGTGGAAGTAATCACTGAAGCAAATGAATAATAATGATAAAATATTATCGTAGTTGATGAAACAGTTAAGGTTCAAGGTTTTTTTTTATCGTAGTTCTAGGTACCTACATTCAATGTTATGACAACTAAACTTTGCTTGAATTAAAAATATTAATTACTTTTCTGCTGTTTTATTTGGAGTCATAACACCATACCCGGCAACAATATAAAATTTCTTTAAAACCAGATGGTCATATGTGCTAGAAGATGGTCATATGTACTTCCTAAATAAAATCTTATATACTTCATAACTCATACTAAAGTTCTTAAAATAAACATTATTATGTAAAAATATCAAGTTTATAGCTATATTATAGCTTCATTTATAGAATTATAAGAAATAATATTAACTTAAAACGCTCATAATTCAGAATGTTCATATTTGCACCTACGACCCTATGGTTTTCACGATGCGATATATCCGAAGAGAAGCTACGTACCGAATCGGGTACGATGTATTGTAGTCAATGCTCAGTAACGTCCCAAAACGGGTACAAGCGCGGGGCGACAAACCGCGCTCTCAACCAACTGAATTTACACCAAAATCACAGTGGGACCACCAATGTTAGATATGTTTGAGAAAGACGGATAAATTCTGTATTCTCTTCAGATATTATGTAGCTTCTCTTCGGATATATGTATGTATGAAAATAAATAAAACGAACTAATAGATTTGGTAAAGCATGTAATAACGTACACAAATGTGTTTACAATTTCTAGAAGGGTTTCGTATTGATATCGCTGAAAAAGTGAGTTTTTTCAGTTGTTCAACTGTCTAATTCATAATTATCTAATTGTTTTACAAAATGAGGTTTTAATGTTTTATATTTCAAATTCCAATGCGATCATTCTACAATTCGTCTTTTCATAATCCATCAAGTAGTTTCTTTCTTATGATCGTTTTTCTGAAGTGCTATATTTTTGTGACTGCCAAGATTCCCACCCGCCGCTTGAGGAGTTAAAGCGAGGTTATTGATGGCAAGGTAAATAAAAACTTATAAAAATTACATCGTTTCGTTGGTCCCTTTCAACTTCCATGGCACTTTCGCATTTATAAAATTTTCAATGCGATCGGTTGAACGGTATAGAAGTGGATATGCTGCAGCGCCGTCTAGTGGCGAGTTATAACAAAGTAGATAATGCAAAAATATTATCCGTGCCCATATACCTATGTATACCAATTTTCATGGCGATCGGTTGAGTGATGTAGAAGTTGATGCATTACTTTTGCAGCGACATCTAGTGCTCAAATAGATACTGTTAGGGAGTGAACTAAATGTAAGCGGTGGCTGAGGTGCGGGGACCGGCGTTCGTAGAACATGCTTTCTTTCGTTAGCGTACATATCTATACCTATTACTGTCGAGTAGCACCGAGCGAATGATGTCACAACACTGATGTCTGCGGTGGGGAGACCGAACGCCGGCCCCGCACCGCAGCCACCGCTTACATTTAGCTCAATCCCCAAACTGTAGGTATACTAATTTTCATTGCGATCAGTTGAACGGTGTAGAAGTTGACGTGCTGCAAAGTCATCTAGTGGCGACTTACAACAAAGCGGAAAGCGTGAAAATATTATCTGTTCTCAAATGCAAATGTATACCAATTTTTATGGCGATTGGTTCGACAGTTTAGAAGTTGATGCATTGCAGCGCCGTCTAGTGGCGGGTTTCAACAAAGCGTATAGAATAAAAACCTTCTAAATGAAAAAATACATATATGTGACAACTTTCATGGTGATCGGTCAAGCGGTATCAAAGTGCAGATAGATATACAGACAGATATACAGACAGATATTATATCAACATCCATTTTGCTTTCCCAGCAGAGGGAAAGTATTGGGTCGAAATCACGTTTAATAAAATCACAAAGAATAGGTACATACATTTAAAACAAAATTGAATTCAAAGCAAGCAACGTCTAGAGTCCTAAGGGTTGGCATATGGCCACTACTCCGCCGAAGCAGATATTTAAACGTTTAAAAAATTTGCTAACCTCCACCCGGGCATAACTCTTTCCCTTGCACCCTATCCCCGCATCGCCTTGCCGCTCGAGAGTGCGCTACTGTTCTAACTCGGTATACTGTGTCTTATGTGGTGCCGAAGCCCCGCGACCAGTGCTCGAAGGGCGAGCAGCTGATCGTGACGTTTGCGGCCGGCTACATTGCGGGCGTGTTCTGCGCCATCGTCTCTCACCCCGCCGACACCGTTGTGTCTAAGCTGAACCAGGACAGCACAGACACAGTTGGCTCCATTGTGGGCAAACTGGGCTTCGCCGGCGTGTGGACGGGGCTCATGACGAGGATCGTGATGATCGGCACGCTCACAGCCCTGCAGTGGTTTATCTATGACGCCGTCAAGGTACAAACCATTTTTTTTAAAAGAAAAGAGAAATTGGCATAGTTCTGCGCTACAATGTAAAATTTGTCGACCCCAGGTACAAACCTACCGTCCAGCGATTCCACGAAGCCGTCTGATGCCAACGTCTTACGGCGAGGCAACAGGAAAGGTCCCAACGGGCAGCCTCGCCCTCTGACTACCGGTTTTGGAAAGATATCTCCGTCTGGAATTAACCACCAGGATACCTCCAAACTCCCGACTGGTCACCTACTAGAGTTGTCGACTACAGCGGTCGAGCCCGTCACCTCAGGAAGTTTTAACGAATGGTCGTTCTATCTGCCCGGAGTGAGCGCAGAAGACTTGGACAAAATAGGCCACCGTCAAGCTCCGCCACAAACCCGTAAGAGGCCAACGCCTTAACCGCGAGATAGCCAGGAGTGTAACCCAGCGGGCTTACACTCACGCCCTTACTTCCAATTGCGACCAGATTACTCCAGTCTTTTGATTGTTTACGAGTTCGAGGTCGCTTGCGCGGCCCTCTCCCTTACGATGCGGTGAAACGGTGTATACCGAATCTATCGCGGACCACGGCATCCTTTGCCCAGCTGTTCACTCAGGATCGGGTATCCGATGGTCGTTTCAAGAGCAGTCGCCGTAAGGTCCGCAACCACCCCCGCTCTATAGGAAACAGTACTGCTTCCAGACTCCCCCAACTGTTAGTCAGAGTGCATAATCTATTGGCTTATGCCGCACGGTGCGCAGACCGTGCAGGAGCGCCAGAAGGTTAGTTCCTAGGGGAAACTAACCCTAAGGCCAGAGTCCTACCCAGGCTCGCACTTCATACGTGGAGGCCGTCGGATAGGTGTTTATACTCTTTATTGTTTATACTCTTTATTGTGAAATGTCACAATGGGCGGGTTTATTTTCATATGACAATCTCTTACAACCAACCTTACTATGACGTGTTATATGTATGTGTGCGTGTAACATATCGCACCATGAGTACTAAACTGCATTAAATCCAAATATGTCGATATTAAGTTAAGAATACCACGTTCACACCCTCAATTTCCGCTATCATACTGTCTGAGAAACGTATTTCTATCTCTTTCCTGTGCGTAGATATTGCATTGAAGGTCTCTTTTGCACTAAACGCGATATGACACGGTGTAATTTCTAAACTGCTCTAAGTCAGTAACTTGTCAGCTGCTAGTGCGAGAGGTCGTGTCGCGTGGTGTACTAAAGCTCAATGTGCCGATACAGTTCTCCAGGCAAGGTAAGATTTCTGTCAATATTTTAATTCTAAAGTGACCAATTAGGAAATAATTCATTTTAGAAGTTACACCCGTAGCAAAATTCGTTAAATATTTTGTATTAAGTATGATTTCTTCATTCTCGGAATAAAATCATGTAAATGAATTGATGGCGTAATCAGTGTTAGTGCATTTTAGAACTAGAAATATGTAAATGTTTTGTTACAACACACAGAGTATTAAGAATTTCGGTTGTTTAGAATTAAAAACACATTCATTGTATGTGACCTATATACTAATGATTCATTGTAGTATTCATCACCCAATTACATTTCTATTAGTTATCGAGAACTAAAATGACATCTGAAATTTCTTTCAGAATGGAAAGAATATCTCGGAAAACGTATGGGCGTAAGTCTGGAAATCGGTCCAGATATATATTAGGACTCATCGATACCCAGGAATCCAAACAAAATGTAAGTTTAATGTCTAAATAAGATACCAATTTAAAGAATTACCTACTGTAGACTCTTATTGATAGTATTGTGATCTCTTTTAGTTTCGTTTCGGCGCTCAATTGTTTTTGATGTTGGTCAATTTCGTACAGTTTTCATGAAAAATAGCATGTTACATAAAATACCATACTAGGTGTAAAGTCAAATTCAACATTTTAGTAAATTTTTCTTATAATTTACTTAATTTTAAAAAAATCTAACAAATTATAATAATGAACACTACTTAAGATTTGTACATAAGAAACGCTCATATAAATACTTTTATTTTTTTATTTTTTACAGGACTTTTCACCTACCAATTACCCTGCCACTGAACAATTCATGGAGTCACACGTTAATGTCCCTTTTGATAACAAACTATCACCAAAAGAAGAAAAAATAGAGTCAGACTTCCCCTTACAAGAAGAAAAAGAGAATGAGCCTAACCAACCTGTGAGTTATTTTTCTAAGAGTTGTATATGCTGGTGATATTGTCTGATTATATTTGCATTGATAGAATTATTTTTTCATTATTAATTTATTTTTAATATCTTATCTATCTTATTTGTATCGCATTCGTAAATAGTAATATTGAGTTGATTTGTATTTTTTATTATTTACAGGGATTTTCACTTACCAATTACCCTGCCACTAAACAATTCATGGAGGCTCAAGTCAATGTCCCTTCTGACAACATACCATCGCCGGATGAAGATGAAAAAATAGAGTCAGACTTCCCTGTACAAGAAGGAAAAGAGAATGAGCCTAACCAACCTGTGAGTTATTTTTTTAAAGAGGTGTATGTGCTGGTAATAATGTCTGATTATATTTGTATTGACAGAAGTATTTTATCATTATTTATTTATTTTTTTATATATAATCTCTCCTATTTGTAATAGTAATAATGAGTTGATTTTTATTTTTTATTATTTACAGGGATTTTCACCTACTAATTACCCTGCCACTAAAAAAATCATGGAGTCTCAAGTCAATGTCCCTTCTGACAACATACCATCCCTTGATGAAGATGAAAAAATAGAGTCAGACTTCCCTGTACAAGAAGAAAAAGAAAATAAGCCTGACCAAGTTGTGAGTTCATGCAATATCATTCCTGGAAAATCGACCACAGATAATGGTACATCGAGTAATAATAGTTTAGTGCTACAGGGTAAAGTAAGCCAATTCATGATATCAGTTAATCCTAACCATCCAACGAAAATTTCTATCAGGAGGAAAAGTTTACCTATCTACGAAGAGTCCCCAATAAATAGTGACGAAAGTAACGCGAGTCTAAGTGATGATGATCCAACTTACAAAGTTGAGAAGGTTAAACGCCGTAAATTTGTTAACCTAGGTTTAACCCCCAAAGTAAAAAAAACTCTCAAAGATTCAAGTTCGGATTCTGACTCAAGTTCAAATTCTTCTAGCAGTTCAACTTCTTCGTCGTCCTGCTCTGACAAGGTAATCAATCAAATTGATGGCGAGACATCAGAAAATAACCTAATTCCCGCAGAGGATCCAGCAAATAAACCGACTGACGTTGAAAATTTACCGACACCCCGAGGTAGAAAACGTACTAGAAACCCAGAAAATTGGACAAAGACTCAATCAAAGCGATTGCGTAACTCTGGACAGGCGTACAAATCTTTGTCTAAATCGAATAATATCGTCAACGCTAGATGTGTAAAACCACCATGTACAAGTGATAAATGCAAACTAAAATGTGTCGAGAAAATTGATGAAGGCGAAAGAAAAAATATCTTTCAAGATTTTTGGAATCAGAATAACTTAGATAAACAACGCATGTACATCGTATCACACACCGAAGACATCGTACCAAAATATAAATATACTAACGCAGCGAGACCCAGAAATCCTAATAAATCTTTCTTTTTCACAGTCCAAGGTAGAGTAAGAGTTCGAGTGTGTAAAACATATTTCAAGAACACTCTAGACATAACAGATCGTATGATTCGTACTGCTATCCTAAAAAGTAATGAAAATGGTTTCATTGCTATGGATATGCGTGGTCGGCATGACAATCATCTTAGACATGACAGTGAACTGATGGAGGACATACAGGAACATATAAATTCTATACCTAGAGTAGAGTCTCACTACTTGCGCGCAAACACATCCAGAGAATACATTGATGGAAGTAAAAACATAGCGGAGTTGTACAGAGATTTTGCAAAAAATCAAGAAACCAGAGGCAAAAATAAAGGTAATTACCACACGTACCGCGAGGTTTTCAATACTAAGTTCAACTTGGGATTTTTTGTCCCGAAAAAGGACCAATGTAATCTATGCGTATATATTTAAATTCACCTGAACCTGAAAAAGAAAAACTGAAGGAAGAGTACGAAAAACATCAACAAGACAAAGCGGAAAGTAGAAAAGAAAAAGCCACCGATAGATCCAAAATCAATGAAAATTACAAAGTAGCAATATACGACTTGCAAGCCGTGTTACCGTGTCCTAGAGGTGAAATATCTGCCTTCTACTACAAATCAAAAGTGAACATGTATAATTTCACAATAACAGAACTAAAAAAAACTGATGGGGAAGAAAATGAGACTAATATTCGCTCGGGATATGATAAAGCACACTGCTATGTATGGTCTGAAGTTGAAGGTAATCGTGGTTCGACCGAAATAGGTTCTACCATCTTACAATATTTAAAAACTACTAATGAAAGATCTAATGAAGGCGTTGACATTATATTCTACTCTGACAACTGCTGCGGTCAGCAGAAAAATAAATTTGTAACAACTGCCTACATGTATGCTGTGCAAAAGTATGAGAAAATAAACACAATAACCCATAAATTCCTAACAGTGGGCCATACACAGAACGAAGCTGACAACTTTCATAGTCTCATAGAAAAAGAGATAAAAAGAAACCTTAAATCCGGCCCGATCTATACTCCAGATCAATATGTAACCCTCATTAAAAGTGCAAAAAAATCCGGAACCCCTTTTGAAGTACACGAACTAGAACACAATGCATTTAGCGATTTAAAAAAAAGGAAGAAGAGTGGGGAAACAACTTCAGTAAAGATAAAAATGGAACACCTATGGTTTGGAATGACATAAAAATTATACATGTAAACAAAGAACACCCGTTTTCATTCTTCTATAAGACAGTGTTGGATAATAGCCAAAATTGCACCGAAGTTGTAGTACGCAGAAACGCAAAAAAGATCGGAATACTACCACTCCACCGAATAAATCCAAAACCTGCCTATCGCAGCAAGCTTCCTCTTACTGCCAAAAAAACAAGTGATTTGAAAGAACTAATAAATAAAAATTTGATTCCTCCTTTCTACGCAGCCTTTAATAAAGACTTATTTGATTAGTCAGTGACGGATTCGATTAGGATACTTAAAATGTAGTTATTTTCAGGAATAATACATGTAATAAATAAATGTGAACCGAAATTTTTGAGTTTTATTTAAGACTTTACATGGCACATTTCGCAATACCATAGTCATTACTATGGCTAAAATGACATTACTTTGAATAATTCGTGGGTTTGTACCTACTATGTGATATTTATTACTACTAAAGTGCTACATTTCCTAATAAGTCACATAAAAAATTCTTGTTTTAATACTAAAACGACCGATTAGAACTTCCTACTGTTAATCTTGCCAAATGTTTAGTTCGAAACTGACTCAAAACGGAATAATGCATGCAGTCTGTATGATTTTGACAACTAAAACGACCTAAATGACCGAATACATTTGTTTATATTTTTAGTAAAGTAAATTAATAAGTAATAATAAATACAAATATCAAAACAAATAAACAAAACCTTACTGTACATTGAAAAAAATATATATAGAGCATTTATCATATCAGTTAAGAGAAACTTATGTTTAAATGAAACAGTATCGATATTAAAATCACATTTTTGCGATTTCCCAACAATCGACTTTTTCTAGTTAGTGCAGTTTAGTATTCAGGGTGCGATATGTGCAAGTGTGTGTCTTGTTATTGCATTCGATCGACAGAATTGAAAATGCAATTCCGTTAATTTGATCCCAACGGAAAATGGTGACCCAGCCGGGAATCGAACCCGGGACCTTACAATGTAAGATCAGGCGACCTAACCAATATGCCACCAGGCCGTGTGACCCGTGAGTGTAACCAACTCTGAACATAATGGCTCTTTGTGGCCAACTCAGCAAGGCCCATCTGTATCGACAGATGGCAGTTTCATGAAGTCTGTAATGGAAGAATACAGAAAAAGAAATATAGAAAGACAGTTAAGTAAATATTACAACGACCCGGGAGGGTATGGAAATGGCTACGACACACTTCTAACTAATCCTCAACGACTTAATCGAGCAACATATCCCAAGTAAATTAGTATCGGATAGGAAATACCCCCCCCCCCCATATGGTATGACTCTGCTATAATAAAAGTTGTCACAGAAAAACATAAATTTCACAGAAAATGGAAATCATCCGGTAATCTGATATACTACGAATCTTTCTCGTTACTAAGAAGACGTCACAAAGCCTTAAATAAAACTCTATTTGATGTCTATATTTTTAAATCTGAGCAAAATATCAAAAACAACACGAAATTCTTTTGGAACTTCATAAATCTAAAAGGTCCTCTCCTGGCATACCGCAAACCATGAATTTTAATAATAATATTGCTGAAACAGGTGCAGAAATCTGTGAAATGTTTTCTGATTTTTTTCAATCGGTCTACGAAAACTTTGCTCCTGATCCTAACTATCAAGTGCAAATGAACTCCGATCAGTGCACTGTAGATATGTATAACATCACTTTTGACACGGCAACAATATTTAAGTACTTACGTAGCATAGATAGAAATAAAAGATTCGAAATTTAAATTCTAAATGTCAACATATTTAAAAATTTTCTTACCTCTAAATTATAATTAAATAATAAATTTATAAGAATATAGTGAAATTCTACAGTCTGGATTCACTCGCGGTTAACACGGGACGCGTCCCGAAGGATCTTGGTGGATTTGATTGACCAGCCGACCTGTCGAAGACTATATGCAAAGACTCTCAGAAAGAGGTTACCGCAAGGTATAACGAACGATCAATTGTGCGCTGGCAGCTTAGAAGGAGGACGAGACTCTTGTGGAGGCGATAGTGGTGGACCTCTGCAAGTGACGATAGCTAACAACCAATGCCTCTTCAACATAATCGCCGTTACCAGTATTGGAAAGAGCCCTTGCGGAAGTGCCAAGGGACCTGGCATATACACTGCCGTGAAGAGTCATGTGAAATAAATGGCCTTTTATGAGTATGTCTACCTTGTCCAAAAACTGGCGGGGATTTGCCAAAAGGGAAACTATCACAATTTTGTATAATGTCGGAACAAGAGACTGTATGCTGTATTCAACACAGCCCCATGAGCAACAACACGAGATCATCAGAAAACCAGGATAAATCCAATAATGCATCTTCTACATCACCGCCTACTACAACAACTACCAATAAGTCACCGGTCATCTCTACAATAGCTCCAGAAAAACCTTAAACATCGCCACAAGCCATAACTACCAATTTCATAAATGACAGTGTGGAAAAACTAACTAAATCCGAAAAAAATAGCTCTGCAATATTGAGTACAAATTTAACAATGACAGCCATTGCTGTGTTGGCGATTAATTAATTTATTTTATTTTATATGCATCCAAACTTTTCTCTGGTCGTAACGGTCTCCGTTCCATCGGGTTCAGAAGAGGGAGGAAGAGAGAGTGCACCCGTGGTCGCGCGCCCACCTGTGCACTATAATAAAGCCTGCGCACTTGACTGCTTCCGAACAATGGACTCTGAGAAGACTAAAGAAGTCACTAGAATCTACAATGCAGTCGCTATGGCCGAACACGCGGCTAGAAGGATATATGTAGAAATAAAAGTGCTGGCTCGGACGATAGACACCCACTATTTGTAATTAATTGTGCTTTCAACTTGGCTTGTTCCAAAACTCTTTTATATCAAAAATCTCTAAAACACGGATTTTCCCTGAAGTATGGAAACAAGCCTCTATTTGCCCGATATTTAAACAAGGCTTACGCAACAATGTCGAAAACTATCGCCCTATCTAAGTTACCGATATTCAGGAAGCTCATGGAAAGATTGTTTTTGATCAGTTATTTTCTGGCGTTGGAACGATCATAGCACCAGAACAACATGGCTTTTTCAAGACGAGATCAGTGGAGTCTAATTTACTTAGCTTTTTTGAGTCAATACTCAAGTCTATGGACTAACGGATGCAAGTTGACGCTGTACATACTGATTTCTCCAAAGCATTTGATAAAATCAATCACAATATACTTCTTAAAAAATTGTGGGCTTTGGGGATCAGGGGTGATTTATATATCTATTTATATATCCACCATATATGAATATATGGTGGATATCCTCATATATTCTTAACAGGACTCAAGCGGTGGTTATTCAAGGTTACCGGTCGGTGTTCTCCATTATATCCTCGGCAGTACCCCAAGGCTCTCAGTTAGGTCCACTTTTATATTTATTGTAGGTACATAAATGACATAAAGAGTAATGTGCGTCATTCCAAAATGGTAATATACGCGTACGACACAAAAATCTGCAGGGAAATAATCAATAAGCGACTGCTTACTTTTACAAGAGGATATCAATCGCCTTGTGAATTATTGTACAAAAAATTACCTTTTCATTAACGTTAAGAAATGTAACTCAATTACATTTATCAGAAAACGACCTAACGTCTGTTTCAACTATCAACTGAATAAAAGTGAAATTAAAAAAGTGACGTCTGTGAGAGATCTTGGGATCATTATTATTATTATTAATATTATATATTTAACAGGCAGGCAGCTTAAGCTGATGCGCCTGAGTCCGTGCTTGCATTACAATTTCTGTGGAATAAGTCCAGTTTATTTTTAAAGTCATTGACGCTGAGCATTGACATCCTCACGCATTGATCACTTCAATACATCATCATAGATAATAAACTGCTATTTGCGGAGCACATTGATAATGTTATTTCGAAAGCTAACAAAATGTTGGGTTTTGTCCTGAGAGCATCTACTCTTTTCAGGTCGACCGATACCATAAAAATGTTATTTAATTCTTACGTAAGAAGTCATTTGGAATTCGCGTCAGTCATGTGGAATCTGCAATACAAAACATATGTTTCCCGAATTGAGGCAATTCAAAAACGGATGACGAGACGTTTAAATTTGTTTTATTTTGTAAAACCATTTTCGTACACAGAGTCGCTTCGGTTTCATAAGATGATGTCGTTAGAAAAGCGCCGAAGCATGATCGACGCGGTATATCTGCATTTATCTAATTAACAATCGTGTTGATGCTAGTCAAATCTTGGAGCAGATAACTTTTTTCGTGCCCCTTCGACAGCTCGCTCTCAGCGTTCCTTTCAACTGCTAATTGTCAATTCATTTCTATATAGAGCTTGTCATCGTTACAACTCGGTGTTTATGGATGTTGATATATTTGCCACAATCCCAGATACATTTAAAAATCTAATTATGAATATATTACAATTTAATTAAGTAATCTGTTTATTATGAAAATAGTTATTCTCCTCTTATCTTTGTATTTACATAACTTATTCCTTTTTTCTATTTTTCGTTCTTCTAAAATGTGCCATTACATAATTATATATTTTAGTTTCTTGTTACTATCTATTTAATAATTAATTCATTTATTACCATATTAATTTAAGACTAATACTAAATTTACTAATTGTGCATAATTGCATAAAGACCAGCTGTCAACAAACATACGTCAAATACGCAATTCGACTAATACTCGCGGCGCAATTAGTGCGTTTAATATTGTAACAAATTTCGAACGACATGTTGAACCGAGTACAATGAACGTATGTTATAAGTGATCTATTATATGTTATAAGTGATCTATAGAGCTACATTGTTTTAATTGATCAATTGTACAACTTATCGAAATTACCAAATACATAAATACTTACATAATAAAAATTACATAATACTCAACATAAATACTTAATATCAACATCTATTAGTCTATTGACTTGTACTTGGCGCATTATACTTTTCTGATGAATTCTTTCACCAATGCAATATATTGCATTGGTGCCAGCACTGTGCCATATAACATAATATAAAAGTCGTATTATAGTACATCTGACTCCGTGTGAATCTGTGTGACACTGTGTGCATAATTTAGTATCGACTGTGATATCAGTTTTTGACAGCCGAGAATTTCTTTCATCAACAATATTCATTCATAAAACTTTATTGTTGTTTCGTTTTGAGGCATAAGTGCGTCTCTTTCTGATGCGAGGCACAACGCACGTCGATTTGTATTCATATCATCTGATGATCAAATTTCGATCAATGATCGAATATAAAATATTATTATCTATTCTGATATGTGGTCATATACAATTGCGGGAAATAAGTGATATTGTGTTTAAAATGTTTATGTAACCACTAGCTGACCCGTGCCCACTTCGTTGGGCGGTAAACATTTTTACTTGTGATGAAATTATGAGTGTGGTTCGATTAGTACTGAGCGCTATGGGGGGCGCCAGTTTTGCATGCGGCAATTTTGCACAAATGTCACTTTTGACAGTTCCAAATTTGTTGAGGGCAGATTTGCAGGAGGCAACCTTGCAGGCGGCAACCTTGCAGGCGGCAACCTTCAGTACAGTTTTTAAGTTTTTCTGTTAGGTTAGGTTAGGTTAGGTTTTTCTTTCCCTAAAATCGAAGTGACATTAATTACCGGCAACCTTGTAGTGGATGACTTTATACATCAAACTAAACATTAAAAAAAATGTTTTAAGTTTTTCTGTTAGGTTAGGTTAGGTCATTTTGACATTTGCAAAACTGCCTTCTGCAAGATTGCCTTCTGCAAAACTGCCGCCTGCAAGAATGCCGTCTGCAAGATTGCCGTCTGCAAATTTGCCTTCTGCAAGTTTGATGGGACCCAGCGCTATGAAGACTGTGTTAGGCCAAATGTTAAGAAATATATTTGTGTCAAATGTAGATATGAATCAAGTAGTAGATTTAAACTAATTCAGCATGTTAATATAGTGCATAGGAAATTTAAGAAGTATAGGTGTGATCAGTGTGACAGAGCATTTTCATGTAGACAAAATTTGAAAAAACACGTCCAATCGATCCATCGCAAACTAAAGCATGCGTGTCAGCAGTGTAAGAAAGTCTTTTCTGATCGCAACTACTTACTACAGCATGTAAATTTCACTCACCGGCAGTTGAATGTATTCACGTGTGATTTATGCAACAAAGAATTTCAAAATCAAACACGCTTTAAACAGCACATCGATGGCGTTCATAGAAAAATGAAGGAATTTGAATGTAAGGAATGCAAACGCGCTTTCTTTGCGAGTAGTCATTTAATTCAACATGTCGATTCTGTCCACCGGAAATTGAAGCCTTTCGCGTGTGACAAATGCAATCGCAGTTTTGCAAGGCGTGCACATTTAAAGGGCCATATAAACTCAGTCCACCTCAGAATTAAGTATGTTTGTGCGGAATGTAACAGAGCTTTCACCCAGAAGCCGAACTTAATCGCACATATAGATGTAATACACCGAAAAATTAAGCCATTTGTTTGTACAATATGCAAGCATGCATTTGGTAAGAAAATTGATCATAAAAATCACATGACTTCTGCCAAATGCCAATTGAAAAATATTAAACAATTGAAAATCAACTATCGGCGGTAGACTTTAAAGAGTAGACTTTGTATTCTTAGCAAGCAGAACACAGTGCATCGCTGAAGCACAAACACTTTTTTAGATGAAATCGAACAATGCGATCTCCAGTAGGTAGTATATTCTATTGTATGTATGCATTTTATTTTTCAGTTACTTTTTGTGTTTTTTTAGTATCTACGAACAGCCAATACGGAACAATCAAAAGCTTCTATATGATATGATTCTAATTGCTTAAAAACCTAGATTAAGTATGTTTATTATATTATTTATACGGAACAGTCAAATGCATTTATTGATTATTCTAATGACTTTAAATTTACCTAGATATAAGTGTGTATGTTTATTTTGAATTATAAGTCAAAAACCTATAGTTTTTATCGACCAGTGGTGACTTGTTTCACTTATTTTATTTTCAGATATAAATCATTCATTATACCTATCTTATTTGAAATAGTATAATGAGCAGGAGAGGGGTTTGTTACGACGCGGAGAAAACGTAAATATATAGTTTTTAAAAATAAGGATATTAAGTCTAATATCCTTATTTTTGGTAATATTATATTAATAAATTGGTAATATTATATTAAATATGCCTACTTACCAAGGTAATGGCAATTTGACAGTATATTCTATGGAATTTTCGTAAATTTTTGCAGTCCATAGATGTTTTGCTGTAAGAATGTACATGTAGAGTTTACAGATACAGCATCAATGGGACCGTTTGCGTTTCTTCGTGAACTAAAACTCAAATTAGCTCAAGCGAACGAGATAGAGCAATGCGTTAGAGCGGAATACGAAACGAACGATCGTCCACAAAAACTACCTCTCGGGCCGTCCGAATAAATTTGAACACATTTCGTGCGGTGTAAGATCCATCAGTGTTATTAACCCCTCAAATGAATGGCGATTAGCTCGGGTTGCCTACGGCAAAATGTATATAAATTTATATTTACATTTACATTTACATTTACATAGAGCGGGGTTTACTATAGAGCTATAGCATTACTATAGAGCGGATTACTATAAAGCGGCGCACATTTACATTTATATTTACATTTATATAAATTTATATACATTTTGTATACATTTTGCCAAGGCATCCCTTAAGGGACGCCTCACATTTGAGGGGTTAAATAGATTTCCTTAATCCGCAGACTATCGTCGGAATACTAAGTCCGCATATTATCTCTTAATTCGGATATTAAAGCAATGGTATTAATAAACCAGCTTTAAACCTAGACTAGTTAGTCGGCGGATTAGAGTGAAAACATTTTTTTCCATATAGTAACACTGTCATATTCGGTTCGTTATGTTGTCAACTTGGCTAGACTTAGGTCTCAGCTGTCATTCGAACTGCGACATAACCTCAATTCGCAATACCTTTGTTGCGTCGGCTGCTTGGTTTTAATACGTAAAATGAAAGAATATGTATGCACTTACTAATTCTTTATTTATTATTAAGGGCATCCATAACCTTGTTGATCAAAAAATAGTTTTATCGATTGACATAGTTTTGTCCAGCTTCTCCGCCTTCTCTTGGGATGCAAAGATGGGTACAGTCGATAACCTAGGTCTGCGCATTAAGCTTGAATCTGAAAGTAAAACGCAATAACATAATACTATAAAGTATAAAATATATAGAAAGAAACAAATTACAGAGAAACTAACCTTATTACAACCAACTGATTGCCGCGGCGACTTGCAGCCCGAGCTTCACGTATCCATCTTTTTTGTCGCCTCGAACCTCAGGACGTACCATATTCATAATTTTTAGAATACTCACCTTCCAGAAACGATACTTTTTGCGAAATTCCTAATCCGGCAATTTGACATATTCAGTGTTATTAATAAACCCAGACTAATTCCTATTCCGCGCGTAATCCTCGGAATAAACGAAAGTGCCATTAATAAACCTGGAATAGCACTATTCCGTCGCTAATACTACTAGACTATCTCCTGTCAGTTTAGTCCGTGGTGTGAGGTGGAATAGTGCAGGAATCGCGGTGAACATGGTTGCGTGTTTTGCGACATACCAGCGATTTGTTCAGATTTTGCGTTCGTTATTAGTGATATTCCGTGAGAAAATGGATGAAATGAATTATTTTCGTACCGTCAACGTTTGCGCGTTTTTAGGCTCCGAAAGCCGAAATTTTACAAAAGGCGCTTCGACCCATTAAATGTCAAATTGCCGGATTAGGAATTTCGCAAAAAGTATCGTTTCTGGAAGGTGAGTATTCTAAAAATTGTGATTATGGTAGGTACGTCCTGAGGTTCAAGGCGACAAAAAAGGTGGATACAAGAAGCCCGAGCTGCAAGTCGCCGCGGCAATCAGTTGGTTGTAATAACGTTAGTTTCTCTGTAATTTGTTCCTTTCTTTATACTTTACTTTATACTTTACTTTATACTTTACTTTATACTTTACTGTAATGTTTATACTTTATAGTAATATGTTATTGCGTTTTACTTTCAGATTCAAGCTTAATGCGCAGACCTAGGTTATCGACTGTATCCCAAGAGTCGGCGGAGAAGCTGGACAAAACTATGTCAATCGATAAAACTATTTTTTGATCAACAAGGTTATGGTTGCCCTTAATAATAAATAAAGAATTAGTAAGTGTATATATATATTCTTTCATTTTACTTATTAAAACCAAGCAGCCGACACAACAGAGGTATTGCGAATTGAGGTTATGTCGCAGTTCGAATGACAGCTGAGACCTAAGTCTAGCCAAGTTGACAACATAACGAACCGAATATGACAGTGTTACTATATGGAAAAACATGTTTTCACTCTAATCCGCCGACTAACTAGTCTAGGTTTAAAGCTGGTTTATTAATACCATTGCTTTAATACCCGAATTAAGAGATAATACGCGGACTTAGTATTCCGACGATAGTCTGCCGATTAAGGAAATCTATTTAATAACACTGTCAATGTTCCTCATACAAATACCTTGAAATTATTTTGAAGATTTTTTTGGTGATAGTTAGTATTCTAATTATTTTGATGATAGTTAGTATTCTAAGTGTCATTCTATTTGTATACTTACGGTGATATTTTTATTAATTTTAATTTTCAATGTCTTGGTTTTACTGTAATGTTGATTAGTAATAAGCGAATAATAAACAAATAAATAAATAAAATAAATAAATGAATAAAAAATAATATTACCAAGTTTTCAGGTACAAATCGAACCCCGTTTTTAAATTGATTAAGAAAACATGGTCTAATTACTACAAATGGTAGTTTATTACATTTATCACCACTTTACTTTACATCACTCTTAAGAGGATTAGATTTAAATTTTGCATGATTGTTTTTTGGTGTGGCCTCGAAGAATAGTGTTGACGTTAAATTTGTAAATATTCTAGTCCAGATACATCGTGATAATTCGTGAGAATTTAATATGTCTTAATCGTTCTCCTCTTTGTCTACTATGTTTGTGAGTAGTCAGTCATGTTTGTGAGGAATTCCTATTCTCCAGGCACAATGGCATTTTTCTTACTCTTCGCGGCACCTTTTCCAGGACATCTACATCTTGGCATAAGTAGGGGTTCCTGAGGTACTAGCCATACTCAAGAATAGGTCTCACATTTGCATTGTAGATCTTTATAAACACCTCTATTTAAAGATGTTGGAAAGCCTATGTTCAATAGGATAGAGAAAAGTCAGCCATTTTAAATTGGTCTGAGTGCTATACTATGCAGTAACGCAATGGGTAATCTAGGTATATCTCAGGCATCACTGGACGAATTTCAATGAGACTTACATCTAGGGTTGCCAGATGCTCAGTTCTAGACAAAACTATTTAGTTTTCAGGGTCCTTGTCCGGTTTCTAAATTAATAAAAAAAAATACATTGCTTGGTTTATGCAAAAAGACCGCGGCGACAAAAATACGGATTTTAATGTTTAATCCAAAAGATGCTGAAATTTTATTGAAATGCCTTTTAGCATTCACTTCTAGCCCCAGTAACCTCGCTTGATGGAGCTATGCTGAGGATAGTTTGTAGCAATATCTACAACCTATCCTACTACCAACCTAACAGCAAGACATTTTCTAGCTGGCTGCAGGGTGGCCTTACATCAAGGACGGTACACTTACCGCCACGACAAAGTCGTTGCTGTTATACGCAAGGTAATTAGCCTCTTAGTGGCTCGCCTCAACAAGGGTTTGTCAGTACCCTCCAAACCCCAATGCAGTTTGTGCGGGACTGCGGTTAAGGCAAAAAACATTTCACCACAAAACCTTTCTCAATAATCGAGAAAGCTTCAGATTGGATTCTGGAGGTCGATTCGGTCTCTAAACAGTATAAATTCCCTGAAAGTCTCGGATGCACAGCCCTGCGTCCAGATATAACTCTTTTCTCTCTATCTCGGAAAGTGGCCCTTATTGAAGAATTAACTGTTCCATGAAAATCAAATATCCCAAAAGACCACGAGTACAAATTAAATAAATACTATGATCTCGCAAATGCCGTCCCCAGGATCGGCTTTACTGTTCACTTTCACGCGGTGGAAGTTGGCGCTCGTGGCATGCCAGCCAAATCTCTGTTTCACCCTTTTAAAAATCTTGGTCTCTCCAGGAAAATAATCAACTCCTTCCTAGAAAAAATATCTAAATCCGCAATGTCCGCATCTCAAATTCTATGGCTTCGAAGGGGGAGTGAATGGGTGGTATGGTGAACGCTGACATTTGGCAAGACAGCTGTCCTAAACCTACCACAGCGGGTCGTCAGTCCGGAATCCACCGCTCAACCCCAAGAAGTGTAATAATAGTATTTGGATGGGCCTGACTTCGGTCGGTAAATTCCATGGCACCTCCGTTGGTATTTTATTTATTATTGTTAGATCGTTTATTAATATAATTTATTTTTTTTATTTTATTTTAATTACGTAATTTAAAAACATTTACAGTTCATGGACATGTAGGTACAATGTAATAGACAAAATAACCAGTAGCAAAAAAACTGAAAACCTGATATGCCAGAAACTGTTGCCAGATATTCCATTTCAATGTCGCCTAACTAGGCTATAGCCTGTTCTAAGGCAGACATTTAAATTAACATAATTTTATAAAAAAATAGTAAGGTAATCGCCGTAATTTTAAGAAATAAAATTTTTGTAAATAAAAATAAATATTTTTTTTTACACAGAAACATGAAAATAATCCTAAAAATTTCAATATAAATTAAAATAAAATAATTGAAAGGCATTCCTACAATTTAATAGAATAAAGAAATGGTTTGGAAATATAAATAATATAAAAGTCATTGTTTATATACATTTTCATTTAATAACTACAAACTGTCAATTAAACATCCATACAAACTGTCATAAAAATAAACTGTCAATTTAATAACTATCACATATATAAATACCATTCCATATATACCATTTAGACATTTATACTCAATGCTCTATCTATATTAATCCTCCCTTCCTTCATCAACCAAGACGTGACAGATTTTTTAAATGTTGTCATAGTGTTGATAGCCTTAATTGATTCAGGAAGGTGATTATAAATCCTAGGAGCGATGAATGAGTAGTGGCGCTGTCCATATGTGGTATTTTTACGTGGTATCAGCATATCTCCTGAGTGCACTGCTCTCGTAAATATCACTCCCTCATTAAAAGTTGGTTGACTTTTAAACCGCTCATGCAGTAAGGCCAATTTAATGTACAGCTGTCTGATGTCCAGGACATTGCAATGACTAAAAAGTTCATTGGTGGGGTAGCGATACGGTTTACGCGCTATAATCTTTGAGCCACTTCTAATGGGCGGAGGATGGTCGCCGCACAACCTCCCCATCCTATTATTCCATAACAGAGAATAGACTGAACTAATGCGTAGTATGTACTTTTCAGTAATCCCGGATCTAAAATATTTCTCATCTCTCGGAACATATATGCCAGTTTTCGTATTTTAATCGCCAGTATATCAATATGGGTCTGCCAGCGGAGCCTATTATCGATTGTGATCCCTAAATATTTGATGTATTGTGTTCTTTCCACTATTGGACAGCTACATTGCTTTGCATTATTGCATGTATGAATTTTCAAATTGTGGCATGTAGGCGGTTGCCCTTTGGCATTATTGCTGAAAGTAAGGTATTTAGTTTTTCCTATATTCAAATTGAGTAGGGAATCATCCAACCATTCTTGTACTTTTTTCATACCTATATTTGCCTTATTGAAAGCTTCAGTCCACTTGTCACCCTCAAAAATAATGACAGTATCGTCAGCAAATGTAGTTATCTGGCCTACTAAGTTACACAGGTTATTTATGTAGATGAGAAATAGAATAGGTCCGAGAACACTACCCTGGGGGACACCGAATGACAAGTATTCAGGCATACTTTTTAAGCCGTCTATGATTACTACTTGTTTCCTATCTGTTAAATAGCCGGCAAACCAGGAAAGAGTGACATGCTCGAGTCCCACCCCCGCCAATCTTTGAAGTAACTTATCGTGCGAAACCGTATCGAATGCCTTAGCAAGGTCCAAGAAGACCGCCATACACTTTCTACCCTTATCAACGTAACCATTAATTAAGGTAGTAACATTCACTATTGCATCCGTAGTGCCCATTCCCTCTCTAAATCCAAACTGATTTTCTGAAAGAATATTGTTATTCGTCAGATACTTGACGAGTCTTTTTTTAACGACCTTTTCTATAATTTTAGATAACGTACTAAGTAGGGAGATAGGCCTATAATTATTAATGTCAAGTCTGTCACCGTTTTTAAATATTGGGATGACTTTAGCGCATTTCAATGCACTAGGAAATATACCCGTTTTAAAACTGCAGTTAACTATGTGAGTTATCGGGTTACTTAGCTCCATTTTTGATGACTTAAAAATGCGTGAATTCAGATCGTCAATACCCGCAGACGAGCTATCTTTCAGTGAATATATAATTTGGGAAATTTCCTGTGGCGTTGTTGGTGTCAAGAAAAGGGATACTGGAAAATTGACAGTTGGAGGGGTGCTTCCTGAATTTAAAGTTCTGTTCTGTATTTGTTTTGCCATTTTTTTGCCGACATTAGCGAAATATTTATTAACATGATCAACAAGCCTTTGAGGAGAAGAATCTCTTGTGACCGTTCCGCTTCCAATATTTAGCTTATCGACTGAGCTGCTACCTCTCGTTCTATTTGAGACCTCGTTTATAATTTTCCAAACCTCCTTAACATCTCCATTTGCTTTACTTAATTTATTTTTATAATACCTGATTTTAGTTTGACGGATTATTGTATTGCATATATTTCTATATTCTTTTGACTTTTCTCTCAAATCTAGATTATCAGGGTTGTGTCGACTTGCTAGATGAAGTTTGTCTCGTCTATGTATGCAGAAGAGGAGACCTTTTGTAATCCATGGCTTGTATTTTTTCTCTTTATGTTTTAGCCCAACAGTTTTTATTGAGCTATTCGACTGAACAATATTTTGAAGCTTACTAACAAAATTATCAGTTGCATTATTCACGTCAAATTTCTCGTAGACTGCTGTCCAATCAGCATCTGCGATGTCTCTACATATTTTGTCGTAATCAAATGTTTGTTTTAAGAAAGGTCTGTTCTTTTTATTCCTACAATTATGAAACATTTTGAATAAAAGGACATGGTGATCAGTAATTGATGTTTTGTAAACTACTGTGGTTGTTGGACTAGGTGTTCGACACATGATGTGGTCTATACAGTTGCTGGAGCTTTCAGTTTCTCGCGTCGGGGAGTCCACTAAACATTTCAAGCCATGAAGCGTAAGAAGCTCAAGATAATCAGGCGCCTGTGGATGTACCTTTCCACTTATTGGTATGTTAAGATCCCCAGTTAAAATTAGATTATTTTTTTTAGAATTCTTTGCCAACAAATCATTAAGGTTCTTCAGAAAATTTGTTATATTGTAAATAGACGGGCTTCTGTATATTGCTATTATACCAATAAATTTGTCTAATTCAATACATAAGCAATTAGCACCAGGTAACATCTCCTCATTAACTGAAATATCTGTATATTTTTCACTGGCATAAATAATTACTCCGTCATTTTGAAGTTTATTCACCCTAGTATGAAACGTAGTGTACCCTGGGATCTCTATCGGAACAAAATATTTTCCAATCCAAGCTTCTGTTAGGACTAGAATGTCGAAGTTTAGGCTGAGATCCTGAAACATAACTAAGAATTGATCAATATTTTTTTGGATACTTCTGATATTTAGACAAAGCATTCTCAGTGACGAATCACCTGAAAGCATTCCTCTGCAGGCATTGACATCTGATGTCACAAAGTTCTCATGTGACGAGTCATGGGTATCAATAAGATTCACTATATTGTCCATTATGGAACCTTTAATCTTATGAAGAAATGAGTCAAATCTGTGCATGTATTAACATGACTAGGATTTGTAGTGGATATTGATGTAATATATGTGTGAGTTAATAAATTTAAATGGGTCAGTATGGATATTAAATGGTCAAAATGCATAGAATAATCATATTTTTGTAATAATTTCATGGTATAGAGAGAGTCAAAATAAAAATAATCGCAATAAAATAGAATAATCAAAAATGTCAAATTCATTGCGGAATCATACTTAAAATTACTTGAAATTTCCAATATTATAATAAAATTTACTATGAAGAATATATCTAAGAATAAAAGTAATTTGGAATATAATAGGGAAATAGGGTATATAATATATTTTTTAAATATTACTAAGGGATAATACGAAACAGTGTTTAAATATTTCAGTATTATAAGTCGATTAGTTTTTAGATGTATACACAACAATACAAGTAAATCATAAAATTTATCATTCGAATGCAAGATTAATATAAAAAGACAATAAAAGCAATAAAAATTGGTTATTGACGTATTAGGTAAAAATGTTACTACTTCAAATCTAAAAAAGTGCTTTCATTTTTAATAAGAACGGGTTTTTCATTATCATCTTTGCGAATGAATACTCGGCCATTATTTACCCATGTATATTTATACCCATTCTCTCGGGAAAATGCTTTAGCGCGACCTAATAGGAACCTTGTATTATGGGTGAGATTTTCCGACACGTATATTGGTGTACCGTCACCAGGGATTCCTAAATCACGTGTGTTCAGTTTTTTGCTATTGGTTTTACGAATTTTATTATGATTTTTTACAGCTTTTAAAAGTGCATTCCGCTTCATGTCATGGTGAAACTTTACTACAATACTTTTTGGTTTCTTTTCGGATTTTTTGTAGGTGGGTCGAAACAGATTGTCAATATCGTCCATTGATACTTCACAATTTACGAAGGATCCAATCTTCAGGATGATGTCATCTAGATTTTTGCATTCGTCGGGAACTCCTCTAATTTCGATGTCACGTTTTCTTTGTTCCTGTTCATAATTGTCGTTCTTATATTTCAAAAGCGATATTTCCTTTTGTAGCTCTGTATTGGCTTTTTGTAGGATGGGGATGTTCGCAATTCCTCTCTCCATACAATCGATTTTTTCTACCAGGAAATCATAACGATTTGACAGAAAATCGGCTGTTTTTAAGATGTCATCATTTTGCTTTTTAATTACTTCTATTTTATTATTAAACTCGGTCAGTTTGTCGTCAATGTACGATATTATCGTCTCCTTGAGGCTGCCTAGTTGTTTATCAATCAATAAATTCAGTTCATCAATATCGATGACGTTTGATTTTGTAGACCTTTCTGCCGGTGAACTCGTTGTCGAAAAGGTGGAAGGTGAGAGGACATTTCTTGCATCCCTAGGATCCAGAATCCTACAATGATCACAGAGCCACTGAGCCAATTTTTGTTCGGTAAGGCGAGTATAGTCTATTTTTGGCATATTTGCGCAAGTATAATGCAACTGTAATCTACAATGTGCACAAACTAGTCTGTCTTTAGTGGCCACTCGTTTGGAACATTTGTTGCAGTTCATATTGACTTTTCGGTGATGCCTGTAATCTTAATACTGTGCTTCTATTAATTTTATAATTATTTAATTTTTTTCCCTGAAAATTATTCCCAAATATGGGGAAAATTTTCTCACTGACAACCCTGGCCTATTGTGACAGTTATTGTAGCGCTGGCCGGTTGACACTAATTTCAAGTCGACTTTTTTGCAATGTAGGCTACTTGCCTGGCCTTTTGACTGGCCGGTTGTAACTAATTTCAGGTCGACTTTTTTAAGTCGACTTCGCAATGGCGAGTACTTGCCTGGGGACTTGCTAACAGTTTGTCAATTTAAAAGTGCTGATTCTAACTTGTTATCAGCGATTTCAGCTTCGTATTCTTGAAGATCATGAATGCTTTCAGGCCGATTTTATTTTGAGACACACTTATATTATTGGATTTTCAGACCAGAGGGTTGATTCTTGAAAAATGTTACGCGCCTAATTTGTCTAAGATTCATTTGATTTACATAGGCCATAGACAAAGGACAATGGGCAAAGATATATGGGAGCTGGACCCACCTCTTCAGTAACAATAACGTATATGACACTGGAAATATCAATGACTATAATATTCATGACTACTACAACTTAACTCAATTATGAGCCGTTTCGGAGTTTTGAGGTTCGGAATCTTCTTAAAAATGGTTAATTACAGTAAAACACCAATGCACATAATTTATTTAAAATATAGAAGATTGCCGGCTCTCGGTTTGACTACTCTGGAGTAACGCAGGGCACGGGGTGATTTAATCGAGACATATGAGATCTTGACTGCATTGTATGACGTTCCTGAGTTGCAGACTATCTACAACATGAACACAAACACACATCTGCGTGGGCATCGTCTGAAACTCCAGAGTGAATCATTCCATTCAAATCAGCAGTAGAGTGGTAAACGAATGGAATGCTCTCCCAAGTGAAGCGATCAATGCCAAAAGTGTCAATGACTTTAAAAATAAACTGGACTTATTCCACAGAAATTGTAATGCAAATACGGACTCAGGCGCATCAGCTTAAGCTGCCTGCCTGTTAAATATATAATAATAATAATATTTGCAGTGAAGATCCATAAAAGATAGTAAAACCTCTCATAACGAGCTTAATGCGTTCCAGACTCTTATTCGTTAACCTTCCAGCGGGTGCGCAGTATAATTTCCCTTGAGCGGGCGATTGTCTTCTTTTTCATAAACGTAGAGATTTTTTTTGTGAGGATATGAAAAATAAACATTTGACAGTAATTATAAAAAATATATTGTATTTTCGTGAATTAAAAAACTAAGCAATACTTCAAAAATGTAAATGTTTCAAAACAAAATATTTAAATGACCTATTGGTCAAAATCATCACTCTCATCTCTAGACGATCAAGCATGCTTGTCAAGCATTGCGTCACGGGCTGGTCAGGGATCGAAAACCGCAAGAAACATGCAAATATTATTTTAAAATATTTACTAAAAATGCCTAATTTTGTATATAAAATCGAAGACTATCGCGGTTGTTTAACATTATAAATAGGATAGAAAACGAATTTACCGCGTGAAATTTGTAGCACCCGACGTTTCGGTGACGTTGCAGCCGCCGTTGATAATTCAAAGCCACGATTAATAACCTCTAAAGGTCGACAACTACTAAGTGCGATCGAAGCTTTAAGTCTAAATATTGTCTCAACTGGGGAACCAAGGTACTGGCCTACCGACAGGAAAAAAATCCCAGATCTAATAGACTTCGGCGTAACAAAGGGCATAGTTAATACTCACCTGAAGTGTGAATCTAGCCTAGAATTATCGTCCGACCACTCACCGGTTATTGTAACTTTAACTAACCACATTCTGCCTGCTGCTAGACCTTGTAAGCTCCACAGTCATAAAACCGACTGGAATCTCTTCCAGGACCTTGTAGCTTCTTCGCTTAATGACAAAGTTCCCCTGAGAACTGACGATAACATTACAGAAGCAGTTGAGCACTTCAACAACTGTATACAACAATCAGCATGGAGTTCTACGCCGACAAAGACGAACACTACCGAACAAAATTGCCCTGTAATGGTAAGGGAGCTTCTAATCAAAAAACGCCAGGCAAAAAAACGCTGGCAGCAAACGAGATTTCCCGTAGATAAGACGTTCCTTAATGCAATATCTGCGCAGCTCAAAAAACTACTAGGTGAACTCCGAAATGAAGGATTTGAAAAGTTCGTCAGAAACCTGGATAGGTCAGCCGCAACAAATTACTTCCTTTGGAAGACAACAAAAAGTATTAAAAGACCTATACTGCCGCAACCACCAGTACGCAAAAATAATAATACTTGGGCCAAAAGCGATATGGAGAAGGCTGAAATATTTGCTAAATACCACTTCATACCGAACCCGAACGAAGGACCCAGTAAAATAGCAGAAAGTGTATCTGATTTCTTAGAGCTAGCTCACCAACTAGATCCACCTATTAAAAAAAATTACAAAGAGCGAAGTTAGAGCTGCAATAAAAAAATTAAACCAACACAAAGCCCCGGGCTACGACCTTATTACAGGAAAAATAATGAAAGAACTACCCGAAGAAGGCATCACTTTCCTAACAGAAATATATAATGCCATGTTATGGAGGGGATATGTACCACCTCAGTGGAAAGTTGCGCAAATCATAATGATACTTAAACCTGGAAAATGCCCAGAAGATGTAAAATCCTACCGACCAATTAGTCTCCTCCCGATTCCTTCTAAGGTTCTGGAAACTCTCTGCCTAAGAAGACTATCTCCGATTATTGATCAAAATAAACTACTTCCTGATCATCAGTTCGGATTCAGAAGGCAACATGGAACTGTTGAGCAAGTCCACAGGCTAGTCGAAAAAATAAATGATACCTTTGAACAAAAGAGATACTGTTCTGCAGCTTTTCTAGATATTTCACAGACCTTTGACCGTGTTTGGCACGATGGCCTATTATATAAAATAAAGACAATGCTTCCAATAAACTATTATTTATTTATAAAATCCTACCTCAAAGATAGACACT
Organism: Micropterix aruncella; assembly: GCA_944548615.1. NCBI lineage: Eukaryota > Metazoa > Arthropoda > Insecta > Lepidoptera > Micropterigidae > Micropterix > Micropterix aruncella. Next base: position 13,676,156 of record OX155974.1, on the reverse strand, counting down.
TTTTTGTGAGACAAGGGGAAGAGACAACTACCCTGCACAAAATCTATGCTGGAGTACCCCAGGGAAGTGTGATGGGCCCTCCCATTAACCGAGAAGGTAGAGATGGGCACATTCGCCGATGATACTGCTGCACTAGCCGTACATGAAAATCCTGAGGAATCTTCACTTCTCTTACGAAAGAGTCTCGATAAGATTTCAATCTGGCTAAAGAAATGGCGAATCAAAGCGAATGAGACCAAATCGGTGGAAGTGACCTTCACTATGAGAAGAGAAACATGTCCACCAGGAAAATAAATGGCATCCAAATCCACAAGGGAATGATGCTAAATACCTCGGACTGTACCTCGATAGACGGCTTACGTGGAGGAAACATATATTTACGAAAAGGAAAGCGCATCTCTCACTAGAAAACAAATTAGTAGTGTACAAATGCATCCTGAAGCCCATTTGGACCTATGAATTACAGCTGTGGGGCACAGCAGCCAATTCCAATATAGAGATTCTTCAGCGGTTCCAAAACAAGATGCTGAGAATAATAGTTGATGCACCATGGTATGTCACGAACGACCGTCTACATCATGACCTGGAAATCTCAACAGTGAAAGAAGAAATTAAAACTAAAATGGTATCCTACCAAAAGCGAGTTCTACTTCATCCAAATCAACTAGCTTCAAAGCTGATGAAAAACCGGGCTTTCCGCAGATTGAAGAGGAGAGCGCCCCAAGACTTGTTAGCATAATAATGTGCTAGCACCCATTATTGTGGATGTGCCATTGGGCACATACCATTCAAGTCCAGTCAAGATTATCAAAGGAACATCAGAGATATAAATGTTCAAGAGCCACAACAATTGCTAAATGTCATTCTAGAAGACTGATGGCATTAACAAAAAGAGAGAAAAAAAAATACGTGTGGCACTCGGGGACTGCCGCGGTAAAGCTATTGCATAGCATTTTTAACAACTTATTCAATTATAATTATTTATTTAATTTATTTTTTCTGATATCAGATAACTGCGCTCTATCGGAAAACGTTGAAATTATTCCGAATCATTTGCGGCTGCGAAAGCAAATGATTCGGAATAATTTAAACGTCTTCCGATAGAGCGCCGCGCACGAATTTTTTATTCGATAAAGCAAAAAAACTGGATTATTCGAAAAAAATCGTAGATTAAAAGATAGATAATTAAATTATCTTTAAAATGGTGCAGGTTTCATAATAATACGGTAGATAGTATTTGCGTAGTAATCGTTTTTGTGTTCGGTTAGACCTAATTTCACAAATTAATTACACTATGTAATATAAACAAAATCTAAAATATTCAAACCAAAAAATATTAGAAAAATGTTTTTGTTTAACATATATTTTTTTCGAATCGTAAGCAGTACTAGTTTATACGTAATTATCAGTTTAAAATCATTAATTTTCGTTAAGAAATTTCTTCATTCGGTCGCCGCGCTGGCCTAGGCCCGCGATAAAAGCTATGCAATAGCTTTAAAAAATGTGTCAGGTTCCCTAGGGGATATAAGTCAGAAATGGCTAATAATTGCTAATAATAATCAGTCGCTCTAGTAATAAATGTTCTTCTACATAAAGAGATCTTTCCATTGGTATGTGATTTACAGCTATTGGAAAAGCGGGCCCAAAAGCCCATTCTCTTTTAGCATGCCAAATATTTCAAGAATAGATTGACAGAACCCTGAAAATGCCTTGGCAGTCAACGTTTTAAAACATCACTATCAGGGTTGCGATGATTTAAATCATTTGATTTAAATCGGTGATTTATTTCGCAATTTTAATCAAGTGATTTAAAAAAAGTCAATGATTCAAATCAATATTTTTTTACTACAACCAAAAAAACCTCAACCTCAGCCAAAAAGGGACTCGGACTATAACAGAAGAATTGGATGTAGGTAATCAAGCAACTGCTAATGTACAGTTGCTTCATCCGCTGGGGTCGAAAGAAAATTTTCGGCATTCAATTTGGTGCACAGCAAAATAATAAATAGATTCAACGAGAAATAGAGGCAACGAGAAGGCGGCTAAATTAGTCTTCCTTTTGAAAAAACTAAATTCGAACAAATTACACAACCAATAACATCAAGTTACTGTTACTAATATAATAATGTAAGTATAATGTAAATATAAGTAAGTGACTGCGACTGCGGTGATTTGATGATAACTTTTAATATAAATTTCTGCGCAACTTGCAATGGCTCTAGCAGGGTTTTACCACATACACCCCATGTAATTATGCCGTAAGTAATGAGCGATTCACATAAAACGTAATAAACAGTTTTTAGTGTTTTGGAATCCAGAATATTCCTCAGTTCTTTGAAAACATATCCTCGCACCTTCGTAGCCGCGTTATGTATATGAGAGTCCCAACGGAGAAAGCAAATATCTCGGTCTCGTATTTGATGTAAACGATGTGGCGACTAAAGTAAGGAGACTTATATACGTGTTTAAGCTACTTCGTAGCGTGTTAGACTTAAAAGCGCTCAAAAATGTCTACCATGCTCTTGCAAATAGCCTAATTTCATACGGTATTCTAGGTTGGGGAGGGTCTACACGTATTGTTCTAAATCCGCTTATGACAGCGCAGAAGGCGCTTCTTCGGGTTATTGCCAAAATGCCCCGAAGGTACCCCTCAAACGACTTGTTTGCAGAGCTGAATATATTAGACATCAGGCAGGTATATGCAAAAACAGTCTTTCTTAACTATTTAAAAAGTAAAGATATTCACGTTAAAGCTGAGCATAAAATTTCAACGAGGAGCGCCACAACCTGTAAACACAATGCACAGAAAACCCGAACATCCTTCGCCCAAAGACACTTTAGCTTTATAGGGACAAACATTTATAACCATCTAAAAGAATCTATAAAAACATTCCAACATACTAAGTCAATCCAATTAAAATCTAAAATTACACAACATTTACTTCAACTTGGTAGAAATGAGGTGGAAAAGGCAATAAGCCATATTTTAAAGTAAAGGTCTGCATTATTATTATTGTCATACATTGCACTACACTTTATATTTAAATACTATTTATTTGTTTGTTCTACAAACTTCATATTACGACATTTTGTATTTATATTTATTTCCATGAACATGCTATATCAACATTTTAAATATAATTATAAGTTTAATTTGAATTCGCTTATCTATTTTATATTTTATCATATTTTGTATTTTTAAGCTATTGCATAGCTTTTATCGCGGGCCTAGACCAGCGCAGCGACAGAATGAAGAAATTTCTTAACAAAAATTAATTATTTTAAACTGATAATTACGTCTAAATGAGTACTGCTTACGATTCGAAAAAAATATATGTTAAACAAGAACATTTTCCTAATATTCTTAGTTTTGAATATTTTAGATTTTGTTTATATTACATAGTGTAATTAATTTGTGAAATTAGGTCTAACCGAACACAAAAACGACTACTACGTAAATACTATCAGGCGTATTATTATGAAACCTGCACCATTTTAAAGATAATTTAATTATCTATCTTTTTATCTACGATTTTTTTCGAATTTTCCGGTTTTTTTGCTTTATCGAATAAAAAATTCGTGCGTGACGCTCTATCGGAAGACGTTTAAATTATTCCGAATCATTTGCTACCGCAGCCGCAAATGATTCGGAATAATTTCAACGTTTTCCGATAGATCGCAGTTATCTGATATCAGAAAAAATAAAATAAAAAAAAAAAATAATAATTATAATTGCATAAGTTGTTAAAAATGCTATGCAATAGCTTTACCGCGGCAGTCCCCGAGTGCTACACGTATTTTTTTGATTTTAATATTATGTACACATGAATAAATCTTCGCCATACATAGAGTTTTCCTTGGTACGGGCTATGGCCTAGTTAGGCAGATTCTGCAACTAATAAAATTGTACATTTATGTTTTGAATGAATAAAATTATTATTATTATTAATAATAATAATCTAGAGTGATGCCTAGTTTAAAACCCTAATTCGCATAAGTAGGCCGTGGCAAATGGTAAGAGAATTGCAATAGCACGCTTTGAAAGCGGTGGATGCTCATTTTTATATGAAAAATGTGTCTTTTTTTAAAAATATATTTAACTTTCATAGAGTGCTCTTCTCCAGTCCACCCAGCAAATAGGCACACATCTATTTCAGTAACGTTTACCTGACATTGAATTTAGTAATAAAAAACATGGTTTTTATTTATTATAAAAGTGTTGTATTTTATATCAAATTTCCAAACTTTTATTTTATGGTTATTGATTGCATCTTCAGGATTTATACCTATTGCTGAAAATGGAAACTTGACTTCTACTAGTCCAGTTTTGCCAACTTATGTTTTATAAAGACTATCAGGGCTTGCTCCTAAGTGTGGAATTGTTTTGTGGATGTACAGTCCACAGCGCTCAATTGTTACTCTTTCTTGCAGACATAATTGACTCAATGCTTTTTTTTCATTATCTGGTCTATAAATAAATGACGCAATATTTTAAATGTTTCGCGGTTTAACAATAGAATTTACTAGAGGTGCACAACTTATATTATATTTTTATTTACATATCTCTCAAAATATAGATGCTGTCAACCTACTTTGTCTGCTCTATCCATTCTCGGCTACAACTTTGTTGATTTCATTCTTTTGTTGATCAGAAAGTTTCATTTATCTTTGAGCCTTCTGACCATAATCGGGATCAGTTTTATTACTGTGATATTTTTTACGAAACGTTCTTTTGTATATTTTTCTTTTTGATTTTTGTATGTCACACTTGTTTGTTAATTTTCCAGTAGGTTTATTAGATATGACTTACTGGATTCGATGAATAGGTTTTTTGGAATTAAAGGAAATTGCAGCAGCTGAGCATCTTTCTTGGTAATAATTTCGTGGTGTATAATTTATTGTTTTCCTTCAGTGTATTTAGCAATTGCAGAATTAAAAGTTTCAGCAAGGTTACTATCTACATCAAAACCAAGCCTTTTTGCTTTTGAAGCCAGAAAGGAAATAATGTGGCTCCTTTTTTCCAAAGCATCATGTCATTTAAGTCTACTGCTGTGTTTTGTATAGTCTGTCAGTCGCAGGACATTTTGAGTGAAGGCTAAATACGTGGTTTAATGAGTTTAAAATATCAATACGAAGTCTAATCATTTTTTAACGTAGTGAACTGTCTTCGTATTTTTTTCATTATATAGAACGTACCGTGTATCTTAGCAATTTCATTACTTTGGAATCGGTCAGGAGTTTCCTCTGTGGAATTGGAATATGTGTGTCTCCGTATTTTCAGTGTAGACTGGTGCTTCTAAAACTCTTTCAGTTTGAAAGCAATTTACTATAAATGACGCGCCGGTTTCTGTGTCACTAATATCTAATAATGGCTGGCGAGATTCCTCAGTTGATCTGTAAAATTACCAAATTTTGGCTAAAACACAATTATAAAATAATAGAAAAAATATTTTAAAAACAAGCTTTTACTTAAAAAATTAAAATATATATATTTTAATCTAAATTTTATCCCCAATTACGTATCGATTTATGTAACACGTATAAATGTGACGAATGAGCCAATGCTTGATATGGCTACTACCCACATTCTTGAAGATCCATTGCCAGTTTTCTGATCTATCATCAGAGCCTCAAGACCTCAAAAGTAGAAGCTGCTCGACGAATTGTGACGAATGAGCCAAAACTCGGTATGTCTACTACCTAAACTCTTGAAGTTCCATTGCCAGTTTTCTGATCCATCATCAGGGCCTTAAGACCCCAAAAGTAGAAGCTGCTCGACGAATTGTGGTGATTGAGCCAAAACACGGTATGTGTACTACCTAAACTCTTGAAGTTCCATTGCCAGTTTTCTGATCCATCATCAGAGCCTCAAGACCTCAAAAGTAGAAGCTTCTCGACGAATTAGGACGAATGAGCCAAAACTCGGTATGTTTACTACCTAAACTCTTGAAGTTCCATTGCCAGTTTTCTGATCCATCATCAGAGCCTCAAGACCTCAAAAGTAGAAGCTGCTCGACGAATTAGGGCGAATGAGCCAAAACTCGGTATGTCTACTACCTAAACTCTTGAAGTTCCATTGCCAGTTTTCTGATTTATCATCAGAGTCTCAAGACCTCAAAAGTAGAAGCTGCTCGACGAATTGTGATGAATGAGCCAAAACTCGGTATGTCTACTACCTAAACTCTTCTAGTTCCATTGCCAGTTTTCTGATCCATCATCAGAGCCTCAAAACGGACGGACGGACGGACAATATTGTTTCACTTTTGCCATTTTTTATAGCCCCTTAGAAATGCCAAGAAGTAATAGAAATATACTTACCCTTGCATTCTATTGGCTTTAGTTTAACATTTGACCCATTTGTACAATGATAGTTTTTCCTTTATAATTATTATATTTTACAACTAATCAAACCACAAAATAAATATTATAATATTTATAAGTAGAGTAAGCTTTGACTACGCGTTAACTGTGTCCATATAACATAATGAATCTGTGTGTGAGGGAGAATTACTGTTAGAGCGAGAGAAACCACGAAAATTTGCGTAGATCCAAACGTCCGAACACTACGAGCGCTCGGCTCGTACTATGTAAATTTCTATCATCGTTTTCGTATATAAAGCCGGTATTTGGGCGTACTTTCAGAAATTGAGAATATTATGAAAAAAAATACTTTTTATAATAATTTTATTTTTATTCTATCAATCAACGCTTCTATTTTATAATATTTAAATATTATTTATTTTGAGTAGCTTTTAAAGAGAGAAATTATCGTTTATTCAACGTAAAAAAACGAGAAAATCTTACTTATTGTGACGTTTAGATTAAGAAATTCAAAAAACTTTTGAAAAATCTGACCAGCGCATACTAAAGAGGAACATATGAATTCAATTTTGCGCTGAATATTTTTTTCGATAACTTATTAGTTGTCAATATCTAAGTGCAGAAAATCAACTCCAAGCGTATTCAAAGAAATCGAACTAAGTTTGAGGCCCATTTACTTAGTCCTACATTCCGAACTAAAAGGTCAAAAAAATCCTAAATATTACTCATATTGCCAATTATCGCATACAATGTATTTTTTTCATATTGTATGTTTAATTTAAAAAATAGAAAATGTTGACATCTCATCACAAGAGCACTAGGCGTAAATTTTTGAAGACTAGGGCCTTAAGGTAAAATTCCATTGTCAAACATCGCTGCTTGGTAGCCATTGGGGGACATCGGTTTGTGAAGTTTTTTTGTGTTTTTTTAGAGTTTTAAGTTGCCATATGAATAGATACGTAAGTAAATATGATTCTAAAACACTTTATCCACCGAATTCAGTGATGCTATGTACATTTTATACCAATTTTACCTGTATTTTTTAAGGTGAAAAATTGGGTGCGGTGAAAAATTTTAATGTGAAATAATGCGCTATGGCGTCATTACTAATTATTTAGTTTTTTGCGATAAATAACTATAAAAATGCAAAATGTCTGCCTAATTCGTTGAAAAAATATATATTATATTGTTTTTCGCTGAAATATATCAAGATTTTTTTTTCGAGAAATTTTTATTGGTTTTTATGAGCTAATATCTAAATATTTTTGTATGTAAATAAGCAAAACGAAATATTACCTTTGATAGAGAATCTAATAGAGATCACGATAGCATTTACAATTTCTAAATAGGGTACCTTATTTTTCCGTAAGACAAGTACAAGTTAGAAATGCCGAGTTTTTTTCACTTTTTCGACTTTCTCATAATTATATAACGGTTTTACAAAATGAGATTTTAATATTCTATATACGAAATGTCAATGCGATCATTGCACAGTTATTCTTTTTATGATTTCTATAGTAGTGTCATAGTTATAGTACTTTTTGTCGAGCGCGGCGATATTGCAAGAAATTATGCCGCTACTCGAAGGGTTAATGTCGGATCAGTTTCTAACCCATGAATTCTTCCTACTCCTTTATTGATAGGTGTCCAAGGGAAATTCTATCTAAGAATGGATTTCGTACCCAGTCCATAGGTTGCACACTTAGAAAAATAAGAGTTAAATTTTTCTCCTAATAGCTCCAAGTGTTTCACTATCAAAGCCTGCACTTTTTTTCTGTAATATCTTCACAAAACTTGTAATTTTTCCGCGGCAGACCACCTAATGACCACGGTACACCAGTATGCCGCGGCACACACTTTGCGATGCACCGCAGAAAATCTGTAACGATCCACAGAATTTAAATCCAGATGTATTTTTTCCCGCACCGCACACGCTACCATGTGATTCTATAGTAAACAGATTTTTCGAAAATAAAACGCACCGAATTTAACAGCAGTACGCGGCTAGCCTATAGGCCAAGTTTTTCGCTCGCTTACCTCGAAAGTAGATGATGAACCGGAATAAGTCGGTTCGGGCAGCAGCAGTCCGCACAAGATAAAAACGACGAAAAATGCCAGCCCCGTCCTCGGATCAGCGTAGAACCACAGCATATTAGCTATCTTGGCGTAGATGAAAGAGGACGTCAGATAGTTGATCATGGTGACGCTTCCGGCCTTCCTGGTCCTTATCGTCACGACTATCACGAGGAAAAACAGATTTCCGTCTCCCGGCCGTCCAACTCGCAGTCGTCTTTCGTTGAAAACGACAGCGCACAGCGCCGGTACTCGCTTCACCATCAAATATGACAGGCTCAACAAGATATTCACCCAGTAATAGGGCTGTCGCGGAGCAATAAACATGCACAAAACCCACCTACTCAAAATATTATAAAAGGAAAGGACCGGAAGAAGACTCCACCCGAAGGCGGCAGGAAATGGTATCGCCGAGGTGCAATGGCGACACCGGAATTAAGGAGATGGCGATGGCAATGCCATCACTAGGATTACCTACCCCGAACGCCCAATAATCAAACACGTCTTAAGTGCCTCCAACGAGGCGTTTATTTTATCATCACAAACAAGCCGTCAACGAGAAGCTAAAGCAAACATTGAAATAAATGGGAGAGAAAAGTACAAACCGTCGCGAATCTATCCGCCGTGTTTCGCACGCAAAACGTCACGAAGAAAACAAACAACGAAAACCACATCGCAGCGACTTCTCAGCAGAGAGCTTTTCATCTTATACCACGGCGGTCCGAAGACTGGTGGCGAAGGGGAAGGTAACAACTGAGGGCGCCGCGACACAGTGTAAACTCAATAAAAACACGAAAAAACTAACGCGCAAACACGAATCACTTCTGGCGACTTTCCAGTCCAGAGCCTTACTTCCGGTGGCTACTCGAAGTAGGTCGGGGGAGGGGCCAACCGGTGGCGGCCAGAAGCGATAAACGTGCGAAATCTAATGTGCGAAACACGACACAACTGCAGCTCAAGCGCCGCCCGCGGGACGTCAGCTCGCGGGGGCAGACGGCGGGCGACTGAAGTGTGGCGCCACGAGCAGGTGTATATCTGGCGACCGGCCGGAGTGAAGGAGACAGCGCGGGACAAGAGGGAGACGAGGCGACCGCCGCCACGGCAAATAATATATATAGGCGATAGTGTGTAAGCAGAATAATCAATTTGTACGCGACACTTTTGGAGAAATAAACAACTACTGTAATTCGAATATCGATCGCGAGTTTTCATTCTAACCACGGAAATCCTCGCGACACTGGTGACCCCACAGAAGAACTCACAACCACGGCAAGAAAACGGACAAATCGCTAAACGGACAACGGCACGGACCACCAACAACCAGCGAATTTGGACGTCTTCTCCAACGAGTCAGACACAAAAAAATCAAAATGGAACCATTCCACGACACAACGGAGTCAACACAGCCAAACCCTGACATCGCGCCACTGAGCATCGCTTCGCGAATACCTGCATTCTGGCACCACGCACCACGCCTCTGGTTCGCGCTCGCCGAGCAGATCCTGGCACCACAGAAATGCAGCGATCAAGACCGATTCTCATACGTAATCGCGCAACTGGACCGAACAGCGTTACAGGAAGTAAGCGATCTGGTGCTGCAACCGCCCAAACAAGAAAAATTCGAGGCATTGAAGGAACGGCTAATCACAACCTACGAGGAATCAGAGACGCAACGACTGCAGAAACTCCTATATCAAACAGAAATGGGAAGCGACAAACCTTCGCAACTAATACGAAAGATGAGAACGCTAAACATGGGAAAATTACCCGACGGTACACTAAAAACATTGTGGCTCGGGCATCTACCCGCAACGATACGGACGGTACTAGCAACATCAAATGAAAAGAACTGGACAAAATAACGAACCTTGCAGATCGAATGATGGAAGTCACAGCAAACGAAAAAAGCGATATCAACAAAATCGAAGCGACAACAACCAACATGGCAGCGATTGAAAGGAAGCTAGAGGAACTGGCAAAACAGATCGAACGGCTACAAGCGAGAAGAGCAGAAGAAAATACCTCCAGCACGCACAACACCAGAAGACGGGAGGAACAAAGCACCTGCTACTTCCATAAGCGTTTCGGGAACACAGCACGAAAATGCCAGAAACCGTGCGACTTTGAACAGACACCGCAGAACCAGGAAAACTACAAGAGGCGCCAAGAATAGCTCAACTTGGCGCCGAAACAAATAACCGCCTATACGTCCACGACAGGAGAACGCAACAACGGTTCCTGATCGACACAGGAGCAAACGTCAGCGTCGTACCCAAACGAAGATGCGACGCACAACAAAAAGAAGAGCTTCTCTTACTGGCAGCCAACGGCTCAAATATAGCAACATACGGAAAGAGAACCATCATGCTGGACCTCGGATTCGACCAACAATTACAAGCAACCTTCATCATCGCTGATGTAAAACAATACATCCTAGGAGCGGACTTTCTACACCAACACCACCTGCTGGTGGACCTCAACCGAAAGAGGCTCCTAATAAAAACGAAGGACAACAAATACGTCGAGAAAAACCACACACCGCAACCAGCGGTATTCCCAATCGAGACCAACCAAGAATTCAAGAAGATCTTCGAGAGCTTCCCCAACATACTCTCGAACACGTCACAACCAAGACAACCTAAACACGACATAGTACACCACATCGAAACTGAAGGAAGACCGGTGTTCGCGCGCCCGAGACCACTAAATCCGGAAAGATACGCGGCAGCGAAGAAAGTTTTCGATGAGATGATGGAGGCAGGTGTATGTAGACCTTCGAAAAGCCAATGGGCAAGTCCACTGCATCTGGTACAGAAAAGCAACGGTGAATTATGTCCATGCGGAGAGTACAGACGGCTGAACAGCATCACAGTGCCGGATCGGTATACTGTTCCCAGAATACACGATTTCACTCACGCTCTACAAGGAAAAACGATATTCACGTCACTGGACCTGGTGAAGGCATACACGCAAATACCAGTAAGGCCCGAAGATATTGAGAAGACCGCCATTACCACCCCGTTCGGATTGTTTGAAATGACCCGGATGTCCTTCGGACTCCGCAACGGAGCACGAACCATGCAACGATTTATGGATCAGGTACTCCGGGGCCTACCGTTCGCATACGCCTACATTGACGATATCCTTATAGCGTCAGAGGACGAAACGACCCATAAAGAACACATCACAGAGATACTGGAGAGACTGGACAAACAAGGCATCACCATAAACCTACAGAAATGTCAGATCGCACAGCCAGAGCTAGACTTCCTAGGATATACAGTCAACTCAACAGGAATACGACCAAAAGCCGACAAGGTGGAGGCGATAAAAAACTTTCCGAAACCAAAGGAAGTCCAGGAACTTCGACGCTTCCTGGGCATGGTCAATTTCTACAGGCACAGCATCCCAGAAGCAGCACATCGACAAGCCAAACTAAACATATTCCTGAAAGAGACAAAAAAGAACGACCACACAAAAATAGAATGGACAGAAGAGAGCAACGAAGCCTTTAACCAATGCAGACAGAGCATAGAGGAAGCGGTTCTACTGGCGCATCCAATCGCACATGCACCGTTGGCACTAATGACGGATGCGTCAAATACATGCGCGGGTGCAGCACTGCAACAGAAACAAGGAGAAAAATGGGTGCCATTAGGATTTTTTTTCAAAAGCCTTGTCACACGCGCAACAACAATATGCGGCATACGACAAAGAATTACTGGCGATATACCTGACAGTGCGACACTTCCGGAAGATGGTAGAAGGGAGAGAGCTGATAATATATACAGACCACAAACCGCTCATTCACGCATTAAAAAATTAAACGATACGCCAACAGAAACGCCGATACGCATTCGACACTCATCGTACATCGCACAATTCGCAACGGCAATCGAATATCTCCCGGGAAAGAAGAACGTGGTAGCAGACGCCTTATCCAGGATCGAGGAAGTAGGATGCCCTGAGACTTTCGACTACGACGAACTGGCGAGACAGCAAGAAACGGACGAGGAATTAAAAGCATTACAACAGTAAGAAAAATTTAAATTCAAATTACTCAAACAAGGCAACAAAGAAACTGAAATCTGGTGCGAAACTACGGCAAACAGACCAAGACCATACATAACAGCGGCACTACGGCAAACAGCGATAAAAATAATCCACAACCCTGGTCACCCGGGAATTCGAACGACAAGAAAGATGACAGCTGAAATTTTTTTCTGGCCACGCATGAACAAAGACAGCGCTGATTACGCCAAAACATGCATCCCGTGCCAACGAGCAAAGGTGCACATACACACACGTACGCCAATAGGAAAGATCATGGAAGCCGACAGATTAGAGCATGTACATATCGATATCGTGGGTCCGCTCGAAATATCCAACGGATATAGGTACCTATTAACGATGTTGGATAGAGGTACAAAATGGCCGGAAGCGATACCTATACGAGATATATAAAAATTTTTGAGGGATGGATAGTAAGATTCGGCGTTCCTGCAAGAATCACGACCGACCAGGGGAGACAATAATTCGAATCGGAACTTTTTACAAAACTCGCACAACTACTGGGTGCAAAAAAGATTCACACCACGCCATTTCACCCACAGGCAAACGGACTAGTGGAAAGATGGCATCGATCTTTAAAAGCGGCATTGATGGCAAGGATGAATACCAAAGAGTGGGCAAACGAGATTTCAACCGTCATGATGGGTCTAAGAGCAGCCTTAAAGGAGGATATCGACGCCAGTCCAGCAGAAATGTTATACGGAACCAACACAAGATTTATTTAATTATTTATTAAAGAAAAGCACATTTTTATAGCAGTACATTGTAAGTTTAACATTATAGGCTTAAATGTAAATAATAGCAAAATAGAAAGCACCGCAGACCAATTTTTTTTAAATCAACGCCGCCTAACTAGGCCTAGGCCCGTACTAAGGCAAGCGTACCAAGTAGAGTGGTTTGTGCATACTTTAGAATACTTAATTTAAAAAATATGGTAGGTATCAAATAATACTAAAAATTAACTAATAATAATAAACATTGTAATTTGAGTGTAGTGTGATGTAACTGTAGTGTAGTGTAGTGTGATGTAAATGTAGCTGTAGTATGCTAGAAAAATAACATTCAGTAACTGGTGAAATAATTAAACTGAATAATAATAATATAATGTCGTAATAAATACAATAAAATATAAAAATATTATTAATGAATCGAAATAAAGGAAAAAATGATATCTCAATAAATATTTAAAGAATCATATATAAATAGTCCGAGGATACAATTATATATAAAATGTCCATGTTACAAGTTAAAATATATATTTCAATATAATTCAATTAAAAAAAGAGAAAAACAAGAAAAGCGATTTAATAAAATAATAATAATAGTAATTCAATTTATTTAAATTAACTTACATAAGAATATCAAATATTTGGTGGCTAATATCCCGACCTTCATTCAGAAGCCACCTGTGACACCGTTTTTTAAATTGGTCTTTACTGTATACGATTTTTATCGACTCATCCAATTCGTTGTATATCCTGGGGCCTATAGCTACTCATAAGATGCCTCTGACCTAAAGATGTTTTCCTTCGACGGACGTCTAACATATCCGCCACGGATCGCCTTGTTCGGTGTGCTTGTTGTGTGGGCGCTCTCTTATTTTGAAATTGAATAAAAACCAGACAAAATTTTAAATAAAGTTGCCTTACTTCAAGTACACTGAACTTTTCAAAAAGTTTTTCTGACGGGTATCTGTATGGTTTACAAGTGATAATTTTAATTATCAGCTTCTGTGCTACCTCTACTTGATGGATAATTGTTTTGGAGCAACCTCCCCACCCAATGATCCCGTAACTCAAAATGCTTTGACACAAGGCGTAATAGGTAGTTTTTAATGTTTGCTTATAATTGCCAGGCGTATTTTTCGAAAATGGAAAAAAACGACAGTACCAGAAGTCCTCCAACAATTAAGGGAAACATTCGAACATCAAAGACCGAAGAGGGAGCGGGAAAACACAACAAGGATATTTGTTCACCCGGACTTGAAGGAAGCAACCCACGTCTTCATAAGATACGACACTGTACGACGGCCATTACAAGCTCCATACAAAGGACCCTTTAGAGTGGTGAAGAAACGCGAAAAAACGTTCGACATAGAACAAAATAGTAGAATAGTCACTGTCTCTCTGGATAGACTGAAGCCTTGTTACATGTCTAGGGAAGACGAAACCTCTCAAGCAACAACGCAACAAAAAGAAAATAATACAACTGTATCGAGATATGGAAGAGTCATACGGCACACACGGCAATTAAATACGGTGAAGTTTCGTCTTCAAAACGGGGAAAGTCATGTCGCGGAGCAACAAACATGCACAAAACCCACCTACTCAAAATATTATAAAAGGAAAGGACCGGAAGAAGACTCCACCCGAAGGCGGCAGGAAATGGTATCGCCGAGGTGCAATGGCGACACCGGAATTAAGGAGATGGCGATGTGCAATGCCATCACTAGGATTACCTACCCCGAACGCCCAATAATCAAACACGTCTTAAGTGCCTCCAAGGAGGCGTTTATTTTGTCATCAACGAAACGCTAAAGCAAACATCGAAATAAATGGGAGAGAAAAGTACAAACCGTCGCGTTCTATCCGCCGTGTTTCGCACGCAAAACGTCACGAAGAAAACAAACAACGAAAACCACATCGCAGCGACTTCTTAGCAGAGAGCTTTTCATCTTATACCACGGCAGTCCGAAGACTGGTGGCGAAGGGGAAGGTAACAACTGAGGGCGCCGCGACACAGTGTAAACTCAATAAAAACACGAAAAAACTAACGCGCAAACACGAATCACTTCTTGCGACTTTCCAGTCCAGAGCCTTACTTCCGGTGGCTACTCGAAGTAGGTCGGGGGAGGGGTCAACCGGTGGCGTCCAGAAGCGATAAACGTGCGAAATCTAATGTGCGAAACACGACACAACGGCAGCTCAAGCGCCGCCCGCGGGACGTCAGCTCGCGGGGGCAGACGGCGGGCGACTGAAGTGTGGCGCCACGAGCAGGTGTATATCTGGCGACCGGCCGGAGTGAAGGAGACAGCGAGTGACAAGAGGGAGACGAGGCGACCGCCGCCACGGCAAATAATATATATATATAGGCGATAGTGTGTAAGCAGAATAATCAATTTGTACGCGACACTTTTGGAGAAATAAACAACTACTGTAATTCGAATATCGATCGCGAGTCTAACGACGGAAATCCTCGCGACAGGGCTTTGCGAGCAGCTTTAAATCTTTTTAGAACGTCATTTCGAAAAATTCAACTGGAAATCACGAATTACAACGTTAAATAGGCCATTTAGCGCCTCAAAAATTAAACTTACATTATATTTGACGTTTCAGTTGACAGTTAGGGATAAGCACTTCCAGAAACAGTAACCATCGCATGCTTATATTAACGCGTTTGCGGTCGCGCCTTCTTATTGGAAACGCCAAAAATATATCTAATTTATGGAATATAATTTATTAATTAATCACAGTTAGAGGAATTGTAGCTGTGCCCATTAACGGAGTGATAGGTTTTAGTGAGTTCAACTGCAGCTACTTTCTCTTCTAAATCACCAGAAGGTGGAACAAAAAATTTGCTAATGTTGCTTGAGACATTTTTTGATCGCACCAATGAACAGTGTTTCTAGCCGTTACTGTGTTGAATAAGAGCCTTCACCCCATCTGTTTTTACACTAAATGGGATGGACAACGATCAATTAAGGTCACGAATACAGCACGCGCCGGCTGGCGACATAATAATATGTATACCTCAATCGTGTGATGTGATTATATGAAAGGACTTTCGCAAATACCGAACCACCCATACTTCAGTATTTTCTTCATACCGAACACCGAACACGGGACTGAAATACCGAACAGTTCGGTAAAAAACCGAACACCTGGCAAGTCTGGCTATGACCGACCCTAAACAAATGGGTCTTCGTGGCCAACTCGAACAGGGCCTATTATCTCACATTTTTCTTAATCATAAAAAGCCATTCGTTATCAATGTTATTATAGATGGCTAAATAAATCGCTATAGTTTGGCCGTCAATGCTATTAACGCCACCTGCATTTCGCCAGGGTAGGAGTGTTGCCAAATTGTACTATGTAGTTTAGCAACCGAATATGCTAGGTATGGGTGGTTGCTGGTATGGGTGGTTGGATAGCTAATGGCCCCTTGCTGAGTTGGCCACGAATACCCATTCTGTTCAGGGCTGGTCACACTCACGGGTCAACACCCATCCGGCGGCCTACACGCATGAAGAGCGAGCCCGGGCAGGACTCTGGCCTTAGGGCTAGTTTCCCCTAGGAATCAACCTTCTGGCGCTCCTGGACGGTCTACGCACTGTGCGGCGTAAGCCAATCGAGCGGGGGTGGTTGCGGACCTTACGGCGACTGCTCTTGAAACGACCATCGGCTACCCGGTCCTGGGTGAACAGCCAAGCAAAGAATGCCGTGGTCCGCGATAGATTCGGTACACACCGTTTCACCGCTTCGTAAGGGAGAGGACCGCGCAAGCGACCTCGAACTCGGAACCAATCGAGAGACTGAAGTAATCTGGTCGCAAATGGAAGTAAGGGCGTGAGTGTAAGCCTGCTGGGTAGCTCTCCTGGCTATCTCGCGGTTAAGGCGTTGGCCTCTTACGGGCACGTGGCGGAGCTTGACGGTGGACTGTTTTTTCAAGTCTTCTGCGCTCACTTCAGGGAGAAAGAACGACTAATCGTTAAAACTTCCTGAGGTGACGGGTTTGCCCGTTGTAGTTGCCAACTATAGTTAGGTATGGGTGGTATATAATCAGTGATGGTAGGATTGGTTTGTTGATGAGATATAATGCCGATACTCACTTCACCTTCAAATACGAGAGACTCGACAGGGTAGTCACCTAGTAATAGGGCTTTGCAGCTTTAAGTCTTTCTTGATCGTCATTTTCAAATAATTCAACAGGAAATCACGAATTACAAAGTTAAATATTATGCCATTTAGCACCTCGAAACGTAACATTACATTAGACGTTTCAGTTGCCAATTAGAGTTTGATTTTCAAGAAACGAAACATGAACTATCGCATGCGATTTATTACTGTAATTTGAACAATCGTATTTCCGACAGAACGATTTGAATCTTAATAATATAATTGTTTATTTGTTTGTTTTTACTCCTTATTGTGAAATCACAAAGGGCGGGTTTATTGTCATATGACAATCTCTTACAACCAACCCTACTATTACGTGTGCATATATATGTGTGTAAGTTAATGTCTTGTTATTGCATTCAATCGATAAAATTGAGAATACAATTCCGTTAATTTTATCCCAACGGAAAATGGTGACCTAGCAGGGATTCGAACCCGGGAACTTACAATGTAAGATCAGGCGTCCTAACTACCATGCCACCGGGCCTGTAGCGTCATTGAATTGCATATTAGATTGCTCAACTCCATAGTACATGCTGGCAACCCTTCTGCGTCGGTGAAATGCAGGTGGCACATAAGGCATTGACGGCGAAACTAATAGCAATTTATTTGGTCGTCTATAATAAAATTGATAACGAATGGCTTTTAATCAAGGTCTAATTGATTATATTGGGTAGCGAATGGTTTCGCGCAGCTTGGGCCATAAAATCCTTATTTTCTCTGATCAGTTCAACTCACGATTTAGCTCCTATTCAGAAGCCTCCACGTGCGAAAGGCTACCCCGGGTAAGACTCTCGTGTCTCAGGTCTCACAGCTTGTGGACCCATGGTGGGATTGCATGGCCCGAAGCTACTGGACGGTTTGCGCACCGTTCGGCGACACCAATCGGTTGTGCACTCTGACTAGTTGCTGAAAGAGTATATAAATCGCGTTCATTTTGCCATTAATCCTCGTTACCTATTCATATTCATTGCTAAAAAAAATACCCAAACTAATCAAAGCGGATCTAGAGAAGTCGTTTTCAGAAACTCAAAATGTACTTCTAGATACATTTTGAGGTTATGTTTAGTCTTACATTTCGTATAGCTTAACCACAAATTGTCGGTACCTACCTGTCTTAATAGTATTCAAAAGTACCTAATGATTATTTAACGGAGGCACGACTAACTCTTATTTTTCAAGCTGAATAATTTAAACGCCGATGTCACGTGATAGAATCAGTAAAGGAGCAGAAACATTAGTATGAGTACAACACGCCTCTTAGGAGACGGTATTGAGACATCGGTCTCCAAGTTATATTTAGTCTTACCTACTATTCTCACATTACTGTTGCAATATAATATTTTTTCCCAAAACGTAGGTTATACTCCTTCTACTAATACACCAAGTATGATGATGACCATCCAATTAGATGCAGATCCAATAGATGACCATCTAAGACCATCCAAGTAGTTATTGGACGACGAAACGAAGTCCGTAATATTATGGAATGTCATGTCACCGAAACTGTTCATTACTACCCTCAAAACGTATTAAAAATTATGAAACGGATAGAAAGACATATCCTAGATATAACTCATTTTATCTGCCGTTTTGAACTCCATTCGTTGAACTGAGCAGCAGACGAAATTCGAATTATTATCTGGCAAATGACAAGAATTTGATATGAAATTAAACCACGGAATAGTAGCAAAAGTTAAATTTAATATTAATAATAACATTAATTATTACACTAATAACTACTATAACATATTGCAGAAATCACCACCTTCTGTATTTAAGCGGTAAGTGGAATAAAACACTAATAATATTGAACCAAACGACATTATATTAAAACACTATGGATCTATATCTTATAACTTATAACCATTAAACTTATCCTATAACTTATAACTATTAAAAGTATCTTTCACCGCACGAAATGTGTTCAAATTTATTCGGACGGTTCGAGAGGTAGTTTCTATAGACGATCGTTCCTTTCGTATTCCGCTCTAACGCATTGCTCTATCTCATTCGCTTGAACTAATTTCAGTTTTAATTCCCGAAGAAACGCCATCGGTCCCATTCATGCTGTATCTGTAAACTCAATATGTATATTCTTACAGCAAAACATCTCTGGACTACAAAATTTTACGAAAATTCCATAGAATATACCTACTGTCAAATTGCTATTACCTTGGTAAGTAGGCATATCTAATATAATACTACCAATTTATTAACTTATTATCCTTATTTTTAGAAACATTATATTTACATTTTCTCCGCGTCGTAAAACACCTCTCTCCCGCTCCCGCATGACTTATATTCGAAAATAAAATAAGTTAAACAAGTAACCACTGTTCGATAAAAACTAGGTTTCTGACTTACAATCCATAATAAACACACACACTTAAATCTACGTAAATTTAAAGGCATTAGAATTATCAATAAATGCATTTGACTGCTCCGTATAAATAATATAATAAACATACACACTTAAATCTAGGTTTTTAAGCAATTAGAATCATATCAGTAAATGCATTTGATTTTTCCGTATTGGCTGATACATAAATAAAAATTCACAAAAAGTAACTAAAAAATAACAGGCATAGGTACATACAATAGAATATACTACCTAATGGAGATCGCATTGTTCGATTTCATCTAAAAAAGTGTTCGTGCTCCACCGATGCACTATGTTCTGCTAGCTTAGAAGACGAAGAGTACTCATCAAAGGTCTACCGCCGACCGTTGCTTTTCGATTGTTTAATATCTTTCAATTGGCATTTGGCAGCAGTCATGTGATTTTTATGTTGAATTTTCTGACCAAATGCATGTTTGCATATTGTACAAACATAGGGCTTAATTTTTCGGTGTATTACATTTATATGCCCGATTAAGGTCGACTTGTGGGTGAAAGCTTTGTTACATTCCGCACAAACATACTTAATTCTGAGATGGACTGAGTTTATATGGACCTTTAAAACTCCACGCCTTGCAAAACTGCGATTGCATTTGTCACACGCGAAAGGCTTCAATTTCCGGTGGACAGAATTGACATGATGAATTAAATGACCACTCACAAAGAACGCGCGTTTGCATTCCTTACATTCAAATTCCTTCATTTTTCTATGAACGCCATCGATGTGCCGTTTAAATCTTGTTTGATTTGGAAATTCTGTATTGCATAAATCACACGTGAATACATTCAATCGCCGGTGAGTGAAATTTAAATGCCGTTGTAAGTAGTCGCGAGAACAAAAGACTTTGTTACACTGCTGACACGCATGCTTTAGTTTGCGATGGATCGATTGGACGTGTCGTTTCAAACTTCCTATATATGAAAATGCCCTGTCACACTCTTTACACGTATGTTTCTTAAATTTCCCATGGACTATATTGACATGCTCAATCAGCCGGAATCTACTACTCAATCCATAGTTATATTTGACACACACATATTTCTTCCCATTTGGTTTAATACAATCTTTGCAAACTAACACAATTTCTTTGTTATGCTTACATGCTCCCATTGGCACGCTTCTGTCTAGATGGCGATCGCAGACAACGCATGTGAATTTATCAAATTTCGTTAATAATACTTTGATCTCTTTCATCACGCTTCCTTCGGGTTTTATGAAAGCCACTGCCTCTTCTTCAAATTCCGGAATATTTTCTTCCATATAAGAAGAGTTTGGTTGTTCCTCTTTGAAGCAAATATCGCTTTCTGGTTTCAACGTTTCACTGTATTTATTGTCAGAGCAACTTGGCATCCTGTCTTCGACATCGGACTCTAATTCTATTTTCACTTTAATGTCTGCATGATTTTCATCATTGTCCTGCCTTTCCATGGTGAATATTTATAATTTTTATTATATATAGAGGCAAAACAAAGCGGAAAACTGCAGAAAGTTATACGATCTACACCATAAACATTATGTGATTATTTTGACGTTTCGTGTTTAGTATTGCCACATATTGGAATATAAAATTCAATATTTATACAAGTTGTTTTTACTGCACGGGCATTTTAGTGGGTTAATCAGTACAATAAAATGAGCAACTTTAAAAAAAAATAAAAAAAAAAACGAAAAATTTTTTTTTTTTAAATATTGTTTGTGTTTTTTAGTGTAAACAGTAATCATCACTATGCGCTATTTAGAGGTGAGTAAAATGTCGCTAATATTGTTTATTTACGATATAATACCCACCGCTAGACGGCGCAGCGCGCTCAAATTTTTTTCAAACCTTTGTTTAATAGTCAACTTCTTCAAACTTTCAAATTAAAATCAAACAAAAATCATTTTTTTTTAAATCCTGAGGTTTTTTCTATTTTTTTTTATTAAAAGTTGCTTACTTCGTTGTACTGATTAACCCACTAAAAAATGCCTGTGCAGTAAAAACAACCTGTATATTAGTCTTAGTTGGTTTTAATATCTAGCTATTTCATAATGAGTTTGGGAAAGGGTTTTTTTGTTTCCTAAAAGTAGGGTAGCCTGTGGAGAAGTGAGCCATGGGGAGAAGTGAGCCATCGCATTATTTAGGTAGAAAAAAAGTAGCTAGTCTGGCGGCGCCATTCTCCATACTGATCATTATGGCAACACTGTTCTTCCATCTACATGGCAGTCAACCGACGCGTGCGGTTTCGTCAGGTCCAGCCGGACTCCCATAGAAGGAAAAAATGTATGGCGTTGCGCAAGGTCATCCGGCAAACTAACCATACCAAAAAAACACGAAATGCGGTTGTCAGCCTGCGAGGCGCGCCACTGCGCACTTGTCGCTCTCGGCGTTCTGCGCATATTTCCTGTTGACAGCCGTGTTTACGTCGCGCGTAATGTTTCACGTCATTGGCCGCTTTTATTCCGTTTTTCGCGTTTTGTGAGGGAAATTATCGAATTGACGATGAATAAAAGAGTTAGTTCTACCACAGGAAGTGTGTTGGGCGCGGATTGATCAGGAGCAGGAGATACGAAAGGTGTGACAGCATTTTTTTGTCACGCTTCTCTTCGGACGGAAAAAGGTAAGTAGCAAGTTTTAAGCCAGTATTTATTAAATTTTCTATATTCTAAGCTTCAACGCAATAAGCAAATTAGCAAATAAGCACGGCGCAGTAAGCAAATTCCATAAACATATAAAGTTGGCGGCGTCAGTAGTGAAGACACGCAATTTCGTTTTTATCGATATCGATAGGTTAGGGGCCGTCCACATATTATGTAATCACGGTTTCGGAATTTTCGTCATCCCTCCTCCCCCCTGTCAGCAGATGTATTAAGCTGCCTCCCCCCCTCCATGATTACGTTATCAACCGAATTTGCGGAAAATGTGAAGAATCGTGAACCCAGCGTTTGTATAGTGTAAGACTTTTTGCCGAGTGCTTAAATTTAGTTATATTAAATAATCTTTTTTAGGTGACCCAGACCCTTTTACTGTTGGACTAAAATTTAAAGTAAAGAAACAAAGTACTGCCTGAATGCGGAACGGTCAGCCATATAATTATCCACTATCTCTCCCCTCTCTCTTAATTAAGATTGACACCGGATTGACTTTTTGTGATGTTTCAATTTAAAGTGTATGGTTTCGGCAGTTTAATCTATTATGTTT
Organism: Micropterix aruncella; assembly: GCA_944548615.1. Taxonomy (NCBI): domain Eukaryota; kingdom Metazoa; phylum Arthropoda; class Insecta; order Lepidoptera; family Micropterigidae; genus Micropterix; species Micropterix aruncella. Next base: position 13,653,216 of record OX155974.1, on the reverse strand, counting down.
TGTAATATGAGCAGTTGGAAAATTACACATCATTAATACAAATTAAGTAAAAATTCTGCTTTTCTTTAAGATGACGTTATTCCTTCGGCGATCACAGGACATTATTCCTTCGGCGAGCACAGGACAACCATCATAAAAGGGAAAAAGACTTAGTTTAGGAAACATTGGTAGGTATTTATTATTTTTATTTTCATAATGCACAATTGGTGATGGGCCATTAGCTTTCCTTTTAGTATAGCTTTATACACAACTAGTATAGCTTTGTTGACTATAGCTGGATAAAGCAAAAATGTGGACGATTTCTGAAATCATTCCCAACCCTTAATTCCAGAGCTGTTTATAAAATTTTCAAATTTTACACAATTTTACAAATTAAATTAAACAATCTTTCTTACGAATAAAGCTTTTTATTATTACTATTAATAATATTAATAATAATAATAATATAAAACCATTTAATTTAAACTATTAAGGTATAAAACAATGTTTCTACAAGGTATAAGACATACAATACAATAATTAAACGTATAATATATGTTTAATTATGATAGTGTATGTTTTATATGTTTAATTTGTGTATTTTTATATGTTATTTTATGTTTAATTATTTTTTGTGTTTAATTACTTTATGTTTTTTATTGTTTTTGTTTTATTTATATGTTCAATATTTTATATGTTTAATTAATTATTGTTTGATTAATTAATGTTATTGACACGGTTTTTCATAAAAAAAACCACGCAACTATCATATGAAGGCAACAATATTTATTTACATTATATTTTGAACTAATATAAAGCATCCCTTTTGGGATTTTCCATGCTATAAATAGAATTACACAACCCTCTGGAAAATCATGATCCATACACGATCAGAATAACAGTAGAATTTGTGAAAACTCTAATATTCAGAGAATCAGTTGGAATATAATTTCAACGTAAACCCTTACGAAGTGATTAATGATAAATCTAAATACAAATATAATTAATAAATGTTTTTACAGATGACTTTGTTTTTTTACAGTTGACTTCAAAGAAAAACAACAATATTTGCGCGACTGAAAAGGACCATAATATGTACGTTGTCGTCATTGAGAATCATTACAAGAACGGTAGACGACCGAATCACCAGGCACATTATAACTTCAGCAATGAAAAATAAATATCGCAAGCACCAAGGACGACGCTGAACAAGACTGAAAATTGGAATTTTTGTGATTGATAAGTTGCATAGTTGCACTTTAAAAATGTATTTTTAAATTGTCAACTGTTTTGCTTATATATTTAGCATAAAGATCGTCACGTATTTTGTATAAAATAAGTAAAATGCAAGACTGTATTTGACATGTCTGATGCTACGGTTATTATTGTAACATGAGCATTATGCACTTTTAAATATAAAAGCATAATGTTATCATTTTATATTTTTGTAATACAACGAATCATGAAGTTTTTTTCACCAGCATAATCCAGATGAAATAGTATGTAGGCATTTATATTTTTTCTCGCGAATATGATATGTTCTGTACCTAATAATTATTCCTTGTTAAATACATAATGTTCGAAAGTATGTGCATGATTAAACCGCACGCTTGATTTATAATTTTTTTTGTTGATTTTCAAAATAATAAATATTAAAATTTTGTGGGAACGCGTGGGATAAATCACGGCGTTTTTATCGATATCGATATTGATGAATGAGCTTGGAATCACATCCTTAACTATTGGATTGACGGTTGGCTACAATGCGATATTGCTGTTTGTGCTATTGGCAATTTATTCGTGCGCAACTCCATACAAAAGTGAATTTCGATTCAAATGTACTGAGTTCCGCATCTTATTTATATGATCAGTGGTCAGGTCGGCTGTCAGGTCGTGTTTTATTTCGCATGACACTGTTTTTTATCTCAGAAGTACAACTCTGTTCACACGGTTGTGATTTCTTGTTTATGGGTAAGTGCCATACTTGTATCATTTGTTATTATAGAGAACATTCTCAATTTGCATTTGCAATGTATTTTTTTTTGCGTTTAGAAAATAGAGGTCAATATTGGGGAGAAGTGAGTCATATAAGAATGGGGAGAAGTGGGCCAATGGCTCAGTTCTCCCCATTGCAAACGGGGTTTAGGCTATACAATGAATATAACAAATTATGAGGGCTTTCTCTTTTGTAATTGCAGGATAATGCCACGTATATATAAAAGGAAGACGACCATCGGTTCGTTCACAGATAACCAAATGAGAGAAGCTCTAAACTTGGTACAAGGCGGTAAAAGTCTTAGAGCGTCTGCAAAAGATACCAACATCCCATATCAGACATTACAACGATATTGGAAGAAGTTTAACGGATCAACTGATCAGATTCGTTTCACACCGAATTACAAGTGGAAAAGAATATTTACTGATGATCAGGAAACAGCCCTGGTAACATATTTAATTCATTGTGCAAATATGTTTTAGGGTCTCACTTTGAAAGATGTTCGTATACTGGCATATGAAATGGCTATTAATAATAACATAAAGGTGAGCGACAAATGGAACGAAGATAAAATGGCTGGTGAGGAATGGCTAATTAATTTCAGAAGACGTCAACCGAGGTTATCTCTAAGAACACCAGAAGGCTGTAGCCTATCCAGAACAACATCGTTCAACCGTCACAACGTTTCAATATTTTTTGATAAACTCGAAGAAGCTATGAAACGACACCCAGGGTTTGCCGATGGTACCAGGATTTACAATTTAGATGAGACCGGCACTACAACAGTGCAAAAATCACATAAAATTTTGGCAGAAAAGGGAGGCAAATGTGTCTCGAAAGTAAAGAGTGCTGAAAGAGGGACCCTTATAACAACATGCGCCATTGTAAGCGCATCAGGTCAAGCATTTCCACCTGTATTGATCTTTCCGAGGGTTAATTTTAAGCAGCATATGCTTAACCCTTCAGGCCTCGGCCCCTCAGCCGATTGACAAATTGATGTCCCAAAAATTTTTAGTAAAAATTAGTCAAAAAATTGAATTATGACACTGTACCACCAAAAACATTAATTACTGCCAAACCACTGTACCCATAATTAAAATAAAACATATTAATATAATAAAACATAATGAAATACAACAAATTAAATTAAAATAAAATTAAAACGGGCCCGTCACGCTGAATCAGTTTGTGGCCGATATCGGCCAATCGGGGCTTGAGGGGTTAATAGAGCACCCACTGGGTCTCTGGGACTCGCTACTCCTTCGGGTTGGATGAATGCCGATCTATTTGTCCAGGTAATGAAACATTTCATAAAATGTACTTCAAGCAGTAAATATAACCCATCTCTACTAATTTACGATAATTGTGAACCCCATATCAGCTTAGCTTCTATAGAAGAAGCTAAAAATAATGGAGTCACGGTAGTGACTCTCCCACCACATTCCAGCGCGAAATTGCAGCCACTAGATGTAACCATATTTAAACCGTTTAAAAACGCATATATTGCTGCAATTTAGATGATGCAATTCGTGGATGATGAGAAATCCTGGTAAAACCGTTTCTATATATGAAGTTGCTGCTTGCGTAGGATCAGCTTATATAAGAGCTATGACACCAGCGAATATAATAGCAGGGTTCAAAAAATGCGGCATTTTTCCATATGACCGAGACATCTGCACCGACATAGATTTTTTGCCGAGTTCCGTCACAGATAGGCCAGTGGAAACACAGTTGGAAACAACTAATGATCCAGCCCAGGGAGTCGAAGAGGCCAGTGAGTCTGTGGAAACGACCCAGCCATCGACGTCTGCACAAACATCGACTTCGGCAGAGTTGATTTCTCCGGTTCAGTTTAGAGGATTTCCCAAAGCATCTGCAAGAAAAACATCTAACCCTAAAAAGTAAAAAGGACGATCAATGATTGCAACTGACACACCAGAGAAAAATGAGATTGCGGATAGAAGTAATTCTTCTAAAAATAAAAAACAAACGCCTAGGCCTCATTTGCAAAATAAAATAGCTAAAAATATAAAAGAGCTGCAAAATTACAGTGATACCGAGGATTATGGCGACTTTCACTTGTCAGACTCCTTGGAACTCGATGATGATTATATAGAAGTTACCGAAGTTTTCCCTGATCTGGAAGATAAGCCTATGGAAGGTGATTTTATCTTGGTAAAATTTGAAACCCAAAAGAAAGATGCCATCTATTATGTTGGGAAAGTCATAGGAATCAGTGAAAATGAGGTAACAGTAAGTTACTTGAGGAAGAAAGGAGAAAATTTCATTATGCCTGATCAACTTGATTTGGCCTCAGTCGCCAATGATGATATAAAAATGATACTAACGATACCATTATTCACTGGCACTACCAATCAAAGCAAGTGTCATTACAAATTTCCAATAAAATTTACAGGATTACATGTTCGTTGATAATTTTATTGTTCAACAATAAAGACACCTTCTTGAATAATTAATATTTTTATTATTACTTTTTGAGTAATTGCTTTTTTATTATCACTTTTTCTATTTTACAATTCCATGGCTCATTTCTACCCAGCTACTGGCTCATTTCTCACCAGTGCTGGGTAGAAGTGAGCCCAATCCCCCTTTGAACAATTTGTTTTTTTTTTAATTGAAAATAATAATAAATACGTTTGAAATTAAATATTATTATAACCACTGATATATGCGATATACTTACATTTAATTTCTGTAATTATATCTGTAACCATAAAATTGTTAAAAATAGATAAATAAAAAGTGGCCCAGTGCTCCCCAGGCTACCCTACAATATGCAAACATGCATTTGGTTGGAAATTTCAACATAAGAAGCACATGACTGCTGCCAAATGCCAATTGAAAGATATTAAACAATCGAAAAGCAACGGTCGGCGGTAGACCTTTGATGAGTGTTCTTCGTCTTCTAAGCAAGCAGAACATAGTGCATCGGTGGAGCACGAACACTTTTTTAGATGAAATCGAACAATGCAATCTCCAGTAGGTAGTATATTCTATTGTATGTATGCATTTTATTTTTTAGTTACTTTTTGTGATTTTTTATTTATCTACGAACAGCCAATACGGAACAATCAAATGCTTCTATATGATATGATTCTAATTGCTTAATAACCTTGATTTAATGTGTAAGTTTATTATATTATTTATACGGAACAGTCAAATGCATTTATTGATAATTCTAATGCTTTTAAAATTACCTAGATTTAAGTGTGCATGTTTATTATGAATTATAAGTCAGAAACCTAGTTTTTATCGAACAGTGGTTACTTGTTTAACTTATTTTATTTTCGAATATAAATCATTTATTGTATCTTAGTTGAAATAATATAATGAGCAGGAGAAGGGGTCTGTTACGATGCGGAGAAAATGTAAATATAATGTTTATAAAAATAAGGCTATTAAGTCTAATAAATTTGTAATATTATATTAAATATGCCTAATTACTAAGGTAATATTAGGTAATTGACAGTATATTCTATGGAATTTTCGTAAAATGTTGTATAGTATTTTAATATTATGTTATTCTGTTCAATATTATTAGTGTTTTATTCCACTTACCTACCCGTTAATTACAAAGGTGGTGATTTCTGCAGTATGTTATAGTAGTTATTAATGGAATAAATAATGTTATTATTAATATTAAATTTTACTTTTGCTACTATTCCGTGGTTTAATTTCATATCAAATTCTTGTCATTTGCCAGATAATAATTCGAATTTCGTCTGCTGCTCAGTTCAACGAATGGAGTTCAAAACGGCAGATAAAATGAGTTATATCTTAGGATATGTCTTTCTATCCGTTTCATAATTTTTAATACGTTTTGAGGGTATTAATGAACAGTTTCGGTGACATGACATTCCATAATATTACGGACTTCGTTTCGTAGTCTAATAACTACTTGGATGGTCTTAGATGGTCATCTATTGGATCTACATCTAATTGGATGGTCATCATCATACTTGGTGTATTAGAAGAAAGAGTAGAACCTACATTTTGGGAAAAAATATTATATTGCAATAGTAATATGAGAATAGTAGGTAAAACTAAATATAACTTAGAGACCGATGTCTCAATACCGTCTCCTAAGAGGCGTGTTGTACTCATACTAATGTTTCTGCTCCTTTACTGATTCTATCACGTGACATCGACTTTTAAATTATTCAGTTTGAAAAATAAGAGTTAGTCGTGCCTCCGTTAAATAATCATTACTTTTGAATACTATTGAGACAGGTAGGTACCAACAATTTGTGGTTAAGCTATACCAAAATGTAAGACAAAACATAACCTCAAAATGTATCTAGAAGTACATTTTGAGTCTCTGAAAACGACTTCTCTAGATCCGCTTTGATTAGTTTTGGTAATTTTTTTAGCAAAGTTCTCTTTCAGCAACTAGTCAGAGTGCACAACCGATTGGTGTCGCCGAACGGTGCGCAAACCGTCCAGTAGCGTCGGGCCATGCAATCCCACCATGGGTCCACCAGCTGTGAGACCTGAGACACGAGAGTCTTACCCGGGGTAGCTTTTTGCACGTGGAGGCTTCTGAATAGGAGCTAAATCATGAGTTAAACTGACCAGAGAAAATAAGGATTGTATGGCCCAAGCTGCACGAAACCAATCGCTGCCCAATATAATCAATTAGTCCTTGATTAAAAGCCATTCGTTATCAATTTTATTATAGACGACCAAATAAATTGCTACTAGTTTCGCCGTCAATGCCTTCTGTGCCACCTGCATTTCACCGACGCAAAAGGGTTGTAAGCATGTACTATGGAGTTGAGCAATCTAATATGCAATTCAATGACGCTACACGGCATGGTTAGGACGCCTGATCTTGCATTGTAAGGTCCCGGGTTCGAATCCCTGCTGGGTCACCATTTTCCGTTGGGATAAAATTAACGGAATTGCATTCTCATTTTTGTCGATTGAATGCAATAACAAGACATTTACTTACACACAGTTATTCGCAGCATACATAATATGCACACGTAATAGTATGGTTGGTTGTAAGAGATTGTCATATGACAATAAACCCGCCCTTTGTGATTTCACAATAAGGAGTAGAAACAAACAAACAAACAACTATATTATTAGGATTCAAATCGTTCCGTCGGAAATACGATTGTTCAAATTACAGTAATAAATCGCATGCGATAGTTCATGTTTCGTTTCTTGAAAATCAAACTCTAATTGGCAACTGAAACGTCTAATGTAATGTTACGTTTCGAGGTGCTAAATGGCATATTCAACGTTGTAATTCGTGATTTCCTGTTGAATTATTTGAAAATGACGTTCAAGAAAGACATAAAGCTGCTCGCAAAGCCCTATTACTAGGTGACTATCCTGTCGAGTCTCTCGTATTTGAAGGTGAAGCGAGTATCGGCATAATATCTCATCAACAAACCAATCCTACCATCACTGATCATATACCAACCATACCTAACTAGAGTTGGCAACTACAACGGGCAAACCCGTCACCTGAGGCAGTTTTAGCGATTAGTATTTCTGTCTCCCTGAAGTGAGCGCAGAAGACTTGGACAAAACAGTCCACCGTCAAGCTCCGCCACATGCCCATAAGAGGCCAACGCCTTAACCGCGAGATAGCCAGGAGTGTTACCCAGCAGGCTTACACTCACTCCCTTACGTCCAATTGCGACCAGATTACTCCAGTCTCTCGATTGGTTCCGAGTTCAAGGTCGCTTGCGCGGTCCTTTCCCTTAAGAGGCGGTGAAACGGTGTGTACCGAATCTATCGCGGACCACGGCAGCCGATGGTCGTTTCAAGAGCAGTCGCCGTAAGGTCCGCAACCACCCCCGCTCGATTGGCTTACGCCGCACGGTGCGCAGACCGTTCAGGAGCGGCAGAAGGTTGATTCCTAGGGGAAATTAGCCCTAAGGCCAGAGTCTTGCCCGGGCTCTCACTTCATGCGTCGAGGCCGCCGGATGGGTGTTGACCCGTGAGTGTGACCAACTCTGAATAGAATGGGTCTTCGTGGCCAACTCAGCAAGGGCCCATTAGCTATCCAACCACCCATACCAGCTACCACCCATACCTAGCATATTCGGTTGCTAAACTACATAGTACAATTTGGTAACCCTTCTACGCTGGTGAAATGCAGGTGGCGTTGATAGCATTGACGGCCAAACTATAGCGATTTATTTAGCCATCTATAATAACATCGATAACGAATGGCTTTTTATGATTAAGAAAAATGTGAGATAATAGGCCGTGTTCGAGTTGGCCACGAAGACCCATTTGTTCAGGGTCGGTCACAGCCAGGCTTGCCAGGTGTTTGGTTTTTTTACCTAACTGTTTGGTATTTCAGTCCCGTGTTCGGTGTTGGGTATGAAGAAAATACTGAAGTATGGGTGGTTCGGTATTTGCGAAAGTCCTTTCATATAATCACATCACACGATTGAGCTATACATATGTTACATGTCGCCAGCCGGCGCGTGCTGTATTCGTGACCTTAATTGATCGTTGTCCATCCCATTTAGTGTAAAAACAGATAGGGTGAAGGCTCTTATTCAACACAGTAACGGCAAGAAACACTGTTCATTGGTGCGATCAAAAAATGTCTCAAGCAACATTAGCAAATTTTTTGTTCCGCCGGTGGTTTAGAAGAGAAAGTAACTGCAGTTGAACTCACTAAAACCTATCACTCCGTTTAAACATAAAATTAGATTCCATAAACATATAAATTAGATTCCATACTCTACAATGACTCTGAGTTGGCTTCAAAGGTGCAGTTGGAAAGAACAAAAATGGAAGCTGTAGTGACTAATGTTTTGGCGCCATATTCCATAGAAACTTTCGTAAAGAAAATAAATGATCAAAACAATCCATTTTCAATATCTATTGATGCCTCCAATAAAGGGAACAGTCTTTTTCCCCCTTGCAGTAACTTTCTTTGATGATGAAGATGGAAAAGTGAATTACCTATTGGATTTTTACGAAAAACCGGACGAGACATCAGAGTCTATTACGAATACGATTATCAAAGCTTTAGAAAAACTTCGTTTGGAGCTAAATAATGTTGTTGCATATAGTGCTGACAATGCTTCGGTCAATTATGGCCCCAACTGCACGGTCTTTCAGAAGTTACAAATTCTGCAACCAAATATCCTTAAAGCAAACAGCAATTGCCACGTCTTGCATAATGCAACAAAACACAGTATGACATATCCTTCGACGTTGAAAGCCTTGTGCTAACGGTTTTTGTTGAATTTTCATTCAGCGCCAAAAAAGTGGAGGCGCTTCAGGATTGCTTTGCTTTTGTTAGTTACTAAGTGTTTCTTTGTGTTCACCCTCAACAATTCCCTCAGTTGTGTAATTTTCCCAAGTTTGATCTGACCAAATCAAAATTTGTCGGAGAGAAAACTATAGGGTTTTTCGACAAATTTTTAGCAAAAAAATTAAAGGGAGAACCATTTGATAGAAAATGTTCGGTTTTTTATCTGGAACCACCTGGCAACTCTGATAACACCACTGTTGGGCAAAATTTAGTCGATTGACGATTGAATACCTTAACCCCTCAAATGAATGGCGATTAGCTCGGGTTGCCTACGGCAAAATGTATATAAATTTATATTTACATTTACATTTAAATTTACATAGAGCGGGGTTTACTATAGAGCTCTAGCATTACTATAGAGCGGATTACTATAAAGCGGCGCACATTTACATTTATATTTACATTTATATAAATTTATATACATTTTGTATACATTTTGCCAAGGCATCCCTTAAGGGACGCCTCGCGATTGATGACTAACGATTGATTTGGTTAATCGTCAATTAGCGACTAACGATTGATTAGTCGTCGTCGTTTGTCACGATTGACAATTAAACGATGGACGATTAAAAAGGCGCGACCGCAAATGCGATAATATAAGCATGCGATAGTTACTGTTTCTGGAAGTGCACATCCCTAACTGTCAACTGTGGCCTATTTAACGTTGTAATTCGTGATTTCCGGTTGAATTTTTCGAAATGACGTTCAAAAAAGACTTAAAGCTGCTCGCAAAGCCCTATTACTGGGTGAATATCTTGTTGAGCCTGTCATATTTGATGGTGAAGCGAGTACTGCGACTGCGAGTTGGACAGCCGGGAGACGGAAATCCTTTTTTTCCGTTTTTGAACGTATATTTTGAGTAGGTGGGTTTTGTGCATGTTTATTGCTCCGCGACAGCCCTATTACTGGGTGAATATCTTGTTGAGCCTGTCATATTTGATGGTGAAGCGAGTACCGGCGCTGTGCGCTGTCGTTTTCAACGATGTCGACTGCGAGTTGGACGGCCGGGAGACGGAAATTCTGTGTTTCCTCGTGATAGTCATGATGATAAGGACCAGGAAGGCCGGAAGCGTCACCATGATAAACTATCTGACTTCCTCTTTCATCTACGCCAAGATAGCTAATATGATGCTGTGGTTCTACGCTGATCCGAGAATGGGGCTGGCGTTTTTCGTCGTTTTTATCTTGTGCGGACTGCTGCTGCCCGAACCGACCTATTCCGGGCCTGAGAACATCATCTACTTTCGAGGTAAGCGAGCGAAAAACTTGGCCTATAGGCTAGCCGCGTACTGCTGTTAAATTCGGTGCGTTTTATCTTCGAAAAATCTGTTAACTATAGAATCACATGGTAGCGTGTGCGGTGCGGGAAAAAATACTTCTGGATTTAATTTCTGTGGTTCGCTACAGATTTTCTGCGGTGCATCGCAAAGTGTGTGCCGCGGCATACTGGTGTACCATAGTCATTAGTTGGTCTGCGGCGGAAAAATGACAATTTTTGTGAAGATATTGCAGAAAAAAAGTGCAGGCTTTGATAGTGAAACACTTGGAGCTATTAGGAGAAAAAGAACTCTTATTTTTCTAAGCGTATGGACTGGGTACGAAATCCATTCTTAGATAGAATTTCCCTTGGACACCTATCAATAAAGGAGTAGGAAGAATTCATTGGTTAAAAACTGATCCGACATTAACCCTTCGAGTAGCGGCATAATTTCATAGCAGACCGCGGCAATTTATTGGAATTTCTTGCAATATCGCCGCGCTCGACAAAAAGTACCTACTATAACGATGACACTACTATAGCAATCATAAAAAGAATAACTGTGCAATGATCGAATTGAAATTTCGTATATAGAATATTAAAATCTCATTTTGTAAAACTGTTATATAATTATGAGAAAGTCGAAAAAGTGAAAAAAAACTCAGCATTTCTAACTTGTACTTGTCTTACGGAAAAATAAGGTACCCTATTTAGAAATTGTAAATGCTATCGTGATCTCTATTAGATTCTCTATCAAAGGTAATATTTCGTTTTGCTTATTTACATACAAAAATATTTAGATATTAGCTCATAAAAACCAATAAAAATTTTGATGATTTCTCGAAAAAAAATCTTGAAAAAAAAAATCTCATTAATTTACAAATACACCAAAAACTTGATATATTTCAGCAAAAAACAATATAATATATATTTTGTCAACGAATTAGGCAGACATTTTGCATTTTTATAGTTATTTATTGCAAAAAACTAAATAATTAGTAATGACGATATAGCGACTTAAAAAAAACAGGTAAAATTGGTATAAAACGTACATAGCATCGCTGAATTCGGTGGATAAAGTGTTTTAGAATCAAATTTACTTAGATATCTATTCATATTCCAACTGAAAACACTAAAAAAACACAAAAAACTTCACATCCCTATGTCCACCAACGGCTACCAAGCAGCGATGTTTGACAATGGAATTTTACCATAAATATCCATTAAATTCACGCGCGACGTTATTCTAGCGGCCGTCTGTGTATCTATGGTAATAATGAGATATTTCGTATGGAATTTAGGATGCGTTCGAATAAGAAAATAATATTACTGTGCGCTCCGCCAATATTGGTCATTACGTAGCCGAAGGGTTGAAACTAATAGAATAACCAGAATAACCAAAAATTCGATTCTGTGCAATTCCAAAGATCCGGCAATATCGAAGCACGTAATAAGTGGCCGTAGTGATTCAAATGATCTACAAGCCCGCGTAGACTTCCACAAAAAGTTCCTTACTGGAATCAGCCAGAATGGCACTGGTCTGGGGTATGGCAGTACAACCACGAGCGACGTGGACTTGAAGAAGTCTCTTTTGCGGGGAGATTACGACAGCAAGAGTATGGCTCATGCTATTGGCCTTCAATGCCAGAATGATTGGACAACAATTGGGGACTTTTGCATTCCGCCTCCAATGCACTGGAAGGTAATGCTCTATGACTGGACGCCAGAGATGCTGAAATTTTATTTGAATGCCTTTCAGCATACACTTCCAGACCCCAGTAACCTCGCTCGTTGGAGCTTTGCCGAGGATAGTTCTTGTCCCCTCTGTAGCAATACCCCTTGCACAGCTAGACACATTCTAGCTGGCTGCAAGGTGGCCTTAGATCAAGGACGGTACACTTACCGCCATGACAAAGTTCTCGCTGTTATTCGCGAGGTAATTAGTCTCTCAGTGGCTCGTGCCAACAAGGGTTTGACAGTATCCTCCAAACCCCCAATACAGTTTGTGCGGGATGGCTCTAAAGGCAAAAAACATTTAACTACAAAACCTTTCTCAATAATCGAGAAAGCTACAGATTGGATTCTGGAGGTTGATTCGGTCTCTAAGCAGTATAAATTCCCTGAAAGTCTCGGATGCACAGCCCTCCGTCCAGATATAACTCTTTACTCTCTATCTCGGAAGGTGGCTCTTATTGTAGAATTAACTGTTCCATGGGAATCAAATATCCCAAAAGACCACGAGTACAAATTAAATAAATACCATGATCTTGCAAATGCCGTAACCCGGAACGGCTTCACTGTTCACCTTCACGCGGTGGAAGTTGGCGCTCGTGGCCTGCCAGCTAAATCTCTATTTCACCTCTTTAAAGATCTTGGCCTTTCCAGAAAAATAATCAACTCTTTCTTAGAAAAATTATCTAAAACTGCGATTTGCGCATCTCAAATTCTATGGCTTCGAAGGGGGAGTGAATGGGTGGCAAGGTGAACGCTCACATGTGGCAAGACAGCTGTCCTAAACCTACCACAGCCGGTTCGTAAGTCCGGAATCCACTGCTCACCCCCCAGAAGTGTAAAAAATAGTATTATGATGGGCCCGACTCCGGTCGGTGAATTCCATGGCAGCTCCGTTTGTATTTATTATTATATCCAAAACAGAGCTAACACATTTTTCATATAAAAATGAGCTAGCGTGCTTTCAAAGCGTGCTATTGCAATTCTCTTACCATTTGCCACGGCCTACTTATGCGAATTAGGGTTTTAAACTAGGCATCACTCTAGATCGCTTTCTCCGTTGGGACTCTCATATACATAACGTGGCTACGAAGGTGCGAGGATATGTTTTCAAAGAACTGAGGAATATTCTGGATTCCAAAACACTAAAAACTGTTTATTACGTTTTATGTGAATCGCTCATTACTTACGGCATAATTACATGGGGTGGATGTGGTAAAACCCTGCTAGAGCCATTGCAAGTTGCGCAGAAATTTATATTAAAAATTATCATCAAATCACCGCAGTCGCAGTCACTTACTTCTATTTACATTATACTTACATTATTATATTAGTAACAGTAACTTGATGTTATTGGTTTTGTAATTTGTTCGAATTTAGTTTTTTCAAAAGAAAGACTAATTTAGCCGCCTTCTCGTTGCCTAATCTATTTCTTATTTTGCTGTGCACCAAATTGAATGCCGAAAATTTTCTTTCGACCCCAGCGGATGAAGCAACTGTACTTAGCAGTTGCATGATTACATCCAATTCTTCTGTTATAGTCCGAAGTCCCTTTTTGGCTGAGGTTGAGGTTTTTTTGGTTGTAGTAAAAAAATATTGATTTGAATCATTGACTTTTTTTTAAATCACTTGATTAAAATTGCGATTTAAATCACCGATTTAAATCAAATGATTTAAATCATCGCAACCCTGATAGTGATGTTTTAAAACGTTGACTGCCAAGGCATTTTCAGGGTTCTGTCAATCTATTCTTGAAATATTTGGCATGCTAAAAGAGAATGGGCATTTTGGGCCCACTTTTCCAATAGCTGTAAATCACATACCAATGGAAAGATCTCTTTATGTAGAACATTTATTACTAGAGCGACTGATTATTATTAGCAATTATTAGCCATTTCTGACTTATATCCCCTAGGGAACCTGACACATTTTTTTTCTCTCTTTTTGTTAATGCCATCAGTCTTCTAGAATGACATTCAGCAATTGTTGTGGCTCTTGAACATTTATATCTCTGATGTTCCTTTGATAATCTTGACTGGACTTGAATGGTATGTGCCCAATGGCACATCCACAATAATGGGTGCTAGCACATTATTATGCTAACAAGTCTTGGGGCGCTCTCCTCTTCAATCTGCGGAAAGCCCGGTTTTTCATCAGCTTTGAAGCTAGTTGATTTGGATGAAGTAGAACTCGCTTTTGGTAGGATACCATTTTAGTTTTAATTTCTTCTTTCACTGTTGAGATTTCCAGGTCATGATGTAGACGGTCGTTCGTGACATACCATGGTGCATCAACTATTATTCTCAGCATCTTGTTTTGGAACCGCTGAAGAATCTCTATATTGGAATTGGCTGCTGTGCCCCACAGCTGTAATTCATAGGTCCAAATGGGCTTCAGGATGCATTTGTACACTACTAATTTGTTTTCTAGTGAGAGATGTGACTTGCGGCCTATTAACCAGTACAGTTACCTGAGCTGTTGACTTAGCGCTTTCCTTTTCGTAAATATATGTTTCCTCCACGTAAGCCGTCTATCGAGGTACAGTCCGAGGTATTTAGCATCATTCCCTTGTGGATTTGGATGCCATTTATTTTCCTGGTGGACATGTTTCTCTTCTCATAGTGAAGGTCACTTCCACCGATTTGGTCTCATTCGCTTTGATTCGCCATTTCTTTAGCCAGATTGAAATCTTATCGAGACTCTTTCGTAAGAGAAGTGAAGCTTCCTCAGGATTTTCATGTACGGCTAGTGCAGCAGTATCATCGGCGAATGTGCCCATCTCTACCTTCTCGGTTAATGGGAGGGCCCATCACACTTCCCTGGGGTACTCCAGCATAGATTTTGTGCAGGGTAGTTGTCTCTTCCCCTTGTCTCACAAAAAAGTGTCTATCTTTGAGGTAGGATTTTATAAATAAATAATAGTTTATTGGAAGCATTGTCTTTATTTTATATAATAGGCCATCGTGCCAAACACGATCAAAGGTCTGTGAAATATCTAGAAAAGCTGCAGAACAGTATTTCTTTTGTTCAAAGGTATCATTTATTTTTTCGACTAGCCTGTGGACTTGCTCAACAGTTCCATGTTGCCTTCTGAATCCGAACTGATGATCAGGAAGTAGTTTATTTTGATCAATAATCGGAGATAGTCTTCTTAGGCAGAGAGTTTCCAGAACCTTAGAAGGAATCGGGAGGAGACTAATTGGTCGGTAGGATTTTACATCTTCTGGGCATTTTCCAGGTTTAAGTATCATTATGATTTGCGCAACTTTCCACTGAGGTGGTACATATCCCCTCCATAAAATGGCATTATATATTTCTGTTAGGAAAGTGATGCCTTCTTCGGGTAGTTCCTTCATTATTTTTCCTGTAATAAGGTCGTAGCCCGGGGCTTTGTGTTGGTTTAATTTTTTTATTGCAGCTTTAACTTCGCTCTTTGTAATTTTTTTTAATAGGTGGATCTAGTTGGTGAGCTAGCTCTAAGAAATCAGATACACTTTCTGCTATTTCACTGGGTCCTTCGTTCGGGTTCGGTATGAAGACTCCATCCAGGTATTTAGCAAATATTTCAGCCTTCTCCATATCGCTTTTGGCCCAAGTATTATTATTTTTGCATACTGGTGGTTGCGGCAGTATAGGTCTTTTAATACTTTTTGTTGCCTTCCAAAGGGAGTAATTTGTTGCGGCTGACGTATCGAGGTTTCTGACGAACTTTTCAAATCCTTCATTTCAGAGTTCACCTAGTAGTTTTTTGAGCTGCGCAGATATTGCATTAAGGAACGTCTTATCTACGGGAAATCTCGTTTACTGCCAGCGTTTTTTTGCCTGGCGTTTTTTGATTAGAAGCTCCCTTACCATTACAGGGCAATTTTGTTCGGTAGTGTTCGTTTTTGTCGGCGTAGAACTCCATGCTGATTGTTGTATACAGTTGTTGAAGTGCTCAACTGCTTCTGTAATGTTATCGTCAGTTCTCAGGGGAACTTTGTCATTAAGCGAAGAAGCTACAAGGTCCTGGAAGAGATTCCAGTCGGTTTTATGACTGTGGAGCTTACAAGGTCTAGCAGCAGGCAGAATGTGGTTAGTTAAAGTTACAATAACCGGTGAGTGGTCGGACGATAATTCTAGGCTAGATTCACACTTCAGGTGAGTATTAACTATGCCCTTTGTTACGCCGAAGTCTATTAGATCTGGGATTTTTTTCCTGTCGGTAGGCCAGTACCTTGGTTCCCCAGTTGAGACAATATTTAGACTTAAAGCTTCGATCGCACTTAGTAGTTGTCGACCTTTAGAGGTTATTAATCGTGGCTTTGAATTATCAACGGCGGCTGCAACGTCACCGAAACGTCGGGTGCTACAAATTTCACGCGGTAAATTCGTTTTCTATCCTATTTATAATGTTAAACAACCGCGATAGTCTTCGATTTTATATACAAAATTAGGCATTTTTAGTAAATATTTTAAAATAATATTTGCATGTTTCTTGCGGTTTTCGATCCCTGACCAGCCCGTGACGCAATGCTTGACAAGCATGCTTGATCGTCTAGAGATGAGAGTGATGATTTTGACCAATAGGTCATTTAAATATTTTGTTTTGAAACATTTACATTTTTGAAGTATTGCTTAGTTTTTTAATTCACGAAAATACAATATATTTTTTATAATTACTGTCAAATGTTTATTTTTCATATCCTCACAAAAAAAATCTCTACGTTTATGAAAAAGAAGACAATCGCCCGCTCAAGGGAAATTATACTGCGCACCCGCTGGAAGGTTAACGCAAGAATCAACCCTCTGGTCTGAAAATCCAATAATATTATATTAATAAACGATCTAACAATAATAAATAAAATACCAACGGAGGTGCCATGGAATTTACCGACCGAAGTCAGGCCCATCCAAATACTATTATTACACTTCTGGGGGTTGAGCGGTGGATTCCGGACTGACGACCGGCTGTGGTAGGTTTAGGACAGCTGTCTTGCCACATGTCAGCGTACACCATACCACCCATTCACTCCCCCTTCGAAGCCATAGAATTTGAGAACCGGACATTGCGGATTTAGATATTTTTTCTAGGAAGGAGTTGATTATTTTCCTGGAGAGACCAAGATTTTTAAAAGGGTGAAACAGAGATTTGGCTGGCATGCCACGAGCGCCAACTTCCACCGCGTGAAAGTGAACAGTGAAGCCGATCCTGGGGACGGCATTTGCGAGATCATGGTATTTATTTAATTTGTACTCGTGGTCTTTTGGGATATTTGATTTTCATGGAACAGTTAATTCTTCAATAAGGGCCACTTTCCGAGATAGAGAGAAAAGAGTTATATCTGGACGCAGGGCTGTGCATCCGAGACTTTCAGGGAATTTATACTGTTTAGAGACCGAATCGACCTCCAGAATCCAATCTGAAGCTTTCTCGATTATTGACAAAGGTTTTGTGGTGAAATGTTTTTTGCCTTAACCGCAGCCCCGCACAGACTGCATTGGGGTTTGGAGGGTACTGACAAACCCTTGTTGAGGCGAGCCACTAAGAGGCTAATTACCTTGCGAATAACAGCAACGACTTTGTCGTGGCGGTAAGTGTACCGTCCTTGATGTAAGGCCACCCTGCAGCCAGCTAGAAAATGTCTTGCTGTGCAAGGGGTATTGCTACAAACTATCCTCAGCATAGCTCCATCAAGCGAGGTTACTGGGGCTAGAAGTGAATGCTAAAAGGCATTTCAATAAAATTTCAGCATCTTTTGGATTAAACATTAAAATCCGTATTTTTGTCGCCGCGGTCTTTTTGCATAAACAAAGCAATGTATTTTTTTTTATTAATTTAGAAACCGGACAAGGACCCTGAAAACTAAATAGTTTCGTTTGAAACTGAGCATATGGCAACCCTAGATGTAAGTCTCATTGAAATTTGTCCAGTGATGCCTGAGATATACCTAGATTACCCATTGCGTTACTGCATAGTATAGCACTCAGACCAATCCAAAATGGCTGACTTTTCTCTATCCTATTGAACATAGGCTTTCCAACATCTTTAAATAGAGGTGTTTATAAAGATCTACAATGCAAATGTGAGACCTATTCTTGAGTATGGCTAGTACCTCAGGAACCCCTACTTATGCCAAGATGTAGATGTCCTGGAAAAGGTGCCGCGAAGAGTAAGAAAAATGCCATTGTGCCTGGAGAATAGGAATTCCTCACAAACATGACTGACTACTCACAAACATAGTAGACAAAGAGGAGAACGATTAAGACATATTAAATTCTCACGAATTATCACGATGTATCTGGACTAGAATATTTACAAATTCAACGTCAACACTATTCTTCGAGGTCACACCAAAAAACAATCATGCAAAATTTAAATCTAATCCTCTTAAGAGTGATGTAAAGTAAAGTGGTGATAAATGTAATAAACTACCATTTGTAGTAATTAGACCATGTTTTCTTAATCAATTTAAAAACGGGGTTCGATTTGTACCTGAAAACTTGGTAATATTATTTTTTATTCATTTATTTATTTTATTTATTTATTTGTTTATTATTCGCTTATTACTAATCAACATTACAGTAAAACCAAGACATTGAAAATTAAAATTAATAAAAATATCACCGTAAGTATACAAATAGAATGACACTTAGAATACTAACTATCATATAAGAATAAATAATTAGTAGCCTGCAATTTAAACGAGTCAGGGTTGGCGGTAAAAATATCAAAATCTGATGCAATCGAGTGAATTTGATTTAAGCGCCGCAAAGCACGCGCCAACAAGTTTTACCTCGTAAGGTTAGTGCGCGAGAACGGCTCCGCGAAAAGAGGGTGCGATCGAGCACGAAGATAATTATTTGGTACGAAAAGACTCACCTTGGCTAGTAAGCTAGGGTTATCACTTTTACCACGAATTAGATTCAAAACATAGGACATGGTCAACATTTCTCTTCTGAGACAGAGAGAATTATAGCCAACCATGCCTGTGATAAATGCAGTCGGGTACAAAAATGGATAATATCCGTACTGCACAAAGTACAAAAATGTCAAAAAACATTTCTGTACCTTTTCCAGCATGAGGCTAAAGGTATCTTCATGCAGATTCCAAATAGATGCATTGGTTTCCATGCGACTTCTAACAATCGAGTTGTACAACGTGCGAATATAGTGTTTAAATAAGTGTTTGGATTGCCGTATCACAAACCCCAGAAGCTTGAAAGAAGTTGTAGATAGTTGCCTAATGTGTTCCTTAAAGTTTAAGTGGGGGTCAAAAAAAACTCCCAAGTCCTTGACTTCAGTCACTCCGGGAAAACACATCCAGCGATGGAGTAATCATACATCAGATGAGCAGGCGATCTTGTGTATGTCATCACTGAACATTTGTTAATATTGGAGTGAAGGTTACGAGCTTGACTCCATGCATAAACCGCATTAATATCACGAACTCGCAGGCCTCAGCACTTCCTGATCTATGACTTATGATTTATGACTAGCTTTACAAGATCTGATCTGGACGTATCAGCAAAGCTATGTCAGGGAATAATTTTTACAAATTCAAGGTCAGCACTAATCATAATCATAATCATTGGTGTAAGCTCTGTCAATCAAATTAAAAAACAGACTCCATTTGTATCTAAAAACTTGTTAATATTGTGTATGACTAGCTTTACAAGATGTGATCTGAACATATCGGCAAAGCCGCCTGTCCAGTATAAATGACACTAGCCAACAAAATTTAACTTTTTTTGGTAACATTGATGAAAACAGTTCATTTTTATGTTTTTGAGTGCTGAACACAGAAATGCTATTGAAAATGCAAGTTAAGCTGTTGTTTTTTAGTTATTGAAGGATTTCAGAATGCCTATGCGTTTATTTACTCATAGTTCTCCCTCGGAGGAAGGTGACTGATGGTGCCCGCCTTTTGCATTTTGTTGCTGGTTACTCCCTGATGAGCGTCTAGCAATAATCCAGTGATTCAATCCACTTTCTGTGGTATTTTTCTTCCAAGTGGAAGCGTTTGCCATGTTCGTCGCTGACAGCACCACAGTTTTCGGGGAGGAAGTCCCAAGTGTGAATGTAAGAAGTGTAAATTTAAAGACATGTTTTATATAATAAATAAGATAAAAAAGGAATTTATCGCATGAATTTTATAGCACCCGACGTTTCAGCGACGTTGCAGCCGCCGTTGTCTAGGATAGACTGAAAGAGCTGTCAATTCGTTGTTCCGCGGGTAGGCCGCATACCGTTGCCGCCACTGCGTAAACTATAACGGTGGTGGGGCGGCGGGCTTGACGCGCGCGAATTTCGAAAGTCTGTCATGCATACAACACTCACTGTATGCTGTCTTACGTCCTTGCGTTCGGCTTTTGGCAGTGGGAACATTTTAGGAAGAGGGTTCAGTGGCGGTAGCGGTATGCGGCCTACCCGCGGAACAACGGATTGACAGCTTTTTCAGTCTACCCTCTAAAAAAACAACCTTTATAAACGGCTATATATGTTGTCTGATATATTTTAAACAAGTATTGTTACTGAGAAATCTAATGAAAAAAAACAAGGATTTACCTACTTTCGAATAATAACACGGCGGCTAAACTCGCCCTGCATAATCATTGTCGCCGATAAGCAAATCTGCAAATATTAAAGTCGCGAATAATGTAGCTGACTACTTGCTATCACAACCAATACATTTGAAGAGACAAGAGATGATAGGTTTGATTTCTGTTGCAGGTCCGTATTCAGACCATGCCTGGATATGCCAACACCCTGCGGGAGGGCCTTCCTAAGATGGTCGACCAGGAAGGCATCGGAACGTTCTACAAGGGTCTAGTGCCTCTGTTGCTCAGGCAGATCCCCTACACCATGATGAAGTTCGCCTGCTTCGAAAAGACTGTCGAGCTCTTATACTCGTAAGTATATATCATACTACATGAATGTTACCCTGCAACGCTCAGGTATCTGCTTCCTTTCCCCTTCCACTCTTACCACTCCCTCCCCCCCCCCCCCCCACCACTTTTATAAAGCCTATGTCATAATATTATAACGGTAGTAAAGCCAATGATATTTTAAATAATTTGCAATATAAGGATTACAAAATATGCTAAACAATACAATATAAAGAAAACAAAAAAGAATTTAAAACTAACAGTTAAAATCGTTTTGTTTATTTATTTATTTATTTCATAAGCAAATCAACATAACAGTTTATACCAATCCGTTGATATGCAATATTCACATGAATATAAAAAGTAATAGAATTCCTACGAGTACATACACAACATGTTTAAATAAGCATTAAATACAAATACAGGCATTAAGAATAGAAATGTATGGGTGTTGGGGTGTGTTCGTGTGATGGAGAGCGTGTATGTGTGCATGTGTGTGTTTTTGTATGTGTGTGCGCGTGTATGTGGATGTGTGTGTATCTGTAGTGCATATGTGCTTGTGAGTGCTTGTATGTGCATATGGAAATGAGGGATGCTAATTTAATCCGATCTGATAATCAGATTTTCACGTACCTCCTTAACCCCTCAAGCGGCGGGTGAAAATCTTGGCAGTCACCTGTCATTTTTGAGAGTTGAAGGTCAAAAATATACTTTAGAAAAACGATCATAAGAAAGAAACTACTTGATGGATCATGAAAAGAAGAATTGTAGAATAATCGCATTGAAATTTGAAATATAAAACATTATTACCTTATTTTGTAAAAAAATTTGATAATTATGAATAATTATTAGATAGTTGGAGAACTGAAAAAAACTCAGTTATACAGCGACATCGTCGTTTTATCTCAAAATACGAAACCCTCTAGAAATTGTAAACACATTTGTGTACGTTATTACATGCTTTACCAAATCTATTAGTTCGTTTTATTTATTTTCATACATATATTCAAAGAGAAGCACAGATCCGAGCAATAGCAGCACTCGACTAAGTGCCCCCAGAATACAAACAATTATATTAGGGATTCTAGACTGCGAGAAGCACGACTGAATAATCGTACAATACAGAATTTATCCGTCTTTCTAGCACATATCTAACAGGGGGTGGTTGCACTGTGATTTTGGTGTAAATTCAGTTCGTTGAGAGCGCGGTTTGTCGTGCCGCGCTCGTACCTGTTTTGGGATGTTACTGAGCATTGACTTCAATAAATTATACCCAATTCGAAACGTTTCTGTCTTGAGGGGTTAATAAAGGATCAACTATTTTGGTGGCTAAGATATTTAAACGTTTCATAAATTTGCTAACCTCCGCCCGGGCATAACTCTTTCCCTTGCACTCTATCTCCGCATCGCCCTGCCGCTCGAGAGTGCGCTACTGTTCTAACTCGGTATACTGTGTCTTATGTGGTGCCGAAGCCCCGCGACCAGTGCTCGAAGGGCGAGCAGCTGATCGTGACGTTTGCGGCCGGCTACATTGCGGGCGTGTTCTGCGCCATCGTCTCTCACCCCGCCGACACCGTTGTGTCTAAGCTGAACCAGGACAGCACAGCCACTGTTGGCTCCATTGTGGGAAAACTGGCCTTCGCGGGCGTGTGGAAGGGGCTCATGCCGAGGATCGTCATGATTGGAACACTCACAGCCCTGCAGTGGTTCATCTATGACGCTGTCAAGGTTCAAACCATTTTTTTTTTAAAAAGAAAAGAGAAATAGGCATAGTTCTGCGCTGCATTGTAAAATTTGTCGACCCCAGGCTGGTATAACGATATGTGATCGTTATACCAGCCTGACTACCGGTTTTGGAAGGATATCTTCGTCTGGAATCAACCATCAGGATACTTCCAACCTCCCGACTGGTCACAGGTCTGAAGTCGCTTGCGCGGCCTCTACCTGCCGTATATTCAGGGGTGATTCAGTTTGAACTGTCGCGGACCAAAGGTATCTTTTGCCCGGTTCTGAATTCAGGATCTGATAGCCTAATGGTCACCACCATAATCCACCCCCACCGCTTAGGAGACAGTATATTTCCATAGTCTCCAGACTCCTTCAGCAATTAGTCAGAGTGCACAACCAATTGGCATCGCCGAACGGTGCCCAAATCGTCCAGTAGCAGTCCGGGAGGCAATCCCCCAGAAGAAACTGATCAACCGGCCGTGAGGCGTGAGATACGAGAGTCTTACTCGAGGTAGCCTTCCGCACGAGGAAGCTACTGCGTGCCGACACTCACACCCTTACTTACAGTTGCAGTCAGATTACTCCGGTCTCCCGACTGGTCACAGGTTCGAGATCGCTTGCGCGGTCCTCTCCCTTTTTAAGCGGTGATACAGTGTCTACCGAATCTATCACAGACCAAGGCGTCCTTTGCCTGGCTGTTAACCCTGTATTGGGTAGCCGATTGGTCGTTTCAAGAGCAGTTGCCATACGGTTAACAACCATCCCCGCTATATAGGAAACGAAGCCGTTTCCAGACTCCCCTGGCTATCGCTCAGAGTGCACAGTCGATTGGCTGATGCCGCACAGTGCGCAAACCGTCGAGGAGCGCCCGAACTACGATTCAATGGGGAACTGGCCCGCAGGCACAGAGTCCTACACGGGCTCGCACTTCTGCTTGAGGCTGCTGGATGGGTGTTGACCTGTGAGTTTGGCCGGCCCTAACACGTGGGTCATAATGTCTCATTTGCAAGGAGCCCATTAGGCAAACAGGACAGTGAACTGACCGCCAAGTTCCGCTCTAGGTATTCCCCCCGAATCTACGATCTTCTGATCCCAACCGCCTCCAACTGCAAGATTACAGTCGGGGTATAAGCTCACATCGGCCCTGACAGGTTAAGTCCTTCTGAGAAGGCTACCAGATGAGAGTTGAACCGTGTTTTGGGCAGGCCAGATGACATAAAAATTGGCCAACACCACACAAGCGGCATGGACTCATTAGGAACCTGATGGTTCCTTGGAATACACTCTTGCACTTAAACAATGCACTTTTCGATTTTTCAATCTGGACTCTTTAAGGTTAACTACGAGGTTTAACTATCCAAAAGTTCAGGGAATTTTACTATAAAAGTGCGTAGACTTCCACAAAAAGTTCCTTACTGGAATCAGCCAGAACGGTACTGGTCTGGGGTATGGCAGTACAACCATGAGCGATGTGGACTTGAGGAAGTCTCTCTTGCGGGGAGATTACGACAGCAACAGTATGGCTCATGCTATTGGCCTTCAATGCCAGAATGCTTGGACAACAATTGGGGACTTTTGCATTCCGCGTCCAATGCACTGCAAGGAAATGCTCTATGACTGGACGCCAGAGATGCTTAAATTTTATTTAAATGTCTATCAGCATACACTTCCAGACCCCAGTAAACTCGCTCGCTAGAGCTATGCCAAGGATAGTTCATGTCCCCTTTGTAGCAATACCCCTTGCACAGCTAGACATATTCTAGCTGGCTGCAAGGTGACCTTAGATCAAGGATGGTACACTCACCGCCACGACAAAGTCCTTGCTGTTATTCGCGAGGTAATAAACCTCTCAAAGGCTCATGCCAACAAGGGTTTTACCTTACCCTCCAAACCTCCAATACAGTTTGTGCGGGATGGCTCTAAAGGCAAAAAACACTGAACTACAAAGCCTTTCTCAATAATCGAGAAAGCTTCA
Source organism: Micropterix aruncella (assembly GCA_944548615.1). Lineage (NCBI taxonomy): Eukaryota > Metazoa > Arthropoda > Insecta > Lepidoptera > Micropterigidae > Micropterix > Micropterix aruncella. Next base: position 13,628,369 of record OX155974.1, on the reverse strand, counting down.
GATTGGATTCTGGAGCTCGATTCGATCTCTAAGCAGTATAAATTCCCTGAAAGTCTCGGATGTACAGCCTTCCGTCCAGATATAACTCTTTACTCATTTATCTCGGAAGATGGCCCTTATTGTCTAAGAATTAACTATTCCATGGGAATCAAATATCCCAAAATAACATGAGTATAAATTAACCCCTCAAATGAATGGCGATTAGCTCGGGTTGCCTACGGCAAAATGTTTATAAATTTATATTTACATTTACATTTACATTTACATAGAGCGGGGTTTACTATAGAGCTATAGCATTACTATAGAGCGGATTACTATAAAGCGGCGCACATTTACATTTATATTTACATTTATATAAATTTATATACATTTTGTATACATTTTGCCAAGGCATCCCTTAAGGGACGCCTCACATTTGAGGGGTTAAATAAATACCATGTTTTGCAAATGCCCACACCCGGAAAGGCTTCACTGTTCACCTTGTGGAAGTTGGCGCTCTTGACCTGCCAGCCAAATCTCTGATTCACCTCTATAGATCTTGGTCTTTCCAGAAAAATAATCAACTCTTTCCTTTAAGAATTATCTAAACCCGCAATTTCCGCATCTCAAATTCTATGGCTTCAAAGGAGGAGTGAATGGGTGGTAAGGTGACGCCCACATGTGGCAAGATAGCTGTCCTGAACCTCCCACAGCCGGTCGTTGGTCTGGAATCCAGCGCTAACCCCCCAGAAAAGTAATAATAGTATTACGATGGGCCCGATTCCAGTCGGTGAATTCCATGGCAGCTCCGTTTGTATTTTAATTATACCTTATCGTAACTCTAATTTCCACCGTCTCCTTTAAAATAGTCTCCTTGGGTATCGATACAGCGATCCCAGCGTTTTTCCCATGATTCCATGCATCCCTGAAAGTCTGAAAGTTTAAGTGTTCGAAGCACATTCAGCGTTTCTTCCTGGATCTCCTCGATCATGATAAAACGACAACCTTTCAATTGAAATTTTATTTTGGGAAAGAGAAAGTTGGGGATATGAAGTTAGGGTCATCTCTTGCTGCATTTTCAATTCACTGCAGACAGCTAAGCGATTTTCTTTCTGGTCGCTCTTCAACAGTCTCGGTAGGAGCTAACGGGCGCTTGCTGAGTTGGCCACGAAGACCCATTCTGTTCAGGGTTGGTCACACTCACGGGTCAACACCCATCCGGCGGCCTCCACGCATGAAGTGTGAGCCTCTGGAGGGGGGGGGGGAGGGGGGGTAGGGGTAGGACTCTGACATCAGGGCTAGTTTCCCCTAGGAATCAAACTTCTGGTGCTCCTGGACGGTCTGCGCACCGTGCGGCGTAAGCCAATCGACTGTGCACTCTGACTAACAGTCGGGGGAGTCTGGAAGCTGTACTGTTTCCTATAGAGCGGGGGTGGTCGCAGACCTTACGGCGACTGCTCTTGAAACGACCATCGGCTACCCGATCCTGGGTGAACAGCCGGGCAAAGGATACCGTGGTCCGCAATAGATTCGGTACACACCGTTTCACCGCTTCGTAAGAGAGAGAGAGAGAGGACCGCAAGCGACCTCGAACTCGGAACCAATCGAGAGACTGGAGTAATCTGGTCGTAATTGGAAGTAAGGGTGTGAATGGAAGCCCGCTGGGTAACACTCCTGGCTATCTCGCGGTTAAGGCCCTGGCCTCTTACGGGCTTGTGGCGAAGCTTGATGGTGGACTATTGTTGTCTAAGTCTACTGCGCTCACTTCAGGGAGACAGAACGACTATACGTTAAAACTTCTTGAGGTGGAGGGCTCGCCCGCTGTAGTTGACAACTCTAGTCTCGGTACGAATTTCGCAGCAATGCGTCTCATGTTCAAATTGTCTGACAAGATGCGTTGCAAGAACCCGAATCACATTTGTACGATTGCATAAGCATCATGGATTGTTCGTCTACGATTTGTAATAATAGCCTCTCGCACTTTTGTGATGTTTTCTGGTGTTGTGCTTGTTGACGGTCGTCCTGAACACTCTTTGTCCTGAACGCTCTTTGAATCGTTTGCACCACATTTTTATTTTTACTTTTTCACATAGCACCCTCGCCAAATGCTTCCACAAGCATGCGACGGGTTTCTACAGCAGTTTTTTTAAAACTTGAAGCAAAATTTGATGCAGGGTTTTTGCTGTTTAAAATCTGCCATTTGAAAAATGGCCGATACACTAAAATACAATGTTGCACAACCGCACAAAACTCAACAATGCATCCACTCAGCCGCACGGCCATTGGCACACTGATTCACAAAGAGTACTGTTAGCCACATCTAGCGGCCGCAGGTCATACCACCAATGGTTCGCACGCGACATTCAAATTCCCCGAACTTTTGGCTAGCCTCTCGTAAAATATACTCTTTTTTTTTTGCAGGTTTACCTGAGGATGCCGCGCCCGCCGCCACCCGAAATGCCTGCATCCATGAAGCAATGACTAGAAGAAGGCCAAGAAGGTCAAGTGAAGCAGCTGATAGTCCAATCAATTTTAGCAAAGACCTAACTTATTGCAATAAATAACAAAAAATAAATAAAACAAATAAACCGCAACTTCCAATCGGTCGCCACAAAAAAGTATTATAATTCCCTTCGAATTATAAAATTGAATCGGTTCAATTCTAACAGCAATATACCCTTTTGTAGATTGTAGTTTAGGTCGTTAATCAAAATTGAGAAATGTATATTTGATGATGCGGGTACCTAGAGGTCTGGTCTTGGTAATCAGAAGAGCACTCTAGGCGGGTTATAAATTTTGCGTGAGATCCGTGTGAGTTTGCTAGCTTGAAGGACCACCTGGTGTACCTTAGTACCCAGGAGCGGATATTTAAAGTGGAAAGACAGGATGTCGGTACTTACGGTTTTGTTTGTTCCGTCTGTGCTGCTGGACTGCACTGCTTCTGCTTCTCGTTTATCTGTCACTCACTGAGGTTTCACACGAATTGCGATGCGGGCTAATCAACACAAAGGTTTGTGTGATGCGATGCGGCGGTTTGCGACGAGAAAAAACGATAATCTCGTCTGTTGTTGCGGAGCGAATATATTCGACGACGCGCCTCGCCAAGTCAACAAATATACTGTCCTACCCGTCGTTCCGACGGGGCGATCCGTAGCGCTGGGCGGCTCAGATCGGCGCGGGTCGCGACATGTTTAAATGGGTACCGACAATATTGATTGGAGCGGAAGAATTTATAAAAGGGATTGGATTAGACAAGTGATTAGGAGGCGGAAAATACGCTAATTCTCACACAAACCTCACTGGCATGAACAATATTTTTTCCGTATTTTTTTTGGTTCTAAGCGTATACAGCACGTCGTGATTTTGTGTTACCTATGCTGCGTAGGATGCGTCGATATTATTTGAAATATAATATTTATTTTTATTTCGGATTTGTGTTTTTCTTCCATCGTCTGGATGAGCAGTAAGAACTTAATTGCTTCCCCAAATGGGGTATAGATTTGACCTTGTACCTATAAAACGTCTGACTCACTGGAGCACTTCGGAATCCGTGGTAAGATACTGGCGTGGATGCAAGACTTTCTAACTGGTAGGGCGTTCACAGTGAGAGTTGGAGAATGTCATTCTGAACTGCATAAAGTCCTCAGTGGAGTCCTCCAAGGTTCAGTACTGGGTCCTATTGCATTTGGTATATTCCTGTCTAACCTTAAAGCAATTATGGAATTAGATTTTGCTATATTTGCCGACGACACCAAGTTTTTCGCAAACCCACTCATAGCTCACCAGAACATCCACGACAGCCTTAACTTTACAGTGCATTAGACCAATGAATGGCTGCTTTCTCTCAATGCAGATAAGCACTGTCCTACATATCGGATCTCGAAATCCACGGCTAGCATATGCGATTGAGGGGAAAAAAGTACAGCCAGTGAGACCCATAAAGACCTCTGCATCACAATCTCCTGGAACCTCAAATCGAACACCCACATAATCGAAACAGTTAAGACAGCAAACTCACTTTTATATTTAATAAGAAAAGCTTTTTCCACTATCACCAGTGAACTTTTCCTCAAGCTTTATAAAACCTACATTCGCCCGCTCCTCGAATACTCCTACCAGGTATGGAATCCTTACTTTCGGAAGGAAATAGAGAACCTGGAAAGAGTGCAGAGAAGAGCAACAAAGTTGGTGCTATCGCTGAGGAACAAACCATACGAAGTACGACTGAAAGAACTTCGCCTGACAACATTAGAGTAACGTAGGCAGCGAGGAGACCTAATAGAAAGCTACAAAATGCTTCACGGTTATTACAGTGTGCCCAGCCTAGAGAGCATGTATACCTTGAACACCAATAAGCAACTGCGTGGACAATCATTGAAGCTAAATAAGACAATTGCAGCATCGAACCCCATGAAATATTTTTTGACAAATGGTGTAGTGGATGCTTGGAATGCATTGCCAAAGGAAGTGATCAGTTCTATCTCTGTCAATAGCTTTAAAAACAAACTGGACATTTTTCTGCAAAACAGTCACAAGTTTAAAAACAAGTGCATGTGATATACACGCATCAGCCTTAAGCTGCTAGTGTATATAATAATAATAATAGTGCAGTCATTTATTAAGCAAAAAAAAAGGAAGAAGGAGAGATAATAAGATGGAAACTCATTTACACCTTCATTTTAGCATTCTAAAAGTTGTCTCAAAAGTCTCATGCTAGGGCCACACTAACGGGAAACGTCGATGCCTATCATTGCGATAAATTTTGCGTTAATTATTACCGCATTTAATTGAGTGGCCAAACTTGAACGGTCAACGTCAATGTCCATTCTTGACAACAAAATTGGCATTAATGTTCTTTGATTTTTTTCTGAATATTCTGATTTTGGAGATGTTTTCGGTTTAAAAGGTACCTAATTCAAACAACAGTAGTTAACTTTGCTACTGACTGCTATTATTAGGTACTTACCACTTTATTTTATATACGGTTGCTATCATATACCACTCGTAGGCATAGATGTAGTATAATAAATCTATGCTCGTAGGTCCACTGTTTCTTATGCAAACCAGTTATTAGGCTCGATTGCGTTTCTTTGTGAACTAAAATAGGAAATTAGTTCGTGTGAACGAGACAGGGCAGTATGCTTGAGCGGAATGTAAAATGAGTGGTTATCACTTTTTCGCGTTAAAACTACCCACAAAAGGTTAAACATTCGAATCTAACACTGCATGAAATGTGTTCAATTTTATTCGGACGAGTTTAAGTTCGACAGGTAGTTTTTATCGACGATCGTTTGTTTCATATTCCGCTTAACGTATTGCTCTATCTCGTTAGCTTGAACTAATTTCAGTTTTAGTTCAAAAAGAAGCGCAATTGGGCCCATTGTGTAAATATCATTTTTCCAGCTCCGGACTTCAGACTTTTTAAATTTGTTTAGATGGGTTCTATAATAATCCATTAGGGTTTCCTTTTTCTTTTTAATTTCTTCGACTGTTGTTTTAAATAGTAATAATTCCGTTATTCGTTTTGTGATGCGCGATTATTGTAACTTTTATGCCTGGGATCCCATAAACGTGGCTCTATTTGCAGAATTTCGAGAAACACAATGACTTTCTCGTTAGTCCACTCCATATATTATCAAAGACAAACATGTGTAATCCCGTCGCGATCACGATGCCCAATGACAAACGTAGAGTGGCTGCTTCAACGCATTAATTCTCGCGTTAAATCCCTTTGATGTACCGCCACTCTCATAAAATCTCGTGATGTCATTCATCCATATTCGCAGTTGACCTTGCATTACAGTATGTATGGCTGAGCGCTGTGCGCTCTCCGCCCTCTATCTCAAAAAACGGTTGAGCGCATGAAAAAATGTTTAAAAGAAAATTTGTCGTAAATTTTATGCTCTACAATTATTATGATAGATGTTAACTATCATAAAAACATAACTGCTTTAAAACGTGCTTTAAAACCTAGAAAATCGTAAAAAAAGCTAAAATGAAGGTGTATACAAGTTTATAGCTTATTATCTCTTAGAGGTAGAACCCTTAATATGAAAACCTTGCAAACCTAATGCATATAAAAATATGTTTAGATTACACTCCGTCAACCAATGGAACAACACACCAGGTTTGAATCATTCAAAAGCGCTAATTAAGGCTTGCCACTAGACTGCCCGTAAGGCGGTATGGCTAAATAGGAACAATCTATGCGTACTAGTGAGGGTGCTCACGGGGCGTTGTAGCCTAAACACATGTGTAAACTTAAGCTCCGGGACACGTAAATGTGCAGGTGCAGGTTCTGCCAAGAGGCAGAGGAAGCTCCCCTGCACCTTATGTCAGAGTGTGACCCGCGATTCGTAAAAGATACACCCACTTGGGTGGTCACTACCTCCAACCTGAGGAGGTAAAACAATCTGGCGCCAAAAGCCTGTTGCGGTTCTTAAATGACACGAGGCTTAGCGCAGAACTATATCAGCAGTGGTCGCAGTGATACAAGACTCATAAAGACCTTAGAAATGCCCCACACAATAATAAAAAAAACCCCTAATATGACTGGACTAGTATCGAATCATGGGTTCACCAAAGCCATCTGTTTACAAAAACAGATTGTAAACAGATGATAGAAAGATACATTGAAGACCATTTTCTCTAAATAATGCAAAATTTTATTACTTACACGGCAGAGAGAAAGTATTGTGAACGCACTTCTGTGTGTCTGTGAAACCTGAAATTTAATTTTCTTGAACTTCATCCGATTGGGCTGAAATTTCTCATGCGGGCATCATTCGATTATGGCAAGAGTTTAAAAGATTGTGGTTTAAAGCGGTCCAGCAGGCGACAACTTCTTCATATGAATTCACTAATAATAATAAATTCCTAATACACAATTATCTATTAATGATGTATATAAACATTTCAATAGGTACACTGATAAATAATATTAATTATTTCACGCAATTCTATGACATATCAGAATATATAAAAATAATTTTATCGATCAACAAAATTGATCATCAGAAATTATACGAATACAAATCGAAGATCTAAAGTTTGTCGTGCGTCTTGCCTCGCGTTAGAAAGGAACGCACTTATGTCACAAAACGAAACAACAATAGAGCTGGCCGGGCAATGCTGTAGTATTTTCGATTGCGAAGCGATCGCCCAGCAAACATGCCGGCGACACATAAAAATGATTCTGCCTTACCAAATATGTGTGGATATATAGCCGGGACATACTAAATATCTTGCCATGTATTGCATAGTGTAGCTGGTATTGTTAGCAATGTTGCCGAAAACTGTTTTGCAGACACATATTACAGCGAAAATAGGCTGCGATACAATTGCTAACAATACCAGCTATACTTTGCAATACACGACAATATTCTTGGTATGTCCCGGCCACACATGTTCGGTGTGGCTGAAGCATTTTTTGTGTTGCAGGCATGTTGGTGAACGATCGCTTAGCAATCGAAAATACTCCAATATCGCCTGGCCAGCTTTATTGTTGTTTCGTTTTGAGGCATAAGTGCGTCTCTTTCTGATGCGAGGCGCGACGCACAGCAAACTTCAGATCTTCGATTTGTATTCATGTCATCTGATGATCAAATTTCGATCAATGATCGAATATAAAATATTATTATCTATTCTGATTTATCGCCATATACAATTACGGGAAATAAGTGATATTGTGTATTGAATAAGCGGAGAAGACACCTGAAATTCACTATGGCGTAGGACTCTTCCAGGGTTGCTGCCTCTCTCCGGTGGCATTTAACATTGTTATCAACATTCTAATTGATACCCTTGTCGTAAAAGAAAGTAAATGGGGATACAGGTTCAAATACGGAGACAAATACATGGCGGCTATCCTGGCATTTGCGGACGACATAACACTATTAACCCGCAATCCAAAACAAAACCAAGCACTTCTCAAAGTAGTAGACGACTATTGCGAATGGACCAATGGAATGAAGATTAAACCGGCAAAGTGCTACTGTTTGAACTTAGTAAGGAAGGGTACAAAATTTATCTCAAACGACCCGGGTCTGACAGTGTCTGGTAAAACAATCGCAACAGTGGCTGATGAAGCTCCTTTCAAGTTTCTAGGGAAAAAAATCACTAGCAGAGGAAAGGAGCATCCCACCGAGGACATTGTCAAACTTTTTGATGAGTACCTTTGCCGAACTGACAATCTTCCCCTCCTTGGTACACATAAGGCATGGATCTACGATAACTACTTGACATCAAAACTTTCATGGCCATTTCTTGTCTATGACTTCTCTAAGCAAAATCTTAATAAATTAGACTCTAAAGTGACCAGATCCCTGAAATCATGGTTTGGCCTGGCTCACCCAGCTGACCCATCAACTCTATTTAGATCTCACAACAACTTTGGACTTAAACATTAAGAAACCGTCAACGTTTTATCAAAAGGCGAGAATAGCCAAACGATGTATACTCAAAGACTCCAATGATAGTGCCATTCGAGCCCTACCGAACACATCGCTATCAGATAAAATGGAATCAAGACTCGACTTCTACAAATCATTCCAAGTTGGTATCCGCACTAATAGAGCTGGACTGGGTATGGAAACAGCTAAGTCTGACAAAGAAGTACTGAAAGATTTTGCCCAGGAGGACATGGAGCAAGGTTTCAAACTGCACGCCTTGAACTTAGAAATGCAGAATGACTGGTTGACTGTGGGTGACTTCTGCATCCCCCCTGCATTGAAGTGGAAATCCCTAATATACAACTGGTCCCCTGAACTGCTTAAGTTCTACCTAAATGCGTTCCAACTTACTCTGCCTGACCCGAGTAACCTAGTTCGGTGGGGGAAATCTACAAATAAAGTATGCCCGACGTGTAAGGAGTTCATAGGCACTGCCAAACATTTGCTATGTGGTTGCAAAATACTGCTTGACCGAGGCCATTATTCCTATCGCCATGATAAAGTCCTCCAAATCATCAGAGAGGCTATCAGCCTATCTATTGCACGGACCAGAAAAGGGCAAACGAGCAATGGCTTCAAGAAGGTCAACTTTGTAAAACCCGGAGCGAAGAAGCTGCCTAAAGATAGGACTAAACCGTCCTCAATTTTGGGAGCAGCAAAGGACTGGCAATTGCTGATGGACACACATGAGAAGCATTACCAAATGCCTTCAGAAATCTGCACCACAGCTTACAGACCGGATATTCTCATATTCTCAATGGCGACAAAGCATGTTGTACTTGTCGAACTTACAGTCCCATGGGAAAGCAACATACCGAAGGACCACAACTTCAAAGTAAACAAGTACTGCAATTTAGTAGACCGGATAGTGAGAAACGGATTTAAGACTGATCTCTTCGCCGTGGAAGTCGGAGCAAGAGGACTACCGGCGAAGTCACTCTACAGCCTCTTCAAGAATTTAGGCCTGCCAAGAGCGGCGCTGAGCTCATACATGGAGAGAGCCTCGAAAGCGGCACTGGAGGCATCCTACAGAATATGGATAGGTAGAGAGAGGGAGGCCGAGGGCGGGACTGGTGGTTCTCCGCGTCCTAGTCATCGCAGACTAGCTGATGAGGGCTTGTAGCGAGCCGAAACGTCACGCGCACTGGAGAACTGTAGAGCGGCCGCTCACTAGTCCCACCTCGTCCGACACCCTCCTTTATTGCCAATGGGCCCGGATATGTTCGGTGAAGCCATTGAAAGCTGAGTTCAACACCTTCAAATGTTTATGTACACCACTAGCTGACCCGTGCCCACTTCGTTGGGCGGTAAACATTTTTACTTGTGATAAAATTATGAGTGTGGCTCGGTTGCGCGCTGATTATTTCCTGACTGCCAAAAGGAGGGTTATATTTTTACTGCATATGTATGTATGTATTTGCATGCCAATTTGGCTATATTTACCGGGTTTCAAATGAGGAATGAAAAGATTATGATTGAATAAATTATGTTTATTTTAATTGTTCAAAACGTCTCTGTATACTATATTAGATGTATAGTTATTATTTGGTACCAAAATATATTGTCTTTCAAGAGTTCCAACCCTAGATACGGTCGCGGTTCTATACCTATGTCGTATTAACCATTTATGCAGTAAAAAGGAAATTATATGCAGTAAAAGGGAAAAGTCTTTTGTTTGAAAGTTTAATTTATTTAAATTATTTAAATTTATTAATTTGAAAGTTTGAAGTAGTTGACTGTTAGATAAAGGTTTGAGAAAAAATTGAGCGCGCTGCGCCGTCTAGCGGTAGATATTATTATATCGTAAATAAACAATATTAGTAACATTTTACTTACCGCTAGATAGCGCATCGTGATCATAGCTTTTTACACTATTAAAAAACACAAAACGTTAATTTTCAAAATAAAATTAAAACATTTTCGTTTTTTTTTCACTTTTTTTCAAAAGTTGCTTACTTTGTTGTACTGATTCACCCACTCAAAAAAAGCCCTTGCAGTAAAAACAAATTTTATAAAATATTGAATTTCATATTCCAATATGTGGCAATACTAAACAAGAAACGTCAAAATAATTACATCTGTTTACGGTGTAGATCGTGTAAGTTTCTGCAGTTTTCCGCTTTATTTTACCTCTATATATAATAGAAAATATAAATATTCACCATGGAAAGGCAGGAAAATGATGAAAATAATGCGGACATTAAAGTGGAGATAGAATTAGAGTCCGAGGTCGAAGACAGGATGCCAAGTTGCTCTGACAATAAATACAGTGACACGTTGAAACCAGAAAACGATATTTGCTTCAAAGAGGAACAACCAAAAAATTCTTGTACGGAAGCAAATATTCTGGAATTTGAAGAAGAGGCAGTGGCTTTCATAAAACCCGCAGGAAGCGATCCTGTCGAATCAGTCAGCAAGGAACAGGAAGATGATATTAAGGAGATGAAAGAGATCAAAGTATTATTAACGAAATTTGATAAATTCACATGCGTTGTCTGCGATCGCCGTCTAGACAGAAGCGTGCCAATGGGAGCATGCAAGCATTACAAAGAAATTGTGCTACTTTGCAAAGATTGTGTTAAGCCAAATGGGAAGAAATATATTTGTGTCAAATGTAGATATGAATCAAGTAGAAGATTTGTTCTAATTGAGCATGTTGATATAGTGCATAGGAAATTTAAGAAATATACGTGTGAAGAGTGTGACAGGGCATTTTCATCTAGAGAATGTTTAAAAATACACGTCCAATCAATCCATCGCAAACTAAAGCATGCGTGTCAGCAGTGTAAGAAAGTATTTTCTACTCGCGGCAGCTTATATGCGCATGTAAATTTCAGTCACCGGCAGTTGAATGTATTCACATGTGATTTATGCAACAAAGAATTTCAAAATCAAACACGCTTTAAAGAGCACATCGATGGCGTTCATAGAAAAATGAAGGAATTTGAATGTAAGGAATGCAAACGCGCTTTCTTTGCGAGTGGTCATTTAATTCAACATGTCGATTCTGTCCACCGGAAATTGAAGCCTTTCGCGTGTGACAAATGCAATCGCAGTTTTGCAAGGCGTGCACATTTAAAGGGCCATATAAACTCAGTCCACCTCAGAATTAAGTATGTTGTGCGGAATGTAACAGAGCTTTCACCCAAAAGTCGAACTTAATCGGACATATAAATGTAATACACCGAAAAATTAAGCCATTTGTTTGTACAATATGCAAGCATGCATTTGGTCAGAAAATTGATCATAAAAATCACATGACTTCTGCCAAATGCCACTTGAAAAATATTAAACAATTGAAAAGCAACTATCGGCGGTAGCCTTTAAAGAGTAGACTTTGTATTCTTAGCAAGCAGAACACAGTGCATCGCTGAAGCACGTTTGTGCTTAAAAAAGTGTTTACTTTTTTAGATGAAATCGAACAATGCGATCTCCAGTAGGTAGTATATTCTATTGTATGTATGCATTTTATTTTTCAGTTACTTTTTGTGTTTTTTTTTATCTACGAACAGCCAATACGGAACAATCAAATGCTTCTATATGATATGATTCTAATTGCTTTAAAACCTAGATTTAAGTGTGTATGTTTATTATATTATTTATACGGAACAGTCAAATGCATTTATTGATAATTCTAATGACTTTAAATTTACCTAGATATAAGTGTGTATGTTTATTTTGAATTATAAGTCAGAAACCTAGTTTTTATCGACCAGTGGTGACTTGTTTCACTTATTTTATTTTCGGATATAAATCATTTATTGTATCTTAGTTGAAATAATATAATGAGCAGGAGAGGGGTTTGTTACGACGCGGAGAAAATGTAAATATAATGTTTTTAAAAATAAGGATATTAAGTCTAATATCCTTATTTTTGGTAATATTATATTAATAAATTGGTAATATTATATTAAATATGCCTACTTACCAAGGTAATGGCAATTTGACAGTATATTCTATGGAATTTTCGTAAAATTTTGCAGTCCAGAGATGTTTTGCTGTAAGAATGTACATATAGAGTTTACAGATACAGCATCAAACGAAGAAACGCAAACGGTCCCACCGTTTGCGTTTCTTCGTGAACTAAAACTCAAATTAGCTCAAGCGAACGAGATAGAGCAATACGTTAGAGCGGAATACGAAACGAGCGATCGTCCATAAAAACTAGGGGGCCGTCCGAATAAATTTGAACACATTTCGTGCATATATGTTTAATAGTTATAATATAGGATAAGTTTAATGATTTTAAGTTATAAGATCCATAGTGTTTTAAGATTATGTCGTTCGGTTCAATGTGTGTTATTCCACTTACCCCTTAATTACAAAAGGTGGTGAATTCTGCAATATGTTATAGTAGTTATTAGTGTAATAATTAATGTTATTATTAATATTAAATTTATTAACTTTTGCTACTATTCCGTGGTTTAAATCATTTCAAATTCTTGTCATTTGCCAGATAATAATTCGAATTTCGTCTGCTGCTCAGTTCAACGAATGGTATTCAAAACGGCAGATAAAATGAGTTATATCTAGAATATGTCTTTCTATCCGTTTCATAATTTTTAATACGTTTTGAGGGTATTAATGAACAGTTTCGGTGACATGACATTCCATAATATTACGGACTTCGTTTCGTCGTCTAATAACTACTTGGATGGTCTTAGATGGTCATCTATTGGATCTGCATCTAATTGGATGGTCATCATCATACTTGGTGTATTAGTAGAAAGAGTAGAACCTACGTTTTGGAAAAAAATATTATATTGCAACAGTAATGTGAGAATAGTAGGTAAGACTAAATATAAGAGACCGATGTCTCAATACCGTCTCCTAAGAGGCGTATTGTACTCATACTAATGTTTCTGCTCCTTTACTGATTCTATCACGTGACATCGACGTTTAAATTATTCAGCTGGAAATATAAGAGTTAGTCGTGCCTCCGTTAAATAATCATTACTTTTGAATACTATTGAGACAGGTACCTTAACAGAATTTATAGTCGAAACGGTGGATAAAGGAGACAAGTGTGTAGGAGTTTTCCTTGACCTTGCAAAGGTTTTTGACTCCGTTCCTCATAATATATTATTATGCAAACTGAGCAGTGTAGGAATTAACTACACAAGCCTTAAATGGTTTGATAGTTACCTATCCAACAGGGTACAAAGTGTCACCATCCAGGGCCTCCAGAGTAAAAGCCAGCATCTCACGTATGGTGTGCCACAGGGTAGCGTTTTGGGACCCATTTTATTCCTCGTCTACATAAATGACCTATGTCAGTTACCAGTAGGTAAAATCATCACATATGCCGATGACACTGTTATACTATTCAAGGGTTCAAACTGGGATTACACATTTGAGAAAGCAAACGAGGGCATGGAAATTGTTAAAAATTGGCTAGGATACTTTATGTTGACGCTTAATGTTGGCAAAACCAAATACATGCCATTTAGTATAACAACCAGAGGTCAACCCACTAGGTACTAATAAAACTATTGTAATACACGAATGCGATAGCAAAGAGTCTTGTAACTGTAATTGTCTGACTTCATTGTCAAAGTCAAAAATTATTTGACTTTGACAATGAATTATACTTTTAGACTAGGTATTTTTATATTAAATCCTATATTACTTAACATAATAATATATTAAATATTAATGACTGTTTCTTTCTTTTCTCACATATAACTTTATTTATATTATTTAATCGAATTTTATATTATATTTATTGCCGATTAAATAATGGAATTGCATTTTATTTATTATATTTTTTAATATTTTTTAATTATTATTTTTATTTGTTTATTTTGAAGACCACATTTTAGGGCAATTTAGTGTCATTAGCTTTTTACTAAAACTTGTACATTTGTAAGCAACGAAGCAATCAAGCAAACTTGATTGTAATATTGGAGTCCTGTCCACCCTAGAACGGGCTAGTCCCAATTGGGTGACAGAAACAAATAAGCGAAAGGTTAAGGTTTTGCCATTCGGTTCCTGTTATTTTTGTAAGCTAATCAATGTTTTATAGTAATTAATTCTTAAATAAATAAATAAATAAATAAATAAATAAAAGGTAGGTACCGACAATTTGTGGTTAAGCTATACGAAATGTAAGACAAAACATAACCTCAAAATGTATCTAGAAGAACATTTTGAGTCTCTGAAAACGACTTCTCTAGATCCGCTTTGATTAGTTTTGGTAATTTTTTTAGCAAAGAATATGAATAGGTGACGAGAATTAATCACAAAATGAATGCGATTTATAGACTCTTTCAGCAACTAGTCAGAGTGCACAACCGATTGGTGTCGCCGAACGGTGCGCAAACCGTCCAGTAGCGTCGGGCCATGCAATCCCACCATGGGTCCACCAGCTGTGAGACCTGAGACACGAGAGTTTTACCCGGGGTAGCCTTTCGCACGTGGAGGCTTCTGAAAAGGAGCTAAATCGTGAGTTGAACTGATCAGAGAAAATAAGGATTTTATGGCCCAAGCTGCACGAAACCATTCGCTACCCAATATAATCAATTAGACCTTGATTAAAAGCCATTCGTTATCAATTTTATTATAGACGACCAAATAAATTGCTATTAGTTTCGCCGTCAATGCCTTATGTGCCACCTGCATTTCACCGACGCAGAAGGGTTGCCAGCATGTACTATGGAGTTGAGCAATCTAATATGCAATTCAATGACGCTACACGGCCCGGTGGCATAGTGGTTAGGACGTCTGATCTTACATTGTAAGGTCCCGGGTTCGAATCCCTGCTGGGTCACCATTTTCCGTTGGGATAAAATTAACGGAATTGCATTCTCAATTTTGTCGATTGAATGCAATAACAAGACATTTACTTACACACAGTTATTCGCAGACATACCTACATAAATATGCACACGTAATAGTAGGGTTGGTTGTAAGAGATTGTCATATGACAATAAACCCGCCCTTTGTGATTTCACGATAAAGCGTAGAAACAAACAAAAAAACAATTATATTATTAAGATTCAAATCGTTCCGTCGGAAATACGATTGTTCAAATTACAGTAATAAATCGCATGCGATAGTTCATGTTTCGTTTCTTGAAAATCAAACTAATTGGCAACTGAAACGTCTAATGTAATGTTACGATTCGAGGTGCTAAATGGCATATTCAACGTTGTAATTCGTGATTTCCTGTTGAATTATTTGAAAATGACGTTCAAGAAAGACCTAGGTGACTATCCTGTCGAGTCTCTCGTATTTGAAGGTGAAGCGAGTATCGGCATAATATCTCATCAACAAACCAATCCTACCATCACTGATTATATACCAACCATACCTAACTAGAGTTGGCAACTACAACGGGCAAACCCGTCACCTCAGGAAGTTTCAACGATTAGTCGTTCTGTCTCCCTGAAGTGAGCGCAGAAGACTTGGACAAAACAGTCCACCATCAAGCTCCGCCACATGCCCGTAAGAGGCCAACGCCTTAACCGCGAGATAGCCAGGAGTGTTACCCAGCGGGCTTACACTCACGCCCTTACTTCCAATTGCGACCAGATTACTCCAGTCTCTTGATTGGTTACGAGTTTGAGGTCGCTTTCGCGGTCCTCTCCCTTACGAAGCGGTGAAACGGTGTGTACCGAATCTATCGCGGACCACGGCATCCTTTGCCCGGCTGTTCACCTAAGATCGGGTATCCGATGGTCGTTTCAAGAGCAGTCGCCGTAAGGTCCGCAACCACCCCCGCTCTATAGGAAACAGTACTGCTTCCAGACTCCCCCGACTTAGTCAGAGTGCACAATCGATTGGCTTATGCCGCACGGTGCGCAGACCGTCCAGGAGCGCCAGAAGGTTAGTTCCTAGGGGAAACTAACCCTAAGGCCAGAGTCCTACCCAGGGTCGCACTTCATGCGTGGAGGCCGTCGGATATGTGTTTATACTCTTTATTGTTTATACTCTTTATTGTGAAATGTCACAATGGGCGGGTTTATTTTCATATGACAATCTCTTACAACCAACCTTACTATGACGTGTTATATGTAGGTATGTGTGCGTGTAACATGTGTGCAAGTGTGTGTCTTGTTATTGCATTCGATCGACAGAATTGAAAATGCAATTCCGTTAATTTGATCCCAACGGAAAATGGTGACCCAGCCGGGAATCGAACCCGGGACCTTACAACGTAAGATCAGACGACCTAACCACTATGCCACCAGGCTGTGTGACCCGTGAGTGTAACCAACTCTGAACAGAATGGCTCTTTGTGGCCAACTCAGCAAGGCCCATCTGTATCGACAGATGGCAGTTTCATGAAGTCTGTAATGGAAGAATACAGAAAAAGAAATATAGAAAGACAGTTAAGTAAATCTTACAACGACCCTCCCATTCACGCTAAACTTTCGATCCACTTATTGTATCTTAGCTTTAAAACTGCAACAAATAATTTAGATGACAAGCTGTTCTTAGAATACTGTTCAAAAAATATGGATAGTAGTGCTTGTAACGTTATCTCCAAACAAACAATAGAAAAAGCCGATAGTAGATTATGGCATGAAAGAAGTTTACAGTCGAATCACCGCCTCGGAGGCCTACGAAGTAGCCCACTGCAAAAATTTAAATGGATCGCTGGTTGAATCTATACTTGGACCAAATAGTATCAAAGACAACTCCAGCCATGAGAAGGGGAAGGGTTTTGGAATCACATGTTTTTGATTTAATTTGGTGTACTGGATGTATTCGTACACCAAGCAACATTACAGTATTTATAATGACATTTTTATAATATTTCCAAACGAAATGATTTTACGCGCGCGATGCCGAGACAGGAGAAAGAATGATGTGCGATGACGTCACGCCGCTCGCAAACGACTTTCAAGGAAAAAAAACGCAGGGTCATTTTACGAATCTTTAAAAAATCATTTTGAAGTAATTTGAAGTGCTAGAGAAAAAATAAAAATACCGCATTTTAAGTTGAAACAAGTACTTTGAGGAAAATAAAAAAAACCGTTCCCAAGCACATTAGGAAATAACTGTGACTAATATACGGGATGTTTTTACTGCACTGCCATTTTAGTAGGTTAATCAGTACATCAAAATAAGCAACTTTTGATTTAAAAAAATATAAAAAACCACATGTTTTTTTTTTTTTGAAAAACGTTTTTTTTTATTTTAAAGTTTGAAGAAGTTGATTGTTAGATAAAGGCATTGATTTTATATAAAATCAATGATAAAGGTTAAAGAAAAAATTGAGCTCGCTGTGCCATCTAGCGGTAGGTATTAACTTAGGTATCGTAAATAAACTTATCGCTATGCGCTTTGCGGAGCTTATCGCTAATCTGTATTACGAATAATAATATGCATATTTTGGAGTGCATTCTCAGCATACATACTGTTTAAGTCTCTTTTTCTCAGTTCTATTACGCAGTTTGTTGCGTATCACTTCAGACTGCCATTAGAAATTTATTATCAAAACGTTCGGTGGTTACGGTCAAAAACAAACATCCTATTCAATCAGTGAATAATTCGATATTATTTGCCTGACAGAAACCTCTTTATTAGATGGAATAATGGACCATGAAATTTTAGATAGTCGTTATACTATAATAAGGCGTGATCGTGATTATGCCACAACAGGACGATCTCGCGGAGGTGGCGTACCTACTTATTGGTGTTCAGCAACACCTATCCCCCTGTTCACGCGGCGAGTGGTCTACCACTGCTGAGGACTTATGGTTCACTCTCTCAAGTTCTAGGTCAAAAAGACACATTCATCTATGTTGCTGCTACTTTCTCCCTGACGCAAATCATGCAGAAAACGCCACTACTTTTTTAACATTATCTGATATCAGAAGTACACTTCCAGACGATGACTTTATTATTGTTGGGGATTTTAATTTTCCAAAAATTAAATGGGTTGAGTTTCCACTAGAAGCCAGCTTGATTCCTTCCTTATATACTGATAATATTACCTGTCATATGATCGACACCATTTCATTTATCCCAATATAACTCGCAGTTCAATAATCTTGACCGAATACTAGATCTTGTACTCAGTAATGTTAATTGTAAGGTCAAGGGTAGCCCAACTGCCCTAGTCCCTATTGACGAGTACCACCCAGCACTTCTAGTTGCCGTTCCGGTCTGCATTAAACCACTAAGGTCGAATCTTCGGGCTATTAAGCTTTTCGGTCAAGAGGATTACGCCGTGATTAATGCGGCCCTTTCAAAGTTCGACTGGCCTTCTATTATTAATTATTGCAATATGGAAACGGCTACGACACACTTCTACCTAATCCTCAACGACTTAATCGAGTAACATATCCCAAGTAAATTAGTATCGGATAGGAAATACCCCCCTTGGTATGACTCTGCTATAATAAAAGTTGTCAAAGAAAAACATAAATTTCACAGAAAATGGAAATCATCCGGTAATCTGATATACTACGAATCTTTCTCGTTACTAAGAAGACGTCACAAAGCCTTAAATAAAACTCTATTTGATGCCTATATTTTTAAATCTGAGCAAAATATCAAAAACAACAACAACAACAACAACAACAATTCTTTTGGAACTTCATAAAATCTAAAAGGTCCTCTCCTGGCATACGGCAAACCATGAATTTTAATAATAATATTGCTGAAATGGGTGCAGACATCTGCGAAATGTTTTCTGATTATTTTCAATCGGTCTACGATAACTTTGCTCCTGATCCTAAAATCCTAACTATCAAGTGCAAATGAACTCCGATCAGTGCACTGTAGATATGTATAACATCACTTTTGACACGGCAACAATATTTAAGTACTTACGTAGCATAGATAGAAATAAAAGTGCTGGCTCGGACGATATACACCCACTGTTTGTAATTAATTGTGCTTTCAACTTGGCTTGTTCCAAAACTCTTTTATATAAAAAATCTCTAAAACACGGAATATTCCCTGAAGTATGGAAACAAGCCTATATTTGCCCGATATTTAAACAAGGCTTACGCAACAATGTCGAAAACTATCGCCCCATATCTAAGTTACCGATATTCAGAAAGCTCATGGAAAGATTTTTTTTGATCAGTTATTTTCTGGCGTTGGAACGATCATAGCACCAGAACAACATGGCTTTTTCAAGATGAGATCAGTGAAGTCTAATTTACTTAGCTTTTCTGAGTCAATACTCAAGTCTATGGACAAACGGATGCAAGTTGACGCTGTATATACTGATTTCTCCAAAGCATTTGATAAAATCAATCACAATATACTTCTTAAAAAATTGTGGCCTTTGGGGATCAAGGGTGATTTATATATCTATTTATATATCCACCATATATGAATATATGGTGGATGGTGGATATCCTCATATATTATAAATAGGATAGAAAACGAATTTACCGCGTGAAATTTGTAGGACCCGACGTTTCGGTGACGTTGCAGCCGCCGTTGTCTAGGGTAGACTGAAGAGCTGTCAGTCCGTTGTTTTGCGGGTAACAAACAACGGACAAAACAAAACAACGGACTGACAGCTCTTCAGTCTACCCTAGACAACGGCGGCTGCAACGTCACCGAAACGTCGGGTCCTACAAATTTCACGCGGTAAATTCGTTTTCTATCCTATTTATAATGTCAAACAACCGCGATAGTCTTCGATTTTATATCCTCATATATTCTTAACAGGACTCAAGCGGTGGTTATTCAAGGTTACCGGTCGGTGTTCTCCATTATATCCTCGGGAGTACCCCAAGGCTCTCACTTAGGTCCACTTTTATATTTATTGTAGGTACATAAATGACATAAAGAGTAATGTGCGTCATTCCAAAATGGTAATATACGCGTACGACACAAAAATCTGCAGGGAAATAATCAATAAGCGACTGCTTACTTTTACAAGAGGATATCAATCGCCTTGTGAATTATTGTACAAAAAATTACCTTTTCATTAACGTTAAGAAATGTAACTCAATTACATTTATCAGAAAACGACCTAACGTCTGTTTCAACTATCAACTGAAAAAAAGTGAAATTAAAAAAGTGACATCTGTGAGAGATCTTGGGATCATTATTATTATTATTATTATTAAATATTTAACAGTCAGGCAGCTTAAGCTGATGCGCCTGAGTCCGTGCTTGCATTACAATTTCTGTGGAATAAGTCCAGTTTATTTTTAAAGTCATTGACGCTGAGCATTGACATCCTCACGCATTGATCACTTCATTAAATCATCATAGATAATAAATTGCTATTTGCGGAGCACATTGATAATGTTATTTCGAAAGCTAACAAAATGTTGGGTTTTGTCCTGAGAGCATCTACTCTTTTCAGGTCGACCGATACCATAAAAATATTATTTAATTCTTACGTGAGAAGTCATTTGGAATTCGCGTCAGTCATCTGGAATCCGCAATACAAAACATATCGACGCTTGAAAGGCAATCCTTACTAAGCGACATTGAGTAAACTTTACAGGAGAGTAATTTAAAGTTAAAATATTTTTAAAAAATATATTTTAAATTCACCTATTTATTGGATTGAAATAATTTTAACAGACATATATATGTTATTTTTATAGCTATCCAAGATATTAAAATAGGTCACCTAACACTCGTATTTGAAGTAGTTTATGTCGCTTAGATAAAAAAAATCTCATTTGATAAACAGGTAAAATTATCTAAGATATTACTAAATGGTTTGCATTTACATGTAAAAAGAGGCAAATTCACAAAATTTAAAATTTAGGTACAGTAATATTTATCTAAAAAGATTTATTTTAAGCTATTGCATAGCTTTTATCGCGGGCCTAGCCCAGCGCGGCGACCGAATGAAGAAATTTCTTAACGAAAATTAATGATTTCAAACTGATAATTACGTCTAAACGAGTATTGCTTACGATTCGAAAAAAATATATGTTAAACAAGAACATTTTCCTAATGTTCTGAGCCTTGAATATTTTATATTTTGTTTATATTACATAGTGTAATTAATTTGTGAAATTAGGTCTAACCGAACACAAAAACGACTACCACGCAAATACTATCTGGCGTATTATTATGAAACCTGCACCATTTTAAAGATAATTTAATTATCTATCTTTTTATCTACGATTTTTTTCGAATAGTCAAAGAATAAAAGAATAATATCCGGTTTTGTTGCTTTATTGAATAACATTCGTGCGCGGCGCTCTATCGGAATAATTCCGAATCATTTGATTCCGCCTCCCCATATGATTCGGAATAATTTCAACGTTTACCGATTGAGCGCTGTTATCTGATATCAGAAATAAATTGAATTAATACAGTATGACCGCGGCGACTGTTACGGTAGGATTCTGACATTGTGTTCCGAAAGAGACGAAATAAATTACGTTATTAAAAAAACAAAATGTCCAGGAAATCAAAATTTTTACAACATAAACGCCGTATACTGGAGAAAAATAGATTATTAAGGTAAGTAACGTGTATTATTACGTGTATATTATTACCATTTCTCTGCTCTGACGTTCCTTGCCTGACGTCACATTGCGGTGACTAGACGAATAGGCTTCGTGCAACAAGTTAACTAATTAACAGTTATAAAATAAAATACGTCATTTATTTCATAAACTGACGTGATTACTGTTAGATCAAACTTGAATATTGATTTTGAAAATCGATTTAGGGTCGATTTCAATATGAAACCTGCGGGTAAAAGTACCTACACATAGGTAAGTATAAGTTGAACCGTCGATTTGCTAAATTCAGTCATAAAGCGACAAAATTTCATTCGTGATTTTCGTAGTATGACGTAAATTATACTTTGGTTGGAGGGGGTTGTACCTATTTGTGGCAATAAGATCAGTTTGTGGTTTTTAGCCAAAAATCTAGTAGTAATCATAATAATTCTACTTATAACATAGTTAGGCGCATATCTGACTCACTGACTGACTCTAACGCTGTGGGTAGACAGTCTTTTTTTTAAATTTGTCAGTTTTTAAACCTTCTTTTCTTTTCTAATTTCTACTACTTCTAATTTCGAACTTGGAATGCTATTTCGAATTTCAAACTTGAAATTGTACTTCGAATTTCAAACTTGAAATTGTGCTTCGAATTTTGAACTTGACATTCTACTTTGAATTTCGAACTTGATATTCTACTTCGAATTTCGAACTTGAAATTCTACGTCGAATTTTGAACTTGACATTTTACTTCGAATTTCGAACTTGATATTTTACTTCGAATTTCGAACTTGAAATTCTACGTCGAATTTCGAACTTGACATTTTACTTCGAATTTCGAACTTGATATTTTACTTCGAATTTCGAACTTGCAATTCTACGTCGAATTTCGAACTTGACATTCTACTTCAAATTTCGAACTTGCAATTCTACGTCAAATTTCGAACTTGACATTTTGACATTTGAAATTCGGAATTTCAATTAAATTTCGATAATATCGGAATTCAAATTAAAATTTCGAAATTTTGTATTGTGCTTTGAATTTCGAACTTGACATTCTACTTCTTTTTTCACAGGAAAAGACAAAAATTGGACAGTAATGAAGAGAATGTCGTGCAATGTAGAGCTGTTGAAAATATAGAAAATGTAACGCTACAAGAAAATCAATTTCACAGCCAACAACTTCAAATTTGAATTTCGAACTTGACATTCTACTTCTTTTTTCACAGGAAAAGACAAAAATTGGACAGTAATGAAGAGAATGTCGTGCAATGTAGAGCTGTTGAAAATATAGAAAATGTAACGCTACAAGAAAATCAATTTCACAGCCAACAACTTCAAATTTATGAACAGCGTAATGAATGCTTTACTCCCGAAGTTATTCTATACAGGAACACAGGAATTCCTGGCGATGGTAATTGTCTATTCCACTCGCTCATAAGTGTTTTGCAACTTCAAATTGAGACTTGTGACTTGAGAAATCAGTTACGCGATTCACCCTATTTAAACTCCTGCCACAATCCGGAAGAAGCATATAACAACATTCTATCAAGCACTAATGATTACGGAGATTTGGATTGTTTGTACTTATTTTCAAAAATGTACAATCAAAATGTTTGTGTACATTATTGTTTTTACAACATAACTACAACGAATCAAGACACTATCTTATGTCATTTTAAAGCGAATGATACACAAAACTGGATTCATCTTCATCTTCGTGAACAACATTTCACACCTTTTTATGAAGTATCAGATTTATTGGAGACAATACAAGACGCTACCCAAAATGAAGCCCATGTTGATGCCAATATTCAACTATTGCGTGACAATTATAATGAAGATCCTACCGAAGATAACCATAACAATCATGAAAATGAAATTGAGATTGATAGAGACAATCGAATTGGTGAAAAAATTATGTATTTTATTGTTGATGGTACTATTCCAGTTTACACAAATTATCATAAACACAGTACAAGTCATATTGATTTTTATAAAGACTTTACGAGTAATTCATTTGGCCATTCTTGTATTATTTGCGACAGAACATGGTGGAAAAGAGACTTGAAAATGTCGACCAGTAAACATGAAAGAATTTTGAAAACAATACTGCATGTAATCTTAATTATATAGTTTTTTTTTAAATTATTAATCTATTGCATAGCTTTTATCGCGGGCCTAGGCCAGCGCGGCGACCCAATGAAGAAATTTCTTAACGAAAATTAATGATTTTAAACTGATAATTACGTCTAAAGGAGTACTGCTTACGATTCGAAAAAAATATATGTTAAACAAGAACATTTTCCTAATATTCTTAGCTTTGAATATTTTAGATTTTGTTTATATTACATAGTGTAATTAATTTGTGAAATTAGGTCTAACCGAACACAAAAACGACTACCACGCAAATACTATCTGGCGTATTATTATGAAACCTGCACCATTTTAAAGATAATTTAATTATCTATCTTTTTATCTACGAATTTTTTCGAATAATCCGGTTTTTTTGCTTTATCGAATAAAAAAATCGTGCGCGGCGCATAATCGGAAGACGTTTAAATTATTCTGAATCATTTGCTACCGCAGCCGCAAATGATTCGGAATAATTTCAACGTTTTCCGATAGAGCGCAGTTATCTGATATCAGAAAAAAAATTAATTATAATTGCATAAGTTCTTAAAAATGCTATGCAATAGCTTTACCGCGGCAGTCCCCGAGTGCCACACGTATTTTTTTTTTTTTAAAATAAATCAAGTAAATCTATCTAAACATTATTGAAAGATGTTTCTTTGTGTTGAAAATTTATCGTAGGTATTAAAATTACCCTCAACCTCCCTTCGTAATTAATAAAATATTTAACCAAAATTACTAAATTATTATCGTGCAAGGAAATAAATGAAAATTATTTTTATCTTATATTGAAAATTAAAAAACGCCCTTTTTTGTAAGGACCTTACATTAATGATAGAGAAACTAAATGGTACTTATTAACATTGAGTATGAGATCGATAGGTATTATTTTGTAATTTAACAATTATTGTTTTCGCATTTATAAATTACGCCATCATAATCTGCACATTTCAAATTATATCAAACTAATTTGTATCACATAGAAAACACTGATTATTTAGTCCAGGGCATTTAGTTTAAAATTAAGCCAACTTTGCAAAAAGGGTTTCGAAGTTTTGCAAAGTTGACCTAATTTTAAGTTTAAAAGAGCCAGACCAAATAAATAATTATTTAAAAAAAAGACACACAAATAACAATTGGCCGTAAAATAATAAAATAGTTAGGTACTTAGAGTAAAATCAGCAATGTCAGAAAAGTGCACAAAAATGATTGCTTACACAATAATATTTATAAATGTACCTACTTGCCATAATTAGTATCAGTCTTTAAAGACCATACGAAAATAGAGCTAGTGCTCTGCATTACAATTACATAAAGTATCATAGTATACAGTAACCTAAATTATATCATACTGTTAAACTTTTGAACACAATAAAAAACCTAATGACATTCTTACAAATAACAGCAAGTTTATATTTTGCAACTTGAGATTTTGTTATTTAACTAATTTTATATATTAAAATCACTATCTTCAATGTCTGATTCAGGTAAACAATCTTTGACATTTGTTGCACGTGGAATATTCACAAATTCATGTTTGAAGCAATTAGGAATTACTTTGTTTGTGCAAAGTTTGACTAAATCATCATATTTAGCTTTTGATATGGGTAGCTGAGATCTGTAACTAGGTAAAAGAGATACCTTTGCTTTAGACTGGACTTTAACATCAAAGGACGCCGCAGTGGCATTCATGGATGTTTTGTATTTAATGCTTAGCTTGTTCTTTCTGAAGGTCATAATACGGATCTTGCTTATTTTTCCAGTTAGGTTGCCTTTAAAATACTTGTCACTAATACTATCCCATCTATAAAAATCTTCATAGCTCAGTCTTTCTACCTCAAAAGGCGATGGATCCTGCCTAGCCGTTGCAAAAACTGTAAACCATTGTGATGGTGCGTAAACAGTCGTATTCTTCAATCTGTTTTCAATAATAGCATGCACAGTATCTACGGGCATGTAAGTATGTCCAGTCAACAGAAAGTTTATTTGAATGTGTCGACATTTTTACACTCCTGTAATGATGAATGCAACATTGCCAATACAGTACGGTTGCGATTTTGGCCCGGACAACAGTCGCAATAAAGAAGTAATCGAGTGACGTTTCCTCTGGCATCCACCGACTGAATATATTTGTGCAATATAGATGCAATCTCGTTAGCGCCACGTTTACCATTGCTCTCGTCCCAGTAGTAACAGAAAACTTTACGAGTTCCATTTTCATAAACACAAAAATTATACACTGCTAACTTTCTGCTGTAGTACAAAAGCATAGATTGTGCAAAAGGTGTGTTAAGTACTTTTTCGAGATCGAAACTAGCACAAAGAGTTGAAGGATCATTTCTATAAATATTTTTGTGG
This sequence comes from Micropterix aruncella, assembly GCA_944548615.1. Lineage (NCBI taxonomy): Eukaryota > Metazoa > Arthropoda > Insecta > Lepidoptera > Micropterigidae > Micropterix > Micropterix aruncella. The sequence continues at coordinate 13,602,055 of OX155974.1, read as the reverse complement.
ACTTTAAAACGGGCATAACTTTCTTCTTTTTCTATGTCATGTTCTTGCTTTTCTTTTTGCATTTCGGGATTATCATTTTTTTCATATTTAAGACACTTAAGGCACTTATCTTTTTTAGGTATATGGAATCCAATGTTAAAGTTATCTTGGAATATTTTACGAAAAATTCTCTCACTTACTATGTCCATGCCCTGATTCACATAGTGCTTTTTGTAAAGTTTGAATAAGTTGGAGATATTTTTATATTCTTGGGAAAGATAAACTTTGCTCGAGTCTTGACGACAGTAGTGCGAAGGAACGGCTGGTAAATTTTCAATGAATCTTTTAACGGCATCTATAGTGGATTCTTTAGTCTTATTCGGTGGTTCACATTTCCCTCTCATACTCTCATATCCTCTTTTGCACACCCCCAAGAAGCGTTTTCTACAATACTGTAAATTGTTGCTGCTAAAAATTGTTGGCAAACATATTTTCTACCTTCTCCTTCGTTGATAAAATATTTGATAGTATAGTTACGCTTATCAGAATCCGTGCATTTCCGTTTAATATTTTCCCTTTGAGACAGAGATACTAACCAATCACGGCGACGTAGTTTGTCAAGATTCCAAAAAAAAAAAAAAAAGCTCTCCCTTCTTTCTTCAGACACAGACCCGCAGTCGTTGCCACAATTCTTGCCAAAGCAAGGATTCGCCAATATAGTTTTCGCTGGTACAATTACTCCTTTCTTTGTTATATATTCTTTACCAGAATTTTTATTTTTAGACCGTTCTTTTCTCGAATTTGATTTTTTTATTCTGTTCGCAGATTCTCCGACTATTTCATCTTGGGTATCGGCTTCGCTGTTTGATTTTATAATCTTTTTAGTGTGCCTTTTATTCCTTTTAACTTTCTTTGTTCCTGCTTGCAAATCATCTTCTGATGTTACTTCTTGTCCTTCTGACCAATTATCTGAATCAGTTACATCACCATAAAAAGTAGAAAAATCCTCTTGATCTGACATATAATCAATATATTTAATATCTTTGTTAGATTTTCTCTTACCCACTTTACTTTTAATTGGATTTGATACATTAGATTCTTTAATTGGACCAGCCGATGTAGATGGTACTTCGTGATCTAACGATAGGGATTTATATTGTGTATGTGTTTCGACTTGGTGATCATTCAAAGCTGGTTCTTCAATTTCCGACTCAACTGTTAAGCTGATAATAAAATCGTGATCATCCGGTAGACATTCGGGAAATATATTATATTTCCCGAATTGAGGCAATTCAAAATATATTATATTTCCTCAATGCCTCAATTCGGGAATTGCCTCAATTCGGGAAATATATTATATTTCCCGAATTGAGGCAATTCAAAAACGGATGACGAAGCGTTTAAATTTGTTTTATTTTGTAAAACCATCTTCGTACACAGAGTCGCTTCGGTTTCATAAGATGGTGTCGTTAGAAAAGCGCCGAATAAAGCATGATCGACGCGGTATATCTGCATTTAGCTAATTAGCAATCGTGTTGATGCTAGTCAAATCTTGGAGCAGATAACTTTTTTCGTGCCCCTTCGACAGCTCGCTCTCAGCGTTCCTTTCAACTGCTAATTGTCAATTCTAACTATGCACAAAATGCATTTCTATATAGAGCTTGTCATCGTTACAACTCGGTGTTTATCATTGAGATATATATATATATATATATATATATATATATATATATATATATATATATATATATATATATATATATATATATATATATATATATATATATATATATATATATATATATATATATATATATATATATATATATATATATATATATATATATATATATATATATATATATATATATATATATATATATATATATATATATATATATATATATATATATATATATATATATATATATATATATATATATATATATATATATATATATCTCAATGATAAACACCGAGTTGTAACGATGACAAGCTCTATATAGAAATGCATTTTGTGCATAGTTAGAATTGACAATTAGCAGTTGAAAGGAACGCTGAGAGCGAGCTGTCGAAGGGGCACGAAAAAAGTTATCTGCTCCAAGATTTGACTAGCATCAACACGATTGCTAATTAGCTATATATATATATATATATATATATATTATATATATATATATATATATATATATATATATATATATATATATATATATATATATATATATATATATATATATATATATATATATATATATATATATATATATATATATATATATATATATATATATATATATATATATATATATATATCTCAATGGTGTTTATGGATGTTGATATATTTGCCACAATCCCAGATACATTTAAAAATCTAATTATGAATATATTACAATTTAATTAAGTAATCTGTTTATTATGAAAATAGTTATTCTCCTCTTATCTTTGTATTTACATAACTTATTCCTTTTTTCTATTTTTCGTTCTTATAAAATGTGCCATTACATAATTATATATTTTAGTTTCTTGTTACTATCTATTTAATAATTAATTTATTTATTACCATATTAATATACATGTTTATGAATCTATTTACTGTTTTTTCTCTCTGCTCTATTTACTTTATATTTACTTTTTTAATACTCTGGACTGTTTAGTAACTTAGCAATAACTTTTCAGAATATTCTCTGTTTATTTATAAACCCTAATAATTTCACTTTTCACTTTAAAAAATGCTTGTTTATTTTAAAGTCCTTTTAGGCAAAAAAACCGTTCCCAAGCTCATTATGAAATAGCTAGATATTAAACCAACTATGACTAATTAATATACAGGATGTTTTTACTGCACGGGCATTTTTAGTGGGTTTATCAGTACAACGAAGTAAGCAACTTTTGATAAATATATTTAGAAAAAACCACAGGATTTTTATTTTTGGATAAACGGATTTTTGTTTTTTTTTTTATTTGAAAGTTTAAAGCGCACTGCGCCATCTAGCGGTAGGTATTAAATCGTAAATAAACAATATAAGCGTCATTTTACTTACCGCTAGATAGCGCTAGATATTACTGACAATATTACTGACAGTTTACTTACCGCTAGATAGCGCATCGTGATCATAGCTTTTTACACTATTAAAAAACACAAAACGTTAATTTAAAATAACGTTTATTTTTTTACTTTTTTTTTCAAAAGTTTCTTACTTTGTTGTACTGATTAAACCACTCAAAAAAAAGCCCTTGCAATAAAAACAACTTGTATAAATATTGAATTTTATATTCCAATATGTGGCAATACTAAACACGAAACGTCAAAATAATGACATTTGTTTACGGTGTAGATCATGTAAGTTTCTGCAGTTTTCCGCTTTATTTTACCTCTATATATAATAAAAAGTATAAATATTCACCATGGAAAGGCAGGAAAATGATGAAAATCATGCAGACATTAAAGTGAAGATAGAATTAGAGTCCGATGTCGAGGACAGGATGCCAAGTTGCTCTGACAATAAATACAGTGAAACGTTGAAACCAGAAAGCGATATTTGCTACAAAGAGGAACAAATAAACTCTTCTTATATGGAAGCAAATATTCTGGAATTTGAAGAAGAGGCAGTGCCTGTAGAATCAGTCAGCAAGGAACAGGAAGATGATATTGAGGAGACGAAAGAGGTCAAAGTCTTGTTAACGAAATTTGATAAATTCACATGCGTTGTCTGCGACCGCCATCTAGACAGAAGCGTGCCAATGGGAGCATGTAAGCATAACAAAGAAATTGTGTTGATTTGCAAAGATTGTATCAAGCCAAATGGGAAGAAATATCTGTGTGTCAAATGTAGCTACGAATCAATTAAGAGATTTTATATAATTGAGCATGTTGATATGGTGCATAGGAAATTTAAGAAATATACGTGTGAACAGTGTGACAAGGCATTTCCATATATAAAAAGTTTGAAAAAACACGTCCAATCGATCCATCGCAAACTAAAGCATGCGTGTCAGCAGTGTAAGAAAGTCTTTTCTGATCGCAACTACTTACTACAGCATGTGAATTTCACTCACCGGCAGTTGAATGTATTCACGTGTGATTTATGCAACAAAGAATTTCCAAATCAAACATGCTTTAAACAGCACATCGATGGCGTTCATAAAAAAATGAAGGAATTTGAATGTAAGGAATGCAAACGCGCTTTCTTTGCGAGTGGTCATTTAATTCAACATGTCAATTCTGTCCACCGGAAATTAAAGCCTTTCGCGTGTGACAAATGCAATCGCAGTTTTGGAATGCGTGCACATTTAAAGGTCCATATAAACTCAGTCCATCTCAGAATTAAGTATAGTTGTGCGGAATGTAACAGAGCTTTCACCCAAAAGTCGACCTTAATCAGACATATAAATGTAATACACCGAAAAATTAAGCCATTTGTTTGTACAATATGCAAGCATGCATTTGGTAAGAAAATTGATCATAAAAATCACATGACTGCTGCCAAATGCCAATTGAAAGATATTAAACAATCGAAAAGCAACGGTCGGCGGTAGACCTTTGATGTACTCTTCGTCTTCTAAGCAAGCAGAACATAGTGCATCGGTGGAGCACGAACACTTTTAGATGAAATCGAACAATGCGATCTCCAGTTGGTAGTATATTCTATTGTATGTATGCATTTTATTTTTTAGTTACTTTTTGTGAATTTTTATTTATCTATCTATCTGTCTACTTTTTGTGAATATCTATTTATCATTCGAGAACCCCTCGAATGAGAGGCGACCAATTCAGGTTGACTACGGCAAAATGTATACAAAATGTATATAAATTTATATAAATGTAAATATAAATATAAATGTGCGCCGCTCTATAGTAATCCGCTCTATAGTAATGCTATAGCTCTAATAGTAAACCCCGCTCTATGTCAATGTAAATGTAAATGTGTGTGTAAATATAAATTTATAATATACATTTTGCCGTAGGCAACCCGAGCTAATCGCCATTCATTTGACAGCCAATACGGAACAATCAAATGCTTCTATTATGTAATGATTCAAATGCATTTACTGATATGATTCTAAGTGCTTAAAAACCTAGATTTAAGTGTGTATGTTTATTATATTATTATATTATTTATACGGAACAGTCAATGCATTTATTGATAATTCTAATGCCTTTAAATTTACGTAGATTTAAGTGTGTGTGTTTATTATGGATTATAATATTATATTAATTAATTAAATTCACAATTTTATATGCACAGTAAGAAGCCTTTTTAGGCTACTTAATTTATTGGTCAATTTAGTTATATATTAATCTATATATTTATTTATTTTACTTATCTATAAACTTAAATATTTTCTTTATTTAATATTAGTTCTTTATTTATATACACATTTATATATTTATAATATCCTTAAAATTTATAAGAATGAATGAGCGATCGGAATGAATGAGAGAAAAAAAAAAGAAAGAAAGTGAAGTCACTATGATTAAAGTGACGTCTTAAATACTATCACCCCAGAACAGATATATAATCTAGTGGGGTGATAAAATCCACACAAATGCAATCTTATCTGCTTCTCAAAATCAATTGTATTGTATTGGATAATTTTATAAAATAAATAAAAATAAATAAGTCAGAAACCTAGTTTTTATCGACCAGTGGTTACTTGTTTAACTTATTTTATTTTCGAATATAAGTCATTTATTGTATCTTAGTTGAAATTATATAATGAGCGGAAGAGATAATATACGACGCGGAGAAAATGTAAAAATATAATGTTTTTAAAAATAGGGATAATAAATTGGTAATATTATATTAAATATGCCTTCTTACCAAGGTAATAGAAATTTTACAGTATATTCTATGGAATTTTCTTAAAATTTTGTAGTCCAGAGATGTTTTGCTGTAAGAATGTACATATTGAGTTTACAGACACAGCATCAATGGGACCGATTGCGTTTCTTTGTGAATTAAAAACTGAAATTAGTTCAAGCGAATGAGATAGAGCAATGCGTTAGAGCGGAATACAAAACAAACGATCGTCTATAAAAACTACCTCTCGAACCGTCCGAATAAACTTGAACGGTCGTGCGGTGTAAGATCCATACGTTTAATAGTTATAAGCTATAAGATAAGTTTAATGGTTATAAGTTATAAGATTATATTTATAAGTTTTAAAATTATGTCGTTCGGTTCAATATTATTAGTGTTTTATTCCACTTACCCCTTAATTACAGAGTTGGTGATTTCTGCAATATGTTATAGTAGTTATTAGTGGAATAATTAATGTTATTATTGATATTAAATTTAACTTTTGCTACTATTCCGTGGTTTAATTTCATATCGAAATCTTGTCATTTGCCAGCTAATAATTCGAATTTCGTCTGCCGCTCAGTTCAACGAATGGAGTTCAAAACGGCAGATAAAATGAGTTTTATCTAGGATATATGTATCTTTCTTTCCTTTTCGTAAATTTCGAGACGCTTTAAGGGTAATAATGAACAGTTTCGGTAAGTTGACATTCCCTTATATTACGGACTTTGTTTCGTCGTCTAATATCTACTTGGTTGGTCATCGACGGTCATCTATTTGGATCAACATCTATACCTACTTGTATGGTCATCATTATCATAGTTTCAAGAAAAGCACGGTTTTCAAGAGAATAAAGTCTTGTTTGTTACTTCTACGCTAGATGTGTTTTTCGTTAATCTTGACAACCTTTTCGCTCCGTTTCAACAATTTCAAGATCTTTTTGTAGAACTTCGTTTCTTTGTCTAGTATCTACTTGGACGGTGATCGAGGTGGATTCTTATACACATTTCAGCACCTCAATATCTACAGTCTGGCCAGAAAGAGTAGACCCTACGTTTTGAGAAAAATAATTATATTGAAACAGTAATGTGAGCATAGTAGACTAAATAATCTAGAGACCGATGTCTGAGAACCACCTCCCAAGAGGTGTATTGTACTCATACTAGTGTGCTCCTTTACTGATTCTATCACATAACATCGACGTTTGAATTATTGTGAGCTTAAAAGAAATAGAAAAAAAAGTTTAGTCATGCCTCCGTTAAATAATCATTACTTTTGACTACGATTGATACAGGTACGTAGCAACAATGTGTGGTTAAGCTCTACGAAATGTAAAACAAGACATGTACCTAGAAGTACATTTTGAGATACTAAAAACGACTTCTATATTAATAATAATAATAAAAGTCTTCTCTAGCTCCACTTCGAATAGTTTTGTTCATTTTTATCGCAAAGAATACGAATAACGAGAATTAATGTCAAAATGGAAACGATTTCATAAACTGAACCGAGAGGAAAAAATTCATCTCACATAAAGATAAGTTTTGTCAAATCTAAATATTCCCTCCTGCAACGGGCGAACCCGACACCTAAGGTTGTTATAACTGTATACAGATCCTTCTTTTAGCCGTGAAGTTATTATAGGTACAAGGGCTTAGGGACAAAACAGCACGCAGTCTATCTCCGCCAACATGCCCGTAAGAAGCCAACGCCTTACTTCGAGGCACAAAGTGAAACCAGTGAGCCAACCTCGCGCCCTTACTACCATATTTGGCCGGATTTCTCCGTCCTATGGTTTGGTCACGGGTTCAGGATCGATTGCGCTGCCTCTACCTGACATAAGCGGTTATTCAGTTTTTAACCGGACAGTAAAAAACTGTCCGGGTGTCGGGTGCCATCATCGAATGTCCTGTTTATGGCTGGAATTCTGGACCTCCATAATTTATATATTGACTCCGTAATAAATAAGGGCTACTTATTCTAGCGCAGCAGCTTAAAATAGTTTACTGAAAATGAAATGAACCTAGTCCTTCTCGATAAACATATTATGTCTTTGATGTTATTTGTCGCAGAAATCATCGATCACATTGGCTATAAGCAAATCCATTCGATTAAAATGGATTTGCTTATAGAATGAATGAGAATGCTGTCAATGTTGTATCCCGCGGGTTATTAACAACTTCTTGTATATTGTTCTCTGTGAAATATACTCTTTGTCCATTTTCTAAATGAACTGCAAGGTGGACAATTGTGGGAGCCCGGTCGTGCACTTCGAATGATAAAATCCTCCATACAGCTTCAGAGCTGCAGATGTAACGTCCAGACTGATATTTTTCCACTTCATTTGGTGATTGTATGCTGAAAGTGGCTTGATCACTGCCTTTATTAATGTACTTAAGGTAAAAGCCCCTATCTCCGAGGTAAATCTGGACATCTAACGTTGTCCCCCCAACAATTTTATTTCTGGTGATATTGTGCACATAAAATTTATTTAAGTGACTCAGAAATATATTCACGTATATAAAAATACGTTCAAATAGCCAATATAACAAATATTAAAAATAAGAAAAATAAAAGTTCAGATGTGGGCAGAATGCTCTAAATCCGTGTGATAAAATCTAAATCCGCGGTAGTAGGGCTCTAAATCCGAGGTAACTTTTCTATAAGGTGTTTAGCGTTGCCAATTTTTTTTGGGACGTTTCCGGGACAAATAGCTCAACACTGAACATCATTATTATCAGTCAGCCATTATTACCTATTATTTTAGGAAACTTTTATTGTATGAAAAAAAAATAAATACAGGTTTTGTTTACTTATTATATATTTTTTTAAACTATTTTTTTTCGATATTTGTACTTTGTACCTGCTAAAAAAAAACCTTTATCTCCCATTTTTTTATTACTGTCCTATTGTCTCTTGGCTTCTAAGAGACACCATTGTTTGTCATGTCAGGTAAGCGGATATTTATCGTAAAATAAAAAAATATATAATTTAGAATAGTTTTCTCTAAATTTCCGGGCAGTTTAGAATTCATCCGGGATAAGGAGCAGCTATTCCAATTCCAAAACAATCCCGGCCAATCCGGGATGGTTGGCAACCCGAAAGGTGTTACTTGGCCACTACGACCAACTCCAATACAAGTTGACCTCATCCTCATCATCAAGCACGGCATCGAGCTTGATCTTTTTCAACTCATACCACAAATATGTGTACCGATGATATAATTTAAAATGACAGTACAGTATTCAAGACAATAAAATTTTTATTAAAAAAAACAGTATTCAAAACAGTCACATAAACACAAAAAGAACAGAATTTCTATTGCTAAGGCTTATTCTTGTCGCAAGTTGAAACAGAGTGTTGCATATGTATTGTCCAATAAAACGAATGGCTCAGTTTTATAACCTATGATGATGCATTTTTCTTCAATAGTAATTTTGATTAGTTTTAGAATTTGTTAAAACCAATATGTGATAAAATCTAACACACAAAATGAATAATCTTATTTGTTATTTTTCCGCAAAGTTTTTATTTCGGGAACACTGAAGACTTCACGCTGGCGAGTAAATGATGGTGGATTTATTGACGTAACTAGCTTGTCTAGCGAATACGGCAACACATCATCCACTTGGGGCCATTTCCAATTATCTTTGTACATATGCATGGTTTTCACAACCAAACTTTGGGGATTCACTGTAATTACAAGACCAGGAAAGTACTCCTCTTCATAAGTAACGATAACCCAATCACCGACATTAATCTTTTTATAATTTTTGTCATTGGCAGGGTTTCCTTTATTTTGATTCCCTGATTTAAAAGTTTTCGTTTTTTTAACTTTATTTATGCTCATATTGGTGTTATCTAAAGATTTTCTTTTCTTCTCTTCAGCCTTCTGTGTTTTTAAAAGTAGTTTTTTTTCCTTTTCCATTTTTTCACGTCTTTGGTATTCCACAAATTCGTCGGAAGTAGCAACGACAGGAAGAATTTTTTTCATAACCTTTTTAACCTTCGTCGAATCGGTCGTTATTTTTTTAGGAAAGTATAACACATCTTTGAAAGGAGTAGGGAAGCCTTTTTTAGGTGTAATGTAGTTGTCTCTGGTTAAGTCAATATTTTCTGTTGTTCTTAATCTTTGTGGTTCTGACAGATCTATGGGCTCTGAACATACTGGACTGACAGCCTCAAATTCAGAAACTCTATCCCAGTTTATTGATGTGTCAGAAAATAAGGATCCTTGATTAACCCCTCACGTTGCGAGGTAAAAACTCACCGCGCCCAAAAACATCACTTTTGCGCGCGACATATTCGCGCAAAAAATCGACGCGAGTCAACGGCCTTGAGAAAAACGATCATAACTTATAAACCACTAATCGGATTAAAAAAATATAAATAGAAAAATGATCGCATTGAAATTTGACATATAAAACATTATAACCTTATCTCGTAAAACAATTAAGATAATAATGAATAAATATTACAAAATTGGCAAACTGAAAAAACTCGCCTATAAAATCATTTCGATTTTTTTGTAAATACAGTTTTTGTAAATATCAAAAATTGTAAATACAGTTATGTTCTTTATTAAATGCTTTACCAAAACGATATTTTTTTTTTACTTATTTGCATACAAAAATACGGAAAAAATATTTATTTATTCAGCCAAGAAAAATTGTATGTATTCTCGTAAAAAATTTTTTTTTTAATTTTTAATTTGTGACTACTTATGGTATTTTTTTATATGAAATTCTTTCAAAATAACTTTATTACTACATCACTTCTTCTTAGAAATCACACCAGAACTTTGAGCTTTGTCTGATATTATAGAAAAATCTAAAGTTTTGAGAGTTTCCGACTTCCGAACCTAATAATAAACTTTGAATGCCCATAATATAAAATTCGTTAGATTTTTTCAATTATATTGTCTTATCATAGACTTATTATATGTCTAATAACTAATTACTATACTCCAAAGAGTCACATTTCATCGAAAAACTACGGAAAATCGCACTTTTTTCTCTCATAGTAATTATCAAAACAAGTTTCATTTTCGCGAGCCATATTAGAAAACAACATATAATGTTCAAAATACGCCTAATTATGTGATAACTTAGGATGTAAATGAAGCAATACCTATTTTATTAGTAAATTAAAGCGACATTACGTCATGTTTCGCGATATAACGGAATATTTCACAAACATTACAAAATAAATACGGCCATATTTCGCTCGCCGTTTGGTTTTGCCAATGTGTTTTCTTCGAAAATTCGTGAAAAACAGCAAATGGGCTGTGTAAATTGTTTAATCCTAAGGCCTAAACTACTTAAAAATGGAAATTACTTACTTTTATCCGGTATGCACTGCACTTATATACACAAAACAATTCACAACACAACACGTCGCGGAATTATACGCCGCGGCGAATGGGCAGTTCGCGACTGTCGTCAGAAATGAGGTCATCGATTTTGTAAGGGATGTAGTAATTCATATTTCTAACATCGCATGCGGCAATCGAGCAATTTCATAGTGTTGCATATTTGGCTATATTATGGCATCATTCGATAGAATATACAATCGCATTTCGAAATTTAAACGACATTTTCGTAAGAGCCGAGCGCTATATCCAAAATCGGATGTTTCGGATTGTAGGCGGCCGCCATACATGTCCCCAAATGGATGTTACGTGCTCAGCGGGTTAAGGTCCTCAAGATTGCTCAAGTTTGGAAGTTCTTCGAAAATGGTGTCATGACATGTTATTTTATCAATGCAATCTCGTATTACGCGGGGTTCTGATAATTTTCGATGCTCATGAATATCGACTATGACAGAAATTTGCCCGCTACCTTTATGATCTGGATTAGGAATGTTTTCTTTCACATTATTTGACCGGTTAGTTTGTCGGCTTTTGGGGGTGTGTATGTCGGACAATTCTCTTACATTTTCATTCATAACTTCAGTTTGGGGTACAGGTAGGAGAGTATAGAAATTGGATTCTTCACATGTGTCTTCTGCTGTGGATTGAGTTAATGGCTGTTGAGTGGTGCATGGCTTAGAGATTTCACCTGGGATGTGGGAAATTGTATGACATTCTGCTTTTTTTTTATTACTTCCTCCGTTTATATGATTCAAGTCTTCTGCTAAAAGTTTGGTTGGCCGTTCTTGAAGCAGAAAGCAGGTTTCACTCATTTCTTTTCCGTCTGTAATAGTTTGAAGGTGTTCAGCTGCTCTAAGCGATTGAATTGGTGACATTTGGCCGAGTTCATCTATTACGGTTTGGGTTTGTTGAATTTTATCCAGTGTGTGGTGGGTTTGAAGCATTTGGTTGACGAATTCAATTTCTATTTGAATTGGCTGGCTATCATTTAAGACACATGTTTGAGAGATTGGTACGGCGTCATCTACTTGAATTTGGATTAGTTGGTCATCGTCCAAGTTGATTAATTGGGGCGTTTGAACAATTTCTTCCATTACAGGTAATATTAATTGTTGCCCTTGTTGTAGGATTAGAGTGTTATTTATTGTCGCTGTGAAATCGGATTGATTTTGAAGAGATTTCCAGAAAAGATAGAGCTGTTTAAATTCAATGTGAACAGTTTCTGTTGATGTTGCGTCCTGAAATTTTGTAAGAATATCACCTGATATTTTTCTTTCAAAAAGTTCGCGAAGTAGGCATATCTCCTCTTCTCTCAGATCGGTGTTGGTAGAAAGATCTTGTATTTTTTTATTTTGTTCCTTATTTTGAATGATTGTATTATGATTATATTCTGACGTCTCACTTATTAGCATTGACATGTCAATCCGTGTTACATCAAAAGGGTACAGACCACAGCTTTTGAATCCGTTCTGTATGGTTTGCTTTTTTAATGCCTGGTCTATGCATGTTTTAACCAGACTGCAAAAGTCTACCCTTCTAACTTTTTCAAAGTTATTTTCAACTTTGAATTGGTGAACCACACTTTTCCAAATACCCTTCACGGGGCGAAACGCAGCCACATCGAGTGGCTGCATTAAGTGTGTTGCATTGGGTACAAGTGCCACTAGTATTATTTGGTTGTCCCTGCAAAACTCGTTAAGTTCTAGTGATATATGGGAAGTATGACCATCTAAAAAGAGGACTATAGGAAAATGTATATCCTTCTTGAGCAGCCATGGGTGAAAAACATTCGCCAGATACTCGAAAAAAGTTTCCTGGGTCATCCAACCATTCTCTGAATGACCTACTCCCCATCCCTTAGGAGTCGAATCAGGCAACCCAGGTGGAAGTCTCTTTTTATATGGAAATAGAACCATAGGCGGTGCCACATCTCCAGATGCGGCGACAGTTACTAAGACTGTTAGGCATTCTTTATCGTCATTAGCGCTCCTACTGTAGACTTTCTTTGATCCTTTCCTTACGAGAACGTCGTTTCCTTTAGGGCTCAGGAAAAAAGCTGTCTCATCGCAGTTGTAAATTCGTGTTGGATCGCTGAGAATGTCTGTGATGTTATTTTGTTCGAAATAGGTCTTAACCTTTTCAAACCATTCTCGTAACGTGTTTATAGTTATTTTGCTGCGTGGTCTTGTTAGGGATTGACAGACTCGCCTGGACAGAGATTTGTTACGCGACATAAAGTTATTGTACCATCTTTTTCCCGGTACACATTTTTTTCTTGTTGGGTGCAACCTTTTTAAAAGATTTCCCACGTTAAACAAGAACTGTTCCTTCGTGACAGGAAATCCTCTGTCACCCAATGTAGTAGCCCAATTTACCAGCAGTTTTTCTTGTTCTTCGCTGAATAGTGTAGGCCGACCACATTTCAATTTGTACCGGTTGCGTATTTTATCCCGTAACGTGGATTCCGGAATCCCGAATTTTTTTCCCGTTTTGTACACAGAGTCTCCGTTTCTGATTTGATGAAGCGCCAGTTTTAAGTCATCTTGGGTGTATTTTTTTCTTGGTCTTGGCACCATTTTGAGGCTGAAAATAAAATATCGGCGTGTAAAATATTTACATTGAAATATAACATTACGTGTTTACGTTGCTCCTTAAATATTGTGCCATTAATATCTAATAATAACATTATCCGTTTATCAATGACAATAATAACGAAGTATACATAGGTAAATTCACTGTTAGAAGTAGGGGAGAACCGGGGCTATGGGGCCGCCTTAAGGGAAATCGAGGAAAACATTGTTAGTTTTATGAGTTTTGATATCGCTCCTAGACAAAATTAAACTTCAATATGTTGACTATCACCTTTAACACATCATAAGAGAAAGTTTTCAAAAGTTTGATACTTAACAATTGTAAACTATGAACATTGAGTATGACCTCACCTCATTACCCCATGTTACGGCAATTACATCATCCCTGGCCTGGTTACCCCAAATAACTACAAATACAAGTTTAATTATAATATTTTCCTTTTCAGCGCTGAGCACTGTTTGTTTACACATTTTGAGGCCCCGTGGAGTTTCATTTTTGAATTGTTTTCGAAGAGAACTCCTCGGAATGTTGAAAGTCTTCGCCACACTTTTGACACTTTGCCGCTGGCCACTTGGGTACAATCCTCTGTCATAGATTCCTTGGTCTAAGTGGCCTTATTAGTCTTCCTGTAATAATGCCGAACCATCTAAGAAAAAAAACACGTGAAGAACTTTGTTTCGTTTAAACCACAATATTGGGATAATCAGGCCATCTCTTGCCTCATTACCTCATTTCTGTGAAGTTTCAAACATAAGGAAAATATAAACTAAAACTTTCATTAAAGCAATCAATTGCATACCAAATCATGCAATCATGTTTGATCTTAGTATCACCCATCAATATATTTGTTATACTTTTGGGGAAAACGGACCTTATATACAATGGCGGTATTTTAATGTTTCGCTCACAAAACATATATTTCTCTTTCCACAAGCCCGTTTAGTTAAGTATGCCAATACGAGTTGGTTGCACTGCATATGCGCGTTTTAGTCCGCGTATATAAGCGGACTGCAACGCGGGAGTTTTGAATTAAACGTTTGGCCTCATTTCTCGGGGTGGCCCCATAGCCCTGGCTCCTCTAATATTAGTAGACCTCCAAAATCTTTGAATTGTTTGGTTCGCCGTCTTCTGTCGCCTTAAGTATCTATACGAAATCAGACTCGCGGATTTAGGAGTTTGTATGGACATGAATTTAGCTCTAAAAACGTGTTAGAAAGCATAAGAAAAAACTATTTATTTGAAATGCATATTGTTTGAAAAGGTAATAATTATATTTTTAAAAGGTAAAAGCAAATAATTTTAGATAATTTGGTACTTAACTTATTGATTACGCATAAATTTAGTTCATACAAACTTTACATGTATCTGCTAACTTTAAAAATGTGCAAATAATATAAATAGACTAAAAAATATGCACGGATTTAGAGCTGAGAATAAGAAAACTCGTTAGATATTTAAGTAAATTTACTTCAGATCACTGGAAATAAGATTTTCTTAGTTATCTTTAAAAGAGAGAAAGCCGCACAAGATCTAAATCCGAGGCAACCACGGATTTAGGGCGCCTGAACAAAGAATTGCTCTAAATCCGTGTTAAGGATTTCTTATATTTCTAATGCAAAACTGTATCAAATATTCACCTTATTTTATCCAGAGACTCACTCTCGACCCAAAAACGTTTAATGATGTTGCTTACACAGGTGAATTATGTGTTTTTTCTTTGTTTTTGTAGAGCACGGTACGCGTGTTTTGGCACGTAAACAGTATGGAGCACGCGACTTGACCGGCGCCGGCAAGGTCCTCGCCACAATGAATCCCTTTATAAAATAAACGTTGCCTAAAAGACCTTTCGGTGAAAACAGTTTTATTCTCGGAGAAATTGTGCATTTCCTTACTCCAAGAAGAGAATTGTTTCCATATAAATATTAGAAGAAATCAAGGAAATAAAAAATAGCGCGGATTTAGGTGCTGTTCCTCAGATACCACGAATATAGGCGCTTTTACCTTAGTAACATATTGAATTGACTTTATTGAATTGCACAACTCTACGTTGATGTGGGCATCAAAAATTTTCAAAAGGAGCGGATTATAGGGAACGATCCATCGGTTATCAATATCATGGTTTCAAACGGTAGCATTTTGCCCACCCTGTTCTGGCGATCGTCGACGATATTTGGGATATTCGCCATCGCTAGTACTTGTTTGAGTTTGGAACGACTTCGAAAATTTTTTGCTGCATTTAGAATCTCGCATACATGGAGAATTCGGGTTTAAAGTCCCGCAAGGGCCGTGTACCATATGTTTCTTTACGATTTCGTACAGGATAGGATCTTCATCTTTATCCGGTAATTCAGCTGAAATAACCCTGTCAATTTGGTTTGGTCTAATTTTGTTCACTAACCACACCAACAGGTGTAGGTACATGTGGCAAGCCACGTTTCTGCCATTCTATTGTGTACATATGACAGCGCGGCGGACCGAATATATGATACTTGTTAATGAGGTGCAGGAGTTTCTGTACTTTTAAATGGAAGACTCTGTTAACTATATCGTATCTGTCTTGTGGAGTTAAATTGGTGTTAATATTTTCTTTGATTTCCGGCCAATTTGGGTTACATGTTGCAGTTATAAATAAATCAGGTTTGCCGTAATTTCTTACGAATGTCATGGCGTCTTGCGATTTTTCGTGTAAATATCGAGGTCCACCTGTGAATGATGAAGGTAGTATAACCAACTGCCCAATGCCGTTGCGGTGTTCATTCGCCTGTAAAGCATCCTGAAGATGAACGTAATTTTCAGCTCTCAATTTAGTTTGATTATTACGGATGTAGGCCAATCTCTCAGATTCAATTTTCGCATATTGATCTACCAAGTATTGGTTTGTTAACATTCCATATCTAAGCAAAGTATTGAAATTGTTACGTCTTGTCATTATACGGTAGCAATAGTAGTTCATACATGACACTGTTTTACGCAGAGGTGTACCACCGATTGGGTCAACTTGAGAAATATTAATGGCATAACCATTTTCTCCACGACATAGCATCAAAGGATATTGTAAGCTGTCATAAGATCTGTGTAACTCTGAAATTTTTTGCAAATTATCATCACGACTATGCAATACAATATCTCTTTTGTCAAATTGCTGTCCAGCTATCACCACTGCTACTTCACTCGTGGAAGGCGCATTGTATCGTCCTCTGTGTTCTCCAACAGGAACTTTATTTGCATGGATTACGACATTAAAGTCAGGAGTATCTGCTGGAACACTCAATCGCAGTTTTGAAAGACTGTATGTAGCAATTATGAGAATGTAACATATCTTGGAGAGATCTAATCAAATCTCTATCAATTGGCTGTGCAACACTTGTACACCGCGTAGATGCATGTGTATCTGGATCTGCAATAAAATATATTTGCAGAAATTTGTGATCATCGGGTCGAAGTGGTAGCAAGCTCCCAGCTAAGTGGTACACTTGCCCTTGAATTTTAAATGTAGGCATGAACCCACGCTCAACGACTTGCTTACTCTTAAAAGAGGTCATTTGAAATGCGTTATTATAACGGCGTATATTGCGCATGAATTGCTTGGATTTCTGATGATCACCCGTAAGAAGAGAGTGAAGTGGTTCAGGTGGAGGGAGAACTTCTTCTAATTTGACTTTTCCTTGTAAGCAACACATGCCTTTCGATTCGTCCTTGAATTTCAATGCCAAGCAATGTTCACACACTACTGACATAGTACCTATTGATACTATACGATCGTCCTTGTAAGAAATCGAAGGATCGTAATTCATGGCAGAATTTTCTTTATTCACCCATGAATTAGTAACTCGTGCTGATGATTCTCTGGCTCTCTGTATTCGATGTCTTTCCCTATCTCGGCTGCGGCGAATCTCACGCTCTACTGAAGATTATCTCTCTCTCTCAGCTCTATATCTATCCCGAGCCTGACTGAGGCGAGCCTCACGTTCCGTTGACGATTCTTCATCTCTTGCTGAACGTACTCTTCTGGCATTCACTGTACTACGACCTATGTTCGAACGACGACGTCTTCCAGACATGACTTTATAATTTTTGTACAAAATTTACTCAGTTCTATATGTATGATTACCTATGCACAAATTGCCATATTATTAGTATGTGCCGCAGTAAAAAATATCTAAATTCTTACCATTTAGAAACAAAAGATAATCAGCAATCATAAAAAACAAAAGATACCTATTCTATTCAGTTCTTTTTTTTTTACTGAAATACCTCAACTTAAACAACGATTTTAATTATAAAAAATAATTTGCTATTCGTGCGACTAAAAACAAAAGATAATCAACAATCATCAACAACAAAAGATACCTATTCTATTAACCCCTCACGTTGCGAGGTAAAAACACCTATCACTTTTGCGCGCGACATATTCGCGCGCAAAAAATCGACGCGAGTCAACGGCCTTGAGAAAAACGATCATAACTTATAAACCACTAAACGGAATAAAAAAAGATAAAGAGAAAAATGATCGCATTGAAATTTGACATATAAAACATTATAACCTTATCTCGTAAAACAATTAAGATAATAATGAATAAATATTACAAAATTGGCAAACTGAAAAAAACTCGCCTATAAAATCATTTCGATTTTTTTGTAAATACAGTTTTTGTAAATATCAAAAATTGTAAATACAGTTATGTTCTTTATTAAATGCTTTACCAAAACGATATTTTTTTTTTACTTATTTGCATACAAAAATACGGAAAAAATATTTATTTATTCAGCCAAGAAAAATTTTATTTATTCTCGTAAAAAAAAATTTTTTAAATTTTTAATTTGTGACTACTTATGGTATTTTTTTATATGAAATTCTTTCAAAATAACTTTATTACTACATCACTTCTTCTTAGAAATCACACCAGAACTTTGACCTTTGTCTGATATTATAGAAAAATCTAAAGTTTTGAGAGTTTCCGCTTCCGAACCTAATAATAAACTTTGAATGCCCATAATATAAAATTCGTTAGATTTTTTCAATTATATTGTCTTATCATAGACTTATTATATGTCTAATAACTAATTACTATACTCCAAAGAGTCACATTTCATCGAAAAACTATGGAAAATCGCACTTTTTTCTCTCATAGTAATTATCAAAACAAGTTTCATTTTCGCGAGCCATATTAGAAAAACAACATATAATGTTCAAAATACGCCTAATTATGTGATAACTTAGGATGTAAATGAAGCAATACCTATTTTATTAGTAAATTAAAGCGACATTACGTCATGTTTCGCGATATATAGGGATATTTCACAAACATTACAAAATAAAAACGGCCATTTTTTCGCGAGCCGTATGTTGTTGACAAAGTGTTTTCTTCGAAAATTCGTGAAAAACAGCAAATGGATTGTGGAAATTGAATAATCCTAATGGCTAAACTACTTAAAAAGGGAAATTACTTACTTTTATCCGGTATACACTGCACTTATATACACAAAACACTTCACAAAACAAACACGTCGCGGAACTATACGCCGCCGCGGGGTGGCCGATCGACAATGCTGTTTTGACGTCTAATGCTGAGTTTTTAAATCGGCGGTCGATGTTATCGTCGTTGGCCGGCGAATGAAAGATTATTTGGCCATGTCGTCCCGCGGTCAGAAAGCATTAAAGTACGACGATTCGAATCGTAAATTGCATTTTTCGCAGCGGCGAGCGCGATATCCAAAATCGGATGTTACGGATTGTTAGGCGGCCGCCATACATGTCCCCAAATGGATGTTACGTGCTTGAGGGGCAGTACTTTTTCTGAACTTACATATCTCACCTTAAATCACGATTTTTGAAAATAATTTCCCTAATATTAAATTGATCTAACTGTAAATTTTAATCAAGATCTTAATAGAAAATTGCAATCCATAAATTATGGTTTTATTTAATCTAATCTTATCTCACCTTATGTAGGTACTTATAATTGCTATAAGTGCGATTTAAAAATTAACCTTAGAATAGAATATAATTTATATTTTAAAACTACTATCATACAATTATTTATCGTAACTTACTTATAATTACTGATACGTTGTCGCGCTGAAAAGCACGTTTTTATTACCTAAGTATTGCTATTTTCCTCGCTGGAGAGTTCCGATATAATAAACGCGTCCGATCGCTGCTAAATTCAAAGTGCTATAGGGAAAACCGCGGCCTCAGACGCGCTATTTATAGGCACGCTCTTGCCGCACCGGGCGGCCGGCCGGTACCGCCGCAAACGCTACGTCCCGCAATTTTTAAATCTGTAATATCTTCGAAAATATTCACTTAAATCATACGGTGTAAAGGGCCATATAGATCTATATTAAATGAACAATGTATTCAAGGTATTTAATTGGTTAAGGATTAATGCTGTATTAATTAAAATCGCTTCGAAAATTAGCCATTATTTGTCGTAAAAAGTAAATGACAAAAAAAAGTTATTGTGGGTTATCCATAAGAGATAGACATATACCATCACGGACTTTTCTGTAGACCTTTTCAATGTGTACAATACTTAGTACATTATTTTGATAAAACTCGTAGGGTTCAGCCTGCGTTTGCAATGTAAGCGGAAAAAATGTTATTATTTACGACATCACATTAGAAACCTCAAAAATAGCAGTACTTCTCCACTATTTAATGGATGTTATTATACATATAAACCTTACTCTTGAATCACTCTATCTATTAAAAAAACCGCATCAAAATCCGTTGCGTAGTTTCAAAGATTTAAGCATACAAAGGGACATAGGGACAGAGAAAGCGACTTTGTTTTATACTATGTAGTGATATTATCTTATTTTGTATTATTATTATTATTTTATTTATTTTTTTATTTTGAAGACCACATTTTAGGGCAATTTAGTGTTATTAGCTTTTTACTAAAACTTGTACATTTGTAAGCAATCAAGCAAACTTGATTGTAATAATAGAGTCATGTCCACCTAGAACGTGCTAAAACTTGAACGTACTAAAACTTACTTAGAACGGACTAAAACTTGTTCATTTGTAAGCAAGCAAAATTGATTGTAATATTCTAATATCCAGTCCTGTCCACCCTTGAACGGGCTAGTCCCAGTTGGGTGACAGAAACAAATAAGTAAAAGGTTAAGATTTTGCCATCCGGTTCCTGTTATTTTTTAAAACAAATCAATGTTTTATAGTAATTAATTCTTAAATAAATAAAATAAATAAATACCTATATCCAAGTAGACATTGATCCAAATAGATGATGGTCGATGACCATCCAAGTAGATATTAGGTGACGAAACAAAGTCCGTAATATAAGCGAATGTCAACTTACCGATACTGTTCATTTATACCCTCAAAACGCATTTAAAATTATAAAACTAAAATAAAGATATATCCTAGATATAACACATTTTATCTGCCGTTTTGAACTTCATTCGTTGAACTGAGCGGCAAACGAAATTCGAATTTTTAGCTGGCAAATGACAAGATTTTGATATAAAATTAAACCACATAATAGTAGCCAAAGGTAAGTTTAATAATAATAATAACATTAATTATAATTAAACTACTAATAACTACCATAAACCGTTGCATAATCCAGCACCCTTTTCAATTAAGGGGTATGTGGAATAAAACACTAATAATATTGAACCGAACGACATAATATTAAAACACTATAGATCTTATACCTATATCTTATAACTTATAACCATAAACGTATGGATCTATAATATTACAATGCTATGAATCTTATACCTATATCTTATAACTTATAACCATTAAGAAATTATTAAACGTATAGATCTAACACCGCACTAAATGTGTCCAAATTTATTCGGACGGTTCGAGAGGTAGTTTTTATAGAGGATCTTTCGTTTCGCATTCCGCTCTAACGCATTACTATATCTCATTAGCTTGAACTAATTTCAGTTTTAATTCACAAAGAAACGCAATCGGTCCCATTGATGCTGTGTCTGTAAACTCTATATGTACATTCTTACAGCAAAACATCTCTGGACTACAAAATTTTACGAAAATTCCATAGAATATACTGTCGAATTGCAATTACCTTGGCAAATAGGCATATTTAATATAATATTATCAATTTATTAACTTAATATCCTTATTTTTAAAAACACATTTACATTTTCTCCGCGTCGTATAAGACACCTCTCCTGCTCATATATTTCAACTAAGATACAATAAATGATTTATATCCGGTATTCCACTGTTCGATAAAAACTAGGTTTCTGGCTTATAATTCATAATAAACATACACACTTAAATCTAGGTTTTTACGCAATTAGAATCATATCAGTAAATGCATTTGATTGTTCCGTATTGGCTGTTCGTAGATAAATAAAAACTCACAAAAATTAACTGAATAATGAAACGCATACATACAATAGAATATACTATCTACTGGAGATCCCATTGTTCGATTTCATCTAAAAAAAGGGTTCGTGCTCCACCGATGCACTATGTTCTGCTTGCTTAGAAGACGAAGAGTAGATACTCATCAAAGGTCTACCGCCGACCGCTGCTTTTCGATTGTTTAATATCCTTCAATTTGCATTTGGCAGCAGTCATGTGATTTTTAAGATAAATTTTTCGACCAAATGCATGTTTGCATATTGTACAAACAAAGGGTTTAATTTTTCGGTGTATTACATTTATATGTCTGATTAGGGTCGACTTTTGGGGGAAAGTTCTGTTACATTCCGCACAACTATACTTAATTCTGAGATGGACTGAGTTTATATGGACCTTCAAATGTCCACGCCTTGCAAAACTGCGATTGCATTTGTCACACGCGAAAGGCATCAATTTGCGGTGGACAGAATTGACATGTCTAATTAAATGACCACTCTTAAAGAAAGCGCGTTTGCATTCCTTACATTCAAATTCCTTCATTTTTCTATGAACGCCATCGATGTGTTGTTTAAAGCTTGTTTGGTTTGGAAATACTTTGTTGCATAAATCACAAGTGAATACATTCAATTGCCGGTGAGTGAAATTTACATGCGCATATAAGCTGCTACGATTAGAAAAGACTTTCTTACACTGCTGACACGCATGCGTTAGTTTGCGATGGAACGATTGGACGTGTTTCTTCAAATTATGTCTATATGGAAATGCCCTGTCACACTGTTCACACGTATATTTCTTAAATTTCCTATGCACTATATCAACATGCTTAATTAGAGTAAATCTACGACTTGATTCATATCTACATTTGACACAAATATATTTCTTAACATTTGGCCTAATACAGTCTTTGCAAAATAGCACAATTTCATTGGCATGCTTGCATGCTCCCATTGGCACGCTTCTGTCTAGATGGCGATCGCAGACAACGCATGTGAATTTATCAAATTTCGTTAACAATACTTTGACCTCTTTCGTCTCCTCAATATCATTTTCCTGTTCCTTGCTGACTGATTCTACAGTCACTGCCTCTTCTTCAAATTCCAGAATATTTTCTTCCATATAAGAAGAGTTTGGTTGTTCCTCTTTGTAGCAAATATCGCTTTCTGGTTTCAACGTTTCACTGTATTTATTGTCAGAGCAACTTGGCATCCTGTCTTCGACACCGGACTCTAATTCTATCTTCACTTTAATGTCTGCATGATTTTCATCATTTTCCTGCCTTTCCATGGTGAATATTTATACTTTTTATTATATATAGATGTAAAATAAAGCGGAAAACTGCAGAAACTTACGCGATCTACACCGTAAACAGATGTGATTATTTTGACGTTTCGTGTTTAGTATTGCCCCATATTGGAATATAAAATTCAATATTTATACAAGTTGTTTTTACTGCGGGGGGCGCCAGTTTTGCATGCGGCAGTCTTGCACAAATGTCACTTTTGACAGTTCCAAATCTGTTGAGGGCAGATTTGCAGGAGGCAACCTTGCAGGCGGCAACCTTGCAGGCGGCAACCTTGCAGGCGGCATTTTTGCAGACGGCATTCTTGCAGAAAGCAAACTTGCATACAAACCCGAAGTTAGCAACGTTTGAGAATGGCGCATTAGGATATGATTACATGAATAAAATAATTTTATATTATTTTACACACCAAAAATAAAGCAGTAAAGCGGTCATATGTTATTAATTTTAAATTTAGAAAAAGAAGTAGCAAATTATCATGTCAGGGTAAATTAAAGTGGTGAATATTTTTACCTCTCCACATTTAATTACCGGCATCCTTGTAGTGGATGATTCAGTACATCAAACTAAACAAAAAAATGTTTTAAGTTTTTCTGTTAGGTTAGGTTAGGTTTTTCTTTCCCTAAAATCGAAGTGACATTAATTACCGGCATCCTTGTAGTGGATGATTCAGTACATCAAACTAAACATTAAAAAAAATGTTTTAAGTTTTTCTGTTAGGTTAGGTTAGGTTAGGTTTTTCTTTCCCTAAAATCGAAAGTTGATTGCTGAGATCCGCGATGGAGAGGACACTCAAAGAAGTGGACCCTTTTTCCCTACCCTGACATTATGAAAACACGGCTTTTGTCGATTTCTACTCTGGTAACACTAAATTTCAAATACGATGTTTTGCTTCTAACTTCATTTTCTGCAAAAATGCCGTCTGCAAAAATGCCGACCCTCGAAACGTCAGTTTGACATTTGCAAAACTGCCTTCTGCAAGATTGCCTTCTGCAAAACTGCCGCCTGCAAGAATGCCGTCTGCAAGATTGCCGTCTGCAAATCTGCCTTCTGCAAGTTTGATGGGACCCTTTACTGCAAGGGCATTTTTTTAGTTGGTGAATCAGTACAACAAGGTAAGCATTTAAAAAAACAGTGAAAATAAAAACAAAAAAAAAATGTTTTTTTTTAAATTAACGTTTTGTGTTTTTTAAAAAATGTAAAAATCTATGATCACGATGCGCTTCTAGCGGTGAGTAAAATATCAGTAATATTGTTTTTTTTTATTATTTATTAAGCTATTGCATAGCTTTTATCGCCTAGGCCAGCGCGGCGACCGAATGAAGAAATTTCTTAACGAAAATTAATGATTTTAAACTGATAATTAGGTCTAAACGAGTACTGCTTACGATTCGAAATATATGTTAAACAAGAACATTTTCCTAATATTCTTAGCATTGAATATTTTAGATTTTGTTTATATTACATAGTGTAATTAATTTGTGAAATTAGGTCTAATCGAACACAAAAACGACTACTACGCAAATACTATCTAGCGTATTATTATGAAACCTGCACCATTTTAAAGATTATTTAATTATCTATGTTTTATCTACGATTTTTTTCTAATAATCCGGTTTTTTGCTTTATCGAATAAAAAATTCGTGCGCGGCGCTCTATAGGAAGACGTTTAAACTATTCCGAATCATTTGCTACCGCAGCCGCAAATTATTCGGAATAATTTCGACGTTTTCCGATAGAGCGCAGTTATCTGATATAAAATAAAATTAATAAATAAAAGTAAAATAAATAAATAAAATAAAATAAATAAATAATTATAATTGCATACGGTGTTAAAAAGGCTATGCAATAGCTTTACCGCGGCAGTCCCCGAGTGCCACACGTATTTTTTATTTTATTCAGGAAATAGACAGTACAAAAAACAAATTTACCAAAATATAACAAACATAAATCATTTATATGTTTCTACCAATTAAACGGTCATATAGTGCGTTATTCTATATAAAAGAAAAGTTTAAAATATACAAGCATTTTAAAAAGTGAAAAGTGAAATTATTAGGGTTTTTAAATAAACAGAAAATATTCTGAAAACTAATTGCTAAGTTACTAAACAGTCCAAAGTTTTAAAAAAGTATGTATAAAGTAAATAGAGAAGAAATAAACAGTAAATAGATTCATTAACATGTGCATATATTAATATGGTAATAAATGAATTAATTATTAAATAGATAGTAATAAGAAACTAAAATATATAATTATGTAATGGGACATGTTATGAGAACGAAAAAAGGAATAAGTTATGTTAATACAAAAATAAGAGGAAAATAACTATTTTCATAATAAACCGATTAATTAAAGTGTAATATATTCATTATTCGATTTTTAAATGTATCTCAGTTTGTGGCAAATATATCAACATCCATAAACACCGAGTTGTAATGATGACAAGCTCTATAAAGAAAAGCATTTTGTACATAGTTAGAATTGACAATTGGCAGTTAAAGGAACTCTGAGAGCGAACTGTCGAGGGGGCACGAAAAAATCTGTTCTGTTCTTATCTGCTCCAAGATTTGACTAGCATCAATACGATTGTTAATTAGCTAAATGCAGATATACTGCGTCGATCATGCTTCGGCGCTTTTCTAACGACATCATCTTATGAAACCGAAGCGACTCTGTGTACGAAGATGGTTTTACAAAATATGTATAACAAATTTAAACGCTTCGTCATCCGTTTTTAAATTGCCTCAATTCGGGAAACATATGTTTTGTATTGCGGATTCCACATGACTGACGCGAATTCCAAATGACTTCTCACGTAAGCTTTAAATTATATTTTTATAGTATCGGTCGACCTGAAAAGAGTAGATTCTCTCAGGACAAAACCCAACATTTTGTTAGCTTTAGAAATAACATTATCAATGTGCTCCGCAAATAGCAATTTATTATCTATGATGATGTAGTGAAGTGATCATATTGAGATGTCAACCACAACGGGCGAACCCGTCACCGCAGGACGTTTTAACGATTCATCGTTCTATCGACCGTGCAGTGAGCGTAGAAGACTTTGGACTTTACAAATCCGACGTCTAGCTACGCCACAACCCGTTAGAAGCCAACGCCTTACCGAGAGTAGCCAGGTATGTTACCTGGCGGGCGGCACTCGCACCCTAACTACCAATTGTGACCAGATTTCTCCGGTCTCTCGATTGGTTCCGAGTTCGAGGTCGCTTGCGCGGTCCTCTCCTTTATGAAGCGGTGAAACGGAGTACACCGAATCTATCGCGGACCAAGGCGTCCTTTGCCCAGCTCTTTACCCAGGATCGGATGGCCAATGGTCAATTCAAGATCAGTCGCCATAAGGTACACAACCACCCCCGCTCTATAGGAAACAATACAGTTCCCAGACTCCCCCGACTGTAAGTCGGAGAGCACAATCGATTGGCTTGCTTCCCAGGGGAGGTTTGATTCCCAGGGGAGACTGGTTGACCCAGTGTCCTACCCAGATTCGCACCCCGTGCGTGGAGGCCGTCGGATGGGTGTTGACCCGTGAGTGTGACCGACCCTGAACACATGGGTCATCGTGGCCAACTCATCATGGGCCCGTTAGCTCCCAAAGTGAAGTGATCAATGCGATGTCAATGATCAGTGTCAATGACTTTTAAATTAAACTGGACTTATTCCACAGAAATTGTAATGCAAGCACGGACTCAGGCGCATCAGCTTAAGCTGCCTGCCTGTTAAATATTTAATAATAATAATAATAATAATGATCCCAAGATCTCTCACAGATGTCACTTTTTTAATTTCACTTTTATTCAGTTGATGGTTGAAACAGACGTTAGTTCGTTTTCTGCAAAATGTATTTGAGTTACATTTCTTAACGTTAATGAAAAGGTATTTTTTTGTACAATAATTCACAAGGCGATTGATATCCTCTTGTAAAAGTAAGCAGTCGCTTATTGATTATTTCCCTGCAGATTTTCGTATCGTACGCGTATATTACCATTTTGGAATGACGCACACTACTCTTTATATAATTTATGTACAATAAAAATAAAAGTGGACCTAAGTGAGAGCCTTGGGGTGCTCCCGAGGATATAATGGAAAACACCGACCGGTGACCTTGGATAAGCACCGCTTGAGTCCTGTTAGGAATATATTATTTATTTTTTATTTATTTTCGTTTATTCAGGAAAATAACAGTGTATAAAAGTAAGTAGCCAAACAAGATAGATATAAAAATTACACCAGAGACAATTTTCCCCTAAATGTTAACATCAAGATTATCTAAATGATAAGAGACAGAAAAAAAAACGAGAAAAGAAAGAGGATAGGAAGGGAGGGACCAGGAAGGGAAGGAGGAACATAGGAAAAAAAATACATTATGTTGATGGGTGTCCAAGTATTTAACAAATTTACCCGTACGATATTTGAAGTTGAGACAGGTACGTTGGTATGAATAAGTACAAGTGCAAACAGTAGATAATAAGTAATAAATTTTAAATAATAATAATTATTAAATTTTAAATATTAAGTGTTAAATATCGCCCTCTTTAACAAATTTTTGAATCCAATGTTCGATTCAGCGAAGATATCTATTGATGCGTATCGATCATCGTAAACCCTACACACACGGTTTAAGAAAGAGTTCTTACGGTAGTTGTTATTGCAACGGCTAATGTGAAACAATGAGGACTGTCTTGTCGTTCTTGATGGGGTCCGGAAATGTATTAGTTGGACCAAGTCCATGCAGTTTAATTTGTTGTTTAAGATTTTATGTAGGAAGACTAGATCATGGTACATCCTTCGATCAGCCAAAGAAGTAAAGTTGTACGAGTGGTGAACGTTGATGCCGCAAGAATTGTCAAGTGTGAAGTAAAATCTATAGTTTAAGTATTTCAAGAATTTAGTCTGGATGCGCTCGATTCTGTTATTATGGATGGCATATGAGGGGTTCCACACTTGCGAGCAGTATTCAAGATGCGGGCGGACGTAGGCATAGTAGGTAAAGCGTTTTAATAGTGTGTATATTAAAGAGTGATTTAGAAGTCCTTAGAATGAAACCCAACATTCCAAATGCTTTATTCGTTATTGTGTCGATATGATCAATAAACTGCAGTTTGTCGTCCAATAGAATACCTAGGTCTTTGGTTACGGATTTAGAATGGATGTCAATATTAAAGAGTTGGTATTGGTGTTTAATCATATCTCTTTTCCTGGTAAATCGAACCAAGTGGCATTTGTGTACGTTGAGCTGTAGGTGGTTCAGTTTGCAATAGTAGAAAAGCGATTAAGGTATTCTTGGAAGTTTAAACAATCGTGTATCGAGCTAATACGCATAAAGGCTTTCATATCGTCCGCGAATAGAAGGATTTTAGAATGCTAAAAACATTCGTCGATATCATTTATATATAATGTGTATAATAAAGGCCCAAGAATACTACCTTGCGGCACACCAGAGGTTACTAATTCTCTATTTGACTTGAAGCCTGCTGCCACTACAATTTGACTTCTTTTACTGATATATGATTTCAACCACCTCAGTAAATCGCCATGTAACCTATCTTTAATAATTTCGATATTAGAGTAGGATGGTTTACTTTATCGAAGGCCTTACTAAAGTCTGTGTAGATGGCGTCTGTCTGGTAACGTTTATCCATATTTGTCAGCAAGGTCTCAGTGAACAGAATCAGGTTGGATGTGGTTGATCGTCCTGATTGGAAGCCGTGTTGGGAGTCGCTGATATATGTTTTCACTGCTGCATGTAACTGAGCATATACCAATTTCTCTAGAATTTTACTGAAGATGCACAGTTTGGAGATTGGCCGATAGTTTTCAATGTCATGTTTAGGACCGGATTTGTAAACCGGAGTGATGTGGGCCGTCTTCCATTCATGCGGAAATATGCCTTCGTCTAATGATCTTTTAAATAAGATGCTCAGAGGGTATGCTAAGCTTTTGCCACAACGATTGACAAAAATGGGTGAGATTCTGTCGGGACCTGCACCTTTCCTTAAGTCCAGTTGTTTGATGATCTGGTGAATAATCTCAGCGTTGATAGTAATAGAAGAGATATCAGCGTGTCCGATTTCATCAGGTAAATCTGAGTCAACCGGTGTTTCAAATACAGATTTGAAATAGGTGGAGAATGAGTTTACGATGTCTTGCTTTGAGTCTGAGACCACGCCGTGATAGGTGGTCCTCTCCGGAAGAGTAGACGAGTTTTTCAACGCTTTAATGAAGGACCAGAATACTTTAGGATTACTTGATATGCTATTTTCAACGCGATATATGTAGTCATTAAAACAGGATTTGTGCATTTTTTTAAATCTGATACGTAACAATTTGTAGGATGATTGATCGAGAGGATTCTTGAAGCGTTTGAATTTGTGGAAATACTTCTCTTTTTCCCGTGCAACCTTAATAAGCGCCGAGGAGTACCATTGCGGATATTTGCTCGCATGTACGAGCTTAGTGGGTATGTGACGATCGATTAGTTCAAAAAGAATGTTATAAAAAATGTCAACAGCGCAATCAATGTCACCTGAGAACAAGATAGAATACCAATTAATTGCCAATAATTCATCCTGGATTAACTTGTAGTTTCCTTCATGAAATTTGTAAACCTTTCTTTTACATAGTTCAGGAGGAGTGGGATGTCTGAGGGATATACCAATTTCGATCGATCTGTGATGGCAGTCTTCTGGAACTAGCGACTCCGATGCCTCGCCAATAGAGAGAGAGAGCAGTTTGAGAAGGCAAGATCCAAATAGCGTCCGAATGTGTTACAGATCTGATTATATTGGTTTAGTCCGGAGTATGCAATCTCTTCAATGAGGAGAGTACCCATATGTGATGGGCTTTTAAAGGTTGGGGTTAGCCAGTTATCATCCGATACGGACCATGATATATCACCTTGGTTAAAGTCGCCTACCAGGAGGAAATTGTCATTGGGGTTGTCGGTCGTGATAAAAGATAACTGCCGAAGGAAGTCCTCAAGGTGGACAGCGTAGTTAGAGTCTTTGGGGAGATAGACACAACAGACATGAAGAGATTTACCTCTCGAACCTAGGCTGGCAGGTATGGTTATCCACAGATCCTCCGCACTCGATTGCCAGTCAGTTTGAACATAAGCATTGAGATGGGTTTTGATTGCGATGAGAACACCTCCACCGAGAGTTTGACCTGTCGAATCGTAGTCCCGATCTCTTCGAAAACATGCGTAACGAGAGTCGAAAAACTCGTTGTTGTCATTTTTCGTCAGCCACGTTTCAGTAATTAATAAGAAGTCATAGTCGTTAATTAGTATGTTATCACGAAACGTTGTGACTTTAGAGCGCAGTCCCCTTGTATTTTGGTAGTAACCTAATAGAGAAGTGTTATGCCTGATCACAGTTGTTATTGAGTTGTTGCAATATGATAATGTATAAGTAAATAGGTGCACCATGAAGAATCACTGAAGTGGTCAATTGATTAGCAACGAGATCATATAGTAGGAAAATGTGTGGATGATAATATGTTAAATAAATTAGAACAAATGGTATAAGAAACGTGACTGAAGATATATAATGACGGTATAGATTAGATTTGTAATATTTTTGGATTGTTTATTGCGGGCAAGACAGACACACAAGCAACCCAATGTTGCATACCTTGAATGTGATGAAACGATATGGACACACAGATCGTACTGATTAAAAACGACTGCTTCTGACATGGTGAGACAAACGATAGGTTTGTTTTCCCGTGTACAAATATATCGAAATAAAAATGAGTGAAAGAGGGTGATAGTAATTAGGGCAGGGTGGTAATAGAATATCGGTAGTAAAGAATAAGAAAGATGGGTAGGGTGTTTTAGAGTGACACTATGAGGGATGGTGTGGAGGAGTACTGGTAGAGATAGGTTTGGGAAGCGAAAAGTTAATAAAATGTAATGTTTAGTAGTAGAAAGAACCAAGATAAAGACGCGGAGATAAGTAGTATAAACGTGATAAACAATAACGATAGAGCGTTGATCGGATGAAAGATAGGTCCATGTGTAGGTAATTATTTATATAATTTTTTTGAGGTCCGATTCCTTTCCAATAAACAGGGCCGGTGAGGCGTCGTTTTTTCGGACGAAAATTTTCGAGTTTTTTACCCAAGTGTATGAGTAGTTTTTCTGCTTCGCGCTGACTTTCGCTTCGTAGAGAAGTCTTTTGTTTTTGGCAGTGAGGTGGTCGTTCACGAAAATTCTATGCGATTCTCCCGGAAGACCAATGTCTGACGTGCTAAGTGACTTGCGTCGTTTCGCTGCATCCAGGAAGCCATCTTTTACGCGTCGAGTAACCAATCGCAAGACAATCGGTTTAGGTAGACCATTGGTAGTCGGTAACCTTGTTGCAACCCGTGATGCGAATTCCACATCTTCGCTCTTCAAAGGAAATTCGGTAACAATCGCGATTTTCTTGATGAGGTCCAAGATATTTTCCCCGTTCTTCTGTGGTATTCCTGTGATCTCGACATTTTGTTGCCTCGCCCATTGGTCACGTTCATTGGATTCATTTTGGAGCAATGATACTGCTTGGCGCAGTGACATTACTTCCTTCTCCATGTTGTCGACCTTGTCGACCTTGAATTCGACGGCTTTTATTCTTTTCCCAAAGTCTTCAACCGTAGTGTTGCAGAAGTCGATTGATCCCTGGATGTTTTGCAGGTTCAATTTTAGGTTTTTTATGTCGTCCCTTAGAATTGCCAGGCCGGCGATTTGACGCTGCATTTTCTTGAGTTCTTCCATGATACTGAACAGATTTATGGGGTCGTTATCAATGGAGGCACTTGCTGGGGGTGTGGCTGCGGGGGAGGCGGTAGGGGTTTTGGCTGCGCGATTTGTTGGCGTTAAAGAACGCGATCTTTCATATGAAGATATCCACCTATATAAATCACCCCTGATCCATAAAGCCCACAATTTTTTAAGAAGTATATCGTGATTGATTTTATCAAATGCTTTGGAGAAATCAGTATATACAGCGTCAACTTGCACCCGTTTGTCCATAGACTTGAGTATTGACTCAGAAAAGCTAAGTAAATTAGACTCCACTGATCTCGTCTTGAAAAAGCCATGTTGTTCTGGTGCTTTGATCGTTCGAACGCCAGAAAATACCTGATCAAAAACAATCTTTTCCATGAGCTTACTGAATATCGGTAATTTAGATATGGGGCGATAGTTTTCGGCATTGTTGCGTGAGCCTTGTTTAAATATCGGGCAAATATATCCTTGTTTCCATACTTCAGGGTATACTCCGTATTTTAGAGGTTTTTGATACAAAAGAGTTATGGAAGAAGCCAAGTTGAAAGCACAATTAATTACAAATAGTGGGTGTATATCGTCCGAGCCAGCACTTTCATTTCTATCTATGCTACGTAAGTACTTAAATATTGTTGCCGTATCAAAAGTGATGTTATACATATCTACAGTGCACTGATCGGAGTTCATTTGCACTAGATAGTTCAATCAGGAGCAAAGTTTTCGTAGACCGATTGAAAAAAATCAGAAAACATTTCACAGATTTCTGCACCTGTTTCAGCAATATTATTATTAAAATTCATGGTTTGCGGTATGCCAGGAGAGGACCTTTTAGATTTATGAAGTTCCAACAGAATTTCGTGTTGTTTTTGATATTTTGCTCAGATTTAAAAATATAGGCATCAAATAGAGTTTTATTTAAGGCTTTGTGACATCATCTCAGTAACGAGAAAGATTCGTAGTATATCAGATTACCGGATGATTTCCATTTCCTGTGAAATTTATGTTTTTCTGTGGCAACTTTTATTATAGCAGAGTCATACAATGGGGGGGTATTTCCTATCCGATACTAATTAACTTGGGATATGTTGCTAGATTAAGTCGTTGAGGATTAGTTAGAAGCGTGTCTTAGCCGTTTCCATATCGCAATAATTAATAATAGAAGGCCAGTCGAACTTTGAAAGGGCCGCATTAATCTCGGCGTAATCCTCTTGACCGAAAAGCTTAATAGCCCGAAGATTCGACCTTAGTGGTTTAATGGAGACCGGAACGGCAACTTGAAGTGCTGGGTGGTACTCGTCAATAGGGACTAGGGCAGTTGGGCTACCCTTGACCTTAGAATTAACATTACTGAGTACAAGATCTAGTATTCGGTCAAGATTATTGAACTGCGAGTTATATTGGGATAAATTTAAAAATGAAATGGTGTCGATCATATGACATGTAATATTGTATATAAGGAAAGTGTTGAATTGTTCCAGTCAGGAAGTTCCGCGTGAATTAAAGTCCTAGCAAAAATGAAAACGGGACGCGATGAGAGAAAAACACAGCGACTCAGTTTGAGGTTACAAACATTTTATTGTGACAGTTCTGTGCTAGTGTTGCCAGACTTGCAACGAAAAACCATAATATTCAATACTCCCACTTTTTGTTACAAGTCAATGCCAAAATCAAAATAAAATTGAGAATACAATTAACCAACAAATTCAAAATTAAGATTAATTCTTGAATACTCTACGTTAATTATTTGGCATGACATTCATCAAAGTACAAAAATGTTGATGTTTTGGCCTTGATAATGCCTTTGTCATTATATCAGCTGTCTGCTCATCCGTCTGAACGTATTTTAGCTCAAATATTCCGTCTTCGAATTTCTCTCGGATGAAGTGATATCGCACGTCGATGTGCTTTGTCCTCTTGTGAAATTCCGGGTTCTTCACAAGTCGAATGGCGCTCTGGTTGTCCATGAAAAATATTGGCACGTCCAATTTCGATTGCTGTAGCTCGCACAACAAATTTTTTAGCCAAACCAATTCCTTTATGGCATGTGATGCTGCCATATATTCGGATTCTGTTGTAGACAGGGCAACCGATTTTTGTCGTTCTGATCCCCAACTGATAACGCTTCCTCCGAACATGAAAACGTATCCTGACGTCGATCTTCGCGTACTGACGTCTCCGGCGTAATCGGCATCGCTGTATCCACAAAAATGTAAATCGTTTTCTGTCTCGAAGCGAATTCCCATGTCCACCGTGCCCTTGACGTACTTTAAGATGCGTTTTACTGCATTCACATGGGCTGCAGCTGGTTTTTTCAAATATCTGCTGACACTTCCAACTGCAAAGCTGATATCTGGCCTGGTAGCGACAGCCAAATACATCAGACTTCCAACTGCTTCACGATATGGAAAATCGGTCTCTTCGTCTGTTTCAAAATCTCCAAGATTCTGAGAAATGTCCAATGGTGTTGACACTGCATTGCAATTCGTCATGTTAAAACGATCAAGTATCTTTCTTGCATATCCCTGTTGGTGAATGTGAATCGATCCGTCAGATCGCTGATCAATTTCGAGTCCCAAAAAACATTTCAGCTCAAATATTTTTATCTCGAATTCCTTTTGCAAGTGTCCGATGACTGGAACAATGGCTTCCTGCTTTTCCGCCGCAATCAATCCGTCGTCGACGTAAATTGCCAGAATTAGCATGCCGTTTTCTCCGTTGCAAACGAAAACACATGGATCCGATTCACTTGCTTTGAAACCAAATTTGTTGATGAACAAAGTAAACCTTTTGTTCCAACAGCGTGATGCCTGTTTCAAACCATATAAGCTTTTTGATAGCTTACATACTCGCCCGCTTTCATCATCATATCCAATCGGCTGGCTCATGTAGACATTCTCCTCTAAATCTCCATTTAGAAATGCCGTCTTGATGTCAAACTGCTCTAACTTCATTTTCTTCGATGTCGCCAACGCCAGGATTGCTCTGATCGATGTGAACTTTACCACCGGGCTGAATGTTTCGTGGTAATCGATGCCATATTGCTGCGTAAATCCCCGCACTACCAATCGCGCCTTGTAGCGATCAATGCTTCCGTCTGGATTCTGCTTGACTTTATAGACCCATCGATTATCTATAACTCTTTGATCAACTGGTGCCTTAACCAAAGTCCACGTACGATTTTTAATTAGTGAATCGTACTCCTCGTTCATGGCCTGTTTCCACTGTCGGCGGTCACTCGATTTAATCGCCTCTTCAAAAGTTCTTGGCTCTTCGGTGACTGCTAACATTGCCGAATAATGTCCCGATGTGAAATATGTCAAACGCTTCGCTGCTGTAATTGTGCTTCGATCGCGCAAACGCCGATTTACGACATTTCTGTTGTCAAGGTCGCATATCGCACCACGTTCCTCGCGTTCCTCTGGAGTAAAGAGTTCCTCTACATCCTCATCATTTACATCATCTTTATTTGCGTTTGTATCGCCCGTTCCCTCAATAGTTTTTTCTTCAGCTCCGATGTCCAGTGTGACCATGGATTCCTGCAACAAAAATACGACGTTTCGTGAGATTTCGATTTTGCCTGTTTTCGGATTCCAAACTCGATATCCCTTCGAATGGTTGTCGTAACCAACGAACATACATTTTTCTGCCTTTGGATCCAACTTCTGCCGTTTTTCCTTTGGAACGTGAATGAACACTTCCGAGCCGAAAATTCGCAGATGATCGACCTTCGCTTCCTTGTTGTGCCACAATTCATACGGTGATTTGTCCGCGACTGTGCTCGTTCCAGTTCTATTCAGCACATGAACTGCTGAATTTACTGCCTCGGCCCAAAACTTCTTTTCTATTTGCTTCGACTGAAGCATCGTTCTCGCTGATTTGACGATTGTTCGCATCTCCCGTTCCGCACAGCCGTTTTGCTCAGGCGTGTATGGCACAGTTCGCTGGTGATGAATAGGTACCAACTTCCTCGAAAAATGCTTTCAATTTTCCGTTGACGAACTCTGTGCCTTTGTCGGATCTGAGAATGCGAATTTTGTGTCCATATATCTTCTGAATCAGCTTCACACACTTCTTGATGATGCTTGCTACTTCTGACTTTTGTTTCATGAAGTAGACAAAACGAAAATGTGGGTATGTAATCATCTTTCAATAGTAAGAAATACTTGGCGCCACCTATCGAATTTTCTTGGAATGGTCCGCACACGTCAGTATGAATGACTTCGCCACACGCTTTCGACTTCTCCTCACGATTCTTGAAGCTACCTCGATGGTGTTTTCTAAGTACGCATGCTTCACATGTGAAATCTTCATTGATGAATTCAATATTTCGAGTCTGCAGAAACTTCTTCACATGTATGACGTTTTGATGTCCAAGTCGCTCGTGCCACGAACAAAGCGATCTCTTCTTTATTACTACGTTTGCTGTAGCCTCGATTCGTGAAATCTGATTCACCTTGAACAGCATCTGGAACAAACCGTTTCTACGAACTCCCACTGCAACTACGTTTCCGTTTTTCAGCAGTTCGCAACGTTTGTTGTCCATGCTCAGCTGATGTCCATGATCTGTCACCTTTCCTGATGAAAATAAATTCATCTGAAGATCCGGTACGAATAGAACTCCCATGACTCGCTTGCGAATCCAATCATTGCCATTGAAAGCGTGAATGCTGATGTCGCCTTTGCCTCGAGCCACAATTCTATCGCCATTACCTATCTTCACTTGTTCGGATATTTCAGTGAAATTCTCGAACCAATCGCACCGGTGACTCATGTGATCAGTTGCCCCTGAATCTAATATCCAAGTGTCTTTGTCTCCACTCGTCGCTGAGTGACAAATGAACGCGTCGACCGAGCCATCTTCTCGTTTCTCGTCAGAGCTATGCTTCTTCTCTGGGCAGTCCCGCTTCCAATGACCTCCTTTTCCGCACTTAAAGCACTTGCCTTTCGGTTTGTCGCTTTTATTCGTCGATTTGTTGTTGCTGTTCGACGAATTTCCCTTTTTGATGTTGTAGGTTTTCTTGGGAACAGTTCGCTTAGCTATCAGCGCTTCCACCTCTTCGACTTGTCCCTGCGATTTCAGGCGAAGCACTTCTGCCATTAATCGCGCTCGCAGATTTGTCAAAGTTTGACTTTCAGCACTTGCAGATTCCCATGCACTGTGAAAATGATTGAATTCAGCAGGTAACGTTATTAAAATTTTCGAAATTACCATGGAATCGGATATGGTCTCCTTTTGATCTCGCAGCTGTTGCACAATTTCCATTAATTTCGATAAGAACGTCGCAATATCATCTCCTGCCTTCTTCGCATAACTGTAATACTTTTGTTGCAAAAGTAGTGTGTTTGCCTTCGATGTATGCTCATAGGTTCCTCTGAGCATTTCCCACATCTCGTTTGCTGTCGCACAGGTCATAATTTGCATTACCGCCTGCCTTCTGCATGCTGTCGAAATGATTCGTCTCGATTTGGCGTCTTTCTTCTTCCAAACGACGATTTTTGTTGCATAGTCCGGCTCTGCAGCCGTTGGCTTCTCTTCGGCTCCATCGACAATATCGAATAATTCATTGTCCTCCAGAATTTGACGCATTTGGAATTTCCATGTCAGCCAATTGCAAGACTCACCGACACCTTCCAATTTTTCGATATTTATTCGATCACCTTCCATTTCTTCTGTTTTCAAATTGCCGGATTTGAAATTTCCGAAAAAAAAATTTCAATTTCAATCC
Organism: Micropterix aruncella; assembly: GCA_944548615.1. Taxonomy (NCBI): domain Eukaryota; kingdom Metazoa; phylum Arthropoda; class Insecta; order Lepidoptera; family Micropterigidae; genus Micropterix; species Micropterix aruncella. The sequence goes on along the minus strand of OX155974.1, from coordinate 13,564,124 downwards.
AAAAGAAACTCGCTCCCGAAAACTGCGCGTTGAGAAAAACGTTTTCCTTGTACCACGCGATGATGAAATCACGCACAAAAAACAGTTATCGACGCACCACAGTTTTTCAGACAGAAAAATTGCTGATTCTAACCTCAAAAGTAATCGCTGCACCCACTAAAAAAATACCGCACAAAACGAAATGACACTTTTGTTTCTGTCCGTTTATCTAAAATCGCACTAATTCAGTTGAATTATTCCACGCGATTTAAAACGATTCACCAGAATAGTCACTTTCTCCGCTTGCACTATTTCAGTCGCGAAAACCGCGTTTTCAGCATTTGCACTTTTCTTTACACAGTCGTCGTGAGCTGGGCCCATAACCTGTTGAATTGTTCCAGTCAGGAAGTTCCGCGTGAATTAAAGTCCTAGCAAAAATGAAAACGGGACGCGATGAGAGAAAAACACAGCGACTCAGTTTGAGGTTACAGACATTTTATTGTGACAGTTCTGTGCTAGTGTTGCCAGACTTGCAACGAAAAACCATAATATTCAATAGAAAGAATCAAGCCGGCTTCTAGTGGAGACTCAACCCATTAAATTTTTGGAAAATTAAAATCCCAACAATAATGAAGTCATCGTCTGGAAGTGTACTTCTGATTTCAGACAATTTGCTAAAAAAGTAGTGACGTTTTCAGCATGCTTTGCGTCAGGGGGAAAGTAGCAGCAACATAGATGGATGTGTGTTTTTGACCTAGAACTTGAGAGAGTGACCCATAAGTCCTTAGCAGTGGTAGACTACTCGCCGCCTGAACAGAGGGATAGGTGTTGCTGAACACCAATAAGTACGCCACCTCCGCGAGATTGTCCTGTTGTGGCATAATCACGATCACGCCTTATTATAGTATAACGACTATCTAAAAATTCATGGTCCATTATTCCACCTATCAGAGGTTTCTATCAGGCAAATAACATCGAATTCTTCACTGAGAGCATTATTGAATAGGATGTTTGTTTTTGACCGTAACCACCGAACGTTTTCATAATAAATCTCTAATGCATTCTGAAGTGATACGCAACAAACTGCATAATAGAACTGAGAAAAAGAGACCTAAACAGTATGTATACTGAGAATGCACTCCAAAATATGCATATTCGTAATACATATTAGCGGTAAGTTCCGCAAAGCGCATAGCGATAAGTTTATTTACGATATAATACCTACCGCTAGATGGCGGAGCGCGCTCAATTTTTTCTCAAACCTTTATCTAAAAGTCAACTTCTTCAAACTTTCAAATAAAAAATAAAAAAAACGTTTTTCCAAAAAAACAAATATTGTGGTTTTTTCTAATTTTTTAATCAAAATTTGCTTCCTTTGTTGTACTGATTAACACACTAAAAATGCCCGTACAGTAAAAGCATCCTGTATACTTGATTTAATATCTAGCTATTTCATAATGTGATTTTAAATGTTTTTTTTTATTTTCCTCAAAGTACTTGTTTTAACTTAAAACACGGTATTTTTATTTTTTCTCTAGCACTTCAAATGACTTCGAAATTATTTTTTAAAGATTCGTAAAATGACCCACGCTTTTTTTTCTTGAAAGTCGTTTGCGCGCGGCTTGACGTCATCGCACACCATTCTTTCTCCCGCGTTGCTGGCGAAGAACGCATCGCGCGCGTAAAATCATTTCGTTTGGAAATATTATCAAAACGTTATTTACTGTAATGTTGCTTGGTGTACGAATACATTCAGTACACCAAATTAAATCAAAAACATGTGATTCCAAAAGCCTTCCCCTTCTCATGGCTGGAGTTGTCTTTGATACTATTTGGTCCAAGTATAGATTCCACCAGTGATCCATTTAAAGTTTTACAGTGGGCTAATTCGTAGGCCTCCGAGGCGGTGATTCGACTGTAAAGTGCTTTCATGCCATAATATACTATCGGCTTTTTCTATTGTTTGTTTGGATATAAAGTTACAAGCACTATTATCCATATTTTCTGAACAGTATTCTAAGAACAGCTTGCCATCTAAATTATTTGTTCCAGTTTTAAAGCTAATATACAATAAGTGGATCGAAAGTTCAAAGGTCATTGTAATATTTACTTAACTGTGTTTCTATATTTCTTTTTCTGTATTCTTCCATTACAGACTTCATGAAACTGCCATCTGTCGATTCAGATGGCAGTTTGCAGTCATGCATTGGCAATCATGCCAATGCATGATTTGCAGCGTTTGTGGTTTCTCCTACTTTTTAAGCTATTGCATAGCTTTTATCGCGGGCCTAGGCTAGCGCGGCGACCGAATGAAGAAATTTCTTAACGAAAATTAATGATTTTAAACTGATAATTACGTCTAAACGAGTACTGCTTACGATTCGAAAAAATATATGGCAAACAAGAACATTTTCCTAATATTCATACCTTTGAATATTTTAGATTTTGTTTATATTTCATAGTGTAATTAATTTGTGAAATTAGGTCTAACCGAACACAAAAACGACTACTACGCAAATACTATCTGGCGTATTATTATGAAACCTGCACCATTTTAAAGATAATTTAATTATCTATCATTTTATCTACGATTTTTTTTGAATAATCCGTTCTCTATCGGAAGACGTTTAAATTATTCCGAATCATTTGCTACCGCAGCCGCTAATGATTCGGAATAATTTCAACGTTTTCCGATAGAGCGCAGTTATCTGATATAAGAAAAAATAAAATAAATAAATAAATATAATTGCATAAGTTGTTAGAAATGCTATGCAATAGCTTTACCGCGGCAGTCCCCTAGTGCCACAAGTATTTTTTTACTTAACTATTTATAATATTAAATATTTAGTGCGCAGCCTATAACAACCACAATCTAAAACTTCACTCATGTGTAGTACTGGTAGCTAAATATTTAGTGAATATTACTTACCTAGCAGCCTTTGCACCGCGAATGTCAGCGCTGTTCGAGGCAAAGAACTCGCCATCGTGATTGAGTCTATTTGAGGCAAGTTATCGGATTGACGCCGCTCAAGTCCTTGCTCCATAATAATTTTAAGTAGGTACTCGTATAGTAATAATAATAAATAAACCACTAATATTAATGAAAGCACTCGGTAACAATAGAAACACAAGACAAGTTTTTCAAACACAACACAAGACGCCCGGACAGTTTTTTACTGTCTGGTTAAAAACTGAAAAACCGCTTATGTCAGGTAGAGGCCGCGCAGTCGATCCTGAACCCGTGACCAGACCGTCGGACGGAGAAATCCGGCCAAATCTGGTAGTAAAGGCGTGAGGTTGGCTCACTGGTTTCACTTTGCTGTGCGTCGAAGTAGGTAAGGCGTTGGCTTCTTACGGGCGTGTTGGTGGAGCTAGACTGTGTGCTGTTTTATAACTATGTCACTGTATAATCACTTCACGGCTAAAAGAAGGATCTGTATACAGTTATAACAACCTGAGGTGTCTGGTTCGCCCGTTGCAGGCGATAGCTCCAAAGTATCCGGTTATAGTTAGGTTGCAAGATTATTGTAAGATTGCAAGTCTATGACAGTCTGGTCATTAAGAGTGGACATTAATTCGACATGGAGGGGGGGGGGGGGGGAGGGGGGAGATATTTGATTTGACAATACTTATCTTTATGTCAGACGAGTTGTCCTTTTGGTTCACTGCATGAAATCACATTGATTTCGTCATTAATTCTCGTTATTCATATTCTTTGGGATAAAAATTAACAAAACTATTCGAAGTTGAGCTAGAGAAGTCGTTTTTAGTATCTCAAAATGTACTTCTAGGTACATGTCTTGTTTTACATTTTGTAGATCTTAACCACAAATTGTTGCTACCTACCTGTCTCAATCGTAGTCAAAAGTAACGATTATTTAATGGAGGCATGACTAAACCTTTTTTTATATTTCTTTTAAGCTCACAATAATTCAAACGTCGATGTTGTGTGATAGAATCAGTAAAGGGGCACACTAGTATGAGTACAATACGCCTCTTAGGAGATGGTTCTGAGATATCTGTCTCTAGATTATTTAGTCTACTATTCTCACATTATATAGGATGTACACTTTCTGGCCAGACTGTAGATATTGAGATGCTGAAATGTGTATACGAATCCACCTCGATCACAGTCCAAGTAGATACTAGACAAAGAAACGAAGTTCGTAGTATTGGGGAATGTCATCTCCCCGAAACTGTTCATTAATACCCTCAAATACGTTTTGAAATTGTTGAAATGGAGGGAAAGGGTTGTAAAGATTAACGGAAAACACATCTAGCGTAGAAGTAACAACCAAGAACTTTATTCTCTTGAAAACCGTGCTTTTCTTCGCGAAGCAATTGTTTCTAATAATTCTAAATACAATAGTTATTCTTTTTGTATTTGAAGTGTTGAAATGTTTCTACGAAACCACCAACTATGATAATGATGACCATCCAAGTAGATGTTGATCCAAATAGATGACCGTTGATGGCCATCCAAGTAGATATTAGACGACGAAACAAAGTCCGTAATATAAGGGAATGTCTACTTACCGAATCTGTTCATTAATACCCTCAAAACGTCTTAAAAATTATGAAACGGAAAGAAAGATATATCCTAGATATAACTCATTTTATCTGCCGTTTTGAACTCCATTTGTTGAACTGAGCGGCAGACGAAATCCGAATTATTAGCTGGCAAATTACAAGATTTTGATATGAAATTAAACCATATAATAGTAGCGAAAGGTAAGTTTAATAATAATAATAACATTAATTATAATTGAACTAGTAATAACTACCATAAACCATTGCAGAAACCAGCACCTTTTTTAATTAAGGGGTAAGTGGAATAAAACACTAATAATATTGAACCGAACGACATAATATTAAAACACTATAGATCTTATACCTATATCGTATAACGTATAACCATTAAACTTATCTTATAGCTCATAACTATTAAACATATGGATCTTACACCGCACGAAATGAGTTCAAATTTATTCGAACGGTTCGAGAGGTAGTTTTCATGGACGATCGTTCGTTTCGTATTCCGCTCTAACGCATTGCTCTATCTCATTCGCTTGAACTAATTTCAGTTTTAAATCACAAAAAAACGCAATCGGTGCCCAATGAGACACAGCATCAATATGCTGTGTATGTAAACTCTATATGTACATTCTTACAGCAAAACATCTCTGGACTGCAAAAATTTACGAAAATTCCATACAATATACTGTCAAATTGCTATTACCTTGGTAAGTAGGCATATTTAATATAATATTACCAATTTATTAGACTTAATATCCTTATTTTTAAAAACATTATATTTACATTTTCTCCACATCGCATAACACCCCTCTCCTGCTCATTATATTATGTCAACTAAGATACAATAAATGATTTATATCCGAAAATAAAATAAGTTAAACAAGTAACCACTATTCGTTAAAAACTAGGTGTCTAAATTATAATTCATAATAAACACACACACTTAAATCTAGATAAATCTAAAGGCATTAGAATTATCATTAAATGCATTTGACTGTTCCGTATAAATAATATAATAAACATACACACTTAAATCAAGGTTTTTAAGCAATTAGAATCATAACATATAGAAGCATTTGATTGTTCCGTATTGGCTGTTCGTAGATAAATAAAAATTCACAAAAAGTAACTGAAAAATAAAATGCATACATACAATAGAATATACTACCTACTGGAGATCGCCTTGTTCGATTTCAACTAAAAAAGTGTTCGCGCTCCACCGATGCACTATGTTCTGCTTGCTTAGAAGACGAAGAGTACTCATCAAAGGTCTACCGCCGACAGTTGCTTTTCGATTGTTTAATATTTTTTAATTGGCATTTGGCAGCAGTCATGTGATTTTTATGATGATTTTTTTGACCAAATGCATGCTTGCATATTGTACAAACGAATGGCTTAATTTTTCGGTGTATTACATTTATATGTCTGATTAAGTGCGACTTCTTGGTGAAAGCTCTGTTACATTCCGCACAAATATACTTCATTCTGAGATGGACTGAGTTTATATGGACGTTTAAAGTTCCACGCCTTGCAAAATTGCGATTGCATTTGTCACACGCGAAAGGCTTCAATTTCCGGTGGACAGAATTGACATGTTGAACTAAATCACCACTCTTAAGGAAAGCGCGTTTGCATTCCTTACATTCTAATTCCTTCATTTTTCTATGAACGCCATCGATGTGCTCTTTAAAGCGTGTTCGATTTGCAAATTCTTTGTTGCATAAATCACACGTGAATACATTAAACTGCCGGTGACTGAAATTTACATGCTGTAGTAAGCTGCTGCGATTAGAAAAGACTTTCTTACACTGCTGACACGCATGCTTTAGTTTGCGATGGATCGATTGGACGTGTGTTTTCAAATTTACTCTATATAGAAATGCCCTGTCACACTCTTCACACGTATATTTCTTAAATTTTCTATGCACTATCTCTACATGCTCAATTAGACGAGATCTTCTACTTGATTCATAACTACATTTGACACAAATGTATTTCTTAACATTTGGCCTAATACAGTCTTTGCAAAATAGCACAATTTCATTGGAATGCTTGCATGCTCCCATTGGCACGCTTCTGTCTAGATGGCGATCGCAGACAATGCATGTGAATTTATCAAATTTTGTTAACAAGACTTTGACCTCTTTCATCACGCATCCTTCGGGTTTTATGAAAGCCACTGCCTCTTCTTCAAATTCCAGAATATTTGCTTCCATATAAGAAGAGTTTGGTTGTTCCTCTTTGAAGCAAATATCGCTTTCTGGTTTCAACGTTTCACTGTATTTATTGTCAGAGCAACTTGGCATCCTGTCTTCGACATCGGACTCTAATTCTATCTTCACTTTAATGTCTGCATTATTTTCATCATTTTCCTGCCTTTCCATGGTGAATATTTATACTTTTTACTATATATAAAGGTGAAATAAAGCGGAGAACTGCAGAATTTACGCGATCTACACCGTAAACGGATGTAATTATTTTGACGTTTCGTGTTTAGTATTGCCACATATTGGAATATAAAATCCAATATTTATACAAGTTGTTTTTACTGCACGTGCTTTTTTTAGTGGGTGAATCAGTACATCAAAAAAATCAACTTTAGAAAAAGAAGTGAAAAAAAGGGGGGCGCCAGTTTTGCATGCGGCAATTTTGCACAAATGTCACTTTTGACAGTTCCAAATTTGTTGAGGGCAGATTTGCAGGAGGCAACCTTGCAGGCGGCAACCTTGCAGGCGGCAAACTTCAGTACAGTTTTTAAGTTTTTCTGATAGGTTAGGTTAGGTTAGGTTTGTCTTTCCCTAAAATCGAAGTGACATTAATTACCGGCATCCTTGTAGTGGATGACTTTTATAGGGGGAGACGGGGCTGTTTGGAACGATTTTTGTAATGACCCCGTAGTTTCCTCAGTTTTATGTATTTCCAAGAACTAAATACCACGTTACTTACTCTGACTAATTGCCTTGACTTTGGCATTTAAAAAATCCCGAAAAGCATTGTTGTTATTCGGCAATAGAATTAAAAAAAAAAAGGGAAATCGTTCCAAACTGCCTCATGGTGGGGTAGTTATGAACTGGTATGGGGTAGTTTGGAACGTTGAAAATTATACTATTCGCAATCATATTAGTAATTTAAGGAGACCTTATTCATTATGACATAAGAGTAAGTAAGCGGTGGGGTTGTTGTAAATCCTGAAGCAGACGTTGACGGTGAAGGTGTAGTAAATCTAGATGCTGCAGTTAACGGTGGTGTGGATAATCCAGAAGCAGATGTAGACGGCAAAGGTGTATTAAAGCCCAAAGCAGATGCTGGCAATGGAGATGTAGTAGATTCTGGAGCAGGAGCTGTGTTTTGAGTATCTGAAATAGTCTGTGGAGTACCACTGATACCATCAGAGGCATCTTGCATTGGCCGGTCGGTGACGTAAGATCCCTCAAAGTCTTCATCTCCAAAAGCAAGGCGATTTATGGGAAATATACCTGGATGCTTAAAAGAGTTTGCTATATTGGACGGATTAAATGACAGGAGGTACGGTTGGCAGGTCAGAGTTGCTATATGGTCAATTGTAATAGGCTTTCCAGTATTTGATGATAGATGATCGTTGAAAGATGTTCGGCATCGTGAATTGAATGGACCAAATACGCCTACATCCAGCGGCTGAAGTCGATGTGAGCAGTGAGGTGGAAATGAGAGCAGTATGATACCATTAGCTTTAGAGTAGATTATTGCTTCTATTGAGCGGTGGGATTCGTGGTTATCCATCAGAAGCAGTATTGGGTCATCAACAGTACATTTTGTGTGCTGTTTTATGTGTTCTAACAATTGCGGAAAAATCTCCCGGAGGTCATCCAACCAGTGTTTGATGGAAAAGCTTTTGCACCTGGCGGACAGCCGTTCATGTATGCCAGGTATATTCGCTTTATAGGGAATATGTATGCTGGAGGTAGGGCTTGACCGCTCGCAGTAATGATACCACAAAATGTTGTAAGAATTCCTCTTTCTGCAGAAACAATTTGGCCCACCTGCCTTTTACAGGCTGGGGCGATCACTTTCGGAGCTTGGAGAACAGTTGTGATTCCTGTTTCGTCAATGTTGAGTATTCGGTCTGGAGTGAACTTGTACTTATCCATGACTTTTAGTAAGTTATCATAGAATAAGTCTATGTTGTGTCTTTTGAATGATGTTGCACGAGATAAAGTTGTGTTTTCTGGTTTTCTTAGAGACATGGTTGGGTGTCGCTTCAAAAAACCAGACATCCAATCTTTACCCGCGCGATTTTTGTTCGTCCAAATTTCAGGAATTTTTTTCTTTAGGAGTACGGCATACGAGTAAGCAAGTTCTTGTGCTTGAGTATAAGTCAGTCCAAATTATATGTTAGATGATTTCAAAAAGTATTCTTCTAGCAGCTTTTCCTCCAAGACTGAAAAAACCTGTCGCGATCCATGTTTATTTAAATGTTGTGGGTTAGGGTGACTAGTGTCGCCATCTGAATTCCCACTATCAGTTTCCTCTTCATCGCTCAGGGAATGATTTTTCCTATACTGAAGGACTTGATTGAACAATATCTTAATACCGAACATGTCAGCGAAAATCCTGAACGACTTTTTTTCTTTTATGATCATCTTCACTGCACGTCTCATATCTTCTTCTATGACATTTCGGTCGATTTTACGTTTATAAGTAGATACGCACCATAACTGCAATAATACAAAATGCACCTGTAATCGAACGACTCCATCACCGGGGCAGTTTTGAACGCGTCCAAAACTGCCCCATGGCAGATTTCTCAAAATGCCCCACCAGAGCAATTTTTAAATTAAAAATCAAGAAAAATTTCGAGGTTAAGTTGCGAGAATAACATTAACCGAGCATAATGGCGAAATATATGCTCTATCAACTTGTCTTAATGCATATTTAAGTACGTTAAAGGCTTATCTAGTTAGAGGCTTACGAAATTACTTTAAAAGTACTTACTGAATTCTGGAAATCTTTAATTTTTGTCTTCTTCTTCTTCTTTTTTGTTTGATGGCTCCACCCAAAGAGGGTGATTTCTGCCAAGTGTGCCGTTGAAATAGCAGGAAACTTTTTTGTGTTAGTGGACGTCACTGAAACAATTAAGACATCACTCCGTCGGGAACACAAAATCGAATAATAATAAAGATAGTGAAATACATATATACGTTTAACACACAAACACTCTATGGAGGAACATTTATTAATTATTATTAAAGGGACATACTGTTGAGTTTGATAAATTTACAGATGATTTTGTAGACATTGGGGGTGTTAAGAGATAATAAAAAGTCTATACTAATAGGGAGCTGAATTTTGAGATTTAAGAGGTCCGGAATGAAGTTAGGGTAGTTATTAACAATGGGACAATTAAAGAAGAGATGGTCCAGAGTACAAAACGCATGACCGCAGTCGCACTGAGGAGAAGGGAGTACATGTATTCGGTTGAGGTGAGCGGGAGTGCAGCAATGACCGATGCGCATCCTGCAGAGGGTGGAGATTTCCTTACGGGTGAAAGGTAGGTGGTGGAACCAGGGTTTGGTCCTTATTTCTGTTTGGATTTGAGAGTATCTCTTACCTTTGACCAATGAGGACTCTTGCCACCTCCGAGCCCATTTGTTAGTGAGCTTTTTATCTATAACAGGGAAGAGGTCCGAGAGTGGTAGGCGGCACTCGGCAGCACCACCGAAAGTTCTGGCGGTGTTCGCAAGCTCGTCCGCCCTCTCGTTACCTCTTATCCCCGTGTGACCAGGTATCCAGCAGAGAATCACACGAAAACCAGCCGTCTCCAAACTACAATATCTCTGTCGAATTTCGTTCTCAATGTGGGATGGCTTGTTGTTGAGAGAAGGGAATCCAAGTTTTTGGATAAGGCTTAACGAGTCGGTGAAGATTATAGTAAATTTTAAATCAGACGACTCGATAAGTTGTAGCGCCTTCAGTATGGCGATACTCTCTGCCGTGTAGATCGAGGCTATGCTTGGAAGTCGTATGAGAATGTGGTTATCGCTGTTCATATGGAAGACTGCGGCGCCAACATAGCAGCCATCGTCTGCTTTAGAGCCGTCTGTGAATATATAATTCCACCCTGGCCAATTCCTATCAATGAGCTCGTTGAAGAGAGGACCATTATCAGGCTGATATTCACCGGGTTTCTTTTTCATTAGAACGGATTGGTGGAATATTCGAGGAACAGCAAGCCTTTCCTCTAGTGACAGACAGAAGTTGAGCGGGATCGTGTACCGGTGTATGATGTCGGACTGACGGTTTAGCCACCGATGGCTCTTGCATAGGAGGGGGAGTTTGGCTGCTGGAGTGGAGGCGGTGCTCAATAACGATGACAGAATCGTAAGTTTGGGCACCAGCGGATGTGAGATCATTGCCAGGCGCTTAAGGTAAAACCTATCGGCGAGGCTCTGGCACCTCACATCTACTGGGGCCTCTGAAGCCTCGACCTGAAGGGCATTGGTAGGAGAGCTCTTCATAGCTCCAAGAATCAGGCGCAGTCCTTTATATTGTAGGGTATTCAATTTCGACTGACACGCTTTGGAGAGAGGATATGTGACAAAAGTAGCATAATCGATTTGAGACCTTACAAGTGCGTTATAGAGGAGTCTAAGGGTAGTAGGGTGGGATCCCCACCAAACCCCGCACGTTGCTTTTATGATATTAAGGTTTTTTTCTCCTCGGGTGGACACTCTATCGATGTAAGGAGCCCAAAGTAACTTACTATCGATGGTAACACCCAGGAAGGTCGCTTGAGATCTGAGCGGGATAGATATGTTATTATACCCAATACGTAAGTTAGGAGGAATTCTACGCCTTGAGAAAATCACCGCCGTACTTTTCGATGGGGAGATCTCCAGCCCCGAATCGGTGAGGTATGAGTCCAAGGACTCAAGGGCCTTTGATACCCTAACTATTGCCGTCTCGAGCGAGGGCGACGATTGGTACAGCACCACATCATCAGCATATTGCAGAATTCGGCAATACTGCACAACCGTCCTTTCGAGATCGTTTGTGTAAACGTTGTATAGCAACGGAGACAAGACGCTACCTTGAGGGAGGCCCTTGAATACTGTGCGGTTGAGCGATATATAGGGCGATTGAATAGTCAACCGCCTTTCTCTGAGTATATTGCAGATAAATCGCACCATATTAGCAGGCACCCCCATCTTGGTGAGCCTGCATTGAAGAATGGGAACTTGGACATTATCGTAAGCAGACTTAATATCCAGGAATACAGCAACCAGATACTCCTTTCTCATCTGCGCCAGGCGGATATCCGTAGTAAGGATGCCTATATTGTCCAAAGTCCCCCGGCCACTGCGGAACCCGAATTGTGACTTGGACATTTTCCGGGACGACTCGAGGTACCATTCCAGGCGATTCTTCAGTAAATGCTCACAAATTTTACAGAGCGTCGAGGACAGTGCGATAGGCCGATATGATCGTGCAGAAGCTGGGGTCGACGGATCGGTAGAAGGCTTAGGAATAGGAATAATGATCTGGCTCCTCCATGCTGAAGGAGGTCTTCCCATATTAAAAAATACGTTGAGCAGTTGCACAAGATAATCGGTGACAGGCTGCGGGGCACTGGATAGAAACGAGTATGGGATTAGATCCTCTCCGGGCGAGCTGTCCTTTAGCTGGCGAAAAGTTGCCTGAAGTTCCTCGGGTATGAACTGACCTTCCAAAGAGAGAGTGTCGAAAAGAGGGCACCTATCTTCACTCAGCGGAGGAGAAAGAATCTCATTACTGTTGGGGCAATGGGGCGGGGCTAGGTTGTCAGAAAAGTCTTCCAGTACATGGTCCGGAATGGCGTTATTATGTTGTTGATTTAGTCCCTTTCTGAATCGCTTCACCATTGCCCATACAGAGGAGGCGGGTGTATTGGGAGAGAGACTAGTACAGAAGCGACTCCAGCCTTCTCTCTTCTTGCGTTTTAGGAGCCGCTTGCATTCGGTGGCTGCCTTCTTGTACTCATTCCACGTTACAGAAGATAGGTTACGCCGATACGTCTGGAAGGAAAATTTCCGGGATGCGACCGCCTGCGTACACTCCTTATCCCACCACGGAGGTGAAGCTGGAGTCGACGTGCGTCCCGTCGTCGAGGGAATGTGTCTCCGAGCGCACTCCGAAATGCATTCAACAAATGCGTCGTAGCATTCATCCTCATGTCCCTGTATAATAGGAGGAAGCGTTGTAGCAGCAACCTCAAGGTCTCTCAGGAAAAAGCCAAATTTGTCAGATGACCGATCCACTCTGAAAAGGTACCGTCGGCAGAGGAGGTTACGTCGAGAGAGTTCCTGATCAAATTCTATACAAATAGGAAAGTGGTCGCTACCCAGTGGGTCGGGGAGGATGCGCCAGGAGGATATCAGAGCAAGCGACGGCGAGCAAAATGAAAGGTCAACGGCAGAGGGCCTCTCATTGGGTCCGGTCACTAAGGTGGGCGATCCATCGTTGATTATGCAAAGGCGATGAGCATCCATCATCTCCAAGAGGGCAGAACCACGTCGGTCCGAAACCGCGCAACCCCACACTCCTGAGTGAGCATTAAAATCTCCCAGGATGAAAACTGGACATTTAAAGGATGAGAGCAATGAATCCCACCAGCTGTTTCTGACGACTATACAAGGTGGGATGTATATAGAGATAAACACTATCCCGTTGGCTTTCACCGCCGTAACTTGTGCATTAGGGCCCGGTGAGGGCACAGGAACTACTGTGAATTGAACAGAGTTCTTTATGGCGATGAGACAGCCTCCGTGACCATCTCTTCGATCCGAGCGCACGCAGGAAAAGCCAGGAATATTGAACACGACGGATGTACTAAGCCAAGTTTCGCTTAGTGCTGCGATATCCACATTGAGAACGTCAACGAGATTCATGAATTCGGCTTTCTTTCCGAGGATTGATCTGCAGTTCCATTGGATTATTACACCCATATTATTACAGGTATATTAATATGTTATAATACAAAGTATTAGGAAAGGTAAAAAAACAAATTAAATGAGATATAGGTAAAATTAAGACAGATAGATTTTTTAGAGGAATTAAAGAGAAGTAACTATCAAGTGATAGTTACTCGCATACAATGACGGAGGCGGCGGGAGACCCGCCGCTTCGCACTTCAAATGCTTCGAGAGCGTCGTCTAGAACGGTGACAAGTGTAGAAACCGTGCTTGTAGCTGAGGAGAACTCGGGCCCGGAGGCGGACTGCAGTGCCTGCAGTTGTTGTTGGGTCGCTCGAATAATAGATGCGATGCTAGCGGCGGGGCTTCGGTGCGGGTTATCCAAACACACGCCATTTCCGCTGGGGGAGGAGAAATTATCCCAGGCATACCTGGGGCTGCTAATGCTCGCTAAAGGGGGAGAGCGAATTTTTCTTTTTTTTGTGCCTCTGGATTGTTGAGACCGAGGAGGGTCCACAACTACAATCCGAGGGCGGTAAGGAGGCCTTTCGATAACGGGTTTCGGGGCAGGTTGGTAGGAAGATGCTATAGTGGAGAAAAGGGGCTTTCTATTGACCCTAGAAGCGGCATCGAAGTAGGATACATTTTCCGTCGACATCAGATGTTTAATTTTCTTTTGTCTTAGGAATTCTTCGCAGCCGATATTATTTGCAGAATGTGAGGGAGATTTACAATTTGCGCATTCCACGGTCTCTGACTTGCAGTCCGCTCCGGAATGCCCGCCAGCACAGCGGAAGCAACGTGGAGTTCTCGCTCGGCAAGTATTTCGGCTATGCCCGAATCGGCAACAATTCAGGCACTGAAGAACTGGTAAGGCGTACGGCTCAACTACTAAGGAGTTATAAAAAATAAAAACCTTTTCGGGGAGTATTTGGCCTTCAAAGGTAACAACAACCGTGCGGGAGGGTTTCCAAACGGACTCGCCGTTCGACTTATCCCTATAGTTTAGGCGTCGAATTTTACGAACTTTGATCGAGTTGCTTGCATTAAAGCCCTCGATCAACTCGTCATCAGTAAGGGAGGTTTCGATACCTTTGATCAAACCAGCGCGGAATGTGGTATACGCTGGAATGAAGGCGTTGTAATTGTGTTGGGCTAAAAGAGTAAGAGAGGTGAAAGCATTTGCATCTTTTCCTGTCCTAAAAGCAACCTCTATGCGGTTGCGTCCAATTTTTTTAATATTTAAAATACCTGCTACTTTAAAGTCAAATAAAAGTTTTCCAATGGCAATTGGATTAATATTGCCTCTAGCAGCACCGTGCTCCTCCTCGGTGTTTGCTGGCGGGGAATATTGAAGGTATGCTATATATGGGCCTTTGGCACCATCAAGGTATCTATTGGGCGGAGGTGGCGGAGAGGGAGAGGGTTTAGGAAGAGGAATGGTATTTACTTCCACTACCGATGCGACGCTTAACGACGCATCCATAGCGTCAGAGGACATGGGAGAACAGGGATTAGTTTCTGGAATGAAACCCAGGAATGGGACCGGTGTGCCGGGGCGCACCGGTCCCCCAGATCCTAATTCCATTGCGCCGACTAAACCGGCTTTTTATTACGCATACTTGTCACGGGAAAATAAAATTAAAAGAAAAAACTAACAGGGGGTAGACACAAAAAAAAGGAACAAAAAGCCGCTCACTCTGTGAAATTAGAGTTTCACCGTAATGGCGTTTACAAATAATATATATGTTACTCACAAATATCGCAACCCACAATTTCACAGACGGCACAAACACATACACCACGAGAACGAGGACGATCACGACAAACGCGTCCGACCCGCACCAAAGTGTTAGTAGAAGTCCTAATTTTTGTCTACAACTTGCAATAACGACCGCAACCACAAACCATTTTGCCAACTGACTGACTTACATGTTGTCAACTAAACGTATTTTTTTGACATTTTTAGAAAGGCGCATTATGAAAAAAAACGCGTTTTTATAACTGCCCCGTGTCCCAAACAGCCCCGTCTCCCCCTACATCAAACTAAACATTAAAAAAAATGTTTTAAGTTTTTCTGTTAGGTTAGGTTAGGTCATTTTGACATTTAATTTTGCAAAACTGCCTTCTGCAAGATTGCCTTCTGCAAAACTGCCGCCTGCAAGAATGCCGTCTGCAAGATTGCCGTCTGCAAATTTGCCTTCTGCTAGTTTCCGCAACCGCGATAATAATAAGCATGCGATAGTTACTGTTTCTGGAAGTGAACCTCCCCAACTGTCAACTGAAACGTCAAATGTAATTTTAATTTTCGAGGCGCTAAATAACTTATTTAACGTTGTAATTCGTGATTTCAGGTTTAATTTTTCCAAATGACGTTCAAGAAAGACTTAAAGCTGCTCGCAAAGCCCTATTACTGGGTGAATATCTTGTTGAGCCTGTCATATTTGATGGTGAAGCGAGTACTGCGACTGCGAGTTGGACAGCCGGGAGACGGAAATCCTTTTTTTCCTCGTTATAGTCGTGATGATAAGAACCAGGAAGGCCGGAAGCGTCACCATGATCAACTATCTGATGTCCTCTTTCATCTACGCCAAGATAGCTAATATGATACTGTGGTTTTACGCTGATCCGAGGATGGGGCTGGCGTTTATCGTCGTTTTTATCTTGTGCGGACTGCTGCTGCCCGAACCGACTTATTCCGGGCCTGAGAACATCATCTACTTTCGAGGTAAGCGAGCGAAAAACTTGGCCTATAGGCTAGCCGCGTACTGCTGTTAAATTCAGTGCGTTTTATTTTCGAAAAATCTGTTAACTATAGAATCACATGGTAGCGTGTGCGGTGCGGGAAAAAATACGTCTGGATTTAAATTCTGTGGATCGCTACAGATTTTCTGCGGTGCATCGCAAAGTGTGTGCCGCGGCGTACTGGTGTACCATGGTCATTAGTTGGTCTGCCGCGGAAAAATTACAAGTTTCTGAAAATATTGCAGAAAAAATGCAGGCTTATAGCGAAGAATTAGGAGAAAAATTTAACTCTTATTTTTCTAAGTGTGCAACCTATGGACTGGGTACGAAATCCATTCTCAGATAGAATTTCCCTTGAACACCTATCAATAAAGGAGTAGGAAGAATTCATGGGTTAAAAACTGATCCGACATTAACCCTTCGAGTAGCGGCATAATTTCATGGCAGACCGCGGCAATTTATTGGAATTTCTTGCAATATCGCCGCGATCGACAAAAAGTACTATAACTATGGAACTACTATAGCAATAATAAAAAGAATAACTGTGCAATGATCGCATTAAAATTTCGTATATAGAATATTGAAATCTCATTTTGTAAAACAATTATATAATTATGAGAAATTCGAAAAAGTGAAAAAAAACTCGGCATTTCTAAGTTGTACTTGTCTTACGGAAAAATATGGTACCCTATTTAGAAATTGTAAATGCTATCGTGATCTTTATTAGATTCTCTATCAAAGGTAATATTTCTTTTTGCTTATTTACATACAAAAATATTTAGATATTAGCTCATAAAAAGCAATAAAATTTTTGATGATTTCTCGAAAATAAAATTTACACTTAGGTGATCGAATGTAGAAAGGTTTTTTTTCACAATATAAGAATAATACTGATCAGGGTTGATAAAAATCATGATTTTTTTTAAAAAATAAAAAAATCGGATTAATTTGATTTAAATTGGATTTATTAGATTTAAATCAGATTTTTTAAATATTTGTTTTTTTTTAAATTTGTGAGTCAGGAAAAACACAATACAATTGTTATTTATTTAAATATGTTTTAATAACGTTGACTGAAATCAACATAAATTAGTTCTTCTAAAAAGTAAAAACACGGTACCATATTTATTTGCCATTTATTTAACAAAAACTATTGTAAAAAGTACAAAAATCAAGGAGTTCTTACTTCTTCTAAATCAAAAACATTTTTCAATAGTTTTTTCAAAAACAGAAATACTGTAGCGTTTTTGTCATATTTGTCAAGAAGTGAACAAGGAAAAAAGGTCTTAAAATTAATAAATTAACATAAATTAAACAATATGGGTTTCACCGCAGTCACAGTCACTTACTTATATTTACATTATACTTACATTATTATCAGTAACAGTAACTTAGATGTTATTGGTTTTGTAATTTGTTCGAATTTAGTTTTTTCAAAAGGAAGACTAATTTAGCCACCTTCTCGTTGCCTAATCTATTTCTTATTTTGCTGTGCACCAAATTGAATGACGAAAATATTCTTTCGACCCCAGCGGATGAAGCAACTGTACTTAGCAGTTGCTTGATTATATCCAATTCTTCTTCGGTCATAGTCCGAAGTCCCTTGACATTTTTTGGCTGAGGTTGAGGTTTTTTGGTTGCAGTAAAAAAATATTGATTTAAATCATTGTTTTTTTTTAAATCACTTGATTAAAATCGCGATTTAAATCACCGATTTAAATCAAATGATTTAAATCATCGCAACCCTGATAGTGATGTTTTAAAACGTTGACTGCCAAGGCAGTTTCAGGGTTCTGTTAAACTATTCTTGAAATATTTGGCATGCTAAAAGAGAATGGGCATTTTGGGCCCACTTTACCAGTAGCTGTAAATCATATACCAATGGAAAGATCTCTTTATGTAGAACATCATTTATAACTACAACAACTGATATCAATTATTAGCCTTTTCTGAGTTATATCTCCTAGGGCACCTGACACATCTTTTTTTAAATTTGTTAAGCCTTGTAACACTGCGACCATTGCTGATCTATTGTATTCGCCACCTACTATAGTTCTGCGCTAAGCCTGTCATTTAAGAACCGCAACAGGCTTTTGGCGCCAGATTGTTTACCTCCTCAGGTTTAGAGGTAACGACCACCCAAGTGGATGTATCTTTTACGCATCAGCGGGCCACACTTGCACATGTGGTGCAGGGGAGTTTCCTTTGCCCCTTGGCAAAACCTGCACATTTTTGTGTCTCGGAGCTTGAGATTGTACATGTGTTTGTTGAGGCCGCAATGCCCCGTGAGCGCCCTCACCAGTATGCATAGATTGTTCCTATTTAGCGATAAGGGCCTTAGGCCTTAATTAGCGCTTTGGATTGATTCAACCCTGGCGTGTTGTTCCAGTGGTTGACGGATTGTTCTAAACATATTTGTTTGCGCGCGAGATTTGCAAGGCTTTTTGGTACGCCACAGCAAGGTTCAGGGCCGTATAACGTTCCCTTTGCTCCCGTCTTGCTCTTTTCATTTCCCTCGATTCCTGCATGGCCGGAAACCCATCTTAGAATTACCCTGTTCTTTTCGCCCAGGGAATTCAGTAGTGATACGCAGTTTTGCACTAGCTTTGAATTAATATTATTCGAGGCTAGTGCCATTAGAGCTGCCTTGCTATAGGCATTGTATTTTTAATAACTATTTAAACGAAAACCGCCGCAGAATACCCAAAACGATAAACTACATAGGCTGTGTGAGAACAAACTATATATATATATTGCTAAGAGTGTTCGACTTCGTCAGCAGAATAAGGAGGCGAAATACAGGGTTATGTTGCTTGAACTCTGTAATGTGTCTCATCATTTAATTCCCACTCTGTTTACGATATGCTAAGGTCAGCTGTTCACCATGGTGTGCCTAGTGACCGCACTTCATAATATACTACAGTGGAACCTCTCATAACGAGTAGTTCACAGTAATTCCTCATAACGAGTATTCGCACTTCTCATATCGATTTTGGGAAAAATTGTTTTGTTGAACAAGTGTAAAATTTACGGCAAAAGCGCCTAATGGCATCCCCCACTTTTACCACTTAGTCGCGAGCATCGAGTTTCCAGCTATTCGATGGTCAGTGTCTCTAATCTACAAACGTATCCCGAGTACACACAAGTGTTTGCTGTCCGGGGAGTTTTGCAAAATTACCGTTAAGCGTAAATTTTACGGCACGCACCTGCAAGTGTAAGCATATTATATAAACTACTTGTTTCTGATTGATTTCTCTTTATATCTTAGATAAATGTGTTTTTCAATTCAGACGTGCCCCATTATGAGTCGTAGACCGCTTACACAAAATGAGATATTCAAAAAAAATATTCAAGATTTATTCGTTGAGCCAGAGCAAGATTATGACACTTACCTTCCCTCGAGTGAAAGAAAGTTTTTTAGAAGAAGAAATCTAGCAACAAATTGAAGCGAGAAAAGATCCTCAGCTGCAAGGACCATTCTGAAGTTGAGGTGGTTTGCAACAATTGTAAAAGGCTATCTAGACGATCAAGCATGCTTGTCAAGCATCGCGTCGCGGGCTGGGATACATAGTAAACCGCAGGAATAATGCAACAATTTTTTTCAAATGTTTACCAAAAATGCGTTGTTGCGCCCGCTTGGCGACAACATGCGGCGCCCCTGGCACGGAACCGATCAGTGGTCGGCGGGGACCCAGGACTGTAAAAAGAGGTCCCCCCACTCGATCGCCGCTTGCCCTATTACGGGCAGCCACGTCGCCGCTGCGCTTCGATAGCCTCAGTTCGCACTACTACCGTAAATTCCCCGTTCCCTGGCACCAATAAAACACAGTCTTCCCTTTCACAAAAAATGTGTATTCACAACTTACTTGCTAACAATGGCTCTAAACAATAAGCAAATTATTAAACGCTATACACAACAATGCAGAATCGCTATTAAATCAAATTATTAATTGCTATGCCAGTATCGACAATAAATGGTAAGACATATTACCTATATTAAACGTACAGCTAGATAGCCTAAAATTGTCCGCCACTACTGTCACTAAACTCAATGTCTATATTCACCGCTGTCTGCTTCGGGTCGCGGCTCGCTGGTTGGCCCGTATCCACGGGCGGGCCGGCGCGGTGCGGCGGCGTAGCGTGATGCAGGCGGCGTTGGCGCTGGCTGCAGCGTGTCGGCGGCTCGAAGCGACGCGGCGTGGCTGAGGCGCGCTTTGCAGCTGCGTCGGCGGGCGTAGGGCGCGACGTTGCTGACAGACGCTCAGCGCAGGTGGCGATGGCGCTGCCCCCGGCAAGCGCTTGTCGCTGGCGTGGCCGACTCTTCCAGTCGGCGCGGCGTGATGGCGTGACGGCTCGCCGGCGGTGCGGCGCGGCTATCAGGCGGCGCGGCGGCGCGGCGGCTCTTAGGCGCGGCGCGGCGTTCTCTCAGGCGGCGCGGCGTTCTCTCCGGCGGCGCGTCGTTCTCTCAGGCGGCGTGGCTTCTCGTGTGTCGCGCGGCTCGGCGCGCGGCGGCGTGGCGCGACCGATTCTCAATCGGCGCGGTGCGGCGCGTGGTCTTGCGCCACTGACTCGCAGTTCAGTGCGGCGCGGCGACTCTTTCGCCGCGGCTTCGTGTGGCTCCGTACGCAGTAGCTGGCACGCCCAACTCCCAGGTTGGCGTGGCGCGGCGTCTGGCGCACCGACGCGCAGGTCGGTGCGGCGCGGCGACTCTTTCGCCGCGGCTTCGCCCGCAGTGGCTGGCGCGACCGACTCGCAGGTCGTCGCGGCGCGGCGAACGATTTCGCCGCGGCTTTGGCGTGGCCCAACGCGCAAACACGCTTCGTTGGCCTGTTCCCGGACGCGGTGATCCGGCGTACCCGCTTGGCTGGCGCGACCGACTCGCAGGTCGTCGCGGCGCGGCGAACGATTTCGCCGCGGCTTTGGCGTGGCCCAACGCGCAAACACGCTTCGTTGGCCTGTTCCCGGACGCGGTGATCCGGCGTACCCGCTCTCCTCCCGCAGTCCGATGTGGCTCGGCTGCTAGCCGCAGGCGGTCCGCGTCGGTATTCGGCGGCGGCAAAAACGTCCACGTTTCTTTGGCCTCGCCCCGAAATACCGAGCAAATTACCTTCCACTGCGGCGATTCCCCTCCGGCTCCCGGCTGCTCCGTCGCTGCGTCGCTGCGTCGTCCTTCTCGTCGCTCCCGCTGATGGCGCGGTCTGGCGGTCCGTTGCCAAGACCGAGGTCCCGAAGAACCGGCGACCCGAAGCGGCGAGGTCCAACTCACTACACCGAGTGGTTGGCTGGTCAGTCTTCTTGACTGTTCTTCCCCGGCGATTTCTTCCCCGACGACTTCTTCTTGCAGCACGACGACTTCTTCTTGCAGCGCGACGACTTCTCCCTGAGCGGCCGGGTGGCCACTTGTTGCCGGCGCCAAGGCCGGAGAGCGAATGATTTGCTCCCCGCCCGGCGGCTATATTTATACCCCGGCTCGGGCGGCGCGCGCGCGGCCCGTTTTGCCGGCGGCCTCTGATTGGCCGGCGCTCGGCCTCGCGCTCGCCGATATTTTGTGTCTCGCTTTTTTCCGATTTCTCGTGTTTCCATATTTCGGTTTTCGGCGATGTTTTCGGCGATATCCTGTTTTTCGGTTTTCGGCGATGTCCTTCGCATCTGCAGAATATTCCGCCGATTTCTTTTATGGCGGCTTCACTATTTTTCGCCTGATGTGGCGATTTTGAGCGGGTTACTTTACTCACTGTTGTCCTTTTCCTTTCCGCTTTCTTTAATTATGTTTTTCTCGTCTATTTAATGCTTCGAATAAACGTTTCTGAGCTATATTCGAATAAACTCCAGAAATTGATTTCGTGGATCGGTTGACGGTGGCCTCGGTCGCGGCGCGACGTCTGCGAGGTCCGTCCCGTCGCACGTAAGCCCATACATTTTGTCGGACAAATCACGCGGATGCTATGCCCGACTGCCGCTTGACGGAAACTGTGTGCCGGCCTCGACAGTTTCCGCCTTTAAATTAGATATTATATCCCTGGCGGATCGCCCTATCCTTTGCGGCCACAACACTTTGAATAAATTCTAGCAATTACTCTCGTGGATCGGTTGACGGTGGCCTCGGTCGCGACGCGACGTCTGCGAGGTCCGTCCCGTCGCACGTAAGCTCATACATTTTGTATGGAAATTCACTAAATGCCCCCTTGACATGCACCGAATCTATGCCCGATTTTCAGGCGAAATGCGACGACCAATTTTTTCCTATTTCAGTGCCGTCGCCGCGAGATTTTATCTTTCATCTTCTCGCTCGTCGCAACATCCTCCCCCTCGACACGTCCCCGTGTCCCCTTCTTCAGCCTCCAATATGACGGCCACCTTTGTTATTGGTCGTCGACAGGTCCGACCTATTGCCGTACGTAGGTCCGCAACCCTCACCAGTCCGTCTGGTCCGGGGTGCACGGCGGTTACGACGCCTCGTGCCCGCGTCCCGCGTGCTGCACTCGTGTCCGCCATGAAGGCTACGTCGTCCACCGCTATGTTGAGCGTGGTCTTTATCGTGCCATCGCTCTCCCGGCTCCCCCCCATGCGGGGTGCCTATGCGCTCGACCCCTTTGGTCGACGTTCGACAGACGTTGGCCAGCTTCTCTTTGTTTACTCAAATCGAATGTGCGTGGTCCCTGTTTGCATGTCCTCTTCCATGAGCTCATCACTCGCTGGGTTACCTCTTTCTTCGGCTTCTTGCCAGGACCTCCTTGGCCCTCCTCCGACTCCGTTGCCTGGTGTTTTCTCTCACCCGTACTGATTGCTGGCGGCCGCTGCTCTCTCTCTCTCTCCGCACGCACCTCTGCGTCGGGCACTCCCGTAATCCGCGTTTCCGCTCGCCAGTCTTCCATCAGCTCGCAACGGACGTCGGGCTTGCTGCTTCAGCATGTCGCTTGTTCCTCGGCCGTTGTCGCACTGTGGACTACGGCCGGCTTCTTTGTGGCTAATTCCTTTGCCACCGCTGTCCTTTTGGCTGCGGCGGACTTCCTTGGGGCCGGTGCGTTGGCCGTTGCCGCCTTCTCTGGGACGGACTTCCTTGGGGCCGGTTCGTTGGCCGTTGCCGCCTTCTTTGGGACGGACTTCCTTGGGGCCGGTTCGTTGGCCGTTGCCGCCTTCTCTGGGACGGACTTCTTTGGGGCCGGTGCGTTGGCCGTTGCCGCCCTCCATGAGGCGGACTTCTGGTTGACCGGTTCGTTGGTCGCTGCCGGCTTCTTTGCCACTGTAGGCTTTTTTGCAGCCGGTCTTGTCGCCGCCGTTGGCTCCTTAGCCGTGGCGGACTTCCGGGGCAATTGTACCTTTCGCCGGGTTGCGTTCTTCTCGGAGGGATCGCTGTCCGTCTCGAGTTTGCGTCCTCTTTCTCTGTCGTCATGAGCGCTCCTGGCTCTGCGACTGACTTGTTGCACTTGCGGATGACCGGAGCGTGCTTGTCCGCGTCTACCTCGTACCCGGTGGTGGCGATGTGTCGCTTGATCGTTTGCCTCGACGAAGCACTTCATCTTCCGCGGTGTGAGGGCCTCTCCCCCCCGTGGCGGCTCCTGCCGGTGACGACCAAGCGCGACGCCTTCTTCGCTGGGCTCTGCGTTTTCTCTGGTGTACTCGCGTTCCTCAGCGAGTTCCTCCGTGGAAGCTCTTGCGGTTGCGAATATCGCTCCCACGTATTGTCCGTTGGCGGGCACTTCATCTCGCCTCGCCCTCTGGTCCCTTCGTCCGTGGCGTCGAGGTCGTCCTTCCTCTGTACGCTCGGGCGGGTCCATCCCGCTTACCGTCCATCCTAATAGGCTGTGGGTGGCCGTGGGTAATCCTGGCGGCCCCCAAACTATCTTTCGCGGCGCTATCAGGCGGTAGTTATCCATACCGATGATTAACATCGCCCTGCCCTTGTAAAACGGCATCTTTAGGTCTTGCAGGTGCGGCCACTTCTCCAATTTGGTCCGGGAGACTTCCTGCTCCGGACCGTTGAGTCTGGCCATTGTTTGGACGGACCGCAATTCATGCCAATCCCCGTCCGTGGCGCTCTTTATGTCCAAGTGCGCTAACTGCGACAGCCCTTGGTGCCGCCCTGCGATACTCTCCAGCACGATCGGGCTTCGCCTTCCGTGGATTCCAATTTCCTTCGCCACGCTGTCCTCCAGCAGCGTGACGCTCGACCCTTCGTCGAATAGGGCGAGTACTGGCGCACTACCTTTCGGGCCTCTTACCACTACGGACGCGACGCGCAACAGCACGTTTTGGTTTGCAATACAGGTGTAAGTCCTACCTTGTGCTGCTTCACCGCCGTAGTCGCTGCCGGCGCCGTCGCTGCTTCCGCCACCCGCTTCGTCGATCTTCTCCGCGCTGCGCTCCGTGCGCGCCGGTGATCGTGTCGCCTGTCTGTCGGCGACGAGTAGCGGGTGCGTCCTGCTTGCAGTGCGGCAGTCTCGTGCGAAGTGGCCTCTTTTGAGGCACCGGAAACACAACCCGGAGCTCCGCGTCCAGTTGGACCGCTCGTTCTCCGTCATCCTGTGGAACTTCCGGCATCGGGTCAGGCTGTGTCCTCTTGTGGAGCACAAGCTGCACACGTCTCCGTCCTCCTTCGGACCGGGAGCCGCTGCTCGTGCACGCTTGTCGGTGCTCCTTGGTGCGTCGTTTTGTCGTTTCTGCGTTTCCGTCCCTGTCGTATAGACCCCCCTGGGTACGGGTTTCGCTTCTTGTGTCCTCTTGACGTTTTTGTGGCCCCAGTTCGCGCGGTTCACTGCCGTCGCATGCCGCCCGATCTTATCCATATATTCGCTGAAGTCGAAGAGTGTCGGGCTTCCGCCGTGTTTCTCGACCACTGCTTCGCTCCAACCGGATAAGTGGTGCCCCGACAACTTGCCTTCCAGCTCGCGCAGGATTTCCATGTTGTAGGCAATCTCGGGCCTCTTCAGTGATCGCAGCGAGGATATCAGATTTCCAACCGTGATGGTGAAGTCGATAATGTCCTCGCTCGACGTCGAAACGCTTGTCAGTGGTGGTAGGGCGCGAACTTGGTTGATCAGCCTGCCGATGAGAAGATCTGGTCGTCCGAAGCGGCGTTCCAGCATCTCTCGTACTCTCGGCAGCTGGTCGGGGTCGCACAGGAGGGCTGATACCCTTTGGTACGCCTTCCCTTTGAGGCATCGCTGCAGTCTCGTGATCACCTCGCCGGGTGTTAGACTTCGCATCTGTTGATCCAATTGTGACGCGAAGACTAACCACCTTTCCGGATCGCCATCGAATGTCGGCAGCTCCCGCGGCAGCGTCTGTCGCAGCAGGATCCCTTCGCACGCCGAGAGCGCGTGCGGTGTCGCTGCTGGGGCTGCTGCTTGCACTTGTTGCTGTTCCCTTTGTCGTGCCGCGCTGAGTGCCGTTTGCTTTGAGTGGTCGATCCATTGTGGAATCGGCGGCTTTTCCACCGGTATGCGCAGCTGCGCTACCGATCGACCGATGCTGCGCATTTCCTCAGCTTCTTCCTCTTCTGCCTCAATCAGGTCTCTCTCGATGGCCGTGGACTGGCGGAGATTGTCGAGTCGCTTCTGCAGACTCTCCTGGCGCAGCTCCAACATCTCCTCTTCGATTCGCTGTCTCTCTCGGAGCTCCCGTTGTGCTGCCTCTGCGAAGCGACGTCGGCATCTACTGTGCGGCGTCATGCCGGTCTCGCGGCTGCAGATGCTCCCCTCCCAGTCGGCCGGTCTTCCTTCTGGCTCGCCGTGAAGTGTAACGGCGGCCCCTTCCTCGTGTTGCGGAGTGCTGCGCTGCGGACGAGTCGCTGCAACCCGAGCTGCTGGGGTTAGCGGCTGTCTTGTAGGCGGGCCCATTGCCCCCTGTGGCGAGTTCTCACGCTGCATCACCGTGCCGCTTACTGTTGCTTGCACGGTTGCTTCGGTGACGGTGTCGTCGTCCCGCGTGATGTTTTGTTCGCCGGTTCCGCTCTGGTAGCCGGTGGTCGTAGGCTCCTCCTCCCTTTGAGGGCCGTGCCGGCTTTTTCCGCTGCGCAGACTCATGATTTATTGGTGCTCACACAGGATATTTACGGTAGTGCGCTGGTGGCTATCCGGCTCGAAGGACCAGCTTATGTTGCGCCCGCTTGGCGACAACATGCGGCGCCCCTGGCACGGAACCGATCAGTGGTCGGCGGGGACCCAGGACTGTAAAAAGAGGTCCCCCCACTCGATCGCCGCTTGCCCTATTACGGGCAGCCACGTCGCCGCTGCGCTTCGATAGCCTCAGTTCGCACTACTACCGTAAATTCCCCGTTCCCTGGCACCAATAAAACACAGTCTTCCCTTTCACAAAAAATGTGTATTCACAACTTACTTGCTAACAATGGCTCTAAACAATAAGCAAATTATTAAACGCTATACACAACAATGCAGAATCGCTATTAAATCAAATTATTAATTGCTATGCCAGTATCGACAATAAATGGTAAGACATATTACCTATATTAAACGTACAGCTAGATAGCCTAAAATTGTCCGCCACTACTGTCACTAAACTCAATGTCTATATTCACCGCTGTCTGCTTCGGGTCGCGGCTCGCTGGTTGGCCCGTATCCACGGGCGGGCCGGCGCGGTGCGGCGGCGTAGCGTGATGCAGGCGGCGTTGGCGCTGGCTGCAGCGTGTCGGCGGCTCGAAGCGACGCGGCGTGGCTGAGGCGCGCTTTGCAGCTGCGTCGGCGGGCGTAGGGCGCGACGTTGCTGACAGACGCTCAGCGCAGGTGGCGATGGCGCTGCCCCCGGCAAGCGCTTGTCGCTGGCGTGGCCGACTCTTCCAGTCGGCGCGGCGTGATGGCGTGACGGCTCGCCGGCGGTGCGGCGCGGCTATCAGGCGGCGCGGCGGCGCGGCGGCTCTTAGGCGCGGCGCGGCGTTCTCTCAGGCGGCGCGGCGTTCTCTCCGGCGGCGCGTCGTTCTCTCAGGCGGCGCGGCTTCTCGTGTGTCGCGCGGCTCGGCGCGCGGCGGCGTGGCGCGACCGATTCTCAATCGGCGCGGTGCGGCGCGTGGTCTTGCGCCACTGACTCGCAGTTCAGTGCGGCGCGGCGACTCTTTCGCCGCGGCTTCGTGTGGCTCCGTACGCAGTAGCTGGCACGCCCAACTCCCAGGTTGGCGTGGCGCGGCGTCTGGCGCACCGACGCGCAGGTCGGTGCGGCGCGGCGACTCTTTCGCCGCGGCTTCGCCCGCAGTGGCTGGCGCGACCGACTCGCAGGTCGTCGCGGCGCGGCGAACGATTTCGCCGCGGCTTTGGCGTGGCCCAACGCGCAAACACGCTTCGTTGGCCTGTTCCCGGACGCGGTGATCCGGCGTACCCGCTTGGCTGGCGCGACCGACTCGCAGGTCGTCGCGGCGCGGCGAACGATTTCGCCGCGGCTTTGGCGTGGCCCAACGCGCAAACACGCTTCGTTGGCCTGTTCCCGGACGCGGTGATCCGGCGTACCCGCTCTCCTCCCGCAGTCCGATGTGGCTCGGCTGCTAGCCGCAGGCGGTCCGCGTCGGTATTCGGCGGCGGCAAAAACGTCCACGTTTCTTTGGCCTCGTGTAACAAAAACTGCTTATTTTGTTGTCTTGTTTTTCGCACCTTTGTGCAGATTATGTTCGCTGCACCCGTTTTTCCATGTTTTCCCCGTGTTTAGTCATGTTTCCTGTTGGTTTTCGCTGTTTTCATGACTTTCTCCCATATTATGACAATTAAATGAACCTTTTACGAAATTTCGTAAACATCAAATTTTTGACAGATAGAGCTGTGCAGTCGTAATTTTTATCGCTCTAGGCGATTCTGGCGATTAATCGCGGTTGTGCTGGTCTAGCCCTACCTGTTATGGCTGACTTCCGCCGTCCTGCAATCATTCTATTTCGCTTCAACATGGCTAAGAGAGACAGAGAGATTGGGCTGTGAGAATTGGCGACCGCCGTAAGGAGTAAATCGGAGAGTGACCGCCTGGCGGTAAAAAAAAAAATTGTTATGTGAAGTGTGTGTGATTTATCTGCTTGCGGCATCTATGACCTTCTGACACATGCGTATTTTAATTGCTGCTAATTAAGTAACGAAATCGTCACTAAATGTGACGAGACTTGCCTCCACGTCAGGAAATTTGCCTTCATATCCGGAATTAACCTCTTTATTTTACTGAACACATGTGACGTGCCGATAAGCGGAATTTGAAGAAAAGGGTGCCTGTGGGCGAATAAACACGGATACTTTGCATAACCTTGTGTTTCTTTTTGTGCTTTAATCTTTTGTGTGTCTGAGGAAAAGGGGTTTTCTGTTGGCCAAATTCAGTGCCGATCAATATAACCCACTCTCTGAGATCGATATTTTTTTAGGTTAACTTTCTTTCGGGTATCTTTCAAAATTTCTTTCGGGTATCTTTTTTTAATATAATTAGTTTCCTTCTTTTTCTTTAAAAGGAGGTGGCGTCCTTTTTTTTGCTTTCATTCTTTTGGGTTTTGGTGGTTTCTACCGTGTTTTTTTTCAAACACGGAAATTAGTATTTTGCGGTTATAAAATTAGCGCTCCAACGTTAGGCCTGTAAATTGGATTTTGGCTGTCAGAACATTCTTTTCCTCAGCCATTGAAGCACGATTTTTTAAGCACTTTGTTTAGAAATTGTATAAAAAATTAGAAGCATTTTTTTTGTTTTTATATAATTTTTATTCATAGCGATTACCGCGAAAGAGGTTTGTAAGCACCGTCTTTTTGTTTTTGTATTTAGAAGCAACTTTTGTCATTGAATTAAGCGGTATTGTGTACTTGCAGTTTTGTCGGCATTAACAGCATTTTTTGTAATTTAAAGCGGTTACCGTGAAGAAGTATTTTGTACTTGCCGTTTTTTATGGTTACTATATTTTTTTGTCAGAATCTTAGATTTAAAGGCAATATATTAATTATTCTTTTAATACTTGGCATTGTTTAGCAGCAGGTTGTTTGTTATTTTAAGGCGGTTTCCGCGAAAAAGTTTTACGCTTGCCGTTTAAGTTTGTTAATATCATACTAATTATTTTTGTTAATTTTCAGATGTGAAGGCAATTATCCTGGTGAGGTAAGCAGCCAAATAAATCAGAGGTGCCGCAAGCAGTTAAAAAAGTTAGTTTGTTCCATTTTATTTTTTATTTTTTTTTATTTATTTTCTTTTGGTTTTAATTTTTTTTGGTGGGATTTAAAATATATATATATACATGATGGCGTCTCCAGCGATAGTGTATTATGCTGCGTCACATTTAGTAAAGGCAGAACTCGATTATGAGTTCACGATTCGGGAGGTCACTCCAACCAATGTTGAAGCGATGAGAAAACAATTTAATTCACTCTTAAGGGAGTTTCCAGCTGAATCAATTTCCTCAACGGATTTAGATCCAGATTCCGAGTTTCAGGAATGTGCGATTAGACTTTCGTGTCTTCAAGAACTTATAGAGGAATTTATTAATAACAAACAGAAACTATTATATAAAAGAATTAGCACTAAAACTGCACATATCTTTCATAGAGTTTCACGCATAAATCCTGCTAATTCAGATTCCAAAAAATTATTAGATAATTTAAAGGAGGAAGTTTTAGAAATTGTCGTTTTGTTAGAAAAATATTTAGATATTGTTCGTTCGCCTAGCCCGTTACCAAATCCTGTTGTTCCGATACCTTCTACTTCATTGCACGAGGGTGAGAAGCTTAGTCCTGAGGTGGTTCCTTTGGGCAGGAATTCTGAAGTGACGTCAGCTCCGTATATACAGCATGTTGATACGAAACCAGTTCCTTTGGACAATAACTTTGTCATTTCTGACGAACGCATTCTTAAACCTTTAAATCTTGGTTTTACATTTGACGGCGATTCCTGTGTGGTCGAGTTCTTAGAACGATTGGATGAGATTAGGTTTTCGCGGAATATCTCGGATGCCAGGATGCTGAAATCGGCTTGTGAACTATTCCAGAAACAAGCGCTTAGTTGGTACCGTGCTAGAGCTTCGAGCATTTCCAGTTGGAAGCAGTTAGTTGCTGCACTCCGCTCCGATTTTGGCAGTTTAAATTACGATGCTGAAGTTTTGTCGTTTGTACGGGGACGTAAACAAAAGTCGGACGAGAGGATGCATATTTTTGTTTCCGTCATGTTGGGCTATTTCAACAGGTTGTCAAGGCCATTGTCTGGCGAGGAACAGTTAGGAATAATCCTTTCAAATATCTCAATTTCTTACCAACGACATTTCATGCTAGTTGATATAAATTCAATCGACGAACTTCTGCGTTTAGGAAAAAAAGTTGAAAATGCACAACAGCGTATCAACGCATCTAATGCAGCCACTCCTGCCCAAGCTAAGGTCAAGCCTTCTGGCTCGAAAGCAGTTTATGCGGTCGACGAGTCTCCTACCAAATGTGCGACGGAGGAAGTGAAAGTTGAACAGAAGTTCAAAGAGTGTAACGTTTCTTCTGCTGGTCCATCCCATCGTGGTGGTTTTAATCGTGGTGGTTTTCATCGTGGCGGTTTTAATCGTGGAAATTTTTCCCGTAATAATTGTTCTAATGGTAATTCGTCTTCTGGTAATTACAACCAAGGAGCCAATAATAGTTCGCGTGGTTCACGCAGTGGCACGCATCATGGCTATTCTAAATATTGCTATCGTTGTGGTAGGTTTAACTACACGGTAGCCACTTGTCCGGAATGTTCTAAGAATAACCGGCCTGGTAATTCCCCGGTTTCAGAGCCAAAAAAACTCGAAAGGCGGGGCAGAATAGAGGATTTTCTACATTCTGCCTCGATATTGTTTGCAAATGAGAAGGATAACCGTCGCCCTTTCTTAGAAGTTTCACTGGGTGATATAACGGTTTGCGGATTACTCGACACTGGATCGAGTGTTACGATTTTGGGTGCCGATTCACATAAATATTTAGTTGATATCGGTTTTACTCTTAATAAGTCTCCGTTGGTGACTTTATCCACTGCTAATGCAAGTTCGGTTAAGACGATTGGGTCTATGTTTCTTCCTTTTAAATTCAATAATCGATGCCAGGTTATTCGAGCTGTTGTAGCTCCTGATATAGGTACTTCCCTTATTTTGGGAATTGATTTTGTCCGAGAATTTGAGTTGGCTCCGGAAATATTAAAATTCGTCAAGTTTGAGTCCTGCGATGCGATTGTTTGGCATCGAGTCAATGAAGTGAGGGCCTTGCGGCCTTTTGCTTCATTGACTGGAGACCAGCGATCGCTAGCAGACAGGATGATCAATAATTTTAAAAAAATTTCTTCCGAAGTCAAAGGTCTCGGTCGTACTAATTTGTTGTCCCAGGTTATTGATACTGGAGATCATCCTCCAGTGAAACAGCGTTACTATCCTTTGTCTCCAGCTAGATTGGCGCTGTTGAATGAAGAAGTTGATAAGATGTTAGAGTTAGGTGTTGTCGAACCTAGTTCCGGGGGTTGGAATAATCCAACAATTTTTGTTCCAAAGTCAGATGGTACTCTTCGTTTCTGTCTCGATAGCAGGAAGCTGAACTCTATCACGAAACCGGATGCGTATCCCCTGCCGAGAATTACTACTATCTTGGACAGTTTGAGAGATGCGAATTATTTATCTTCTATCGACTTATCCTCTGCCTTTTGGCAAATCCCTTTGGATCCTTCTTCACGAGAGAAGTGTAGCTTCACTGTTCCTGGTCGAGGATTCTTCTGCTTCAGATCTTGCGCCTTCGGCCTAAGAAACTCGCCGGCGTGCATGCAAAGACTGGCTGACAAATTGTTCGATCCCTCTTTCGAAAACAAAGTTTTCTGTTACCTAGATGACATAATTATTGTATCTGCTACTTTTGAAGAACATATAACTTTGTTAAACAAAGTATTAGATCGCTTGTTGTATGCCAACCTTTCTATAAATTTCAAGAAGTGTCAGTTTTTCCGTCAGGAATTGAAGTATTTAGGGTATGTAGTTGATTCTCACGGTCTACATACCGATCCCGAGAAGGTAAAATGTATTCTCGATTTTCCTACTCCAAATTCTCCAAAAATGGTAAAGAGTTTTCTTGGTATGGCCGGTTGGTATCGTCGGTTCATTAAAATTTTTTCTAGTATTGCTGCTCCCTTATCTCGGTTGACAAGTACCCGCAAAGGTGCTCCCCCTTATGAGTGGACGCCCGAGGCGGAAGAGGCATTTCAAAAACTGAAATCGGCCTTAGTTTCTAGTCCGATTTTGGCCTGTCCGGATTATTCAAAACCGTTCGCTCTTCATTGCGATGCATCGTTGTACGGTTTAGGCGGAGTTTTAACCCAGGAAGTGGATGGCGTCGATCATCCTATCGCTTTCACGAGTAGAACACTTTTACCCGCTGAGACGCGATATTCGGCTACCGAACGCGAAGCCCTAAGTGTTATTCATGCTGTCGAGCATTTTCGCGGTTACTTGGAGGGCGGTCCCAAATTCACTATCTTTACAGATCATGCCAGCTTACGTTGGTTTTTGCGCTTAAAAAATCCTACCGGCCGTCTGGCTCGATGGGGTATTCGTCTATCTGCTTTTGATTTCGAGATCGTCCACAAGAAAGGTGTCGATAATGTGGTTCCCGACACGTTATCTCGGTTGCTTCCCGTTTCCTCTCTGTCTGTTGTTTCCGACTCATGGTACAACGATTTGTTTAAGGCAGTGTCTGAAAATCCCGCTGGATATCCAAATTTCCAGATTAAGGACCATGAATTGTTTAGGTACTCTAAAAGCAAGTATCAACTCACCAGTTGTTACGATTGGAAGTTAGTTGTTCCGTTGCAGCTTAGAGAAAAGCTTATCCGAGAAAACCATGAGTCTGATTTGGCTATGCATTTTGGAATTTTTAAGACACACCGTCGTCTTTGTCTTCGTTACTTTTGGCCTAATTTACACGGAGACGTAGTTAACTTTGTTTCTAAATGTGAAACTTGTCAGCAATACAAACATTCAAATATTTCCCCTTTGGGTCAGTTAGGAAATCCTAAGTCCTGTGCCTTCCCGTTCCAAATGGTCTCGGTCGATCTGTTGGGTCCTTATCCGATGACGAGGAACAGAAATATGCATATTCTCGTGGTGACAGATTGTTTTAGCAAATACTGTTTACTTTTTCCGTTAAAACGTGCTACCAGTAAACTTGTAAGTTACGTCGTTGAACATAATGTATTCCTTCGCTATGGTGTTCCGCAGTATTTAATTTCAGACAATGGAAAACAGTTTATCGGAAGGGAGTTCACTGAACTGATTGCGAAATATAAAATTCCAAAAGTATATTTAAACCCGAAATATTGCCCTCAAGTTAATCCAACTGAGCGTCAGAATCGTGGTGTGGTCACTGCGTTATCGTTGTGTGTAAAAGACGATCATCGCAGCTGGGATCTCTACCTTTCTGAGATTCAGATGGCCATTAACGCGGCAGTCTCGGAATCAACAGGGTTCAGTCCATTTTTCCTAGTCCATGGTCGTGAACCAATAATGAATGGTTCTTTTTATGCTCAGGCGCCGGAATCTCAAGCAGAGGTTATTTTTGGTAGTAGGTTGTCTTACGCTCAAAATTTGAGTGAATTATCTAACATTTTTCATGTAGTGCGGCAGAAATTGTTAAAATTACATGCACATAATAAAGTTTACTATGATCGAAAACACCGTCCTGCGGAATTTCAAGTAGGCGATACGATCTATAAAAAGACTTATTATCTAAGTAATGCTGGGAATTATTACATTTCCAAATTTGCCCCAAAATATGAAAAATGTAAAATAATTAAAAAACTCTCTGCGTTAGTGTACGAGTTAGAAAATGCTACAGGGAAGAATATAGGTTCCTGGCATATTAAAGATTTTAAGCTAAATCCGAATAGTTCAGAATAGTAGTATCGGAGTTCTTCGCGTTAACATTCTATTACAAAAATTGTCTATCTTGGGTGAAACTAAAATGAGCCCTTTAAATTGTCTTTACAAAGGCATTGTACCAAGTGGTATCAATAGCTGAAATCATTTTGTTTTGTCAGTCATGCTAGCATTTCTATCTAGCATTATTGTTGTAAGAATGTCTCATGTCCGGGATGAATGAATGGGGATTGGTATGAAAGGTAGTAAATGACAACTACTATAGTCTCTTAGTAAGTAACCGTTTAGTCGAGGTCTAACGCTAGAGTTATTGTTGTTTTCGGTAGGAGTCGGGTATCCGCAATGAGTTGATCCTTCCTTAGTTGTTGGAAGTTGTCGGAGTTCCATAAGTTTTTTTTTTGGTTATGTTGGTGTTGGGTTTAATTTCTTGATTTTCTTTTCTTACTCTAGTGATAAGAGTAATGGGTGTAAGTTTTAGTTGGTAAAAGTTTGCCTCTGCTATTGTTACTGAACGGATTAATTGATTATAGTTAACGTGAAGAAGGTTTGTTAAGTTAGGAGTTGTTAGTTGATGCTTTGACGTTTTTGTTATCCTATAGTAGGATAAATTGAATCGGGACGATTCGTCTGAAATCGTCGTTGGCTCTTCCGATTTCTTTTTTTTGGAGGGGGCTGTAACAAAAACTGCTTATTTTGTTGTCTTGTTTTTCGCACCTTTGTGCAGATTATGTTCGCTGCACCCGTTTTTCCATGTTTTCCCCGTGTTTAGTCATGTTTCCTGTTGGTTTTCGCTGTTTTCATGACTTTCTCCCATATTATGACAATTAAATGAACCTTTTACGAAATTTCGTAAACATCAAATTTTTGACAGATAGAGCTGTGCAGTCGTAATTTTTATCGCTCTAGGCGATTCTGGCGATTAATCGCGGTTGTGCTGGTCTAGCCCTACCTGTTATGGCTGACTTCCGCCGTCCTGCAATCATTCTATTTCGCTTCAACATGGCTAAGAGAGACAGAGAGATTGGGCTGTGAGAATTGGCGACCGCCGTAAGGAGTAAATCGGAGAGTGACCGCCTGGCGGTAAAAAAAAAATTTGTTATGTGAAGTGTGTGTGATTTATCTGCTTGCGGCATCTATGACCTTCTGACACATGCGTATTTTAATTGCTGCTAATTAAGTAACGAAATCGTCACTAAATGTGACGAGACTTGCCTCCACGTCAGGAAATTTGCCTTCATATCCGGAATTAACCTCTTTATTTTACTGAACACATGTGACGTGCCGATAAGCGGAATTTGAAGAAAAGGGTGCCTGTGGGCGAATAAACACGGATACTTTGCATAACCTTGTGTTTCTTTTTGTGCTTTAATCTTTTGTGTGTCTGAGGAAAAGGGGTTTTCTGTTGGCCAAATTCAGTGCCGATCAATATAACCCACTCTCTGAGATCGATATTTTTTTAGGTTAACTTTCTTTCGGGTATCTTTCAAAATTTCTTTCGGGTATCTTTTTTTAATATAATTAGTTTCCTTCTTTTTCTTTAAAAGGAGGTGGCGTCCTTTTTTTTGCTTTCATTCTTTTGGGTTTTGGTGGTTTCTACCGTGTTTTTTTTCAAACACGGAAATTAGTATTTTGCGGTTATACTCGCCCCGAAATACCGAGCAAATTACCTTCCACTGCGGCGATTCCCCTCCGGCTCCCGGCTGCTCCGTCGCTGCGTCGCTGCGTCGTCCTTCTCGTCGCTCCCGCTGATGGCGCGGTCTGGCGGTCCGTTGCCAAGACCGAGGTCCCGAAGATCCGGCGACCCGAAGCGGCGAGGTCCAACTCACTACACCGAGTGGTTGGCTGGTCAGTCTTCTTGACTGTTCTTCCCCGGCGATTTCTTCCCCGACGACTTCTTCTTGCAGCACGACGACTTCTTCTTGCAGCGCGACGACTTCTCCCTGAGCGGCCGGGTGGCCACTTGTTGCCGGCGCCAAGGCCGGAGAGCGAATGATTTGCTCCCCGCCCGGCGGCTATATTTATACCCCGGCTCGGGCGGCGCGCGCGCGGCCCGTTTTGCCGGCGGCCTCTGATTGGCCGGCGCTCGGCCTCGCGCTCGCCGATATTTTGTGTCTCGCTTTTTTCCGATTTCTCGTGTTTCCATATTTCGGTTTTCGGCGATGTTTTCGGCGATATCCTGTTTTTCGGTTTTCGGCGATGTCCTTCGCATCTGCAGAATATTCCGCCGATTTCTTTTATGGCGGCTTCACTATTTTTCGCCTGATGTGGCGATTTTGAGCGGGTTACTTTACTCACTGTTGTCCTTTTCCTTTCCGCTTTCTTTAATTATGTTTTTCTCGTCTATTTAATGCTTCGAATAAACGTTTCTGAGCTATATTCGAATAAACTCCAGAAATTGATTTCGTGGATCGGTTGACGGTGGCCTCGGTCGCGGCGCGACGTCTGCGAGGTCCGTCCCGTCGCACGTAAGCCCATACATTTTGTCGGACAAATCACGCGGATGCTATGCCCGACTGCCGCTTGACGGAAACTGTGTGCCGGCCTCGACAGTTTCCGCCTTTAAATTAGATATTATATCCCTGGCGGATCGCCCTATCCTTTGCGGCCACAACACTTTGAATAAATTCTAGCAATTACTCTCGTGGATCGGTTGACGGTGGCCTCGGTCGCGACGCGACGTCTGCGAGGTCCGTCCCGTCGCACGTAAGCTCATACATTTTGTATGGAAATTCACTAAATGCCCCCTTGACATGCACCGAATCTATGCCCGATTTTCAGGCGAAATGCGACGACCAATTTTTTCCTATTTCAGTGCCGTCGCCGCGAGATTTTATCTTTCATCTTCTCGCTCGTCGCAACATGCGTAATTTTTTAGTTTATACCAGGGAGTCACGTTAATTAGACGTAATTGATTGGTGAATGACGTGACTCCCTGGTATAAAACGACAACATTAGGCATTTTTAGTAAATATAAAAAAAAATATTTGCATGTTTCTTGCGGTTTACGATCCCTGAC
This sequence comes from Micropterix aruncella, assembly GCA_944548615.1. Taxonomy (NCBI): domain Eukaryota; kingdom Metazoa; phylum Arthropoda; class Insecta; order Lepidoptera; family Micropterigidae; genus Micropterix; species Micropterix aruncella. Next base: position 13,527,097 of record OX155974.1, on the reverse strand, counting down.
CAGCCCGTGACACAATGCTTGACAAGCATGCTTGATCGCCTAGAGATGAGAATGATGATTTTGACCAATAAGTCAATGAAATATTTTGTTTTGAAACATTTACATTTTTGAAGCATTGCTTAGTTTTTTAATTCACGAAAATGCAATATATTTTTTATAATTACTGTCAAATGTTTATTTTTCATATCCTCACAAAAAAAATCTCTACGTTTATGAAAAAAAAGACAATCGCCCGCTCAAGGGAAATTATACTGCGCACCCGCTGGAATGTTAACGAATAAGAGTCTGGAACGCATTATGCTCGTTAGGAGAGGTTCCACTGTATCTTTTATGTATCTTCACTGCAAATATTATTATTATTAATATTATATATTTAACAGGGAGGCAGCTTAAGCTGATGCGCCTGAGTCCGTATTTGCATTACAATTTCTGTGGAATAAGTCCAGTTTAATTTTAAAGTCATTGACACTTTTGGCATTGATCGCTTCACTTGGGAGAGCATTCCATTCGTTTACCACTCTACTGCTGAGGAAATGTTTCTTGGAATTTGAATAGAATGATTCACGCTGGAGTTTCAGATGATGCCCACGCAGATGTGTGTTAGTGTTCATGGTGTAGATAGTCTGCAACCCAGGAACGTCATACGATGCAGTCAGGATCTTATATGTCTCGATTAAGTCACCCCGTGCCCTGCGTTGCTCCAGAGTGGTCAAACCGAGAGCCGACAATCTTCTATATTTTAAATTAATTGTGGGCATTGGTGTTTTCCTGTAATTAACCATATTTAAGAAGATTCCGAACCTCAAAACTCCGAAACGGCTCATAATTGAGTTAAGTTGTAGTAGTCATGAATATTATAGACATTGATATTTCCAGTGTTAAATACGTTATTGTTACTGAAGAGGTGGGTCCAGCGCCCATATATTTTTGCCCATTGTCCTTTGTCTATGGCCTATGTAAATCAAATGAAAGACAAATTAGGCGCGTAACATTTTTCAAGAATCAACCCTCTAGTCTGAAAATCCAATAATATATTAATAAACGATCTAACAATAATAAATAAAATACCAACGGAGGTGCCATGGAATTCACCGACCGAAGTCAGGCCCATCATAATACTATTATTACACTTCTGGGGGTTGAGCGGTGGATTCCGGACTAACGACCGGCTGTGGTAGGTTTAGGACAGCTGTCTTGCCACATGTCAGCGTTCACCATAACACCCATTCACTCCCCCTTCGAAGCTATAGAATTTGAGATGCGGACACTATTCTTCGAGGACACAGCAAAAAACAATCATGCAAAATTTAAATCTAAACCTCTTAAGAGTGTACTGTAAAGTGGTGATATATGTAATAAACTACCATTTGTAGTAATTAGAGCATGTTTTCTTAATCAATTTAAAAACAGGGTTCAATTTGTACCTGAAAACTTGTTAATATTATTTATTTATTCATTTATTTATTTTATTTATTTATTTGTTTATTATTCGCTTATTACTAATCAACATTACAGTAAAACCAAGGCATTGAAACGTAAAATTAATAAAAATATCACCCTAAGTATACAAATAGAATGACACTTAGAATACTAACTATCATATAAGAATAAATTATATAATAGCCTGCAATTTAAACGAGTGAGGGTTGGTGGTAAAAATATCAAAATCTGGTGCAATCGAGTGAATTTCATTTAAGTGCCGCAAAGCACGCGCCAACAAGTTCCACCTCGTAAGGTTAGTGCGCGAGAACGGCTCCGCGGAAAGATGGGGCGATCGAGCACGAAGATATTTATTTGGTACGAAAAGACTCACCTTGGCTAGTAAGCTAGGGTTTTCACTTTTACCACGAATTAGATTCAAAACATAGGACATGGTCAACATTCTCTTCTGAGACAGAGAGAATTATAGCCAACCATGCCTGTGATAAATGCAGTCGGATACAAAAATGGATAATATCCGTATTGCTTAAAGTACAAAAATCTCAAAAAACATTTCTGTACCTTTTCCAGCATGAGGCTATAGGTATCTTCATGCGGATTCCAAATAGATGCATTCGTTTCCATGCGACTTCTAACAATCGAGTTGTACAATGTGCGAATATTATTGAAGTGTTTGGATTGCCGTATCACAAACCCCAGAAGCTTGAAAGAAGTTGTAGATAGTTGCCTAATGTGTTCCTTAAAGTTTAACTGGGGGTCAAAAAAAACTCCCAAGTCCTTGACTTCAGTCACTCTGCCCTCACATCCAGCGATGGAGTAATCATACATCAGATGAGCAGGCGATCTTGTGTATGTCATCACTGAACATTTGTTAATATTGGAGTGAAGATTACGAGCTTGACTCCATGCATAAACTGCATTAATATCACGAACTCGCATATGACTTATGATTTATGACTAGCTTTACAAGATCCGATCTGGACGTATCAGCAAAGCTATATCAGGAAATATTTTTTACAAATTCAAGGTCAGCACTAATCTTCGAGGCCACGTACTAATTTTGTTAAGAACGTTCTGCAATGTGGACATGTGGTGGATGTGGTGGACATGTGGAATTAATTACCATTTGAAGTGATTGGTGTAAGCTCTGTCAATCAAATTAAAAAACAGACTCCATTTGTATCTAAAAACTTGGTAATATTGTTTATCAGCTTTACTAGCTTTACAAGCATCAGCAAAGCCGCCTGTCTAGTATAATGTCTAGCCAACAAAATATTTTTTTTTTTTGGTAACATTGATGAAAACAGTTCATTTTTATGTTTTTGAGTGCTGAACACGGAAATGCTAATGAAAATGCAAGTTTAGCTGTTGTTTTTTAGTTATTGAAGTATTTCAGAATGCCTATGCGTTTATTTACTCATAGTTCTCCCTTGGAGGAAGGTCACTGATGGTGCGATCGCTTTGCCCGCCTTTTGCATTTTGTTGCACCAGTAACCATACTCCCTGATGAGCGTCCAGCAATAATCCGCTGATTCAATCCACTTTCTCTGGTATCTTTCTTCCAAGTGGAAGCGTTTGCCATGTTCGTCGCTAACAGCACCACAGTTTTCGGGGAGGAAGTCCCAAGTGTGAATGTAAGAAGTGTAAATTTAAAGACATGTTTTATATAATAAATAAGATAAAAAAGGAATTTATCGCATGAATTTTATAGCACCCGACGTTTCAGCGACGTTGCAGCCGCCGTTGTCTAGGATAGACTGAAAGAGCTGTCAATTCGTTGTTCCGCGGGTAGGCCGCATACCGTTGCCGCCACTGCGTAAACTATAACGGTGGTGGGGCGGCGGGCTTGACGCGCGCGAATTTCGAAAGTCTGTCATGCATACAACACTCACTGTATGCTGTCTTACGTCCTTGCGTTCGGCTTTTGGCAGTGGGAACATTTTAGGAAGAGGGTTCAGTGGCGGTAGCGGTATGCGGCCTACCCGCGGAACAACGGATTGACAGCTTTTTCAGTCTACCCTCTAAAAAAACAACCTTTATAAACGGCTATATATGTTGTCTGATATATTTTAAACAAGTATTGTTACTGAGAAATCTAATGAAAAAAAACAAGGATTTACCTACTTTCGAATAATAACACGGCGGCTAAACTCGCCCTGCATAATCATTGTCGCCGATAAGCAAATCTGAAAATATTAAAGTCGCGAATAATGTAGCTGACTACTTGCTATCACAACCAATACATTTGAAGAGACAAGAGATGATAGATTTGATTTCTGTAGCAGGTCCGTATTCAGACCATGCCTGGATTCGCCAACACCCTGCGGGAGGCCCTTCCCAAGATGGTCGGCCAGGAAGGTATCGGAACATTCCACAAGGGTCTAGTGCCTCTGTTGCTCAGGCAGATACCCTACATCATGATAAAGTTCGCCTGCTTCGAAAAGACTGTCGAGCTCTTATACTCGTAAGTATATAGGTAATATCATATTACATGAATGTTACCCTGCAATGCTCAGGTATCTGCTTCCTTTCCCCTTCCACTCTTACCACTCCCCCTCCCCCTACCACTTTTATAAAGCCTATGTCATAATATTATAACGGTAGTAAAGCCAATGATATAAGCTCACATCGGCCCTGATAGGTTCTTCTGAGGAGGCTACCAGATGAGAGTTGAACCGTGTTTTGGGCAGGCCAGATGACATAAAAATTGGCCAACACCACACAAGCGCCATGGAATCATTAGGAACCTGATGGTTCCTTGACTCTTGCACTTAAACAATGCACTTTTGGATTTTTCAATCTGGACTCTTTAAGGTTAACTACGAGGGTTAACTATCCAAAAGTTCAGGGAATTTTACTATAAAAGTGCGTAGACTTCCACAAAAAGTTCCTTACTGGAATCAGCCAGAACGGCACTGGTCTGGGGTATGGCAGTACAACCATGAGCGATGTGGATTTGAGGAAGTCTCTCTTGCGGGGAGATTACGACAGCAACAGTATGGCTCACGCTATTGGCCTTTAATACCAGAATCATTGGACAACAATTGGACACTTTTGCATTCCGCGTCCAATGCACCGCAAGGTAATGCTCTATGACTGGGCGCCAGAGATGCTTAAATTTTATTTAAATGTCTATCAGCATACACTTCCAGACCCCAATAAACTCGCTCGCTAGAGCTATGTCAAGGATAGTACATGTCCCCTTTGTAGCAATACCCTTTGCACAGCTAGACATATTCTAGCTGGCTGCAAGGTGACCTTAGATCAAGCATGGTATACACCGCCACGACAAAGTCCTTGCTGCTATTCGCGAGGTAATAAACCTCTCAAAGGCTCATGCCAACAAGGGTTTTACATTACCCTCCAAACCTCCAATACAGTTTGTGCGGGATGGCTCTAAAGGCAAAAAACACTACAAAGCCTTTCTCAATAATCGAGAAAGTTTCAGATTGGATTCTAGAGGTCGATTCGATCTCTAAGCAGTATAAATTCCCTGAAAGTCTCGGATGCACAGCCTTCCGTCCAGATATAACTCTTTACTCTCTTATCTCGGAAGATGGCCCTTATTGTTTAAGAGGGTTCCAAGCCTATGCCGTTACACAAATGTAGGTAATTTACGCTTGCCGGCGGCGGCCACGCACGTGTGAGTAAATCGCATACATTGATAACGCTGAACAGACGGTCACCCGCCAAAGCGAAGTAATCCGCATTTTATAATTTTATTGCTCATAGCAAATTGCAAATAACAAAAACTGGAAATTGTGATAAAAGCAAATCCTTTTGCACACGTATTTATTAGACCATAATGTTCGATTTGACCCGCCGTTCCGACATATTTGGCCCAGCGGACTCAAAATAGCGGCCGTTTTTCAAGATGGTCGCTAATAAACCAAAATGATTTTTCTCATGCTGATTTTAATGACCTATGGGCCTTTTCTGCTATTTTGGGGTCGTATATTTCAAATATGGCAATAAAAATAACTTTATTTAATTTTGAACAGGATTATAAACATTTTTAAAGAGTATTTACTTTCACGTTACCGTTATGTTATACGCGTCTTCTTCGAGTATTTGCAGACTGGAAAAGACGAATCTAAAGTCAAAACTGTCAAAAAAGTCAAACGAGAGAATAATTTTGTGTATGCTGTAAGTAATTTCTGAAATTTGCTACCCAAAAAACATGGATTTGAACTATATATAGAATATGTGAATGGGTCGTTGACTTCGAATTTGTAGTCGCTGGCTCAAATATGACGACTACATGTGTTTTGAACAACCTTTGAACGTATTTGAACCGATTTGAACATATTTGTACATTTGGCCAGAAAACTTAAATTTTTGTACTTGGTATCATCATCAGAACTGGTCAAAATAAATGTACCGTGGTCGTTTTATACTACACTATACTACTGTATATATAAATGATTGTACACATTTTACCTTGTTTGTAAGGAATTATTTATTTATATTTATTTATGTTTATATTTTCAGCATCATATTTGAAATGTACGATGCCAAATAACCGAAAACGACCCATGGGTCTTTAAAATCAGCACGAGAATAATCATTTTGGTTTATTAGCGGCCATCTTGGAAAATTGCCGCCATTTCGAGTCCGCTGGGCCAAATATGTCGGAGCGGTAGGTCAAAACGACTATTTTGGTTTAATGAACACACGTGTGCAAAAGGATTTGCTTTTATCACAATTTACAGTATTCTTTCAAAATATGAGACGAACCGCTTCCACTATACTATAGCAGATACTTTATGATTCTGAGTAAAGAAATAAAAATGGATAATGCTTAAAACAATTATAACATTGTTATTCTCATCAGTACGAGGATAAAATGTAAGTCGAGAAGGATAAAAACAGTAATTATTATAGGTATAAATAGCTACACCAAAATTTTAATTATTTCAAAAAGCAGTTACCTTTATAAATAAACTACTTCCGACGGAAAGAAGGCACAGATAGATTTCGCGGCTTAATGTGATTAGGTATATATTTTTGAACAACTTCAAATACGTAATTAAAATTAATAAAGAAATAAATTAATGAATGCCACTTTTAAACAGTCTCGAAGAGGAATTTTGTGGATTTCACTCTGTGCCCGGGATTCGCCCGTTGGATGAACAATTGGAAAGTTCACGAGCACCTTTCTTTTTCGGACCGCAGACTGGTGACATTTGGCATCGGCCGTCGCTTTCCCCCCACGCCACAATCCGAGTGGCGATACCGAACCGGCGACATTAACTGGGACCGGTTTGGTGAAGTCCTCTGCGAGAATCTTGAGGCCTTTCCATCGCCTTCTAGTAGTACCGCAGAGGACTTGTGTGTCGCACTTAATGCGGCCATCGAGTCTTCCTGTGATGCCGTAGTAGGGCGGAAGAAACCCCGCGGTGGTTTCGCGGCCCCGTGGTGGTCTTCCGAACTCTGCGATAATTTTAAATTTTAACTTTTAAATAATTTAACGTAGCGATTGAAAATTAATGGGATTGAAAATTGTTATTTTTGTGATGTGACGCAATGATGAGATGTAAATTTTCTTCTGATCGATCAAGGTGAACAATGTATGAGATGAAGTTGAAATAAAAGAAAAATAAAAAATCTCAAGTTTCAATTTTTTTTTAACTTTCTCTATACTATTGAATATCTATGATATTGAACATTTTCAAAGCCTGTTTGATTTTAAAATGATTTTCAAATGATTTTATTTTTCTATGGTTTTAAAATATTTCTAAGTATTCTGTAGTTTTGAATATTTTCAAAGACTATTTGATTTTAAAATGATTTTAAAATTATTATATTTTTCTATGGTTTCAAAATATTTCAAAGTATTCTATAGTTTTCACTATTTTCAAACACTATTTGATTTTAAAATGATTTTCAAATTATTTTATTTTCTATGGTTTCAAAATATTTATAAGTATTCTATAGTTTTGAATATTTTCAAAGACTTTGATTTTAAAATTCCCGTGCTTTTTCTGGTTTAAATGACGTGTCGCAACCTTAAATCAGTGCATATCCTATCAATGCTCTTTGTAAGCTAAATATCTTACAGCCAACCACTTATCACTTATCTCAGCGAGAGAGAGCTCAAATTGCAATGGACGCCGTAGCATTTACGCCCGAAATGCGTACATGTGTTTCCATATATTTCATATTTTATATTTCATGTTTTTATTTTATTATAAAAAAAAACACAGCAACAATCACAAATAATATTTACATTAAAACCTATACTATAAAGATTTGCGAAAATTACAAATAGTGTACTCAAAATTGACGGTACCTATATATTAAATACTAAATATGAACTATAACCTGTTTTGTACACACTAAATGGGAAAAATATGTACGGAATGTACTAAATCTACCAAAACCATAATAGTTTAGAATATGAAACTAACCTTTTTGTCAATAGTTTCTTTATCTTTGCTTTTCCTTTTCGTGTTTTCATGAAATGTGTTTTCTTGCGCTTCCCCATAACTAAAATACATGTAGAGTATTATAATAAGTTATAAAAACCGTCTCGCAATAATTTAGTTTTTAACACGAATAACATGATAAAAGTGTGAAAGAAGTCATATTGAGTGTTTATATATTCGCAATCAAGTGATATTAACATTTAGTCGGACCGTCCGAGGGGCCGGACGCGTCACGTGTTGCAATTTCGGGTATTTTTTACGTGGACAGTGTGGTGGCTACAATGGCGCAGGTCGTAAAGATAAACGGAGAGGATGCGGGTGACCTGAAAAAAATGGTGAGTCAACTATTTGCTCAAGGCGTGAAACAGATGGAAGTCATAGCAGAGCTCAACGCTAAAGTGGACGCGTTGACACAACATGTGTTGACCATAACTTCGTCAACCCTCCCACCGGGTACCTCTGGCGCATCGTTGCTGCATCTCGGCAGAGCGTCCGCCTTGGCGGCCGCTGTTCCCCGCACCACCGCACCCGCCGTTACCGGACCCACCCCCGTCGCTAAGCAAACGCGGCTAGCGGCTGCGAAATCGGCGAAAGGTCCCGCGACGAATATAGTCACGGCGGCCAATAATAATAACACCTTAGAAGCCGTAACAAGGACGGTCGCTGAAACTGCAGTTACTAATCTTGCCGCATCGCACGCTACCAACTCAAACGGGGCTTCCATCCCGCTCATTACGTATGCGTCGATCGCCTCGCCGTCCGTGATGTCTACCGCAGTAGCCGTCGCAACCACCGCCAAGACAACGGCCGCGACGTCTCCAGTGGCGCTTACCTCTAATAACGTAACAGTTCCGGACGTCCAAACCATAGCGCAGGAACGGGATGATGGCTTTGTGACGGTCCGACACCGTAGACCTCGCAGCAACGAAAATTTTAGCAGAAAATTTCAACCTGCTACCCCGGCACTACCAGAACCGGCTAAGTTTCGCAATCGACCGTATCTACGCCGTGGCCCTGTCGCAGTGTCCATCGATGCTGGCGTGGATGCCGACCTGGTACCAGCTGAATGTGGCAAATTAGAAAGCGCTGCGCCACCCTACAAAAACTTTGCCGCGTGCGCCGCAGCATCAAATTCGCCGACTTCGAGCGCAAACTTGAACTGCCAGCGATCGCCGCCTGCAGTGGGAAGTAGTTTAGCAGCCGCTGGCGTCAGTTCTGCCGCTGCCAATGATGTCACTAGGACCTCGCACCCTAGCATCGACGATGAAGGTTTCGTCACTGTTAGCCATCGCCGATCAGCTCAACCTCGCCGGGGTTGGAGGGAAATTATACGCGGGACCGGTGCTGCCGATGAAGATTTGCGTACAGTGGAGCCGGTTACCCGCAAATTCATTCACGTGTGGTCGGTTTCTGCTGATGTTACCACGGATAACATATTAAATTACCTAAAGAAAAGGGATTCTGTGTCACCATTCACAGTAAAAAAAGTGATAAAAGCGAAAGGTAACTACAATTCGTTTATCGTGGGTGTTCCAGAATCTCTTTTCACCACATATATGGATCCCACTTTTTGGCCTGCAAGTGCGATGTTTAATGAGTGGTCCTTTCGGAGTGGAAAACGCACTGCCTATACGAAAAAGAAACGTCTTTCCGTGCAACACTAGTGACATGAATATATCCTATCAAAATGTGCGGGGTCTGAAAACTAAGTTGCGCCAATTTTCTGAAAACGCACATTTAATTGATAGTGATATAATTATTGTAACCGAGTCATGGCTAGACGATTCTGTAACCGATGCGGAGGTTTGCTCGACTGCAAATTTTACTCTTTATCGTAAAGATAGACAAACTTTTGCAGGCGGGGTATTCCTCGCCGTGAAGAACTCCATCTTATCGTATCGCATACCTAGCTATGAAACTGATGGTGAAGTATTGTGTGTGAAAGTTATATATAGAAATGTACCTGTATTCTTTTTTGTAGTTTACTTTTCCCCTAAAACCGCTGATGAAGTATACATGTCTTTTTTAAATAAAGTAGAAGAACTTTTTGTTGCAGATAGGTTAAAAAATATTTGTATTATTGGCGATTTTAATCTGTTTTCTGCGTCGCAACATGTAAATAAATATTTTGATTACTTTTTATCTTTATGTAACTTTAAGCAACATAATAATATTTTAAATTCTAATAATCGATGTCTAGATCTGGTGCTCTCGAATTTCCAACCTGATACCGTTACGGTATCCGAAGCCTCGATAGAGTTGGTGCGAGCTGACGGCTATCATCCGCCGATTGATGTGAGCATTGTACTGCGCCCAGCGCGTACGCATATTCAGCCGAGCGACAATCAAAAGTATAGCCCTACTAGTGGTAATTGTCTATTCCGGAATGAATGGAACTTTAAAAATTGTAATTTTACTCAGTTGTACACTTTTTTTGAAAATTTTGATTGGAAATTACTATACGATTTAAGTAACGCTAACGATTGCGTTGATTATCTCTATAGTGTCATCTACAATTGTTTCGATAGCTGCATTCCAAGCAAAAAACGGACTGCATTGACCAATAGGTATATTTATCCTAAATGGTTTAATGGCGACATTATCCGTGATATTCAATCGAAGTCGTATCATCACAAGTGCTGGAAGCGGACCGGTTCTCAGTTTCACAGGGAGCTTTTCGAAACTTTACGGTGTAGAGTTAAGCATAAAATAAAAGACTCTTTCAATTTGTATATGCACAATATTGAGACGTCTATCCGAGAAGATAGTTCACGCTTTTGGGAATATGTTCGTAGTCAGCGAACTGCTGGTGGGGTACCCCTGAATGTGGTCTATAATGAGGCTACATATTCGGGTGCTGCAGCCGCTGATGTTTTTGCAAATTACTTCTCATCAGTGTTTCTACCGAACATACCGGCCTTAGACGCTGTCGCCGCTGAAGCGACTATTATGTCGAGTGACGCAAATTCTTCATGCGTCAACGTCCACAGTATCACTAAAGATGATATTCGGTTTGCAATACGCAAGCTGAAATCAGTCCGCACTATTGGACCTGATGGAGTTCCTCCTTATGTTATTAAAGCATGTTGTGAGTCTTTTATACAACCCCTGATGTATATATTTAACAGATCGTTGGAATCTGCAGTATACCCCTATAAGTGGAAGATATCTAGAGTAGCTCCAATACCAAAAAGTGGCGATAAGGTGCAGGTTGATAATTACAGGCCGATTGCAGTGTTATCAGCCTTTCCTAAGCTTTTCGAGACGATTCTTCACCGAGAAATTTATACCCAACTATGCGGTACACTATCGGATGCCCAACACGGGTTCCGTCCTAATCGTTCCACAACTACCAACCTATCCGTTTTTACAGATTATGTTACTGATGAGTTGGATAGCACCTCAAGGGGACAAGTGGATGTCGTGTATTTGGATTTCAAGAAGGCCTTTGACAGAGTCGACAACGATGCGTTACTCCGAGAACTGGCTGCTGCTGGATTCTCGAGTAAACTGTTGAAACTTTTCGCAGATTACTTGGGGGGCCGCCAGCAATTCGTTAAATTTGGCAATTTTGAATCCAAACTATACAACACTCAATCGGGGGTTAGCCAAGGATCAAACTTAGGGCCTTTGTTATTCAACTTATTTGTTAATAATCTGAGTAAAGTAGTCACATCTGCACGTTGTCTAATGTTTGCTGATGACGTCAAATTGTTTTTATCAACTGGAAGTGCTGAGGCCTGCGAGCTCTTCCAGCGTGATATTGATGCAGTTTATGCATGGAGCCAAGCTCGTAACCTTCACTTCAATATTAACAAATGTGCAGTGATGACATACACAAGGTCGCCTGATCATCTGATGTATGATTACTCCATCGCTGGATGTGTGCTTCCCAGAGTTACTGAAGTCAAGGACTCCCAGAGTTACTGAAGTAGACAACTATCTACAACTTCTTTCAAGCTTCTAGGGTTTGTAATACGGCAATCCAAACACTTCAATAATATTCGGGTTATGCGCACGTTGTACAACTCGATTGTTAGAAGTCGCATGGAAACGAATGCACCTATTTGGAATCCACATGAAGATACTTATACCCTCATGCTGGAAAAGGTACAGAAGTGTTTTTTGAGATTTCTGTACTTCAAGCAGTACGGATATTATCCATTTTTGTATCCGACTGCATTTATCACAGGCATGGTTGGCTATAATTCTCTCTGTCTCAGAAGAGAAATGCTGACCATGTCCTATGTTTTCAATCTAATTCGTGGTAAAACTGATAACCCTAGCTTACTAGCAAAGGTGGATCTATTCATACCAAATAATTATCTCCGTACTCGATCGCACCATCTTTTCGCGGAGCCGTTCTCGCGCACTAACCTTACGAGGTGGAACTTGTTGGCGCGTGCTTTGCGGCGCTTAAATGAAATTCACTCGATGGCACCAGATTTCGATATTTTTACCGCCAACCCTCACTTGTTTAAATTGCAAGCTATTAATTATTTATTTTTACATGATAGCTAGTATTATACGTATCATTCTATTTGTATAGTTATGGTAATATCTTTATTAATTTTACTTTTCAATGCATTGGTTTTACTGTTATGTTGATTAGTAATAATTGAATAAACAAAATAAAATAAAAAAATTAAAATGGCAAAAAAAAATAACAAAGATGCCATAAACATCCATTAAAAAAAAACAAACATAAAAAAAAATACTTACTGCTGTTTGCTTTTTAGTGACGACGCGTGACGACGCGGTACTGCGGTGTATGAGCTAACACAAATCGACGTGCTCTCACTTCCAATAGCAGCAGGGAAGTGAATCTATTTCATAGCGCGCCTGTGTATTTATTAACGCGGCTAGCCCATACAAAAAATGTATGGAGAATCTGATACCTGATTTTCTGGGATTTATTGTATAAAATCCTATTACAATAATTGAAATTTAAATATTTTATAGTGAAGATATGTCATTTAACTTTCTGTTATAATAATTTGTATTTCAATTCAAATTATTTATTATTTTCCCAGTAAGGACTAAAACCCCGCGCCCATTTTTGTATATTTTCTCGGGTGTTTTTATAAAAAACTACGCAAACTATTGCCAAATTTATTATCTCACCTTATAAATGACTTATTGATAAAAACGAGTGTTTTTTGTCACTGCTTTTATTTGCGTAGTCGTAACGCTAGACCCTAATTAGAGAAATTTCGTGCAGCACCCTCTTAAGAATTAACTGTTCCATGGGAATCAAATATCCCAAAATAACATGAGTATAAATTAAATAAATACCATGATTTTGCAAATGCCCACACTCGGAACGGCTTCACTGTTCACCTTCACGCGGTGGAAGTTGACGCTTTTGGCCTGCCAGCCAAATCTCTGTTTCACCTCTAAAGATCTTGGTCTTTCCAGAAAAATAATCAACTCTTTCCTTTAAGAATTATCTAAACCCGCAATTTCTGCATCTCAAATTCTATGGCTTCAAAGGAGGAGTGAATGGGTGGTAAGGTGACGCCCACATGTGGCAAGATAGCTGTCCTGAACCTACCACAGCCGGTCGTTGAACTGGAATCCACAGCTCACCCCCCAGAAAAGTAATAATAGTATTACGATGGGCCCGATTCCAGTCGGTGAATTCCATGGCAGCTCCTTTTGTATTTTAATTATACCTTATCGTAACTCTTTTCCACCGTCTCCTTTAAAATAGTCTCCTTGGGTATCGATACAGCGATCCCAGCGTTTTTTCCATGATTCCATGCATCCCTGGAAGTCTGAAAGTGTAAGTGTTCGAAGCACATTCAGCGTTTCTTCCTGGATCTCCTCGATCATGATAAAACGACAACCTTTCAATTGAAATTTTATTTTGGGAAAGAGAAAGTTGGGGATATGAAGTTAGGGTCATCTCTTGCTGCATTTTCAATTCACTGCAGACAGCTAAGCGATTTTCTTTCTGGTCGCTCTTCAACAGTCTCGGTAGGAGCTAACGGGCCCTTGCTGAGTTGGCCACGAAGACCCATTCTGTTCAGGGTTGGTCACACTCATGGGTCAACACGCATCCGGCGGCCTCCACGCATGAAGTGTGAGCCTCTGGGGGGGGGTTAGGGGTAGGACTCTGGCCTCAGGGCTAATTTCCCTAGGAATCAAACTTCTGGCACTCCTGGACGGTCTGCTAATATAGCGGTAAGTAAAATGTCACTAATACACAATATTAGTGACATTTTACTTACCGCTAGATAGCGCATCGTGATCATAGCTTTTTACACTATTAAAAAACAAAAAACGTTAATTAAAAAAAAAGTTTTTCTTTACTTTTTTTAAAAAGTTGCTTACTTTGTTGTACCTACTGATTCACCCACTCAAGAAAAGCCCGTTCAGTAAAAACAACTTGTATACAAATTTAATTTAATATTCCAATAAGTGGCAATACTAAGCAAGAAACGTCAAAATAATCACATTTGTTTACGGTATACCTAGATCGTGTAAGTTTGTGCAGTTTTCCGCTTTATTTTACCTCTATATTTAGTCAAAAGTATAAATATTCACCATGGAAAAGCAGGAAAATGATGAAACTAATGCAGACATTAAAATGGAGATAGAATTAGAGTCCGATGTCGAAGACAGGATGCCAAGTTGCTCTGACAGTAAATACAGTGAAACGTTGAAACCAGAAAGCGATACTAGCTTCACTGCCGATGAAGATTTGCGTACAGTGGAGCCGGTTACCCGCAAATTCATTCACGTGTGGTCGGTTTCTGCTGATGTTACCACGGATAACATATTAAATTACCTAAAGAAAAGGGATTCTGTGTCACCATTCACAGTAAAAAAAGTGATAAAAGCGAAAGGTAACTACAATTCGTTTATCGTGGGTGTTCCAGAATCTCTTTTCACCACATATATGGATCCCACTTTTTGGCCTGCAAGTGCGATGTTTAATGAGTGGTCCTTTCGGAGTGGAAAACGCACTGCCTATACGAAAAAGAAACGTCTTTCCGTGCAACACTAGTGACATGAATATATCCTATCAAAATGTGCGGGGTCTGAAAACTAAGTTGCGCCAATTTTCTGAAAACGCACATTTAATTGATAGTGATATAATTATTGTAACCGAGTCATGGCTAGACGATTCTGTAACCGATGCGGAGGTTTGCTCGACTGCAAATTTTACTCTTTATCGTAAAGATAGACAAACTTTTGCAGGCGGGGTATTCCTCGCCGTGAGGAACTCCATCTTATCGTATCGCATACCTAGCTATGAAACTGATGGTGAAGTATTGTGTGTGAAAGTTATATATAGAAATGTACCTGTATTCTTTTTTGTAGTTTACTTTTCCCCTAAAACCGCTGATGAAGTATACATGTCTTTTTTAAATAAAGTAGAAGAAGTTTTTGTTGCAGATAGGTTAAAAAATATTTGTATTATTGGCGATTTTAATCTGTTTTCTGCGTCGCAACATGTAAATAAATATTTTGATTACTTTTTATCTTTATGTAACTTTAAGCAACATAATAATATTTTAAATTCTAATAATCGATGTCTAGATCTGGTGCTCTCGAATTTCCAACCTGATACCGTTACGGTATCCGAAGCCTCGATAGAGTTGGTGCGAGCTGACGGCTATCATCCGCCGATTGATGTGAGCATTGTACTGCGCCCAGCGCGTACGCATATTCAGCCGAGCGACAATCAAAAGTATAGCCCTACTAGTGGTAATTGTCTATTCCGGAATGAATGGAACTTTAAAAATTGTAATTTTACTCAGTTGTACACTTTTTTTGAAAATTTTGATTGGAAATTACTATACGATTTAAGTAACGCTAACGATTGCGTTGATTATCTCTATAGTGTCATCTACAATTGTTTCGATAGCTGCATTCCAAGCAAAAAACGGACTGCATTGACCAATAGGTATATTTATCCTAAATGGTTTAATGGCGACATTATCCGTGATATTCAATCGAAGTCGTATCATCACAAGTGCTGGAAGCGGACCGGTTCTCAGTTTCACAGGGAGCTTTTCGAAACTTTACGGTGTAGAGTTAAGCATAAAATAAAAGACTCTTTCAATTTGTATATGCACAATATTGAGACGTCTATCCGAGAAGATAGTTCACGCTTTTGGGAATATGTTCGTAGTCAGCGAACTGCTGGTGGGGTACCCCTGAATGTGGTCTATAATGAGGCTACATATTCGGGTGCTGCAGCCGCTGATGTTTTTGCAAATTACTTCTCATCAGTGTTTCTACCGAACATACCGGCCTTAGACGCTGTCGCCGCTGAAGCGACTATTATGTCGAGTGACGCAAATTCTTCATGCGTCAACGTCCACAGTATCACTAAAGATGATATTCGGTTTGCAATACGCAAGCTGAAATCAGTCCGCACTATTGGACCTGATGGAGTTCCTCCTTATGTTATTAAAGCATGTTGTGAGTCTTTTATACAACCCCTGATGTATATATTTAACAGATCGTTGGAATCTGCAGTATACCCCTATAAGTGGAAGATATCTAGAGTAGCTCCAATACCAAAAAGTGGCGATAAGGTGCAGGTTGATAATTACAGGCCGATTGCAGTGTTATCAGCCTTTCCTAAGCTTTTCGAGACGATTCTTCACCGAGAAATTTATACCCAACTATGCGGTACACTATCGGATGCCCAACACGGGTTCCGTCCTAATCGTTCCACAACTACCAACCTATCCGTTTTTACAGATTATGTTACTGATGAGTTGGATAGCACCTCAAGGGGACAAGTGGATGTCGTGTATTTGGATTTCAAGAAGGCCTTTGACAGAGTCGACAACGATGCGTTACTCCGAGAACTGGCTGCTGCTGGATTCTCGAGTAAACTGTTGAAACTTTTCGCAGATTACTTGGGGGGCCGCCAGCAATTCGTTAAATTTGGCAATTTTGAATCCAAACTATACAACACTCAATCGGGGGTTAGCCAAGGATCAAACTTAGGGCCTTTGTTATTCAACTTATTTGTTAATAATCTGAGTAAAGTAGTCACATCTGCACGTTGTCTAATGTTTGCTGATGACGTCAAATTGTTTTTATCAACTGGAAGTGCTGAGGCCTGCGAGCTCTTCCAGCGTGATATTGATGCAGTTTATGCATGGAGCCAAGCTCGTAACCTTCACTTCAATATTAACAAATGTGCAGTGATGACATACACAAGGTCGCCTGATCATCTGATGTATGATTACTCCATCGCTGGATGTGTGCTTCCCAGAGTTACTGAAGTCAAGGACTCCCAGAGTTACTGAAGTAGACAACTATCTACAACTTCTTTCAAGCTTCTAGGGTTTGTAATACGGCAATCCAAACACTTCAATAATATTCGGGTTATGCGCACGTTGTACAACTCGATTGTTAGAAGTCGCATGGAAACGAATGCACCTATTTGGAATCCACATGAAGATACTTATACCCTCATGCTGGAAAAGGTACAGAAGTGTTTTTTGAGATTTCTGTACTTCAAGCAGTACGGATATTATCCATTTTTGTATCCGACTGCATTTATCACAGGCATGGTTGGCTATAATTCTCTCTGTCTCAGAAGAGAAATGCTGACCATGTCCTATGTTTTCAATCTAATTCGTGGTAAAACTGATAACCCTAGCTTACTAGCAAAGGTGGATCTATTCATACCAAATAATTATCTCCGTACTCGATCGCACCATCTTTTCGCGGAGCCGTTCTCGCGCACTAACCTTACGAGGTGGAACTTGTTGGCGCGTGCTTTGCGGCGCTTAAATGAAATTCACTCGATGGCACCAGATTTCGATATTTTTACCGCCAACCCTCACTTGTTTAAATTGCAAGCTATTAATTATTTATTTTTACATGATAGCTAGTATTATACGTATCATTCTATTTGTATAGTTATGGTAATATCTTTATTAATTTTACTTTTCAATGCATTGGTTTTACTGTTATGTTGATTAGTAATAATTGAATAAACAAAATAAAATAAAAAAATTAAAATGGCAAAAAAAAATAACAAAGATGCCATAAACATCCATTAAAAAAAAACAAACATAAAAAAAAATACTTACTGCTGTTTGCTTTTTAGTGACGACGCGTGACGACGCGGTACTGCGGTGTATGAGCTAACACAAATCGACGTGCTCTCACTTCCAATAGCAGCAGGGAAGTGAATCTATTTCATAGCGCGCCTGTGTATTTATTAACGCGGCTAGCCCATACAAAAAATGTATGGAGAATCTGATACCTGATTTTCTGGGATTTATTGTATAAAATCCTATTACAATAATTGAAATTTAAATATTTTATAGTGAAGATATGTCATTTAACTTTCTGTTATAATAATTTGTATTTCAATTCAAATTATTTATTATTTTCCCAGTAAGGACTAAAACCCCGCGCCCATTTTTGTATATTTTCTCGGGTGTTTTTATAAAAAACTACGCAAACTATTGCCAAATTTATTATCTCACCTTATAAATGACTTATTGATAAAAACGAGTGTTTTTTGTCACTGCTTTTATTTGCGTAGTCGTAACGCTAGACCCTAATTAGAGAAATTTCGTGCAGCACCCTCTTAAGAATTAACTGTTCCATGGGAATCAAATATCCCAAAATAACATGAGTATAAATTAAATAAATACCATGATTTTGCAAATGCCCACACTCGGAACGGCTTCACTGTTCACCTTCACGCGGTGGAAGTTGACGCTTTTGGCCTGCCAGCCAAATCTCTGTTTCACCTCTAAAGATCTTGGTCTTTCCAGAAAAATAATCAACTCTTTCCTTTAAGAATTATCTAAACCCGCAATTTCTGCATCTCAAATTCTATGGCTTCAAAGGAGGAGTGAATGGGTGGTAAGGTGACGCCCACATGTGGCAAGATAGCTGTCCTGAACCTACCACAGCCGGTCGTTGAACTGGAATCCACAGCTCACCCCCCAGAAAAGTAATAATAGTATTACGATGGGCCCGATTCCAGTCGGTGAATTCCATGGCAGCTCCTTTTGTATTTTAATTATACCTTATCGTAACTCTTTTCCACCGTCTCCTTTAAAATAGTCTCCTTGGGTATCGATACAGCGATCCCAGCGTTTTTTCCATGATTCCATGCATCCCTGGAAGTCTGAAAGTGTAAGTGTTCGAAGCACATTCAGCGTTTCTTCCTGGATCTCCTCGATCATGATAAAACGACAACCTTTCAATTGAAATTTTATTTTGGGAAAGAGAAAGTTGGGGATATGAAGTTAGGGTCATCTCTTGCTGCATTTTCAATTCACTGCAGACAGCTAAGCGATTTTCTTTCTGGTCGCTCTTCAACAGTCTCGGTAGGAGCTAACGGGCCCTTGCTGAGTTGGCCACGAAGACCCATTCTGTTCAGGGTTGGTCACACTCATGGGTCAACACGCATCCGGCGGCCTCCACGCATGAAGTGTGAGCCTCTGGGGGGGGGTTAGGGGTAGGACTCTGGCCTCAGGGCTAATTTCCCTAGGAATCAAACTTCTGGCACTCCTGGACGGTCTGCTAATATAGCGGTAAGTAAAATGTCACTAATACACAATATTAGTGACATTTTACTTACCGCTAGATAGCGCATCGTGATCATAGCTTTTTACACTATTAAAAAACAAAAAACGTTAATTAAAAAAAAAGTTTTTCTTTACTTTTTTTAAAAAGTTGCTTACTTTGTTGTACCTACTGATTCACCCACTCAAGAAAAGCCCGTTCAGTAAAAACAACTTGTATACAAATTTAATTTAATATTCCAATAAGTGGCAATACTAAGCAAGAAACGTCAAAATAATCACATTTGTTTACGGTATACCTAGATCGTGTAAGTTTGTGCAGTTTTCCGCTTTATTTTACCTCTATATTTAGTCAAAAGTATAAATATTCACCATGGAAAAGCAGGAAAATGATGAAACTAATGCAGACATTAAAATGGAGATAGAATTAGAGTCCGATGTCGAAGACAGGATGCCAAGTTGCTCTGACAGTAAATACAGTGAAACGTTGAAACCAGAAAGCGATACTAGCTTCACTGCCGATGAAGATTTGCGTACAGTGGAGCCGGTTACCCGCAAATTCATTCACGTGTGGTCGGTTTCTGCTGATGTTACCACGGATAACATATTAAATTACCTAAAGAAAAGGGATTCTGTGTCACCATTCACAGTAAAAAAAGTGATAAAAGCGAAAGGTAACTACAATTCGTTTATCGTGGGTGTTCCAGAATCTCTTTTCACCACATATATGGATCCCACTTTTTGGCCTGCAAGTGCGATGTTTAATGAGTGGTCCTTTCGGAGTGGAAAACGCACTGCCTATACGAAAAAGAAACGTCTTTCCGTGCAACACTAGTGACATGAATATATCCTATCAAAATGTGCGGGGTCTGAAAACTAAGTTGCGCCAATTTTCTGAAAACGCACATTTAATTGATAGTGATATAATTATTGTAACCGAGTCATGGCTAGACGATTCTGTAACCGATGCGGAGGTTTGCTCGACTGCAAATTTTACTCTTTATCGTAAAGATAGACAAACTTTTGCAGGCGGGGTATTCCTCGCCGTGAGGAACTCCATCTTATCGTATCGCATACCTAGCTATGAAACTGATGGTGAAGTATTGTGTGTGAAAGTTATATATAGAAATGTACCTGTATTCTTTTTTGTAGTTTACTTTTCCCCTAAAACCGCTGATGAAGTATACATGTCTTTTTTAAATAAAGTAGAAGAAGTTTTTGTTGCAGATAGGTTAAAAAATATTTGTATTATTGGCGATTTTAATCTGTTTTCTGCGTCGCAACATGTAAATAAATATTTTGATTACTTTTTATCTTTATGTAACTTTAAGCAACATAATAATATTTTAAATTCTAATAATCGATGTCTAGATCTGGTGCTCTCGAATTTCCAACCTGATACCGTTACGGTATCCGAAGCCTCGATAGAGTTGGTGCGAGCTGACGGCTATCATCCGCCGATTGATGTGAGCATTGTACTGCGCCCAGCGCGTACGCATATTCAGCCGAGCGACAATCAAAAGTATAGCCCTACTAGTGGTAATTGTCTATTCCGGAATGAATGGAACTTTAAAAATTGTAATTTTACTCAGTTGTACACTTTTTTTGAAAATTTTGATTGGAAATTACTATACGATTTAAGTAACGCTAACGATTGCGTTGATTATCTCTATAGTGTCATCTACAATTGTTTCGATAGCTGCATTCCAAGCAAAAAACGGACTGCATTGACCAATAGGTATATTTATCCTAAATGGTTTAATGGCGACATTATCCGTGATATTCAATCGAAGTCGTATCATCACAAGTGCTGGAAGCGGACCGGTTCTCAGTTTCACAGGGAGCTTTTCGAAACTTTACGGTGTAGAGTTAAGCATAAAATAAAAGACTCTTTCAATTTGTATATGCACAATATTGAGACGTCTATCCGAGAAGATAGTTCACGCTTTTGGGAATATGTTCGTAGTCAGCGAACTGCTGGTGGGGTACCCCTGAATGTGGTCTATAATGAGGCTACATATTCGGGTGCTGCAGCCGCTGATGTTTTTGCAAATTACTTCTCATCAGTGTTTCTACCGAACATACCGGCCTTAGACGCTGTCGCCGCTGAAGCGACTATTATGTCGAGTGACGCAAATTCTTCATGCGTCAACGTCCACAGTATCACTAAAGATGATATTCGGTTTGCAATACGCAAGCTGAAATCAGTCCGCACTATTGGACCTGATGGAGTTCCTCCTTATGTTATTAAAGCATGTTGTGAGTCTTTTATACAACCCCTGATGTATATATTTAACAGATCGTTGGAATCTGCAGTATACCCCTATAAGTGGAAGATATCTAGAGTAGCTCCAATACCAAAAAGTGGCGATAAGGTGCAGGTTGATAATTACAGGCCGATTGCAGTGTTATCAGCCTTTCCTAAGCTTTTCGAGACGATTCTTCACCGAGAAATTTATACCCAACTATGCGGTACACTATCGGATGCCCAACACGGGTTCCGTCCTAATCGTTCCACAACTACCAACCTATCCGTTTTTACAGATTATGTTACTGATGAGTTGGATAGCACCTCAAGGGGACAAGTGGATGTCGTGTATTTGGATTTCAAGAAGGCCTTTGACAGAGTCGACAACGATGCGTTACTCCGAGAACTGGCTGCTGCTGGATTCTCGAGTAAACTGTTGAAACTTTTCGCAGATTACTTGGGGGGCCGCCAGCAATTCGTTAAATTTGGCAATTTTGAATCCAAACTATACAACACTCAATCGGGGGTTAGCCAAGGATCAAACTTAGGGCCTTTGTTATTCAACTTATTTGTTAATAATCTGAGTAAAGTAGTCACATCTGCACGTTGTCTAATGTTTGCTGATGACGTCAAATTGTTTTTATCAACTGGAAGTGCTGAGGCCTGCGAGCTCTTCCAGCGTGATATTGATGCAGTTTATGCATGGAGCCAAGCTCGTAACCTTCACTTCAATATTAACAAATGTGCAGTGATGACATACACAAGGTCGCCTGATCATCTGATGTATGATTACTCCATCGCTGGATGTGTGCTTCCCAGAGTTACTGAAGTCAAGGACTCCCAGAGTTACTGAAGTAGACAACTATCTACAACTTCTTTCAAGCTTCTAGGGTTTGTAATACGGCAATCCAAACACTTCAATAATATTCGGGTTATGCGCACGTTGTACAACTCGATTGTTAGAAGTCGCATGGAAACGAATGCACCTATTTGGAATCCACATGAAGATACTTATACCCTCATGCTGGAAAAGGTACAGAAGTGTTTTTTGAGATTTCTGTACTTCAAGCAGTACGGATATTATCCATTTTTGTATCCGACTGCATTTATCACAGGCATGGTTGGCTATAATTCTCTCTGTCTCAGAAGAGAAATGCTGACCATGTCCTATGTTTTCAATCTAATTCGTGGTAAAACTGATAACCCTAGCTTACTAGCAAAGGTGGATCTATTCATACCAAATAATTATCTCCGTACTCGATCGCACCATCTTTTCGCGGAGCCGTTCTCGCGCACTAACCTTACGAGGTGGAACTTGTTGGCGCGTGCTTTGCGGCGCTTAAATGAAATTCACTCGATGGCACCAGATTTCGATATTTTTACCGCCAACCCTCACTTGTTTAAATTGCAAGCTATTAATTATTTATTTTTACATGATAGCTAGTATTATACGTATCATTCTATTTGTATAGTTATGGTAATATCTTTATTAATTTTACTTTTCAATGCATTGGTTTTACTGTTATGTTGATTAGTAATAATTGAATAAACAAAATAAAATAAAAAAATTAAAATGGCAAAAAAAAATAACAAAGATGCCATAAACATCCATTAAAAAAAAACAAACATAAAAAAAAATACTTACTGCTGTTTGCTTTTTAGTGACGACGCGTGACGACGCGGTACTGCGGTGTATGAGCTAACACAAATCGACGTGCTCTCACTTCCAATAGCAGCAGGGAAGTGAATCTATTTCATAGCGCGCCTGTGTATTTATTAACGCGGCTAGCCCATACAAAAAATGTATGGAGAATCTGATACCTGATTTTCTGGGATTTATTGTATAAAATCCTATTACAATAATTGAAATTTAAATATTTTATAGTGAAGATATGTCATTTAACTTTCTGTTATAATAATTTGTATTTCAATTCAAATTATTTATTATTTTCCCAGTAAGGACTAAAACCCCGCGCCCATTTTTGTATATTTTCTCGGGTGTTTTTATAAAAAACTACGCAAACTATTGCCAAATTTATTATCTCACCTTATAAATGACTTATTGATAAAAACGAGTGTTTTTTGTCACTGCTTTTATTTGCGTAGTCGTAACGCTAGACCCTAATTAGAGAAATTTCGTGCAGCACCCTCTTAAGAATTAACTGTTCCATGGGAATCAAATATCCCAAAATAACATGAGTATAAATTAAATAAATACCATGATTTTGCAAATGCCCACACTCGGAACGGCTTCACTGTTCACCTTCACGCGGTGGAAGTTGACGCTTTTGGCCTGCCAGCCAAATCTCTGTTTCACCTCTAAAGATCTTGGTCTTTCCAGAAAAATAATCAACTCTTTCCTTTAAGAATTATCTAAACCCGCAATTTCTGCATCTCAAATTCTATGGCTTCAAAGGAGGAGTGAATGGGTGGTAAGGTGACGCCCACATGTGGCAAGATAGCTGTCCTGAACCTACCACAGCCGGTCGTTGAACTGGAATCCACAGCTCACCCCCCAGAAAAGTAATAATAGTATTACGATGGGCCCGATTCCAGTCGGTGAATTCCATGGCAGCTCCTTTTGTATTTTAATTATACCTTATCGTAACTCTTTTCCACCGTCTCCTTTAAAATAGTCTCCTTGGGTATCGATACAGCGATCCCAGCGTTTTTTCCATGATTCCATGCATCCCTGGAAGTCTGAAAGTGTAAGTGTTCGAAGCACATTCAGCGTTTCTTCCTGGATCTCCTCGATCATGATAAAACGACAACCTTTCAATTGAAATTTTATTTTGGGAAAGAGAAAGTTGGGGATATGAAGTTAGGGTCATCTCTTGCTGCATTTTCAATTCACTGCAGACAGCTAAGCGATTTTCTTTCTGGTCGCTCTTCAACAGTCTCGGTAGGAGCTAACGGGCCCTTGCTGAGTTGGCCACGAAGACCCATTCTGTTCAGGGTTGGTCACACTCATGGGTCAACACGCATCCGGCGGCCTCCACGCATGAAGTGTGAGCCTCTGGGGGGGGGTTAGGGGTAGGACTCTGGCCTCAGGGCTAATTTCCCTAGGAATCAAACTTCTGGCACTCCTGGACGGTCTGCGCACCGTGCGGTGTAAGCCAATCGACTGTGCACTCTGACTAACAGTCGGGGGAGTCTGGAAGCTGTACTGTTTCCTATAGAGCGGTGGTGGTCGCAGACCCTACGGCGACTGCTCTTGAAACCACCATCGGCTACCCGATCCTGGGTGAACAGCCGGGCAAAGGATGCCGTGGTCCGCAATAGATTCAGTACACACTGTTTCACCGCTTCGTAAGAGAGAGTACCGCGCAAGCGACCTCGAACTCGGAACAAATCGAGAGACTGGAGTAATCTGGTCGTAATTGGAAGTAAGGGTGTGAGTGTAAGCCCGCTGGGTAACACTCCTGGCTATCTCGCGGTTAAGGCGTTGGCCTCTTACGGGCTTGTGGCGGAGCTTGATGGTGGACTGTTGTTGTCTAAGTCTACTGCGCTTTTTCAGGGAGACAGAACGACTATACGTTAAAACTTCTTGAGGTGGAGGGCTCGCCCGCTGTTGTTGACAACTCTAGTCTCGGTACGAATTTCGCAGCAATGCGCCTCATGTTTAAATTGTCTGACAAGATGCGTTGCAAGAACCCGAATGACATTTGTACGATTGCATAAGCATCATGGATTGCTCGTCTACGATTTGCAACAATAGCCTCTCGCACTTTTGTGATGTTTTCTGGTGTTGTGCTTGTTGACGGTCGTCCTGAACACTCTTTGTCCTGAACGCTCTTTGAATCGTTTGCACCACATTTTTATTTTTACTTTTTCACATAGCACCCTCGCCAAATGCTTCCACAAGCATGCGACGGGTTTCTACAGCAGTTTTTTTAAAACTTGAAGCAAAATTTGTTGCAGGGTCTTTGCTGTTTAAAATCTGCCATTTGAAAAATGGCCGATACACTAAAATACAATGTTGCACAACCGCACAAAACTCAACAATGCATCCACTCAGCCGCACGGCCATTGGCACACTGATTCACAAAGAGTACTGTTAGCCACATCTAGCGGCCGCAGGTCGTACCGCCAATGGTTCGCACGCGACATTCAAATTCCCCTAACTTTTGGCTATCCTCTCGTAAAATATACTCTTTTTTTTTTGCAGGTTTACCTGAGGATGCCGCGCCCGCCGCCACCCGAAATGCCTGCATCGATGAAGCAACGACTAGAAGAAGAGGCCAAGAAGGCCAAGTGAAGCAGCTGATAGTCCAATCAATCTTAGCAAAGACCTAACTTATTGAAATAAATAACAAAAATTAATAAAATAAATAAACCGCAACTTCCAATCGGTCGCCACGAAAAAGTATTATAATTCCCTTCGAATTCCAGAATTGAATTGGTTCAATTCTAACAGTAATATACCCTTTTGTAGATTGTAGTTTAGGCCGCTAATCAAAATTGAGAAATGTATATTTTTTCCGTATTTTTTTTGGTTCTAAGCGTATACAGCACGTCGTGATTTTGTGATACCTATGCTGCATAGGATGCGTCGATATTATTTGAAATATAATATTTATTTTTATTTCGGATTTGTGTTTTTTCTTCCATCGTTTGGATGAGCTGCAAGAACTTAATTGCTTCCCCAAATGAGGTATAGATTTGACCGTGTACCTATAAAACGTCTGACTCACTGGAACACTTCGGAATCCATGGTAAGATACTGGCGTGGATTCAAGACTTTCTAACTGGTAGGACGTTCACAGTGAGAGTTGGAGAATG
This sequence comes from Micropterix aruncella, assembly GCA_944548615.1. Taxonomy (NCBI): domain Eukaryota; kingdom Metazoa; phylum Arthropoda; class Insecta; order Lepidoptera; family Micropterigidae; genus Micropterix; species Micropterix aruncella. The sequence continues at coordinate 13,500,674 of OX155974.1, read as the reverse complement.
TCATTCTGAACCGCATAAAGTCATCAATGGGGTCCCCCAAGGTTCAGTGCTGGGTCCTATTGCATTTGGTATATTCCTGACCGACCTAAAAGCAATTATGGAATTAGATTTTGCTATATTTGCCTACGACACCAGTTTTTCGCAAACCCACTCATAGCTCACCAGAACATCCAAGACAGCCTTAACTCTACAGTGCAGTGGACCAAGGAATGGCTGCTTTCTCTCAATGCAGATAAATGCACTGTCCTTTATATCGGATCTCGAAATCCAAGGCTAGCATATACGATTGAGGGGAAAAGTACAGCCAGTTATGACCCAGAAAGACCTCGGCATCACTATCTCCTGGGAAAGTTGTCTCAAAAGTCTCATACTGGGGTCACACTAACGGGAAACGTCAATACCCATCATTGCAATAAATATTGCGTTAATTATTACCGCGTTTAATTGAGTGGCCACACTTGAAGGGTCAACGTATGTTCATTCTTGACAATAAAATTGGCATTAATGTTCCTTGATTTTTTCTGAATATTCTGATTTTGGAGATGTTTTCGGTTTAAAAAGTACCTCATTTAAACAACAGTAGTTAAATTTGCTACTGACTGCTATTATTAGTACTTATCACTTTATTTTATATACGGTTGCTATAATATACCACTCGTAGGCATAGATGTAGTATAATAAATCTATGCTCGTAGGTCCACTGTTTCTTATGCAAACCAGTTATTAGGCTCGATTGCGTTTCTTTGTGAACTAATATCGGAAATTAGTTCGTGTGAACGAGACAGGCCAATACGCTAGAGCGGAATGTGAAATGATTGGTTGTCACTTTTTCGCATTAAAACTACCCACCAAAGGTAAAGCATCCGAATCTAACACTGCATGAAATGTCTTCAATTTTATTCGGACGAGTATAAGTTCGACAGGTAGTTTCTAGTATTGCTCTATCTCGTCAGCTTGAACTAATTTCAGTTATAGTACACAAAGAAACGCAACCGGGCCCAATGTGTAAATATCATTTTTCCAGCTCCGGACTTCAGACTTTTTAAATTTGTTTAGATGGGTTCTATAATAACCCAATAGGGTTTCCTTTTTCTTTTTATTTTCTTCGATTGTTGTTTTAAATAATAATAATTCCGTTATTCATTTTGTGATGCGCGATTATTGTAACTTTTATGCCTGGGATCCCATAAACGTGGCTCTATTTGCAGAATTTCGAGAAACACAATGACTTTCTCGTTAGTCCACTCCATATATTATCAAAGACAAACATATTCGATTCGGTCGCGATCACGGTGCATAATGACAAACGTAGTGTGGCTGTTCAACGCATTAATTCTCTCGTTAAACCTCTTTGATGTACCGCCACTCTCATAAAATCTCGTGATGTCATTCATCGATGTTCGCAGTTGACCTTGCATTACAGTATGTATGGCTGAGCGCTGTGCGCTCTCCGCCCTCTATCTCAAAAAACGGTTGAGCGCATGAAAAAATGTTTGAAAGAAAACTTGTTCTTAATTTTATGCTCTACAATTTTTATGATAGATGTTAACTATCATAAAAACCTAACTGCTTTAACCCTTCAGGCCTCGGCCCCTCAGCCGATTGACAAGTTGCTGTCCCAAAAAAAAATTTGTAAAAATTAGTAAAAAAATTGAATTACGACACTGTCTCACCATAACATTAATTACTGCCAAACCACTGTACCCATAATTAAAATGAAACATATTAACATAATAAAACATAATAAAATCAAACAAATTAAATTAAAATAAAATTAAAACGGGGCCGTCACGCTGAATCGTTTTGTGGCCGATATCGGCCAATCGGGGCTTGAGGGGTTAAAGCATGCTTTAAACCCTAGAAAATCTCACAAAAAACCGCTAAAATGAAGGTGTATACACGTTTCCAGCTTATTATCTCTCCGAGGTAGAACCCCTAATATGAAAGCCTTGCAAACCTAATGCATATAAAAATATGTTCAGATTACACTCCGCCAACCAATGGAACAATCCACCAGGTTTGAATCATTCAAAAGCGCTAATTAAGGCTTGCGACCGTAAGACTGCCCGTAAGGCCGTATGGCTAAATAGGAACAATCTATGCATACTAGTGAGGGCGCTCACGGGGCGTTGTAGCCTGAACACATGACATGTGCAAACTTACACAAACTTACACATAAATGTGCATGTTCCGCCGAGAGGCAGAGGAAGCTCCCCTGCACCTTATGTAAGAGTGTGACCCGCCGATGCATAAAAGATACACCCACTTGGGTGGTCATTACCTCCAACCTGAGGAGGTAAAGTAATCTGGCGCCAAAATCCTATTGCGGTTCTTAAATGACACGAGGCTTAGTGCAGAACTATAGTAGGTGTCGAACACAATAGATCAGCAATGGTCGCAGTTTTACAAGGCTCATAAAGACCTTAGAAAAGCCCCACACAACAATTTTTAAAAAACCCCTTAATATGACTGGACTAGTATCGAATCATGGGTTCGCCAAAGCCATCTGCGAAAAACCATCACAGTTATATTACAGCGAAAATAGGCTGCGATACAATTGCTAACAATACCAGCTATACTTTGCAATACACGACAATATTTTTAGTATGTCTCGGCCACACATGTTCGGTGTGGACGAAGTATTTTTTGTGTTGCAGGCATATTGGTGAACGATCGCTTAGCAATCGAAAATACTCCAATATCGCCCGGCCAGCTTTATTGTTGTTTCGTTGGCATAAGTGCGTCTCTTTCTGATGCGAGGCGCGACGCACGGCAAACTTCAGATCTTCGATTTGTATTCATATCATCTGATGATCAAATTTCGATCAATGATCGAATATAAAATATTATTATCTATTCTGATATGTCGTCATATACAATTGCGGGAAATAAGTGATATTGTGTTTAAATGTTTATATACACCACTTGCTGACCTGTGCCCACTTCGTTGGGCGGTAAGCATTTTTACTTGTGATGAAATTATGAGTGTGGTTCGGTTAGTACTGAGTGCTATGATTTATTTCCTGACTGCCAAAAGGAGGGTTATATCTTCACTGCATATGTATGTATGTATTTTCATGACAATTTGGCTATATTACTCGGTTTCAAATGATTATTTGAAATGATTATGATTGAATAAATTATGTTTATTTTAATTGTTCAAAACTTCTCTGTATACTATATTAGATGTAATGTTATTATTTGGTACCAAAATATTTTGTCTTTCAGAAGTTCCAACCCTAGATACGGTCGCTATCCATACCTATGTCGTATTATCCGTAATTATGGCGGAAAGACTACCGATTAAAGGAAGTTCTTAAGGTATTTGGAAGCTCTTAAGGTATTTGGAAGCTATAATAGGAAGCTCTTAAGGTATAGGAAGCTGAAAATAGGAAGCTCTTAAGGTATTTGTAGTATGAGAAAACTGACACGGACTCGTGATGTCCTCGCGATTATAAAGAAAAATGAAGAAAACTAATTATGGAAAAAAAGATGAAAATGACAGATACAATAAGAAAAATCCCAAAAAGAAAGAATAGAAAAAAGGGAAACCAAAAAAAAAGAAACCAAAAAAAAAGAAGAACCAAAAAAAAACCAGTCCCCGAACCGTCGGTGCGTCTCTGTAATGACGGAAATCACACTATATTTTCTGGAGACATGAGCTAATTAGCATCTCTATTTAATTAAATTCCTACCTTGGAACTATTGAGCACTGATTCTAACACATTTAATTTATTTTCAAATCGGCAAGACTAGTGACTCGGCAGGGTTTCTTCTATCTGTGAATGACGGCCCGGGACACGTCGGTCCCGGACCGCCTCCAACCTAAAAAGTGATGACCGGTCGGTATATTTCTTTGTCCGGCTCGCAAAATATCGGATATGATTTCTACCTACCTAACGGCCTTCTAGAATATTCGAAAATGAATTAATGCGTAGAGCGCGTCTGCATTTTTTTATAGAGAGCGTTTGGCACTCATTGTTTGAATTTTAAATTATTTTGAACTTTTATATATTTATGTTTAATATTATCTATTGTTTATAAGAGGAAATGACACATCGAAGATGGTTGCAACACTGGCTGTTGCAATATTACTTAACATATATTAAATATTAATGACTGTTTATTTTTCTTTTCTCACATATAACTATACCTATTTATATTATTTAATCGAACTTTATATTATATTTATTGCCGATTATGTAATGAAATTGCATTTTATTTATTAAATTATCGTTTAATATTTTGTAATATTATTATTATTTTATTTATTTTTTATTTTGACGACTACATTTTAGGGCAATTTAGTGTTTTTAGATTTTTACTAAAACTTGTACATTGGTAAGAAATCAAGCAATTTATAAGCAAACTTAATTGTAATATTGAGTCCTGTCCACCTAGAATGTGCTAAAACTTGAACGTACTAAAACTTACTTAGAACGCAATTAGAACGTACTAAAACTTGTACATTTGTAAGCAATCAAGCAAACTTGATTGTAATATTAGAGTCCTGTCCACCCTAGAACGGACTAGTCTCAGTTGGGTGAAAGAAACAAATAAGTAAAAGGTTAAGGTTTTGCCATCCGGTCCCTGTCATTTTTTGAAACAAATCAATGTTTTATAATAATTAATTCTTAAATAAATAAAATAAATAAATAAATCCAAGTAGACATTGATCCAAATAGATGATGGTCGATGACAAACCAAATAGATATTAGGCGACGAAACAAAGTCCGTAATATAAGGGAATGTCAACTTACCGATACTGTTCATTTATACCCTCAAAACGTATTAAAAATTATGAAACGGAAAGAAAGATATATCCTAGATATAACACATTTTATCTGCCGTTTTGAACTACATTCGTTGAACTGAGCGGCAAACGACATTCGAATTTTTAGCTGGCAAATGACAAGATTTTGATATGAAATTAAACAACATAATAGTAGCGAAAGGTAAGATTAATAATAAAAATAATAATAACGTTAATTATAATTAAACTACTAATAACTAACATAAAGCATTACAGAAACCAGCGCCTTTTTAATTAAGGGGTAAGTGGAATAAAACACTAATAATATTGAACCGAACGACATAATATTAAAACACTATTGATCTTATACCTTTACCTTATAACTTATAACCATTAAACTTATCTTATAGCATATAACTATTAAACGTATGGATCTAACACCGCACGAAATGTGTTCAAATTTATTCGGACGGTTCGAAAGTAGTTTTTATAGACGATCGTTCGTTTCGTATTCCGCTCTAACGCATTGCTCTATCACATTCGCTTGAATTAATTACAGTTTTAATTCACAAAGAAACGCAATCGGTTCCTTTGATGCTGTGTCTGTAAACTCTATATGTACATTCTTACAGCAAAATATCTCTGGACTACAAAATTTTACGAAAATGCCATAGAATATACTGTCAAATTGCTATTACCTTGGTAAGTATGCATATTTAATATAATATTACAAATTTATTAGACTTAATATCCTTATTTTTAAAAACAAAATATTTACATTTTCTCCGCGTCGTAACAGACCCCGCTCCTGCGTAACTCCTGCTCATTATATTATTAACTAACGTAATTTCTGCTCATTATATTATTACAATTAAAATAAAATAAATGATTTATATCCGAAAATAAAATAAGTTAAACAAGTAATCACTGCTCGATAAAAACTATGTTTCTGAATTATAATTCATAATAAACAATTAAATCTAGGAAATGTAAAGGCATTAGAATTATCAATAAATGCATTTGACTGTTCCGTATAAATAATAAATTAATATAATAAACATACACACTTAAATATAGGTTTTAAAGCAATTAGAATCATATCAGTAAATGCATTTGATTGTTCCGCATTGGCTGTTCGTAGATAAAGAAAAATTTACAAAAAGTAACTAAAAAATAAAATGCTTACCTACATACGGTAGAATATACTACCTACTGGATATCGCATTGTTCGATTTCATCTAAAAAAGTGTTCCTGCTCCACCGATGCACTGAGTTCTGCTTGCTTAGAAGACAAAGAGTACTCATCAAAGGTCTACCGCCGACCGTTGCTTTTCGAATGTTTAATATTTTTCAATTGGCATTTGGCAGCAGTCATGTGATTTTTAAGACAAATTTTCCGACCAAATGCATGTTTGCAAACAAATGGCGTAATTTTTCGGTGAATTACATTTATATGCCGGACTAAGCTTCCCTTTTCTGTGAAAGCTCTGTTACATTCCGCACAACTATACTTAATTCTGAGATGGACTGAGTTTATATGGACCTTTAACTCTCCTCGCGATGCAAAACTGCGATTGCATTTGTCGCACGCGAAAGGCTTCAATTTCCGGTGGACAGAATTGACATGTCGAATTAAATTACCACTCTCAAAGAAAGCGCGTTTGCATTCCTTACATTCAAATTCCTTCATTTTTCTATGAACGCCATCGATGTGCTCTTTAAATCGTGTTCGATTTGGAAATTCTTTGTTGCATAAATCACACGTGAATACATTCAACTGCCGGTGAGTGAAATTTACATGCGCATATAAGTTGCAGTTTTGTCACCCAATCGCGGATCCTATTATTATTAGGTATTTATCTTATCTAGTCTTCACTTCGTCTATTTATTTAATTATTTTTTTTGTCACTGGGGCAACCCCAATTTTTTTTTCAACAATATAACAATAAAATACAAGTACAACAACCCACCCACCCTATTTTACTGTGGTAAGAGTAAATTCTTGAAACACATTAGGTATATAAAATACTTATCTAAAAATTTTTTTATATATTTATCGCATCGTACCGCCAGCCAACCTAACGAACTACACACACAAAACACAACAATTTTCTTTTATAGCAATATCTTTCTTTAAGTTCACGCATATTTTGTACATTTTCAAACATTGTTTTCTGATAATCGAAACTGGTCATTATTTCTTCGCGGAGTCAGATCGATTCCGACGCTCCAAACAGGCTTAGCAACTAAAGGTATCGGTACTTAGTAGCTAAAAAAAAAAAACACATATTTCCGGGAAACTACTCAAAAAAAAATGGCACCAAGAAAAAATAAAAATTCTAAAAAGAAAAACAATTCTAATTACGATTTCGACGACGAATCTCAAAACGGGAAATTGTACAAATACGTGGCGACTAAAAAAAGGAGAGGACTTGCTAAGCCCGTGGAAATTAGTGTTAAAAGAAAATGAGCAGGAAACCGCCATAAAAGAAACTCACGGCGGCGAATTTGCATCACATTTCGGTACTTAAAACGCTAAAAAAATTACAATCACAATACTTTTGGCCAAGAATGTCCCGTCAAGTGAAAGCTTATATCAAAAACTGCGATATATGTATGGCACATAAAATCAAAACCACGCCACCCCATGGACTTATGATAACGCCCAAGGCGGTGAGCAGGCCAATGCACTTTATTAGCGTCGACCTTGTGGGGCCTCTACCTCGTTCTACTGGAGGAAATACTTATATTCTGTCTGTGGTAGACATATTCTCCAAGTATTGTTGGTTATTCCCTTTGAAAAAGGCCACATCAGAAAGTATAACGAAACACCTCGAATACAGCATTTTCCTACAATTCGGCACGCCGGCCGTCATCATATTAGACAACGCCAGCTATTTCAAGTCTAACAAATTCAAATCGTTCGCCGAAAAATACAAAATCCCTCGTTTGTTTTTCGGATGCAATTATACTCCCCAATCGAATGTCGTAGAAAGATATAACCAAACCATAGAGACGTCTCTCGCAATTTTGGTAGGAAAAGACCAGAGAAAATGGGTAGAGTTTCTGGGGAAAATTCAAAACGCCATTAATTCGCACGTTAACCTAACTACAGGCTTTTCTCCATCTTATCTTATGTTTGGCCGGGAGATGATCATTGATGGCAGGTATCACAACATAAAAAGCTTTATTCCGGAAAAAGAAAATGAGTTAGACATAGAAGGCAGAGAAAAATTTGCCGAAGGTCTAAAAAGCCTGGCTGACACATATGATATTGTCCAAGAAAAATTACTTGAGTCATTCAAATACAACGCGAACAGGTACAATTTAAGGCGGAAAGATCTGCGTTTAGCTCCTGGAGATATTGTGTGGGCAAAAAATCACACTCTGTCTAGGAAAATAGATTTCTTTTCAAGCAAACTTGCACCTAGATACATAAAATGCAAAGTTGTAGCGCGTAAATCGCCAACCGCGTACGAGCTAGAAGACGAAGCAGGTAAAAACAAAGGAATTTTTCATGTCAGACATTTATTTAAAGGCTGATGACAAGGTCTAAAAACTAAATTCATACTATCTCCTAGGAAAACCGTTACGCAAGGGAAAATAATATCGTTTATTCCGAAAGTCGCTAAGTACTACAGTACTTCTGGGGTAGATCTCGATTTGAGCTCCGTGGATCGGTAAAAGAAAAGAAAAACATGTTTGACAATATATAATAAATGATTAAACACTTTATTAACACAGCAACACACTTACACAAACACATACACGTCACACAAAACAAGACATATTTAAATATATTTAAAACTCAAAATACAAGCACAGAACTTTTTTTTTTTATTTTTTTTTTCTCACCAAAGCCGCGCAAAAATAACCAGCTTTGGCGAGAACAATCCGAAGAATGATTGTGTTTCGTCAAGCAAAGAACATAACAAATTAACAAATATACTTTCTTAAAATAAAATAACAATATTATACTCACGACCAAAATATAACATGGTAGTTAAAGAACGATTTTGTTTCTTTAACGTATTAAAATTTACGGTTTTGCAACACCATACAACCACCCTAAACGGTGACTAAAAAAAGTGCAATATTTTATTATTTTATACAAAGCATCTGGAACCCTTATGAGATAAAACGCCGACTCCTGAGGTTAAAACCAGGCTAGGTACAAATCGATTTGGGTAAACAATGCAATTTTTTTCTCTCTATTATTTTTTACGTTCATGAACGAACAATTTTTTACCATAAAATGTTTTGAGCGCACAATGTGCAAGCTTGTTCCACAATCCGAGGTTAAAACCGGAATGGACATGAGATATTATGCCGATACTCGCTTCACCTTCAAATACGGGAGACTCGACAGGATAGTCACCTAGGTATTTCTTGAACGTCATTTTAAAATAATTCAACAGGAAATCACGAATTACAACGTTGAATATGCCATTTATCACCTCGAAACGTAACATTACATTAGACGTTTCAGTTGCCAATTAGTTTGATTTTCAAGAAACGAAACATGAACTATCGCATGCGATTTATTACTGTAATTTGAACAATCGTATTTCCGACGGAACGATTTGAATCTTAATAATATAATTGTTTGTTTGTTTGTTTCTACGCTTTATCGTGAAATCACAAAGGGCGGGTTTATTGTTATATGACAATCTCTTACAACCAACCCTACCATTACGTGTGCATATGTAGGTATGTGTGCGAATAATTGTGTGTAAGTAAATGTCTTGTTATTGCATTCAATCGACAAAATTGAGAATGCAATTCCGTTAATTTTATCCCAACGGAAAATGGTGACCCAGCAGGGATTCGAACCCGGGACCTTACAATGTAAGATCAGACGTCCTAGCCACTATGCCACCGGGCCGTGTAGCGTCATTGAATTGCATATTAGATTGCTCAACTCCATAGTACATGCTGGCAACCCTTTTGCGTCCGTGAAATGCAGGTGGCACAGAAGGCATTGACGGCGAAACTAATAGCAATTTATTTGGCCGTCTATAATAAAATTGATAACGAATGGCTTTTAATCAAGGTCTAATTGATTATATTGGGTAGCGAATGGTTTCGTGCAGCTTGGGCCAAAAAAACCTTATTTTCTCTGATCAGTCCAACTCACGATTTAGCTCCTCTTCAGAAGCCTCCACGTGCGAAAGGCTACCCCGGGTAAAACTCTCGTGTCTCAGGTCTCACAGCTGGTGGACCCATGGTGGGATTGCATGGCCCGACGCTACTGGACGGTTTGCCCACCGTTCGGCGACACCAATAGGTTGTGCACTCTGACTAGTTGCTGAAAGAGTCTATAAATCGCGTTCATTTTGTGATTAATTCTCGTCACCTATTCATCATATTCTTTGCTAAAAAATTACCAAAACTAATCAAAGCGGATCTAGAGAAGTCGTTTTCAGAGACTCAAAATGTACTTCTAGATACATTTTGAGGTTATGTTTTGTCTTACATTTCGTATAGCTTAACCACAAATTGTCGGTACCTACCTTTTATTTATTTATTTATTTATTTAAGAATTAATTACTATAAAACATTGATTAGCTTACAAAAATAACAGGAACCGAATGGCAAAACTTTAACCGTTTGCTTATTTGTTTCTGTCACCCAACTGGGACTAGCCCGTTCTAGGGTGGAAGGACTCCAATATTACAATCAAGTTTGCTTGATTGCTTGGTTGCTTACAAATGTACAAGTTTTATTAAAAAGCTAATGACACTAAATTGCCCTAAAATGTGGTCTTCAAAATAAAAAAATAAAAATAATACTTAAAAAATATTAAAAAATATAATAAATAAAATGCAATTCCATTATTAAATCGGCAATAAATATAATATAAAATTCGATTAAATAATATAAATAAAGTTATATGTGAGAAAAGAAAGAAACAGTCATTAATATTTAATATATGTTAAGTAATATAGTATTTAATATAAAAATACCTAGTCTAAAAGTATAATTCATTGTCAAAGTCAAATAATTCTTGACTTTGACAATGAAGTCAGACAATGACAGTTACAAGACTCTATGCTATCGCATTCGTGTATTACAATAGTTTTATTAGTAGTGGGTTGACCTCTGGTTGTTATACTAAATTGTTATATTTGGTTTTGCCAACATTAAGCGTCAACATAAAGTTTCCTAGCCAATTTTTAACAATTTCCATGCCCTCGTTTGCTTTCTCAGATGTGTAATCCCAGTTTGAACCCTTGAATAGTACCTATAACAGTGTCATCGGCATATGCGATGATTTTACCTACTGGTAACTGACATAGGTCATTTATGTAGACGAGGAATAAAATGGGTCCCAAAACGCTACCCTGTGGCACACCATACGTGAGATGCTGGCTTTTACTCTGGAGGCCCTGGATGGTGACACGTTGTATCCTGTTGGATAGGTAACTATCCAACCATTTAAGACTTGTGTAGTTAATTCCTACACTGCTCAGTTTGCATAATAATATATTATGAGGAACGGACTCAAAAACCTTTGCAAGGTCAAGGAAAACTCTTAGACACTTGTCTCCTTTATCCACCGTTTCGACTATAAATTATGTTAAGGTACCTGTCTCAATAGTATTCAAAAGTAATGATTATTTAACGGAGGCACGACTAACTCTTATTTTTCCAGCTGAAACTCTTATTTTTCCAGTAAAGGAGCAGAAACAGTAGTATGAGTACAATACGCCTCTTAGGAGAAGGTATTGAGACATCGGTCTCTTATATTTAGTCTTACCGACTATTCTCACATTACTGTTGCAATATAATATTTTTTTCCAAAACGTAGGTTCTACTCTTTCTACTAATACACCAAGTATGATGATGACCATCCAATTAGATGCAGATCCAATAGATGACCATCTAAGACCATCCAAGTAGTTATTAGACGACGAAACGAAGTCCGTAATATTATGGAATGTCATGTCACCGAAACTGTTCATTAATACCCTCAAAACGTATTAAAAATTATGAAACGGATAGAAAGACATATTCTAGTTATAACTCATTTTATCTGCCGTTTTGAACTCCATTCGTTGAACTGAGCAGCAGACGAAATTCGAATTATTAACTGGCAAATGACAAGAATTTGAAATGAAATTAAACCACGGAATAGTAGCAAAAGTTAAATTTAATATTAATAATAACATTAATTATTCCATTAATAACTACTATAACATACTGCATAAATCACCACCTTTTGTAAGTAGGGGGTAAGTAGATTAACACACTAATTATATTGAACCGAACGACATAATCTTAAAACACTATGGATCGTATAACTTAAAATCATTAAACTTATCCTATATAACTATTAAACATATGGATCTTACACCGCACGAAATGTGTTCAAATTTATTCGGACGGCCCGAGAGGTAGTTTTTATGGACGATCGTTCGTTTCGTATTCCGCTCTAACGCATTGCTCTATCTCGTTCGCTTGAGCTAATTTGAGTTTTAGTTCACGAAGAAACGCAAACGGTCCCATTGATGCTGTATCTGTAAACTCTATATGTACATTCCTACAGCAAAACATCTATGGACTGCAAAATTTTACGAAAATTCTATAGAATATACTGTCAAATTGCCATTACCTTGGTAAGTAGGCATATTTAATATAATATTACCAATTTATTAATATAATATTACCAAAAATAAGGATATTAGACTTAATATCCTTATTTTTAAAAACTATATATTTACATTTTCTCCGCGTCCTGCTCATTATATTATTTCAACTAAGATACAATAAATGATTTATATCTGAAAATAAAATAAGTGAAACAAGTCACCACTGGTCGATAAAAACTATAGGTTTCTGACTTATAATTCAAAATAAACATACACACTTATATCTAGGTAAATTTAAAGTCATTAGAATTATCAATAAATGCATTTGACTGTTCCGTATAAATAATATAATAAACATACACACTTAAATCTAGGTTTTTAAGCAATTAGAATCATATCATATAGAAGCATTTGATTGTTCCGTATTGGCTGTTCGTAGATACTAAAAAAACACAAAAAGTAACTGAAAAATAAAATGCATACATACAATAGAATATACTACCTACTGGAGATCGCATTGTTCGATTTCATCTAAAAAAGTGTTTGTGCTTCAGCGATGCACTGTGTTCTGCTTACTAAGAATACAAAGTCTACTCTTTAAAGTCTACCGCCGATAGTTGATTTTCAATTGTTTAATATTTTTCAATTGGCATTTGGCAGAAGTCATGTGATTTTTATGATCAATTTTCTTACCAAATGCATGCTTGCATGTTGTACAAACAAATGGCTTAATTTTTCGGTGTATTACATTTATATGTGTGATTAAGTTTGGCTTCTGGGTGAAAGCTCTGTTACATTCCGCACAAACATACTTAATTCTGAGGTGGACTGAGTTTATATGGCCCTTTAAATGTGCACGCCTTGCAAAACTGCGATTGCATTTGTCACACGCGAAAGGCTTCAATTTCCGGTGGACAGAATCGACATGTTGAATTAAATGACTACTCGCAAAGAAAGCGCGTTTGCATTCCTTACATTCAAATTCCTTCATTTTTCTATGAACGCCATCGATGTGCTGTTTAAAGCGTGTTTGATTTTGAAATTCTTTGTTGCATAAATCACACGTGAATACATTCAACTGCCGGTGAGTGAAATTTACATGCTGTAGTAAGTAGTTGCGATTAGAAAAGACTTTCTTACACTGCTGACACGCATGCTTTAGTTTGCGATGGATCGATTGGACGTGTGTTTTCAAATGTTGTCTAGATGAAAATGACCTGTCACATTCTTCACACGTAAATTTCTTAAATTTCCTATGCACTACAACATGCTTAATTAGATAAAATCTACAACTTGATTCATATCTACATTTGGCACAAATATATTTCTTAACATTTGGCCTAATACAGTCTTTGCAAAATAGCACAATTTCCTTGTAATGCTTGCATGCTCCCATTGGCACGCTTCTGTCTAGATGGCGATCGCAGACAACGCATGTGAATTTATCAAATTTCGTTAACAATACTTTGACCTCTTTCATCACGCTTCCTTCGGGTTTTATGAGAGCCACTGCCTCTTCTTCAAATTCCAGAATATTTGCTTCCATATAAGAAGAGTTTGGTTGCTCTTCTTTGTAGCAAATATCGCTTTCTGGTTTCAACGTTTCACTGTATTTACTGTCAGAGCAACTTGGCATCCTGTCTTCGACATCGGACTCTAATTCTATCTCCATTTTAATGTCTGCATTAGTTTCATCATTTTCCTGCTTTTCCATGGTGAATATTTATACTTTTGACTAAATATAGAGGTAAAATAAAGCGGAAAACTGCACAAACTTACACGATCTAGGTATACCGTAAACAAATGTGATTATTTTGACGTTTCTTGCTTAGTATTGCCACTTATTGGAATATTAAATTAAATTTGTATACAAGTTGTTTTTACTGAACGGGCTTTTCTTGAGTGGGTGAATCAGTAGGTACAACAAAGTAAGCAACTTTTTAAAAAAAGTAAAGAAAAACTTTTTTTTTTATTAACGTTTTTTGTTTTTTAATAGTGTAAAAAGCTATGATCACGATGCGCTATCTAGCGGTAAGTAAAATGTCACTAATATTGTGTATTTACGATATAATACCTACCGCTAGACGGCGCAGCGCGCTCAATTTTTTCTCAAACCTTTATCTAACAGTCAACTTCTTCAAACTTTCAAATGAAAAAATTTTAATAATTTAAACTTTCAAACAAAAGACTTTCCCCTTTACTGCATATAATTTCCTTTTTACTGCATAAATGGTTAAAGAGATTATACGACATAGGTAGAGAACCGCGACCGTATCTAGGGTTGGAACTCCTGAAAGACAATATATTTTGGTACCAAATAATAACATCACATCTAATATAGGGGGGGCGCCAGTTTTGCATGCGGCAATTTTGCACAAATGTCACTTTTGACAGTTCCAAATTTGTTGAGGGCAGATTTGCAGGAGGCAACCTTGCAGGCGGCAACCTTGCAGGCGGCAACCTTCAGTACAGTTTTTAAGTTTCTCTGTTAGGTTAGGTTTGGTTAGGTTTTTCTTTCCCTAAAATCGAAGTGACATTAATTACCGGCATCCTTGTAGTGGATGACTTTTATACATCAAACTAAACATTAAAAAAAATGTTTTAAGTTTTTCTGTTAGGTTAGGTTAGGTCATTTTGACATTTGCAAAACTGCCTTCTGCAAGATTGCCTTCTGCAAAACTGCCGCCTGCAAGAATGCCGTCTGCAAGATTGCCGTCTGCAAATTTGCCTTCTGCAAGTTTGATGGGACCCGTTTTGAACAATTAAAATAAACATAATTTATTCAATCATAATCACTTCATTCACTCATTTGAAACCCGGTAATATAGCCAAATTGGCATGCAAATACATACATACATATGCAGTAAAATATAACCCTTCTTTTAGCGAGTAAATCATAGCGGGGGGCGCCAGTTTTGCATGCGGCAAACTTGCACAAATGTCACTTTTGACAGCTCCAAATTTTTGTTGAGGGCAGATTTGCAGGAGGCAACCTTGCAGGCGGCAACCTTGCAGGCGGCAACCTTCAGTACATCAAACTAAACATTTTAAGTTTTTCTGTTAGGTTAGGTTAGGTTAGGTTTTTCTTTCCCTAAAATCGAAGTGACATTAATTACCGGCATCCTTGTAGTGGATGATTTATTACATCAAACTAAACATTACAAAAAAATGTTTTAAGTTTTTCTGTTAGGTTAAGTTAGGTTCTCGAAACGTCAGTTTGACATTTGCAAAACTGCCTTCTGCAAGATTGCCTTCTGCAAAACTGCAGCCTGCAAGAATGCCGTCTGCAAGATTGCCGTCTGCAAATTTGCCCTCTGCAAGTTTGATGGGACCCATCATAGCGCTCAGTACTAACCGAACCACACTCATAATTTCATCACAAGTAAAAATGTTTACCGCCCAACGAAGTGGGCACGGGTCAGCTAGTGGTGTACTTAAACATTTTAAACACAATATCACTTATTTCCCGCAATTGTATATGACCATATATCAGAATAGATAATAATATTTTATATTCGATCATTGATCGAAATTTGATCATCAGATGATATGAATACAAATCGAAGACCTGAAGTTTGCCGTGCGTTGTGCCTCGCATCAGAAAGAGACGCACTTATGCCTCAAAACGAAACAACAATAAAGTTTTATGAATGAATATTGTTGATGAAAGAAATTCTCGGCTGTCAAAAACTGATATCACAGTCGATAAGTACTAAATTATGCACACAGTGTCACACAGATTCACACGGAGTCAGATGTACTATAATACGACTTTTATATTATGTTATATGGCACAGTGCTGGCACCAATGCAATATATTGCATTGGTGAAAGAATTCATCAGAAAAGTATAATGCGCCAAGTACAAGTCAATAGACTAATAGATGTTGATATTAAGTTATTATGTTGAGTTAGATATTGTATTTGGTAATTTCGATAAGTTGTACAATTGATCAATTAAAACAATGTAGATCTATAGATCACTTATAACATATAATAGATCACTTATAACATACATATACAACATACGTTCATTGTACTCGGTTCATACATGTCGTTCGAAATTTGTTACAATATTAAACGCACTAATTGCGCCGCGAGTATTAGTCGAATTGCGTATTTGACGTATGTTTGTTGACAGCTGGTCTTTGTGCAATTATGCACAATTAGTAAATTTAGTATTAGTCTTAACATCGTCATGGAGTGGACCGACAAAGAAAATCGTGTCGCAGTTATTGCGCTTCATCGGCGCAAAGTTGAGAAAGGAGAGATCTTCCGAGTGTTATTCTTAATAAAAGACTCATTAATTATAAAATCTTAATAATTTAACCAATGATAACGATAATAACATTCAGTTTTGAGCCATCTGTTATTTTATATATATAGGCTGATTGCATCACAGAAATCATACGGAGAGATAGAATGCCATCTATTAGTCTATTGTTGTATGCAATATCTAACTTGTTGTTTTAATTGATCAACTGTACAATAAAATTGAAAGAAAAATTCATTGTAATGTGGTAACAAATTTTTGTAGCATAATATTTAACCAATTGGAAATTGTTGAGAAAATCAGAATGCAAAAGAAGCTGTGAGGGACCACCCCTCACTAGACTCCAAATTATTTGGTGTGAGGTGGTGGTGTCAACTTGCGGGTTATCTCCGTATTAAAAGTCGATTTTAAGTATATCAGAAGGTGTTTATTGAGAGTTAGATATTGCCAGTGGAATATCTAACTCTCAATAAACAAATAACTCAACATACTTGAGAATGATTTTAGAATATTTACGTCACTGAAATTGCTAACCATGACTCTTATTCTGATGCCCTTATATCGATTCATATACACCGGTTAAAAATCGAATAAGGCTGCGGCTGGAGAGCCAAAGATGATAACCAGCTTATAAAACAAAAACTCGAGTTATACATGTCGTATAACATACTAGACATGATTGGAATCGGTGCAGTGGTTCCGGAGTTAAGACCGTTTGATTTTCGTCGAAAACAGGTGATTTTGGGAAAAATTTGGAAAAAGAGGAAATCGACGATAGCTCCAAAACGGTAAGAGATATCGCGATTCTGACAGAATCCAATGTTTCACCATTTTATTTTTTTTAAGACAGACCCCAATTGGTGCAGTAGTTTCGGAGCTAGGCCGATGAATTTTCGTCGGAAACAAGTGGTTTCGTGAAAAATTTGGAAAAAGAGGAAATCGACGATAGCTCCAAAACGGTAAGAGATATCACGATTCTGACAAAATTTTGGCTCCACAAAAAAAAATATTTTCAAATTTGACAGTTTTTTCGAATTTTAAGTAAGTAAAGGGTATTTACTGCTAAGTCATTCGACGATTATGTATATCCGCCTAATATATAAATTATTGTTTACCAATATTTTAATACTATTTAAAAACCAAAAATATTAATAAAACAACACCCTGAAACAATTTTGGCACCGTCTATCACGTGGTGATTTGACTGCCGAAAAGAAGATTGGAATCGGTGCAGTGGTTTCGAAACTAGGCCGATGAATTTTCGTCGGAAACAAGAGGTTTCGTGAAAAATTTGGAAAAAGAGGAAATCGTCGATAGCTCCAAAACGGTAAGAGATATCACGATTCTGACAAAATTTTGGCCCCACAAAAAAAATAATTTTCAAATTTGACAGTTTTTTCGAAATTTAAACAAGTAAAGGGTAATTACCGCTCAGTCATTCGACGATTATGTATATCCGCCTAATATATAAATTATTGTTTACCAATATTTTTATACTATTTAAAAGCAAAAAATCTTATATTTAAAAATGAATCGCAGTGCGTTAGTCTCGCAGGATTTCGAAAATGACTCGACCGATTTGAATTATTTTGTTTGCCTTGATTCAGGGGTGGTTTTCAAAAAAAATATTTAGGAAAAACTCAAAGAAACAACTGAAAATCGAATAAATCGAAATTGGTCAATTTGGGAAATGGGCCACTTTCAATGATTCGCGGCGATCCTATTGTTTGACAGCTGCGCCTCCATAACTGATATTTATTCATTCCGTGCGATTGTGTAAAATTTCAAAAAATTGAAGTCAAAAGTCAAAATGTCGAAAAGAGTCAAAAAAGTCGAAAATGGCGAAATAGTCGAAAAAGTTAAAAAAGACGGAAAAGTCGAAACAGTTGCAAAAGTAGAAAAAGCCGAAAAAGTCGAAGACGAAAAAAACGAAAATGCCAAAAAAGTCAAATAAGTCAAAAAAGTCGAAAAAGGCGAAAAGTCGAAAACGGCCAAAAGGCAAAACAAGTTGAAAGAGATGGAAAAGTCGACGAAGTCAAAATAGTCGGAAAACTAAAAAAACTCGAAAAATGCGAAAAAGTTGAATTCAGTAAAAAGTAAAAAATGACGAAAAAGTAAAAAAATGTAAAAAATTACGAAAAGGTCAAAAAAGTTAAAAAAGACGGAAAAGTTGGAAAAGATAAAAAAGACAAAAAAGCCGTTAAAGTAAAAAAAAGTAGAAAAATTCGACTTTTTGTTGTATAAAATGTTGTATAAAAAGTCGGAGAAAAGTCAAAAATGACAAAAAAGTTAAAAAGACGGAAAAGTCGGAAAATTTGAAAAAGTGGAAAAAGCCGAAAAAGTCGAACAAGACGAAAAAGTCGGAAAATTCGAAAAAGACGGAAAAGTCAAAAAAGTCGAAAAAGTCACAGTTTGACATTTGACAGCTGAATATTAAAAAGTTTTTTCAGACAGAACAGACATATTTTACGATGGCTTAATCTGCAAAAGTGCCAACTCCATTTGAGACAACTTTACAGGGGAGTGTTAAAACGTAATAAAATCTTTATTAATACCATTATAGAAATTCCAAAAGTCCATTTGGTGGCTTTTTAAATAATCTAATGGAATTTTATGACTAACATTCGATTTTTTTATTAATCTATAAAAAAGTGGTGTTGGTCCATTTTTATAGGAAAAACCAATAATTTACTTTGGAGTTAGCACTTTTTCTAAAGAAATGTGTAATAAAAATAAAACGAAAATTAAGATGAAATAGACGTTTATTCAGTAATTATTAATATTTATTCCATGTTTGTGCATGGCTTAAGGTCTTCTTAGTCACTTATTAATATTTATTATAAGATTGTTCACAGCTTAAGGCCTACTTAGTCATGAGGAAGGTTGTCGTAATAAATATGGTAGTCTGTTGCCATCGTTCATTTCAAATCCTGCAGGTCTTGAAATTTCATTCGTGTAATTTTCAAACGTTGGGAATAGAGTGCAGGCAAATCTTCGGTTCTTTTTGCCGAAATATTGTGGTCTCGGTGTCTTGGCAATAAAGCCCAATCATCGCTTAAATTTAATTTGTACGAAATACAGCCATCTGAAGTATATTTCAACGCGCGCAAGTCTGTAACTTTGGGGTCACCTTTCTTGAAGCCAGGTCTTATGGATTTATAAAAAAATACAGCATCATATTTTTTTTTAAATCATGACTTAAATACTTCACGTTGTAGGGTGTGGGTGCCTTTCTGGCATTTTTGCAAATTGTAATGTATTCGGCAGGAACATTGTTTTTTTTTTTTTTCAAATGTCTTTCTACTGTTGCGTGAATAGAATCTGCCTCCATCTGGGTATGGCCCACTTCGAGGTATTTATGTATTATTGTAACATTTTTAATTATGGCCAAATTAAGTAAAGTGTTGGATAGAATCATATTTCGGTTTTGTGCTGTGCACCCGTCACTGTAGAATACTATTGTAACATTATTCACTGAGACAGTTGGTAGAATATTTTGTGTAATGAAGTGGTCCATGATACTGGCAAATTCTTCCGCGTTAGTACCTCCTTCTGTTTCATTCCATAGATAGCAATAGGCATTGCCATTTTTCAAGTTATAAATAGAAAAATTGTGCACACATAATTTTTGTTTGTAATAAAGACTGGAAATATTAGACCTTGGTGCTAATAACACTGCTTGAACGTCCATTGTAAATACCAGTAAATCTTCGGCTTTCTTATCGTTTTCTTTCTCGGTACGCGCATATTCTTTTCTTTTATTATGGGCAGCATAGTCTTCATCTGAAATATATCCGTGTTTGTGCGAAACACACAGTTGACACAGGTCCTTTTTAGGTTTAAATAAAGAAATATTTTCAATGTCTAGTGTGTTGATAAATTTAGCAATAGACATAGGAAGTGCATTATGTGATTTGCACCAGTCATTGACATAAAAATCGTATAGGGCCTTTTTCGAACTCCATTCTGGTAAAATATATTCTTTGCTAGTATCTTTACGACAATAATGAGACTCCATTTTAGGGAGCGACGAAAGGAACTCTTTGAGTGTATCAACTTTATGCTGATGAGGGTTAATTCTAGGGCGTTTGTTAGAAGTAGATTGGGTTGTTTCTGATGAATTCTATGTAATAACATTTTCTTTATCAGGATTTTTCCAATGCCATATCGCAGATCTTCCAATATTTAACGTGTTTGAAAACATAGTCTTACACACTCGATATGTTTGGTCTCCCTTATTTAAGTTATAAATCATGGAGCAAAATCTTTTCGATTTTAAAGAATCCTTTCTATCTCTCTCCCTTTTAATAGCTGACATCTTTACGGGTGAATCAATAAATATTTTTTTCTCACCCCAAGTCATTTCCCAAAATTTCTTAAATATTCTCATTCTTTCGTCTTCTGAAAACAAGGAGCATTTAAGCACACTTGATTCATTTCTTTTGCAATTACATGTAGGTTTCATTTTTTTTCTCTTCTTTGGGTATTGTTATCCATTTATTATTATCCACTTTTTTTTCCCTTTGTATGACTTTCCTTTTTCTCTTTGTTGTTTATTTTTCCGATCAGTCCATTTAGATTTATCTACAATACATCTTTTAGATCTTTTCCGTTGTCTAGTGGTCTCTTCGGCGATCTCAACTTCACTCATATTTGAATCACTATCGGAATAGGGTATGTACTAGAGGAACATATTCTTCATCATCGGAAATATTTCCGCTGAGACCAATAGGTTCACTTAAAATATCGCCTATTGGAACAGATGTCGAAGCTATTTCTAGATATTGCGTAACAGCATTATTCGAATGTGCTTCATGATTTATTGTAATATTCATTTCACATTTTTTTGGAATTGGAAACACTCCTCGTTAGTCACTTCTTGAATGTATGTAGAGCAATTAATTATATCCAAATTGTCCTCAAATAAAATTGGCATGTCCTCTAACATTCTGGGCGTGAGTTCAGTAAGTTGGTTTATGTCATCCATTGTATCATTCTCAAGGCTTAAATTTACAATTTGTCTGCCTCGTGACATACCTGTAAGTTTATTAAACACAAATATTTTATAAGATACAAAATAACGATCAACAACATTTCAATTATCAAAAAGAAAGTTAATAACGATATTATTAAAAAGTGATAACTCCGTTTTTTTCTATCGGAATGTCACTCGAAAAAAGTGCTAACTCCATGCGCAAAGTTTATCGATCGAATATGCTTCAAATGTCAAGTATTTTGCGAAAAATATAACAATAAATTGACAAATACACTTACTAGACATTGCAGAAAATCACAAAATAGTCAATTTGTCATAAAAACACGTTTTTTTTTTCATACAAATTGGCGCCGTTTTTTTACATACATTTCCAATACAAAATGGCGCCGCTGAATGGAGTTACCACATTTACCGTATCGTGGATCGTATTATATGGAGTTAGTTGATTTTTGTGCGTCGTTTTTAGAGCACTTCCTTTTAATTTAGGGAGTTGTTTAATTTTTCACATAAGCAAATTTGCTACATAAAAAAAAACGTTATTTTGATGAAAAGTGGAGTTAGCACATTTGCAGATTAAGCCATCTATTTGACAGTTGAAAATTTGACAGTGTTTCGAAATTTAAGTAAGTAAAGGGTAATTGCCGCTAAGTCATTTGACGATTATGTATATCCGTCTAAAATATGAATTGTTTTCCAATATTTTTATACTATTTAAAAACAAAAAATATTATCCGGAGTTAATTTCGGTATATTTTCGTCGAAAACAGGTGATTTTGGGAAAAATTTGGAAAAAGAGGAAATCGACGATAGCTCCAAAACGGTAAGAGATACCGCGATTCTGACAGAATCCAATGTTTCAAAATTTTATTTTTTTTAAGACAAATTTTCATATTTGACAGTTTTTTCGAAATTTAAACAAGTAAAGAGAAATTACCGCTAAGTCATTCGACGATTATGTATATCCGCCTAATATATACATTATTGTTTACCAATATTTTTATACTATTTAAAAACCAAAAATATTAATAAAACAACACCCTGAAACAATTTTGGCACCGTCTATCACGTGGTGATTTGACTGCCGAAAAGAAGATTGGAATCGGTGCAGTATAAACAAGTGGTTTCGTGAAAAATTTGAAAAAAGAGGAAATCGTCGATAGCTCCAAAACGGTAAGAGATATCACGATTCTGACAAAATTTTGGCCCCACAAAAAAAATAGTTTTCAAATTTGACAGGTTTTTCGAAATTTAAACAAGTAAAGGGTAATTACCGCTAAGTCATTCGACGATTATGTATATCCGCCTAATATATAAATTATTGTTTACCAATATTTTTATACTATTTTAATAAACAACACCCTGAAACAATTTTGCCACCGTCTATCACGTGGGGATTTGACTGCCGAAAAGAAGATTGGAATCGGTGCAGTGGTTCCGGAATTTTCGTCGAAAACAGGTGATTTTGTGAAAAATTTGGAAAAAGAGGAAATTGACGATACCTCCAAAACGGTAAGAGATATCACAATTCTGACAAAATATTGGCCCCACAAAAAAAATATTTTTTAAATTTGACAGTTTCTCGAAATTTAAGTAAGTAAAGTGTAATTACCGCTAAGTCATTCGACGATTATTATATCCGCCTAATATAGAAATTGTTTACCAATATTTTATACTATTTAAAAACAAAAAAGAGGTAAAGTTTGTGAAGTTGTAGGAAGTAATCTCTAGATCTACTAAACCGATTTCGAAAATTCTTTTATCCATAGAAAGCCACATTATTTGTGAGTGTCATAGGCTATATATTAATCCGAAAAATGAAAAGACTTCTTTGTGGTAGTCGGATTTCCAAAGTAATTCGGAAAAAACGGTCGAATGAAAACGTTTCTAACTAACGCTGCCTTAACGATGAGAGATATACATATGATTAAGTTCTAGAGAAAAGTTGTAGAGCTTGATAATGCCTACAAAAAAGTCCGCGACAGCATATGTCTAAGTTTTATATTTAAATAACAAGAGTATTTTATATTAAAAAAATAATTTAAATCGTTAGGTCATGTTTATTGGTCATATTATCAACAATTATGAATTATTATCAAAGTAAGTAAATTTATCATCTCAAGTGTTTAAAACTAAAGACTTTCCCGATAATACGACATAGGTATGGAACCGCGACCGTGTCGTCTATCTATACTAACATTATAAAGAGGTAAAGTTTTTGACGTTGTAGGAAGTAATCTCTGGATCTGCTGAACCGATTTTGAAAATTCTTTTACCAATAGAAGGCCACGTTATTTGTGAGTGTCATAGAATATATATTAATCCGAAAAATGAAAAGACTTTTTCGTTGTAGTCGGATTTCCAAAGTAAGTCGGAAAAAAACGGTCGAACGAAAACGTTTCTAACTAACGCTGCCTTTACTGTGAGAGATATATGATTAAGTTCTAGAGAAAAGTTGTAGAGCTTGATAATGCCTACAAAAAAGTCATCGACAGTATATGTCTAACTTTTATATTTAAGTCACAAAAAGTAGTATTTTATATTAAAAAAATAATATAAATCGTTAGGTCATTCATATTATCAACAATTATAACAACAACTCATATTATCAACAATTATAAATTATTATCAAAATAAGTAAATTTATCGTCTCAAGTGTTTAAAACAAAAGACTTTTCCCGTTTACTGAATAAATAGTTAAAGAGATGATACGACTTAGGTATGTAAAAATATAACCCTTCTTTTGGCAGTCAGGAAATAAATCATAGCACTCAGTACTAACCAAACCACACTCGTAATTTCAACGGCGGATCCAGGGGGGGGGGTCATTGGGGTCATGACCCCCCCCCCCCCCCCCCCCTGTGGCCTGAGCTGGGCATAGGTCGGCCACTAATATATTTTTTATTTTTTTTATTTAGGTAAAAACAGTCATATACATTTGTGTGAAAATAATACATAATACAAACAGACCTATATTACCATTAATTACTACAAAACATTATAGTAGCAGAGGGAAAATTACAATCAAAATTACACTAATAACTTATTAAACCAAGCAACCAAACCAACTAATGCAACCAAAATATAAAAAGTTTTACTTAATTATAGAAAAATAAATATTGTACGCCTGATTGGTAAACTGTATAGCACATAAAATAGTACCTATCCATTTTGTAGGACCTGCTTACCGTTCACAATAAAGAAATTATAAATGATGCCTGCATATCAAACTTCAGCTCAATCGGACGAAGCGTTTGGACGCTATCGTGGGTGCGAACACAGAAGTGCGTCCATAATATTTTCCTTGCCAGAAAAGTAATACTAACAATTATTTTTATTTTATTTCTTATAAAATAATACATGAGAGTAATAAATAAGAATTTAGCTCTCCGTGTGATTTCATAATTAGTGTTCTTCCAGGCGAGTTCAAGTAAGTAAGACACTGGGAACTTATTTCTATAAGTATGCGACCTTCAAAATCCTACATTATCATAACGAAAACTAGAAAATTGGTAGAGTAAAAAATAAGAAAAAAAGGCATGAATTGTGCTATTTAGAATACACTCAATAAAGAGGATTTTTAAAACAAATGTGTTCGCATTTAAATTTATTCATGCAAATAAACATTGGTTTAAATTAAATAAACCGTTCATTCTAACCAAGTGAGCAGTTCAATTGTCGACAGATTCAACTGAGTGCACTTGTTTAAAAAAAACTCGTTTTTACAAGAAGTTATTAAATGATCTCAGGGGCTTCGGGATCCTAATCATTTTCATGATTCACTGGAGGAATGCAAGGAAGGAGTTCCATGACGTCCTCAATCTTCTTCTTACTGATCTCCCTCTGGCCCTTGTATTTTTCCTTCAGTTCCATGACTGTCATGTTTCCTCGCTTTCGCAGAGCATACTTTTTGAAATCCTTATTTACTCGATGTTTCATCTTCATAGTCCATGGATCTGTTTTTTCAAAACGATAACAGATCACTTCCGAAAACTTGACTTCTTCTCCATCGACACAATAATGCTTTGTTGTGTTTAGAAGTCCTTCTTTCAATTGGCAAAAGTCAAAAATATAATTTCTTGTCATTTAAACTAGCGTTTTAAATCATACTCAAAGGGTTATCCCTTTGAGTATGATACGACCAAATTTGGTTCTGACACTTTTATCCGTTGGATCTGATACGACCAAATTTGGTTCCACTCGGCGCGCGCGCTTTCGAACGCTTTGTTTACCATCGAAAGCATATTGTCTCTTTCATGCGTATGGCAGATCGGGTACAGAATTAAATTGTCTCTGTTATCATTCGGCGCAGTCACTGCGCAGTCCATGTGAAATATTATTACGGAACGCGCGAAGTCGAACGCACACTTTCTCGAAACGTCAAATCCGCCATTGTGTATGTCGGCATTTCAGAAACGGTTTTCGTGTAGATTTCGGTGTGTTTTTGAACGAATCGTAAGTAAAACCATTTCTACAACATCATATAGTCCCCCTAAACTGATTAGATGTACCATTTATCGTGTATATAAAGTATTTCGGGTCTTTGAATGTCCGCGTCGCAAATGCCAATGTCAGCCATGGATAATCGCAAAAATGTTTTCTTGCGATTCTTGCATAATTTCTCGGGAATAACTGCAGTATAGGAACCTCTCACCAAAAAAAAAAAAAAAATATACACTAATAGATTGTAGCATTTTAATGCTAAATCTGGAAGAAAATTGTGTCGGTCGCTATAAATAAGCGAGATATAGGCATTCAAACTTTAAATTTTATATGTAAACAAATAGCCTAAAATGGCCCAAAATAAAATTCACCCCGCTATATTCACCACGCTGATTCCGAATCTTCCATAATTTTTATTCGATCTCAATAAATAAGCGAGATATAGGCGTTCAAATTTGTTATCCCAATGTCAACAAAGTTGCGGCCATTTTGTTTGTACTTACCGTGTTGACACTTTCGAGTATATCGTAATATCGATAACAATTAGCGATATTACAGAAATTATGACAATTTGGAGAGTTTTAAGATTAATTGAAATATGTTGAACAAAAGCGATTGGAAAAATACATATTTTCGCGCAAATTAAAAAAGGGCACTATTTTCGATGTCTTTTCAATGACTTTGCGTATTGATGACAGAAGATATCCTGAAATGTCGTTTGTTTCAGGTTACCTTTAGTCATCAATACACCAAATTTCAAATGTTCGTAAAATCTACGAAAATTGTCCAATTGTTTTAGATGATCGCTAACACATGGTGTTAATTTGATATTGAAGAAATTTAGTTTGTTTCAGTTTACCTTTTGTCATTCTTATGTTAATATCAATAGCGCCGCAGGCAAAAATTTTTTTTCGAATTTCTTTTGTCTGCGGTGTTAATTTGATATTGAAGACATTTCGTTTGTTTAAGGTTACCTTTTGTCATTATCACCAAAGTCATTTAGTAAAAACCTTGGAAAAAAACGAAATATCGCTAACACATTGTCATGTTAACTTCAATAGCGCCGCAGGCAAAAATTTTTTTTCGAATTTCGCGCGAAATTTATTATCGTCTCAAGTGTTTAAAACAAAAGACTTTTCCCGTTTACTGAATAAATAGTTAAAGAGATGATACGACTTAGGTATGTAAAAATATAACCCTTCTTTTGGCAGTCAGGAAATAAATCATAGCACTCAGTACTAACCAAACCACACTCGTAATTTCAACGGCGGATCCAGGGGGGGGGGTCATTGGGGTCATGACCCCCCCCCCCCCCCCCCCCCCTGTGGCCTGAGCTGGGCATAGGTCGGCCACTAATATATTTTTTATTTTTTTTATTTAGGTAAAAACAGTCATATACATTTGTGTGAAAATAATACATAATACAAACAGACCTATATTACCATTAATTACTACAAAACATTATAGTAGCAGAGGGAAAATTACAATCAAAATTACACTAATAACTTATTAAACCAAGCAACCAAACCAACTAATGCAACCAAAATATAAAAAGTTTTACTTAATTATAGAAAAATAAATATTGTACGCCTGATTGGTAAACTGTATAGCACATAAAATAGTACCTATCCATTTTGTAGGACCTGCTTACCGTTCACAATAAAGAAATTATAAATGATGCCTGCATATCAAACTTCAGCTCAATCGGACGAAGCGTTTGGACGCTATCGTGGGTGCGAACACAGAAGTGCGTCCATAATATTTTCCTTGCCAGAAAAGTAATACTAACAATTATTTTTATTTTATTTCTTATAAAATAATACATGAGAGTAATAAATAAGAATTTAGCTCTCCGTGTGATTTCATAATTAGTGTTCTTCCAGGCGAGTTCAAGTAAGTAAGACACTGGGAACTTATTTCTATAAGTATGCGACCTTCAAAATCCTACATTATCATAACGAAAACTAGAAAATTGGTAGAGTAAAAAATAAGAAAAAAAGGCATGAATTGTGCTATTTAGAATACACTCAATAAAGAGGATTTTTAAAACAAATGTGTTCGCATTTAAATTTATTCATGCAAATAAACATTGGTTTAAATTAAATAAACCGTTCATTCTAACCAAGTGAGCAGTTCAATTGTCGACAGATTCAACTGAGTGCACTTGTTTAAAAAAAACTCGTTTTTACAAGAAGTTATTAAATGATCTCAGGGGCTTCGGGATCCTAATCATTTTCATGATTCACTGGAGGAATGCAAGGAAGGAGTTCCATGACGTCCTCAATCTTCTTCTTACTGATCTCCCTCTGGCCCTTGTATTTTTCCTTCAGTTCCATGACTGTCATGTTTCCTCGCTTTCGCAGAGCATACTTTTTGAAATCCTTATTTACTCGATGTTTCATCTTCATAGTCCATGGATCTGTTTTTTCAAAACGATAACAGATCACTTCCGAAAACTTGACTTCTTCTCCATCGACACAATAATGCTTTGTTGTGTTTAGAAGTCCTTCTTTCAATTGGCAAAAGTCAAAAATATAATTTCTTGTCATTTAAACTAGCGTTTTAAATCATACTCAAAGGGTTATCCCTTTGAGTATGATACGACCAAATTTGGTTCTGACACTTTTATCCGTTGGATCTGATACGACCAAATTGCCGCAGGCAAAATTTTTTTTTCGAATTTCGCGCGAAATTCGAAAAAAAATTTTTGCTTGCGGGGATATTCAGATATTTAGGAATTTTCTATTGTTTCAGGATACCTTTTGTTATTAAAACGCAAAGTCATTGAAAAAACCCTCGAAAATAGACTATTATTTTTTAATATCGCACATGTTTTTTCACGACCATGCCATCATTTTTCTAAAATCGCGAATTGTTATCGATATTAGAGAACTCGCGGTATATCGACTAAGTATATTCCGACACTACTTCTGAAGCAATATGGCCGTCTTTTTGACGTTTAGTATGCAAATTTTAAATGCCTATATCTCGCTTATTTATTGAGAGCGACAAAAGATTATTGCAGATTCGGAATCTGCGTGGCGAATATAGTCCGGTGACGTTTAAAAATCAAAAATCCAGGAGAGGTTCCTATACTGCAGTTATACCAACTTATGCAATAACTAATGTTTTTTTTTTTATAATGGTTGATTTCTCAAAACGCTTATGTTTTAGTATTCAAAGATTCGCGCTAAAAATACTAAAATTCGTGTTTTTCATCATTTTTTGCGGGAGGCTAATAGAGAATTCGAAAAAAAAATCGATATTTTATACGATAAAAACATAACCTCAATTTTTTTCGATAAAATTTCGTAATTTCATAAAAGTTGGATTTCTTTATATCGGGAATTATAGAATATATAAAATAAAGTAGAAAAGTATATATAACTTTTTTGACATAACTGCATATTTAGTGAAAAATAAAAAACGTGTGGCACTCGGGGACTGCCGCGGTAAAGCTCTTGCATAGCATTTTTAACAACTTATGCAATTATAATTATTTATTTATTTAATTTTTTCTGATATCAGATAACTGCGCTCTATCGGAAAACGTTGAAATTTTTCCGAATCATTTGCGGCTGCGGTAGCAAATGATTCGGAATAATTTAAACGTCTTCCGATAGAGCGCCGCGCACGAATTTTTTATTCGATAAAGCAAAAAAAACGGAATATTCGAAAAAAAACGCAGATAAAAAGATAGATATTTAAATTATCTTTCAAATGGTGCAGGTTTCATAATAATACGCCAGATAGTATTTGCGTAGTAGTCGTTTTTGTGTTAGGTTAGACCTAATTTCACAAATTAATTACACTATGATATATAAACAAAATCTAAAATATTCATAGCTAAGAATATTAGGAAAATGTTCTTGTTTAACATATATTTTTTTCGAATCGTAAGCAGTACTCCTTTAGACGTAATTATCAGTTTAAAATCATTAATTTTCGTTGAAATTTCTTCATTCGGTCGCCGCGCTGGCCTAGGCCCGCGATAAAAGCTATGCAATAGCTTAAAAACAGTTAGAAAGTTTTCGAATTCAATTTTGTTATTTTACAAAAAATTTCGTTGTCCTTTCATCAATTAGATGGCATCATCGCGACGGGACAGAATCCTAGACCTGGTGGTGGAGCAGTCTTCTGACGATGAGAGCAGCGATGGGAGCAGCATGGGCCCGGCGGAAGAACTTGGGATGGAGACCGATGAAGGAGCGGATGACGGAGCGGAGACGACTTGGGACCAGTACATTGGCTTTGGCTATATGTCGCCGCTTTATGAGATGTACTGGTTGAGTCCATCAGGCACCAAAGGCAGATGTAAGTATAACTAGAAGTGAATTACAATTTTATCATAAACAACTTAACATAACGGCCGATTAAACGGCCGGGGGCTAACGGGCCCATGATGAGGTGGCCACGATGACCCATGTCTTCAGGGTCGGTCACACTCACGGGTCAACACCCATCCGATGGCCTCCTCGCATGGGGTGCGAACCTGGGTAGGACACTGGGTCAACCAGTCTCCCCCGGGAATCAAACCTCTGGCGCTCCTGGACGGTCTGCGCACCGAGCGGCGCAAGCCAATCGATTGTGCTCTCCGACTAACAATCGGGGGAGTCTGGAAACTGTATTGTTTCCTATAGAGCGGGGGTGGTTGTGTACCTTATGGCGACTGCTCTTGAATTGACCATTGGCCATCCGATCCCGGTTCAGAGCCGGGCAAAGGACGCCTTGGTCCGCTATAGATTCGGTGTACTCCGTTTCACCGCTTCATAAGGGAGAGGACCGCGCAAGCGACCTCGAACTCGGATTCTCGGAACCAATCGAGAGACCGGAGAAATCCGGTCACAATTGGTAGTTAGGGCGCGAGTGCCGCCCGCCAGGTAACATACCTGGCTACTCATGTTACCTGGCTACTCGCGGTAAGGCGTTGGCTTCTAACGGGTTGTGGCGTAGCTAGACGTTGGATTTTGTAAATGTCCAAAGTCTTCTACGCTCACTGCAGGGCGACAGAACGACTAATCGTTAAAACGTCCTGTGGTGACGGGCTCGCCCGTTGTAGATGACACCGCAAGATGTTAGTCAGAGTGCACAATCGATTGGCTTACGCCGCACGGAGCGCAGGTCGTCGAGGAGCGCCAGAAGGTTGATTCCTAGGGGAAATGTCGCAAGATGTCTTGACTGAATCGACGGCTTTTCCGTTGTCAACTACTCTTCAGACTTCTGTATGATTTTATTATCATAGATTTATTATTAATTTTTTGTGTTTTTTTTCTAAATTTCAGCAACTTGTCGGATGCCCACCCAGATCTCCACCACTCACCGCCGCCGCCCGATCCCTTACTCGCTGCTGTCGTTAGAGAGGTATCAAAGTATTATAAAGAAATTGATTTGAAGATTTTATTACATACAACTAACGGAATTCTTGTATCTTCTAGACGTCTCCGCCATGGTCCCCTGGACTGTCCCGTCTGTTGTCGTCGCAGCTTAGAACGGTTTGTATATATAATAAATATAGTTTGGCAAATTGATTTTGGAGATTCACAGAATTCTTGTATCTTTTAGACGTCATCTCCGCGGTCGAGATCTCGCTCGCCACAGCCAGGACCGTCCCATCGAGTACCTCCACCTCTACCTTTTATTTTCTAAAATGCAATGTATTATCTTTATAATGGCTCGATTGATTGCGTTTCTTCGTAAACTAAAGTCCTGTACTATTGTAGTCCCGCAGGTTATTCGCGTGTTAGTTTGATTTTACTATGTTCTTACGATCTAGATTATATGTACAACTTACGAGCTATGTTAGCTTCGATCTACTTTATATGTACAACTTACAAAATTTGTTAGCGAAGTAGAACTAATGTGGTAATTGTCTAAATTATTATGTTCAATGATTATCTTATTTTAGTTTCACACATATATTTTGTGATACATTTGTTTCAGTGATACATGTGATACATTTTGTGATACGTCACACGGACGACTTTCTGCGCGTCAAATGTAAAATGAACGGTTGTCACTTTTCCGCACTAAAACTAACTACCGAAGATAAAGCAGCTGAATCTAAGACCGCTTGAAATGCATTCAACCTTATTCCGACGGCTATAAGTTCGACAGAATCGTCGATCGTTCATTTCATATTCTGCTCTAACGTATTGCTCTGTCTCGTTCGCTTGAACTAATTTACAATTTTAGTTCAATAAGAAACGCAATCGGGCCCATTATGTAATTGTTATGTATACCTAACGATGAAAAAATGATAGATGTAGTAAAAAGTTGGCTAATTATATGACGACTTAGGAGCTATGTTAGCTTCGATATATGTACAACTTAAAAAATTTGTTATCGAAGTAGAACTATGTAATGTGGTAATTGTCTAAATTATTATGTTCAATGATTATCTTATTTTAGTTTCATACATATATTTTGTGATACATTTGTTTCAGTGCACTTTTGACGACTCGCACTTAGGTCTAGTTGAGTCGCAGAAGACTTTCGGCGCGTCGAATGTAAAATGAACGGTTGTCACTTTTCAGCACTAAAACTAACTACAGAAGATAAAGCAGCTGAATCTAAGACCGATTATGAATGAATGAATGAATGAATCTAAGACCGATTATGAATGAATGAATTAATGAATCTATCATTATCTTATTTTAGTTTCACACATATATATTTTTATACCTAACGATGAAACAATGATAGTGGTTGTAAAAAGTCTGTTGGCTAAAAATGTACTGTATTATCTTTGGTAGGTATATTATGTAATTGTTTTGTTGTATACCTAACAATAAAAATAGGTTTCCTCTTGATTTGCTTACTGATTCTTCGTGTGGCCATTTTCGAATCAGTTGTAAGTCATAACAAAAAAAAATAATGTTTGATTTGTGGGAAAATCGTGTTTTATTTCTTCGTATGATTTTTTGGTAAATATTTTTTTTGTATTTTTGTAACAAAAATTTTTTTTTATAAAGTTTATACGTAAAATAATGAAAGAATTTATATTCTGCAAAGATTGCATAACAAATTATGTTATTACAACCACTGCAAATTTTATCGATATTATCAAATGTGTTTGCCCATCACTAGCGGCTTTCAGCTTTTTGTATGGGAATTATTGCAAACTTCCAGTATTTATTATTATTTTTACTATGAAACGTGACTGTTTAGAGTATAATAATTACTTATTGGACATATAACAAGCGCCAATATTTCAATAAATTTCAAAAACGATTAAAGACTTCGGAATTATGACGGTTCAAAAATAGTATTGCTTTTTTGAGGACAGATTTGAAACATATTTAGTTTTCTATATAAAACAAACTGGAGGTTTTTGTTCGATTTATAGCATAGTATGATATAGTAGTCGACTGATTTCAACACAATTTCAAATAAAAAGAGCCTCTAATCATTCATAAATAAAACATACATTAAAAAAAATACTCGATAATTCATCAAAAATTTTCGTGGTTTTCATGAGCTAATATCTAAATATTTTTGTATGCTAATAAGTAAAACGAAATAATAGTTTTGATAAAGAATATAATACAGATGACGTAAGTATTTACAATTTCTAAATAGACTTCCGTATTTACTCGTAACACAATTATACGGCAGAAATGGCGAGTTTTTTTCACTTCTTTGACGTTCTCATATTTATTCATAATTATGTAATTGTTTTACAAAATGATATTTCAATATTCTATATTCGAAATTTCAATGCCATCATTGTGCAGTTGTTCTTTTTATGATTGGTGTAGTAGTTTCGTAGTTATAGTCCTTGAAGTCGAGCGCCGTCGATGTCGCCGAAAATCCTGCAAAAGTGACATGCATCCATGAAAATACCCATTTACTCCAAGGGACTAGAGTTTTAAATACGATAGCTAACATTCAGTAACGGCAGTCGTGTTTTTTATTCTTTTTATTATAGTATATACTTGTTGTAGGAACAGTTTGTCGTATCACTCACGCTTTGTGGGTTTCGGTTTTTAATTTTTTTATATTTTTTGTCGCGTACGGGCGGTAATATAGCGGACATATTACATACGGTCGTATAGGTAGGGCGTTTAAATAAATATATATTTTCTTTTTTGGGCCTTAGGGGCTCTCTTGGCATGCCTGTCAAGCTTCGCGTTGGGGGTTGGGAGGGGATCGTAAACCTCAGGAAATATGCATTTTTTTTTTAAATATATACCAATAATGCCTAATTTTGTAGTTTTATACAAGGGAGTCACGTCATTCATCAATCAATCACGTCTAATTAACATGACTCCCTGGTATAAACTATAAAATTAGGCATTTTTGGTAAATAAAAAAATAAAAAATCATAATTCGCCAGCAACGCGATGCTTGACAAGCATGCTTGATCGTCTAGAGAGCCCCTTACGACAACGTGCATAAAAACGGCCGTGAAAGCGTTGCTGTGAAAATGCGGCTTTACCCATCAACTGTCAAACGTCAATAATGGCGGCCGTTGCTTGTAAACGAGAGCGCTTGTTTTGTTTTTTCTTCAATAGCTAATAATTTTCCTCATGAAGTTCCATCGCGTAAGATTTTCGTAATAATCTACGGCGATTTCAATAATATTTCAGTGTTTTTAGTCGCATTTTAATACATTATTCGGGAGTATGGATACTCTACAGCGGTTCTTCGAAGAGATTTGTCGTTTGTGCCTGAAGAAGGATATTTTGACGCCTTTATTCGACGAAAACGAGATATTGGACTATTCTAGCGTTGAGTCGTCGCGATTCGTGGCGAAATTTGCGGATTTAAAGGTTTGAATTGGCAATCTGCCTCCATAGTCGTTGCTTCATAATAGTAATAATAAAATCGTTTATTGATATGCAGAGTGTTACGTAAGTTCATGTACCGCCCAATGACTACATACAACGAACCAATCATTCTGGCATTGAAGGCCAATAGCATGAGCCATAATGTTGCTGTCGTAATCTCCCCGCAAAAGAGACTTCTTCAAGTCCACGTCGCTCGTGGTTGTACTGCCATACCCCATACCAGTGCCATTCTGGCTGATTCCAGTAAGGAACTTTTTGTGGAAGTCTACGCGGGCTTGTAGGTCATTTGAATCACTACGGCCACTTATTACGTGCTTCGATATTGCCGGATCTTTGGAATTGCACAGAATCGAATTTTTGGTTATTCTGGAGTTGGCGTAGAGCAGAGAGGACAGTTTTAGCGCTAGCCCAAAATTTTGTTTGTACCTGAAGAGTCGAGGGGTCAGCTGGTTTGGCTAAGGACAGCCAGGATTTTAAACTAGCTGTCACGCATCTAGACAAGACAGTTGGGTTTTGGTAAAATCGTAAATAAGAAAGGGCCATGACAAATGTGACGTTAGATAATTGTCATAGATCCAGGCCTTACGAGGGCCAGAAATTAGCAAGGCATCTGTTTTTGCCAGGCAACTTTTGAAATGCTCTATAACATGATCGCCCGAGACGTCTTTTCCCTGATGGGTGATTTTTCTGCCGAGGAATTTGAAATGGTTGTTTGGGTCTATAAGGGAGATATTAGAGCCCTTATAGACCAATTTGGCGTCATAGGATGTAAATTTTGTGTCTATGCCGGCGAGTCCAAGGCAAAAACATTTGGAGGGCTTCACTTTTATACAGCCTGACCAGTCGCAGAAAAGCTCCACTTTCTGTAATAGCAGGGAAAGCTGGTTGGGGCTTCTGGTGATGAAAGTTAGGTCGTCGGCAAAAGCGAGGCACGACGAGGTATATTGGCCGTCTATTTTAAAACGGTAGCCCCACTTCCTGTCAAACTGGGTCAGGCTTTCCAGCAGTATATTAAAACTATATTAAAAATCGTCGGGGAGAGGCAACAGCCCTGAAATAGTCCAATTGAATATGGTATAGAGCGGGTAGTCCATTCTTGCTTTTTAACATGGAACGTCAGACAGTTGTAGTAGGAGGCTACAATGTCACGCACGACTGGTGGGAAGTTGTACCAGCGGAGTGCAAAGTGGAGGAGACTGTGTCGGACTGACCCAAAGGCATTCTCTAGGTCGAGCCAGCATACATTGATTTGGCGTTCGTGCTGTCTCGCATCCTTGATGGCAGCAGCCAGGAGAGAATTGTGCTCGAGGCAGCCCGAGACGCCACGCTTGAAGCCTTTTTGAACTGATACTCCAAGGTACCCATTCCGGTGCATGAACTCGCTCATCCTCGTGTGGATTATGCTAAAAAAGATTTTGGCCACAGTGTCTGTCAGAGCAATGGGCCGAGCGTCCTTTGGTCCGGTGCAAACTGGGACCTTCGGAATTAAGATGACTGTCGCTCGGCCAAAATTCTGTGGGACTACACCGCTATTCCATATATTTCGGAAGATGGATCCTAAATATTGCAGAAGGCAGGGACATTTTTTTGTATAATAAATAGGGAATACCATCGAGACCCGGAGTAGAGCCTGACGCCTTCCTCTTTACTTGATTAAGAATCTCATCTAGAGATGGAGGTTGAGAAGCAAAAGCTACCGTAGGCAGGTGCGGAGGTGTAATCCCCGGCGAAGGGCTGTAATTATGGAGCCGCATTGGGTCCTCATATGTGGTCGAAAAGTATTCCGTGGCTATTTCTTCCGGGATTTGGATTTTTCCCTTGGCGGCAGACAAAACCTTTTTGCTGTAGTTAAAACGGTTTTTGTCGAACCGGGCTTCCTCTTTGGATTTGAGAAATGCTGCCTTGCGCTTGTCGTTTTGCGTTGCTACGCTGTTAGTCCGTTGTGATTGGGCCGATGTGCGTGGCTCATGTTTCTATTTATGTTACTCCAGCCAACCCAGGCTGTCCCAGAAGGTTAGCAGCCTGTTTGGGTTGCTACAGGCCTCCGGGACAGATGCTGGAGATTGTAGTATTCTTGCCCGTTGCTCTGCCACGCTCCTGCATTCCATGAGCACATGCTGTGGCGTTTCTTCTTCCTCCATGCATCCTCTGCATAGAGGGCTGTCTGTCACACCTATGGTAAACAGGTGTTTGTTTAGGGGACAGTGGCCTGTCATAGTACCTATGACTTTACGGATTTTGTCGCTTTTTAATCTGGTGAGGTTGCGGGCAAGTTTTTTGGATGCTTCCGGAACCGCGTTCTTTGTTTGCCTGCATCCTGCGTTCTTTTTCCATTCTGTAAGGTGGGTTTCTTCGGTGTTCCTGCGTAGCCATGTTTTTATTTGGGCCTGGGGAATGGGCATCAAGGGTTCCGGTCCATGTAATATTTCCTTTGATCCCCTTTTGGCCAGTTCGTCTGCCGCGTCGTTTCCCAGTGAGTCGCTGTGCCCTTTAATCCATTGCAGGGTCACTCTATTTGACCCTGCAATGGATTGGAGCGCATTGTGGCATTCCAGTACAAGGACAGAGGTTATAGTATTTTTTGCTAGCGCTTGTAGCACGGAGACACTGTCGGAGACAAATTTCAAGCTTAGGTCTCCGACATCTTTGGCTGCAACTGCTTGTGCTGCTCTGGTGATGCCAATGCATTCTGCTTGGAAGATCGTATTTAGGTTGCCTAGGGTAGTTGATATTTTGATGTTTAGATCATTTGAGAAGACGCCGGCTCCGGTACCTTGAGTGGTTTTGGAGCCATCTGTGTATATCCTTACTTCATTTGTACCAGAGTGATCTGCTGGTTCTGCAATGAGTTGGATATTGTATCTTCGATCAAAGACATGATGGCATATTATCCTGTCCATGGGTGCGTCCAGAAGAGGTATTTCTTCTAGAACCCGTTTCAGAATTTTTGAGTGTGGTGTTTCTGTGTTTTGTTTCCACAGTCCATTTGCTCTTAGTCTTAGAGCGGCTGCCTTAGCCTCCTCTTGGATGACAAGATCCAGAGGTCTCATGTTTAGGAGGTACTCTAGTGCGGCCGATGGTGTGGTTCTCATACATCCAGTGGCTGCTACACACGCTAAGCGTTGCAGGCTCTGGAGTCTCGCTTTCACTGTGGTCAGTTGTGTTCTGGGCCACCATACAACTGATCCATAAGTCAGAGAGGGCCTGATGACTGATGTGTACAGCCAGAGTGTGATTTTTGGGTTGAGACCCCATTTTTTCCCCACTAGTCTCCGACACTGCCAAAAAGTTAGGCAGGCCCTCTTTGTTTTGGCTTCGATATGACTCGCCCAGTTTAATTTGCTGTCAAGGATGACTCCCAGATATTTCACCTCTGTAGATAGGGAGAGTTTGGTGTTGAATAATTTTGGTGCTTGTAGTTCTGGCAACTTCCTCTTCTTGGTGAAGAGGATGAGTTCTGTCTTTTTCGGATTTACTGACAATTTATGTTCGTCACACCATTTTTCTACTATCTGCAAAGCTGAGCGCATGACTTTACATAGCATATTTTCTGCGTTTCCATTAATCATTATTGCTAGGTCGTCGGCATAACCAATAGTAGTGTAGCCCCTTTCATTTAGTGTTTTTATGAGGCTGTCCACTACTATGTTCCATAGAAGTGGTGATAGGACCCCCCCTTGGGGGCATCCTTTAACTACCTGCGCTCTTGTGGTAGTATTCATCACTATCTGGACCGCCCTTTTGCTAACCAGCTCCGTGATCCATTTTATGGTGACTGGTTCCACCTTAAGTTCTTGTAGGGCGTGGTTTATGCTGTTGTGCATGGTTTTGTCAAAAGCGCCTTCTATGTCTATAAAGGCGGCGAGTGTTGACAGCTTATTTGTTAGAGCCGATTCTATTTTGTGCACCACCATGTGTAGTGCCGACTCTGTTGATTTGCCTTTTGTGTAGGCGTGTTGTTGTGGGTGTAGTTGTTTATTTCTTAGTGCCCCATCCCTTAGGTGACGGTCCATCAGTCTTTCTAACGTCTTTAGTAAGAAAGACGTTAGGCTGATAGGTCTGAAGGATTTGGCGTGTGAGTAGTCCTCCTTTCCCGGTTTCGGTAAGAAGACTACTTTCGCCTCTCTCCATGCCTTTGGAATGTATTTGAAGGCTATGCAGGCCCTATAGATTGGTAGTAAGTATTTTGTTGCATGGGTTGGTTGCCATTGTAGTAGTGCTGGGAAAATGCCATCCAGCCCTGCGGATTTGAAAGGTTTGAAGCTTTTCAGGGCCCATTTTATCTTGTCCTCAGTTACTATCTTGTTTGCAACTTCCCATTCTTGGGTTGTTGGTGTGCTGTAGTTTTCGTCTGGCCACTCAGGATCTTCTGTGATTTGAGTTGCTACGCTCTGTATGAGTTTTAGTATAGAGCGGTACGCGCGCGAGAAGTTGTGGCAGAGGGCTTTATCTCCGGCTTTCTTGGTTTCACGTAACTGGCGACGAAGTAGCCGCTTTTGCCTACGGAGCTTTGCCTTAAATGCGTTTTCTCTGTGAACCGGGTCGACATGGGTAGATTTTGGGTAAACACCCGAGAAGTATTCATGGACCGCCACCTGGAAGGACGACAGCTGGACGCTGGCATTGGCATTACGGTTCACAGAATGGTCAAGAATAGAAGTTAAATTATTATTATGAAATTCCCAGTCCTCTATCGCAAGTGAAGGGAATTTTAGAGGAGGGAAGGATACGATTTGCGCGGGTAGTGGAGACCGGTCGGGTGACAAACTGCGGGCAGATGTGGAGTCTAGGGATATGTGAGGTTCAACTCTGTCCGTGACTTCTTGCGACGGTTTAAGACACTGACGTGCAGCGTCGCTATCATCGTGCCCAGCAATGTGTTTGTTTAACCAAACACATTGCTGGGGAGCACTGTATGTTTCCCGAAAATCAAATAAATAAATAAAAATAAATAAATACAAATTAACCCGTTGAGTATGAGTCAACCAAATCTGGTCGCTAAACAATTATCCGTTGAGTACGAGTCGACCAAATCTGGTCGCGCGTTTTTTTCACTTCTTTGACGTTCTCATATTTATTCATAATTATCTAATAGTTTTACAAAATGATATTTCAATATTCTATAATCGAAATTTCAATGCAATCATTGTGCAGTTGTTCTTTTTATGATTGGTGTAGTAGTTTCGTAGTTATAGTACTTTAAGGTCGATGTCGCCGAAAATCCTGCAAAAGAGACAGATGCATCCATGAAAATACCCATTTACTCCAAGGGTTAATACAAATAGTTTGTAATTTTACCACCTGTATCATGAAATATATTAAATATCAATAAGTCAAAATATGTATTTTACAATCCTCTTATATCACATTGAACCTCCGATGTATAGATATCAACACTGACGTCAAAAACTTTTGTCACAATATTTTTAAAATACTCAATA
Organism: Micropterix aruncella; assembly: GCA_944548615.1. NCBI lineage: Eukaryota > Metazoa > Arthropoda > Insecta > Lepidoptera > Micropterigidae > Micropterix > Micropterix aruncella. The sequence goes on along the minus strand of OX155974.1, from coordinate 13,460,391 downwards.
TTTTCATAAAGTAACAAACATAATAATTATAAGGTTTAGCCCGTGCACACCGGGCACATCATTATAATTGTTTTAGAATTCATTTGTCATTCGTACTTTTTTGAACTAAAAATTCTTTGCATATATGCTTTTCTAAACGACTGCTTATATAGGTTTTCCGTTTCTTTATTCCACCATAACTTCTAAACGCTTTAACCGATTTAGAAATGTGCGGTATTGTTAGAATCGTTGTCATCCCGAGTGTCAAAGGTACCTTAACTGTCCACATATCAATTAGTTGTATAAATATCCAAATGTGCAAATGTCAATAAATTAACATAAATATATCAAATGAAAGGTCTGATTGAGTATGTTAAAGAAATATACATTTATACTAATATTATAGAGAGGGTAATGTTTGTAAGTTTGTATGTAGGAGGTAATCTCCAAAACTATTCATCCGATTTCAAAAATTCTTAAACTAATGGAAAGCTTAATTATCGAGTAGTGCTAAAGGCTATAGTTTATTGTGATAAATATTAGTATTCAATACGAAATCACGATATTTGTAAATGAAGTAGGAGAAAATATGCTGGTGATGTTCTTATCGCCGTGCGCTGACGAAACGGTTTGGTATATTTTAAAACTATGTAGAACAAAAATGTCGGCCTCAAAGAGATCTATAAAAAAGTCTGCAACAGAATATATCTAACTTTTATATTTAAGTTACAATAACTGCTTTTATGTTTAAAAAAAATTAAGAAGTGCTCTCTGTTGGAATTCGCGAGTACCACTTCGTGTGGCGGCCTTTGTTGAAGAAAAGTTATTAGCAGTAAAATATAAATCATTATCAAAATAAATTATTCTATCATTGCGAGTGTTAAATGGAGATAAAATTAGCCATTTACTGCATTTTTTTGTATTGTATAGTCGAAATATTGTTCGATATTTGTCATTAACATTTATTAACCCTTCGAGAAGCGGTATAATTTCATGGCAGACCGCGGAAATTTATTGGAATTTCTTATAATATCGCCGCGCTCAACAAAAAGTACTATTACTATGGAATTACTGTAGCAATCGTAAAAAGAATAACTGTGCAATGATCACATTGAAATTTAGTATGTAGAATATTAAAATCTCATTTTGTAAAACAATTAGATAATTATTAAAAAATATGAGAAATTCGAAAAACTGAAAAAAACTTGGCATTTCTAATTTGTCTTACGGAAAAATACGGAACCCTATTTAGAAATTGTAAAGACTATCATGATCTTTATCAGATTCTCTATCAATGGTAATATTTCGTTTTGATTATTTACATATAAAAATATTTAGATATTAGCTCATAAAACCAATAAAATTTTTGATGATTTCTCGAGAGAAAAAAATATGTTTGACAATGGAATTTTATCAGAAATATCCTCGAAATGAATCGCGAAATTATTCTAGCGGCCGTTTATGTATCTATGATAATAATGAGATATTTGGTATGGATTTTAGGATGCATTCGAATTAGAAAATAATATTACTTTGCGTTCCGCGAGCAAGCCGCCAATATTGGTCGTTACGTAGTCAACGGTGTTCTGATGTGCAACCAAATTTGGTCGTTACGTAGCCGAAGGGTTAAAATATGAACTTTTTATGAATCACTCTGCTTAGGGGGCATATTACATAATCACATTTTTGGGATTTTTCGCCCCCCCCCCCTCCCCCATGTAATTAGCGGCCTGTCACCCCCACCCCTCTCCCCCCAAGATTACGTAATCAACGGAATTTACGGAAAATGTGAAGAATCGAGAACGTAGGTGTTTGAAGACTCTTCCACAATGAGGCGGATTCTTTTTAAACTGCGCCCTCTCCTCGTCGGCCCGCCGGTCCCGAGAGGTGTGAAAACGCTTTGGCGTATGTACTGAGGAACTCCATGTGTAAATCCGCCATAGTTGAAGCGCCATATGACCACGTTAATCTTTTAGCGATGGAGTTGGAGCGTGCAGCGGCGCGCTAGTCTAGAGCTACAGCCGTGCCGCCGCGATGCATAGCGGCCACCGGCTTGCCGATGCAGGAACAGGCCCGGCCGCCCGGGCGACTCAACCGCAGATGAGCGCGTGTCTTTATTTCCGTGCAAGTTAAGACCAAAAAATTGCAATACGGTGACCAAAGTTTATTACGTATTCCGGACGGGCACCCCCCCTACGTGATCAAGCATAAGCCTCAGCTCCAACCCCCCCTCTCTTTTGGTGATTACCTTATATGTGGAAGGCCCCTTACGTGACCTCTTAGGAGTCTCTGTTTTAAATTTCACATTGATCGGTTAAGCTGTTTAATCTGGAGGTTGGTGAGCACAAAGATCTAGGAGCCTGTGGTGTCTTTCCAAGGTGTGGGGGCTTCCAAGATGTGGGGCCTTCCCACGCGTGGCCTACATACAGACTCAACCCTTCAGGTTGTAAGGCTAAAGGTGACGTCGGACGGCGTTGTCGAAATCCTCGTTTTTAACGTCGCTCGGGTCGTGTCTAATCCGCTGTAGGTAGTATTTCCAGGATATGCACTCGAGGTTTGTATTGTTAATAAAAAAGATAATAATAATTTTTACGTTTTAAAAGCTTCTAAGCCATTAAAGTTTTATTTCCTATAAAATGTAGTCTATTACACTATTTACGAATTTACAGTAATTGCGTTTATGCTTCTAATAGTTCTACTTTAAATATGATCTCCGATATGATCTCCGACAAAGCACTGTTACAATATGATCTGCCCGGCACTTAAGTGTGATCTGCCCGCAAGGCACTGTTATTTGATCTGCCCAAGGCACGCTCAAAATGATCTGCCCAAGGCACGCTCAAAATGATCTGCCCAAGGCACGCTCAAAATGATCTGCCCCGATATCGGCGGGTAACCGACCTTATATAGGTATGACCGCTGCGGCCGGCCCAGTGGTGGGGCGGGTTGCACCCCGCCTCGCCCGCGGGCGCCGACCGACGCGTTGTTATATGTCGTTTCCGTAAAGCTAATGTACTATAATATTGTATACTATTTTACTAAGTTAAGAGTGTACATACGACCTTAAACTCTAACTTATATTAACTTATGATTATTATATACATTTTAATAATCATATACTATTGCTATGTCCTATTTTAGGTTGAATTTAAATATTTTCACCATTTATTGGCCGATTTGGCTCGGACTTAGTCTAAAAATTAAATTAAATTATTCTAAACATTTAGACATTTTCATGGCAGCAATTTTGTGGATTTCTAGTGATCCAATATTTAAGCTGGCGCTTCCCAAAATATGAGTCATTCTTTGTACCTACCTGGCTAGCGGGGTGGGTCGATTTTACAATCGGCGACGGGTTGCTTAATCCTTTTGCCGGCGGTGTGTTTAGGGTGAGTTTTTATTACCCTTTTTAAATGCACGTGCTGGGATTTTTCCGACGTTTTCCTTTGTTCGCGAGCGAGGGTTATTGTTGCGCCCGTTGCCCAACATATGCAGTGCCCTGTGGCACGGACCGACCCAGCGCTGTGTGGACCCAGGACTGTAAAAAGAGGTCCACCGCTTGGTCGCCGCTTGCCCCGTAACGGGCGGCCACGACACCTGCTGCAAGCCTCGATACGCCTCAGTCTGTCTCTATTACCACCGTTTTACTCCCCGTCCCCTGCACCAATAAAACACGCCTTCCCTTTCACAAGTGCCAACACGGCATATTATTTTTCGATGAACTTCAATGACACACCATAAATTTACAAATATGAGATCTTAGTCTAGGATGCATAACAAAGTGCATAAGGTGTATAACAAATACAATTTTACAATAGGACATAGCCTAGGTACCGCAATTAACCTAGGTACATACACACTTTATAAAATTCTTTATTGTACAGTAAACATAAGTATATAACAATTAATCTTATTTTCTAAGTGTCGCTATCCTGTTCTTCCCGGGCAGCGGGTCGAACGTGGTCGGTTGTCGAGCGGCGTCTCTGTGCGCCTGCGTGCTCCTGAGTGCGCCTGAGTGCGCCTGGGTGCGCCTGTGTGCGCCTGTGTGCGTCTGCGTGTGCCTGACTGCGCCTGGGTGCGCTTGTCTGTGCTGCGTCCGCCTGTGCTGCGTCCGCCTGTGCTGCGTCCGCCTGTGCTGCGTCCGCCCGTGCTGCGTCCGCCTGTGCTGCGTCCGCCTGTGCTGCGTCCGCCTGTGCTGCGTTCGCCTGTGCTGCGTCCGCCTGTGCTGCGTCCGCCTGTGCTGCGTCCGCCTGTGCTGCGTTCGCCTGACTGCGCCTATGTGCGCCCGTCTGCGACCGCGTGCGTCCGACTGCGCCTGTGTGCGCCGTCTGACCGCGTGTGCGCCGCGTGGGTGCCGCGTGTGCGCCGATGCGCACCAGACTGCGCCTATGTGCGCCCGTCTGCGCCCGCGTGTGTCCGACTGCGCCTGTGTGCGCCGTCTGACCGCGTGTGCGCCGCGTGGGTGCCGCGTGTGCGCCGATGCGCACCAGACTGCGCCTATGTGCGCCCGTCTGCGCCCGCGTGTGTCTGACTGCGCCTGTGTGCGCCGTCTGACCGCGTGTGCGCCGCGTGTACCCGGCTCTCCGAAGGTCCCAACTTGGACCGGCGCTCGAACTCCACGACTGGAGCGAGCGTCCCGTCGACCGTAAATCACGAGTCGGACCGTAATTCCCGACTCGGACCGGCACTCAACTCCCCGAATAGGAGAGAGTGTCTCGTCGACCGTAGTGTCCGTCACTTAGACCGCGCTCAATACTGCACGGTGCAGTAGAGCCGCTCGCGACTGGCTTCCAGACTGCAAGGGCAGCGGAGCGGTTCCAGGGCGCGGTCTTCGTAGTCGTTGGGGTTCCTTCCTTCCTTCCTTCCTAGTCGGTTGACTGTTTGCTGTGGAACTGAGAGAGCGAGTGATTTGGTATGGCCCAGGGGCCCATATTTGTACTCACTTCCGCGGTTCTCGCCGTGCACCTGCCGTGCACCTGCTTTCGTGTCCACCAATGGTCACGCCGCGGACAGCTTTCCGTGAAAGGTGGGGATCTTCCCTTTTCTATTGACCTCTCGCACTCTCCTAGGAGAAAAGCTATCTCCTCTCCTCTAAAAGCCGTTACGGTACGCTCCGTGTTTGTCCAGACTTCAGGGCCGACCAACAGTTTCTGGTTGGCGGCTACTGGCTCGTTAGAGCGCATTCCTGATTGGTCGGCAACCAACCAATCAGAGAATGGCTCAAAACCCATCCTTTCCTTTGGAGTGGATTCTTCGGGTTCCAAACATCATCAGAGTCTGGCCCGGTACCTCACGTATGCGTTCCCGTTGTTTTCGTGTCTGCTAGTATCTTCGAAATCGGCTGAGGGCAATTTTCCGGCCACGTAAACTTGAATCGATGATTCCTGTGTTTCTGTTTACTTGCCGGTGGTCGGTGGTGATGGTGCTTTGTTTTCTACTCCCATTTAACAGTTTTTCACTATTTTTGGGAGTAGAAAATACCACGTGTTTTCTCTCGTGTTTCACGGTTCCTTGCTGTGAACACGTGAATTTTCACGGCAGGTCGTAAGAGGGGTGCTTTATGCATATACCTCGACTCTTATACAACTGTTTCGGGCAGTATTTCCCGCTTTCATTTCCGGTTTGACGAGTTCAAAACTGTCCGTTTTCGGCACCAAAGTTTGTCTCCTAGCTATGTTAGAGCAGGCGGTCGTAGGGAGTCTCGCTCGCTCGGTCTCTGTGTGGGAGCGGGCGGCCGTAGGCCGTCTCGCTCGCTCGATCCGTTCCAAGTGGCGCCTGCGATGTCTATAAAGGTAACCCGAGGCGATTTTGCCATTTTTCTCGTAAAAATGAGTTTTCTGCAAATTTCTTATGCTTTCTCGGGCACCCTCATAGCGGCCGTAAATCATCTATTTTACGGCCGGCGACGTCGCTACTGACGGCGTCGCAACAGTTATTTTCGGGTTGACGTGTAATTTCGAAATTTTAGCGTTTGCTTGTAAATATTCCACTTTTAGTTTAACATCCATTAGCTCCCGCTTTTAGTGGAGCTAATCCGGGTATACCTATATTGTGTGCTAAGTGCACTTACTGCCATAAATAATATTTTTAGGTTGGGGAATTTGAAGTGCACGGAATTTTAGGCATGACGACACATTATTTGTTGTCATCATGCCTGCCCGTTATTTTATCTTTCTTCCCGCAACATGCCCCTCTCCGTGAGACAAGTGTTTCTCCTCACTCCTCTTCTTCGGGAGGTGAAATTGTTGTTCTCACTTCCTCTTGGTGGGGAGAATAGATAACTGCCACTTTATGTACTGGTCTTTTGTATGATTTTCCGCGACAGCAGATCGTTACTGAACGTACTTGCCTGTCGGGAGCGGTATGTACTTGCTCTATTCGCCCTCGGAGCCAAGTATTTCTGGGTAGGTCCGCGTCCACAAGGATGACTATGTCTCCTATCTGGACGGGTTTTACCGCGTCGTGCCATTTTGGTCTCTTCGCCCTGTCAATTTGATATTTTCGACAGTCGCGAGTAATTTTTCGAATCGCTCCCCGGAGTCGCAATATCCAATAACGCTGTCGTAGTTCATTACAAACCCATTCACGTCCTTTGTGACCGGCTTGCTCGTGCTGCCATCTCATTAATAACTGGGTGTAATGACTACGCGCGTCCAGTATTGCAGGTTGTTTTACCTCGGGGGCGACACCGGCTAAATTCTGTATGCGACCGCCTACTCGCAGGATCCTATTCGTATCCAGGTACGCATTTAGGTTTCTTATCCTGCTGTTTTTTGGCAATTCTTTGTTAATTTCTAATAATGAAATTTCCTCGTTGAAATCTTGTTGCTGCGAAACCCGAATCAGGTAGAGGTCCGCGCAAGCAAGTTCTTGTGGGGTTAAATGTTTTGTTTTTTCGCCGCTGCGTTTGCAGCGTTGTACGAATCGAAATATCCATGCTACTGTACGACGTAACCGTTCTAGGCGTGAGAATCGTTTTGTCTCGATTAGGAAAATATTTTTTATCGAGGTCATTACATATACCGGTCGACGTTCTTCGTCCTGACCGTATTCTGACGATGGAGATTCATCGTCCGCGGGCCAGTGGTCGCTATTTTCCAGTAGGAATTCCGGTCCGTTTATCCATTTTTTTATTTGGTCTTCACCCATTTTAGTCGCCGTGTCCCGAGTTGCGTTATCCGCGGGATTCAATTTTGTGGGTACCCAACGCCATTGGCATGGTGTGGTAACCTGGTCAATTTCGCCAAGTCGGTGAGCTACAAACACGTTAAATTCACGTGGGTCACGTCTTATCCACGATAGTACGGTCTTGCTATCTGACCATAACGTTGTGGAGGAAAATTCCCAGGTGTGCTGCGATTTTATCAGCTCAGCTAATTTGCTGGCCATTGTAGCGGCTTGCAGCTCTAGTCTCGGTAGCGACATGGGTTTCAGCGGCGCTACTTTGTTTTTGCCGGCTATAAAGGCCGTGCTCGCGGTGCCGTTTTCATTTTCGTAACGTAAATACGCTACCGCGGCATATGCTCGTTCGCTCGCGTCCGCAAAAACATGCAATTGTACGTCACGGGCCAGTTTTCCTGTGTGCTGGTAGCTACGGTTTATAGTTACGAATTTTATTTTTCGCAACTCGGCCAACCAGACTTGCCACTTTTGACTGGCACCGTCGCTAATAATCTCGTCCCAGTCCGTCTTATCCAACCATATGGTTTGGAGTAAGATTTTCGCCTTTACTGTTAGTGGGCCCAAAATCCCGAGCGGATCAAAGGTGCTCATTATCACCGATAACGTTTGTCGCTTCGTCGGGGTTTTGCGACCACTCAGTAAGTCGGGATTAATTTTCTTGAGGTCAGTGTCGAATGAAAAGGTGTCGCGATGAGGCTCCCATATAAGTCCGAGAATCCTCTCACTCGCCTCGTCGGTACCGGCCAATTTTATTTTTGTTTGTGAACGTATATTATGTGGTACCTGCTCTAATATTTTTGGATCGTTACTCGTCCAGTTTACGATGTTAAAGCCACCTTCCTGGTGAATTTTCGTAACGGTCGCGATCATTTTTTGGGCGGTTTCTACAGTATCCGTTGAATCTAGATAATCGTCCATATAGTGTTTGTTCACTATGGCGTCGACCGCTTCGGGATATTTTTTCCTGAATCTCTCCGCGTTTGTATTTTTTACAAAAAGTGCGGAGCACGGAGATGAGGTAGACCCGAAAAGGACTACATCCATGGAGTATTCGGATGGTTCCTCTTCTTGTTTTAGGTCGCGCCATAGGAAACGTTGACTTTGGGTGTCTTTTTCTGATAAATGAATTTGTAAAAACATCTCTTTTATGTCGCCCGCGAATCCGTAACGTCCTTGTCGGAATTTAAATAGGATTCCAATCAGAGAATTTAATAAATCGGGTCCTGATAATAGCTGGTCGTTTAGGCTTGTTCCCCCGGCTTTCGCGGCGCAGTCAAAAACGAGTCGCATTTTTCCTGGTTTATTTGGATTTTCAACCGGGAAGTGTGGGAGATACCAAATACGATTTCCAGGGGTGCGTAATTCCTCTGGACTTAATTTATGGGCATACCCTTTTTTCAGGAAATCCTTTATTGTGTCGCAATATTGAGTGGCCAACGGCTGATTTTTGAGTAGTTTGTTTTCTATGGATTTCAACCGTTTTTTAGCCATCTCGTGACTGGCTGGCATCGTCACCTTGTCGCTTTTCCAAAGCAGTCCGGTACTCGATTGCCTTCTAGCTTCGTTGTCTCGTGAAGAAGCGTCTCGGCCCGCGCGTTCGTAACGGCTTTATGGGCGCGTATGTGCGTTCCTATTTCTTCTACTTCGAAATACGACCGGATGATGTCGTCCATCCTTTGGTTTGAGCCCGCATTCCGTAAGTGGTTTACGGCGCGGCAAGTAGCCAAATCACCGCCCCCCCCTCCCCCTAATGTCCACCCAAGTCGGCAATAGGTCGCTATCGGAGCGTTCGGGGGACCGGCTTTTATCGTTCTGGGAATGATTAAGTCATAATGATCTATTCCTATTAGAATTTGCGGTGCTCCTTCAAAGTCGCAAAACGGTATGTCGGCTAAATGAGGCCATTTATTTAGCATGGATTTAGCACAGAATTTTTGTGCTGGTAAATCCAGCTGTTTTATGATATTTTTTACCTTTCAGCGGTCGGATCTTACAGTCTATTCGCTGCGTTGTCGCGTTCGCAACTGACATGCCCGAGGCGCCTACTAAATTTAAGGGGCTAATTTCCCCGTGTACTCCTATTTTATCCGTTATGCTCTGATCTATTAATGTGATTGAAGATCCTTCATCGCATAACGCTAGCGCTTTTATAACGCCTTTCGGCCCCCGTAGTTCCACGGGCGCTACCCTTAGAATCATTTTTTCTGATCCGTCCCACGTATTAGCTACTGTATTAGGGGTATTTTGGTCGTCGTTTGAGGGCTGATTTTTTATCGCGGCATTATTTTTATGTAATAATTTGTGGTGAGGCCACTTACAACCTTCTATCCCACACGGTTCTTTTACGCTACATTGCGCTTGGCGGTGGTCTTTTCTAAAACACCGTGTGCATAATCGTTTTTCCTTAACCCATGTCCAACGTTGATTTATTGTCATTTTTCCTATTTCGCGGCATTTAGGGGTTAAATGATTGTTTCGCCCGCACTTTAGGCAGGCGTCTGTTGACTCCTGAGTGTCTGTAGCAAAAACTCTTTTTTTGCTCGGCATCTCGGATCGATTGTTTTTATACTTATTTTTTGAATAATCTTTTACGGGATCTTCTTGAGAGGCGGCGTCTATTATTGTCTCTAACCAGTTTCCGTAATCTAAAAGAGTAGGATGCGGTCCATGGCCGGCGGAGTACCACTGCAACCGCAAATGTTGTGGCAACTTCATCACTAATTCTTTTAGCAGCGGTGGATTTGTGAGATACGCAGAATGACCCATATTTTTTAAAGCATGTACGACATTACAAACGGTAGTGCCGTACTCAACCAACTTAAATATCGAATCACTCACCAATATTTGCTGCGTAATGCGTGCTTCCTGCATGAGCGCGTCGATGCGAGCGCCAGGTCTGCCAAAACGGCGTTCCAGCGCTCTCCGGATCTCCGGGACATTGCCGGGATCCAGTAACATCGCGCGTACTGCCTCGCGCGCGGGTCCTCGCAGGCTTTGTTGTAGTCGTAGCAGATTGTCCGCGTTGGTGAATCCGCACATTGTCGACCCCTGATCGAATAGTGCGGCGTATATTGGCCACTCCTGCATGCTGCCGTCGAACTGGGGAAGGCTGCGTAGCATCTTCGCTCGGGTCTGCATCATGTAGACGTCGGGCGGGCTGCATTCTTCCTCTTTCTTCATCGTCGGGACGTCGCCGCTCGGTCGGGCGTAATTGCTCGCTCGGGCGGTGTCACTCGGTCGATTGGCGGTGGCGGCTGCGGCGTTATCGGCGATCGCTTTCGTGACGGCGCTCGCGACGGCTCGTTGTAACGCGGCGTCGCTTGCCTTTTTGTCCGTGGCGTCGTCGTCTCTTAACTGCCGCTCGTAGGAGGAGGCTCTTGGCTGGGAGTTGGCGGCGGCGGCGGTGGCGGCGATCGCTTGCGTGACGGCGCTCGCGACGGCTCGTTGGAATGCGGCGTCGCTCGCTGTTTTTTCTGCGGCGTCGTCGTCCCTTAATTCCCGCTCGTTCACCCATTCCTCTGTACGTCCGGTCGCTAGTCGGCGGCTTTGTCGTTCCGCTCGGCTGTCGGCTCGGCTTATTTGGTCGTCGTCGTCCATGTATAACTCTTCCTCGACCTCTGCTTCTATCAGGAGTTTCCGCAGTTCGAGTTGTCGGTCGATCCGTTCTGATTCAATTCGGCGGGTCTCGGCTGCGAATTTGGCGGCGGCCTCTGCTTGGGCGGCGTTCACTGCGGCTGCGGCTGCGGCTGCGGCTGAGGCTGCGGCTGCGGTGTCGGCTGCGGCTGCGGTGTCGGCTGCGGCTGCGGTGTCGGCTGCGGCTGCGGTGTCGGCTGCGGCTTTTTCCTGGGCGGCTTCCATCTCCGCTTCCAATTGTCGCCTCCTGATGGTGGTGGTTGCTGATCTGGACGATCGATGACTAGTCATTGACGGCGCCCTGCTGCTGGTAGACTGTGCTCTGCTGGCTGGTCTCTCAGCGGTCGTCGTCTTGATTGCAGATCTTGCGGCATCTTGTTGATCGGCTCGTAGTTCTTGCCTGTGAGCGTCGATCTGGCTTTTGTCGCGTGCTTTGTCCGCAATCCTTGCGCTTCTTCTAGCGCTCTCTGTCCGTTCCGCGCTCGTTTGACGCGGCGTCGACATTTCGGAGATTGTTTCAAATTTTTGTAAAAATTAAAAAAAATATTTTTTATTATTTTTACCTCGATGGACCTGCTTTCTGCTTAAGGTCCTGATTTCCTATCCGGCTCGAAGGACCAAGATGTGGTGTCTTTCCAAGGTGTGGGGGCTTCCAAGATGTGGGGCCTTCCCACGCGTGGCCTACATACAGACTCAACCCTTCAGGTTGTAAGGCTAAAGGTGACGTCGGACGGCGTTGTCGAAATCCTCGTTTTTAACGTCGCTCGGGTCGTGTCTAATCCGCTGTAGGTAGTATTTCCAGGATATGCACTCGAGGTTTGTATTGTTAATAAAAAAGATAATAATATTTTTTACGTTTTAAAAGCTTCTAAGCCATTAAAGTTTTATTTCCTATAAAATGTAGTCTATTACACTATTTACGAATTTACAGTAATTGCGTTTATGCTTCTAATAGTTCTACTTTAAATATGATCTCCGATATGATCTCCGACAAAGCACTGTTACAATATGATCTGCCCGGCACTTAAGTGTGATCTGCCCGCAAGGCACTGTTATTTGATCTGCCCAAGGCACGCTCAAAATGATCTGCCCAAGGCACGCTCAAAATGATCTGCCCAAGGCACGCTCAAAATGATCTGCCCCGATATCGGCGGGTAACCGACCTTATATAGGTATGACCGCTGCGGCCGGCCCAGTGGTGGGGCGGGTTGCACCCCGCCTCGCCCGCGGGCGCCGACCGACGCGTTGTTATATGTCGTTTCCGTAAAGCTAATGTACTATAATATTGTATACTATTTTACTAAGTTAAGAGTGTACATACGACCTTAAACTCTAACTTATATTAACTTATGATTATTATATACATTTTAATAATCATATACTATTGCTATGTCCTATTTTAGGTTGAATTTAAATATTTTCACCATTAATTGGCCGATTTGGCTCGGACTTAGTCTAAAAATTAAATTAAATTATTCTAAACATTTAGACATTTTCATGGCAGCAATTTTGTGGATTTCTAGTGATCCAATATTTAAGCTGGCGCTTCCCAAAATATGAGTCATTCTTTGTACCTACCTGGCTAGCGGGGTGGGTCGATTTTACAATCGGCGACGGGTTGCTTAATCCTTTTGCCGGCGGTGTGTTTAGGGTGAGTTTTTATTACCCTTTTTAAATGCACGTGCTGGGATTTTTCCGACGTTTTCCTTTGTTCGCGAGCGAGGGTTATTTTCGGGTTGACGTGTAATTTCGAAATTTTAGCGTTTGCTTGTAAATATTCCACTTTTAGTTTAACATCCATTAGCTCCCGCTTTTAGTGGAGCTAATCCGGGTATACCTATATTGTGTGCTAAGTGCACTTACTGCCATAAATAATATTTTTAGGTTGGGGAATTTGAAGTGCACGGAATTTTAGGCATGACGACACATTATTTGTTGTCATCATGCCTGCCCGTTATTTTATCTTTCTTCCCGCAACAGAGCCAAAAACTATTATATTAATAGTTGCCTAATTCAAAGTTCTCCTCAACAATTTCACTCCAGGGAGATTGAACGACTAATCGTTAAAACTTCCTGAGGTAACAGGTTCGCCAGTTGTAGTAGTGACAACTCTAGCTGTCTTGCCACATGTGAGCGTTCACTTTACCACCCATTCAGTCCCCCTTTGAAGCCATAGAATTTAAGATGCAAAAATCGCAGTTTTAGATAATTTTTCTGTGAAGATGTTGATTATTTTCCTGCAGAGACCAACATCTTTAAAGAGTTGGACTTCCACCGCGTGAAGGTGAACAGTGAAGCCAATCTGGGTGACGGTATTAGCGAGATCATGGTATTTATTTAATTTGAACTCCTGGTCTTTTGGGATATTTGATATTTGATTGATAAGAAAGGGACATGACAAATATGAAGTTAGATAATTGTCATAGATCCAGGCCTTTGAGGGCCAGAAATTAGCAAGGCATCTATCTTTGCCAGGCAACTACTGTTATGCTCTTATTACATCATTACCAGAGAGGATAAATAAAATACAAACGGAGCTGCCATGGAATTCACCGACCGAAGTCGGGCCCATCATATAATGTTATTACACTTCTGGGGGGTGAGCAGTGGATTTCGGACTAATGGCTGGCTGTGGTAGGTTTAGGACAGCTGTCTTGCCACATGTGAGCGTTCACCTTACCACCCATTCACTCCCCCTTCGAAGCCATAGAATTTGAGATGCGGAAATTGCAGTTTTAGATATTTTTTCTAAGGAGTTGATTATTTTCCTGGAGAGACCAAGATCTTTAAAAAGTGAAACAGAGATTTAGCTGGCAGGCCACGAGCGCCAACTTCCACCGTGTGAAGGTGAACAATGAAGCCGTTCCGGGTGATGGCATTTGCGAGATCATGGTATTTATTTAATTTGTACTCGTGGTCTTGATTTCCATGGAACAGTTAATTCTACAATAAGGGCCATCTTCCGAGATAGAGAGTAAAGAGTTATATCTGGACGCAGGACTGTGCATCCGAGACTTTCAGGGAATTTATACTGCTTAGAGACCGAATCGACCTCCAGAATCCAATCTGAAGCTTTCTCGATTATTGAGAAAGGTTTTGTAGTGAAATGTTTTTTGCCTTTAGAGCCATCCCGCACAAACTGTATTGGGGGTTTGGAGGGTACTGTGAAACCCTCGTTGGCACGAGCCACTGAGAGGCTAATTACCTCGCGAATAACAGCAAGGTATTCGCGATATTCTGTAGATATTCTTTATTTAACGTACCCTAACTCGGAAGTTTTCCTAAAATAGTAAATATATTCGACGGCTTAAAATTTCATTAATATATCTTTTCAAAGAATGCTCCACCAGCGTCTAAAGTTTCATGCGTCTAAACCAGTTTTCGAAGGAATTCTTCCAGTCCGGAACAGACAACTCTTCCACTGCCTGCTCAATGGCAGTTAGTGTATCTTCCGGAGAAGAAAACTGTTTTCCTTTTTCTGCGCAAAATTTTCTGCGCCTCCCGCTCGCTTTACTTTGGTAGGCGTTAATTCATTTTGAAACAGCGAAACGGTCGACCGACTTATCGTTTCTGGATCACAGCTATAGATACGAGATTCATCAATAGTAACAATGTTGTAAACCCGCCAAGCTTCAGATTTAGCTATCATGTCATGGCGCCATTCCACTCGAGCCTGATTCTGAGCCTCAGTGAGGGTGTGCGTTACCCAGGGTAAAACTATCTTCCTCGAGTGAAGCTCAATTTTTACTCGATTGCCCAAAAGGAGTGTTATGTGTTCAGGATTCGTCTATGTATGTTTTCCATTTCATTATTCCACCATAACTTCTAAACGCTTGAGCCGATTTAGAAGTGTGTCGTGTTGGTAGAATCGTTTTGTCCTCCCGAGTGTCATAGGGTACGTGCCGCGACCCCTTGCTCTTATATAAGGAGAAAACAGCGTTTTTCATATCCGTGTGTTACGCAGTATTACGGGGTGCGCGTTGACATTCGTCATTTGACGAATCCGTCAAGATTAGAACCGGTAGGCCTAGTGATAAAAAGAGAAATATTTATAATATTAATTTAGCAAAATAAATTGCTTTTGAAATAAAGTGTTTAATTATTACACAGCCGTTTTTGGTTCTTATGAATTTAATCCAATCCATTATAAACTACGCAAAATTATAAAACTACGCAATTGTACTGGAAAAAATCCGGTATGTATTAATAATGAAATCCTGATTTTTATTACACCATAACTTCTAAGCGCTTGAACCGATTTAGAAATGTGTGATACTGTTAGAATCGTTATGTCATCTCTAGTGTCATAGGGTACCAAAACTGTCCAAATGTCAAAAAATACTATCTAAATGTCCAAATGTCGATAGATTAACATAAATATATCGTGATTTAGTGCATTCTGGAAATATACATCTATATATATGGATAAATACATATACAACTACAAATATTTAATTAAAAAACTGTAAAAATATAAGCCTTATATATAAAAATGAATCGCCGTGCGTTAGTCTCGCAAGATCTCGAAAATGACTCATCCGATTTGAATTATTATTTTTTGTTTTGTTTGCCTTGATTCAGGGGTGGTTTACAAATAAAAATATTTAGGAAAAATTAAAAGAAACAACTGAAAATCGAAAAAATCGAAATTGGTCATTTTGGGAAATGGGCCTCTTTCAATAGATGGCGTTCGCGGCGATCCTATTGTTTGACAGCTGCGCCATCCATAACTGTTATTCCCTCCGTGCGATTGTGTAAAATTTCAAATAGTCAAAAAAGTCGAAAACGTCGAAAAAGTCAAAAAAGTCGAAAAAGTCGGAAAAGTCGAAAAAGTCAAAAAAGCCAATAAAGTCAAAAAAGTCGAAAAAGTCGAAAAATGCAAAAAAGTCGAAATAGTCGAAAACGTCGGAAAAAACCGAAAAAGTCGAAAAACCAAAAAAAGTCGGAAATGTCGAAAAGGTATTTATATTTCCTCATGTAAATTAAATACATTGAATTTATTTTAATTACAAACGACTTTCATTTAATCACCAAACGAAACTCAAACCGTACATAATACTTTAACCATACATAATTTCAATGAATTGGATTTGGAAGGTTGATTAGGATGAATAAACGCTTATGAAGAGTTACAGTCAAATCAATTTTAGGTGGTACGAAGTTCACCGGGTCATCTAGTATAAAATAATACTCGTGTTTTTATTAATTTTTTTTATTATATTTACTAGCTTTCCTCATTTACATGTTTAATTCCGTTAATCGATAGAACCTCACATAACAAGCATAATTCGTTCTAGACTCTTACTTGTTCAGCGAAGCAATTTTTCCCATACTCGTTGCGAATGCTCGTTATGAGAGGTTCCTCTGTACTTTATTATCTATCAAACGACTTCTATTTATAGATCCATCGCACTTCGAGGCTTATATGTTTAAGAAACACTTTCCGGATGTCGATCTCTCGGAGGACGTCTCGGAGAAACCATCGCCCACTAAGAAGTGGAGTCCTGCACCGCCAGGATACGACCGAAGAGGCCGACCCAGGACTAAACGGACTGCAGACCTACCCTTGGTGGATGGAGATGGAAGAAGAATTGCCCGTAAACCACGTTGATGAGTCAGTTCAGGTGTTAATCACTGAGCTAGGTGGTGGCAAAAGAGTTGGCCGGTTCTATGATATGATGGGAACGCAATATGTCGAAATGGGGAGTTTTTTGGAGGGATTTGACGATATAGAAGGCGGGTTGGTTATACGGACTGCCGTCTCGGAGAAACCATCGCCCACTAAGAAGTGGAGTCCTGCACCGCCAGGATACGACCGAAGAGGCCGACCCAGGACTAAACGGACTGCCGACCTACCCTTGGTCCCACCCTCCAGAATGACGAAAAAAGAACAGAAGGAAGCCAGGTAGGTTACACAATATTAGTATTGTAATTTACTAAAGTTTATATAATGTTGATTACATTGGACGAATTTCACAGCAAGCTGTGGGTGCCAAGAGTAGCTAAATACTCGCTAATTAGATAGTCTAGATGTGGATTAAGGATCACTAGTTAAATGGCTGACTAGTTAGAATTTGGGCAATTGATCAGTGTCAATGTTGTTGAGTCAAGTCGCGATTAAGAATTGCCGATCGTTTCCAATCTGTCGCCATTCAAAAAGTCATGTTTACATTTTTGGAGTTTACTCCTTAAGAATCGATTTCTTATAAATCCCCCGGTATAAGAATTTGATGGATGGTAAAATCTGATGGTAATAAAAAGCATTTCATTTAACGTCAGTAAAGTTCGAAAATTGAAAAGAGTGCAACAATACCCAACATGAGACCATAACTTCGATGAAATTTGCCAGTTTCCGAGCCAGCCCATACAGACCATACATTCGTCAAATGATGAAATGAAACAGATATCAAATCAGCAGGTTGGGATCTGAGAGAATCACACTAGTCACGCGTCGGAGCTGGCTTACATTTTTTTTTTAATTTACCAAAAATGCCTAATTTTGCAGTTTTATACTAGGGAGTCCCGAGACTCCCAGGGTATATAATCTAATTAACGTTAATTAGACTTAATTGATTAATTGATTATTGATTGAAGATTATTGATTGATGATGATTGATTGGTGATTATTGATTTATGATGATTGATTTATGATAATTGAGAATGAGAATAAGAATAAATTTATTTTCATAAGTAATGTTTAAAAATGTAATTAACAGAGTCTGCCTAACTAGGCCGAAGCCTGTACCAAGATATATATTAATGATGATTGATTGATGATGACTGATGATGATTGATGATGATTCATTGATGATGATTGATGAGTATTGGTTGATTGATGATGATTGATCGATTATTGATTTATGATAATGATTGACTGATGATGATTGATTGATGATGATTGATTGATGATTACAGATTGATGATGATTGATTGGTAATGATTGATTGATTATTGGTTGGTGATTGACGATTGATTGATTGATTAATCGATCGATCATTCAATCAATCAATCAATTAACCCCCCTTGCCTATTGTATATTTAATGACAATCGCACTTAAATATTAAATAATAATAATGAATAAATAATGATTGATTTATTGATTGATGGTTGATGACTGATGATTGATTGATCGATCGATCGATCTGTCAATCAATCAATCAAAAAATGAATTTATCCCCTTTGCCTATTGAATAAATAATGATGCTCTGCGCCATCTAGCGACAGAAAAGTGGCAGTAAATATCCACATTGTCGACGACTCCATCTACATTTTTCACATCCAACTACGATAGATTGAGTAACCGATCTCGCCGCTTTAAAACCTGCCCAATAGATAGCGTTAAATGATTAAAAAACGTATTATTGTATCGTTGGCGCCAAGCAGTTCAAAGTCCATCCGACAGATTGCTTTGCACGTCAAAGGGGTGCATTTTTATTATTTAGAAAAAACGTATGTCATAAAATACCCAGGAAGCGGTTCTTCCTTCATTCTTATATGATAATGGCAATACCCAATGAAAGTAAGAAAATGGAATGAAACCGCAGCAATAAATAGATCAAAGTTAAAGAGTTTTGAAACCTGTTTTGTTTAACATGGGATGGGTTTAACATGTTGTAACTGTTGCATCTGTTAAATCCATATGTTAAACTATGGCAAACAGTCTACAACTAATTATCAACAAGTTTTTCTGTAAAAAGTTTTTTTTTTAAACAATGTGACCCTGTCAAGCAATTATCTATAAAAGTATAGGAGCTGGAACATAATAAATTTGGAGGAACTTGTAGGAAATTGTGTCAGCAATGTAATCTATAATCTATTTTGTCTCTTCCCTTCACCTCACTTCCCATTCCGACTCCCCCCATTCTCAAGCAGAAATAATTATAAAATATCATATTGCATTCATTTTGTTACTTAATATTCGGATAGAAAACGAATTTACCGCTTGAAATTTGTAGGACCCGACGTTTCGGTGACGTTGCAGCCGCCGTTGTCTAGGGTAGACTGAAGAGCTGTCAGTCCGTTGTCAAACAACCGCGATAGTCTTCGATTTTATATTAATATTCGAAATCACATTAATGGTTTTTTGTTACTTTTGAATGTGTTCTAATGCATAGTATGTAGTTCTGTTTGGTTCAAGAATATAATAAAATAAAAAAATAAATATTATAGGTTATGGACTCCTATAGTTACAGACTTTATAATCTAATGTATATTTTTAGGAAATTGATAGTGGAAGCGATCAAGTTGAAGAGACTGAATAACAAACCTACCAAGCGAAAACGTAGAAACGCAAAATACTTGGAAGCCCTCGACGGAACGTATACCACCGAAGGCCCTGTAAATTGCAAGATTTGCTGAAAGCGGCTATCGAATTTGCAATCTCTGCGGTTACATTCGCAGATGCATTTCGGATTTAATTTCATATGCGAGGTAACATTTTCCTTTAGTTCTTTCTTTTACCTGTAGAACCTTGGTATTCATTTCAACCAGAATCTGTCTTGGCAGCAGGTGCGAATCTACGTCTTGTTTTTGGGGGGGGGGCGGACAGTGGGGGTGGGCTTCTGTCTATAGATAAATTATAGTGTGAATTTAGGGCATCCAATATGCTGAAAGAGATAGGTAATTAAGTAACTAAGGGTTATAAAAAGGGAAAAGAAATAATAAATACACTCGTAGTACGTTTTTATTTTACTTCTAAATGAACAATGTACAAATGATACATAATAGTGCATAACACAGAATTAAATTACAAATTGCAGTTTCCGGTGTTTTTTCTTTGCAAATCTTTCAATTATCTTCTTTTTATCTACTGGAATATCAAAATGAATATGCAGGAGTGCCAACCCTGTTAACCTATCCTCTATCATCGTGGATCGTAGCCAGGTTTTTATTCCCCTCAGAGTTGAAAAACTTCTTTCGGCAGTCGCCACACTTAAGGGCAAGGAGGCCATGATAAGGATGAGGCGATGTATGCCAGGGTAGATGAATTCGTTGGCCAGATCTAGAACATCTAGAATATTTTTTGGTTCCGAATAAGCGGGTTTATATCTCTTTTCCCTTCTAAAACTTTCTTTCCAGATCTTGTATTCTCCCAGAACTCCTGTCGCATGAACTCCTAGGAGACTCTTATGCTCTCTAACAAGATCTGCTACTACATTGGAGTGATGACTATCGTCTTTTATTATTACCGATGGCATTATAATGTTTAAATTAAAAACCTTTAAGGTTTCGGGTGGCAGTCGATTTTTGAGGTCGTTTATGACATTGTCCAGTAGCGGGATATTTTTTTTTCAATCCTCGTTGGGAGGGGGAGCAGTCGCCCCCTCCGCTCCCCCCATAGATCCGCGCCTGCTTGGCAGCACCATATTAGGGAGATGACAGGAAAGATCTTTAACAGATGTCATTCGCTGAAGAAGCTCCAATTTTTTCTCCCGGAGGAAAGTAAAGAGATATTCTGCTAATCTTTGCTTCTCCCACTCCACTCCTTCGCCATGGCGATGCCGAATTCCTTGATCTGACAGAAACGCTGGTCATCAAGGTGCGACAGATTACAGTGTGTATCTGCTTCATTTATGGCCTCAGAAAACATGACCATATCGTGAAAAATCCAAGTAGACTGCAGTGGCTTACCACCAGGGTGACGACACAGAGAGAACTCTCTGCCTCTTATATAGAATCCTCCCCCTTTATCTCGCCGAAAGGTTCACCGCTCTATCAGCGCACGGCCGTCCGCTGAGATCAGAGGGCAATAACCTGTTTCTCTGACTTTTTCTCATACTCCTTCTCTGTGGAAGCTGCACGACTCCGGAATGGTTTACCGAACATTTTAATGCCAGAACAGCCCCAGCATCACCAGATTCAAGGCCATGCTAAAGGAGGACATAATCCTAAAATCATAAATTAACCAACTCTCCTCCGTCTCTTTTTTGCTTCCCTTACCTTACTTCGTCTCCTTCCTTTCCTCTACATCTTTAGTTATAATAATTTGTTGTTTTTTTAATATCTTTTTTTTTCCTTTTTGCAGCCAATGCAATACTGTTATTATAAACGTAAGTTTTAGGTTACGGTCCAAATCAAGACTTGACATAGGCTGCGGTATATATGGAGAGCAACCAAATTTCAAAAGAAGTGTAAACTTGGGGAAATATGCCTCCATATTCCAAGCGGAGGTTTACTCCATTATTGAATGTGCGGATATCAACCTCCAAAAGAACTACGCCAACCACCGTATCAATATCCGCTCGGATAGCAAGGCAGCTTTTATAGCACTAGCCTCGAATACCATTAACTCAAAGCTGGTGCAAAACTGCTTATCATTACTGAATTCCCTGGGCGAAAAGAACAGGGTAATTCTAAGATGGGTTCTCAGCCCATCAGTATTACATTTAAGGCTACCGGTCTCACAATGCATTTGGTTTTTTAGCCAGTCGTCTCTGGGCGGCAGTTCCACTGTAAAGAGTTTTCCAAAGTTTAGGAGTGGAAGCATGGTGTCTGATACCATGTTGAGGGTTGGAGTTTCATTGACTGAGTCAAGAACTGATCTTAGTGCTTGTGAGATCCAGTTTACCTTCTCTCGGGCAGATAGCCTGTACATGCTGGCTTTCGCCACCTGTTGCAAGTGAATGTGTAGGTGCGGGAAGTTCAGCAGTGCGTCTAGAGCTGCTCCAGGAGTGGAGGATATTGCGTCAGTTGTCATGAGGCACGCCGTCCTTTGGATATTGTTTAGTTTGGTAATCACAATTTTCTGGTTGGCTTTGTTGCACCATACCACCGAGGCGTACGAGATTATCGGCCTCACAATGGCAGTGTATAGCCAGTGGGAGATCTTGGGGTTAAGGCCCCAGTTTTTCCCTGCCAGTCTTCTGCTTATACCCAAAGCACTTTTAGCTTTTTGAATTGTTTTATCTAGGTGGTTGTTACAGGTGAGTTTCTGGTCGAGCGTGACTCACAGATACTTTACTTCCTTGGTGAAAGGGATCTGCCTGTGGTTTAGATTTGGCATTTTCAGTCCACCTAGTTGACGTTTGTCAGTAAATGGCAAGAGGACGGTCTTATCGGCGTTGACCGATAATTCACAGGCCGACATGATTTTTGGTGTTTTGATTTTGACGAGTGTTCTTAACTAATTTGTGTACGCTGATTTCTAATATGAATTCGGTTTGAGTCCATCACGTCAGGATTTTTAACGAAATAAAAAAAAGTTTTGATATTTTTTTGTATGATGGCAAAATTCCACCTAGTTGATAATTCCTTAATTTCGTTAAATTTCTTAAATTTTATTCATGATATTAAGTATTTCGATAGAATTAATACTGTAGGATAATATATGTAGATTTATATGGCAATACTGTTAGCTATCCGCATCTGTCAAAGTCAACTTGACAGCAGTTATTCGCGAAATAGGTTATGTTAGTAATTCGTAGCGTCGAGTCGTATTTGTTTTGTTTCATGAGTGTTTAGTGCGTCACAATGTCATCACGAAAGTGTAAAAACAGTCCTGATATCTTTTGTTACGTGTGTGGTAATTTAACATTAGCAAAGCACCAACGTAACATTACGGAATTTTATTTATTTATTTTATTTATTTATTTATTTTAAACATAACATGCAGAATTCATAAAATGGTCATACTAAGTAATGGTACGAAGTAAACGACGACCCACATTCAAATGACCATGCTCAGCGCATGCCCAACTAGGCCGAATATAGCCTGTATCTGGGCATACGATTTTCAGACTTGGGTGGAGAAGCATAACTGACGTATGTACTCGTACACATACATATACACATATATAGATACATAAACTTAAATACACACATATATAAATATATTAATAGATATATATACACATATATAGATACATATAATTAAATACATACATATATAAATATATTCATAGATACGCATTCACATATACATATATATACACATTTATGCAGGTATTTTATTTTTAAAAGATGATTTGCAGAAGATCATTCTCTGTCCTTGAACGACCTATATCGTCAAGAAGCCATTTTTTTATTTTTTTATTGAATAAAAAGGTACTTTCAATTTTTTTTATGTCGTCATCAAGACGGTTGAATATTTTGGGTGCTATAAAATTTAATTGTCTTTGGGCAAATGATGAATTAACTCGTGGAACGGCATAATTCAAGCCTGCAGATGCTCTTGTAGTTCTGTGTTGCTGGCTTCGTGGTCGTTTATCAAGGGTTCGATGGAAGAACATGAGTGATTGTTTCACAAACAGCTGGCGTATATCTAATACCTTACTTTCTTGGAAAAGCATGTTGGAATCATATCGTGGGGGCCTTCTATTGATTACCCTCAACAGAAGCTTTTGGGCTTTCACTAGAGGATCCAAGACAGATTTTGCACATGCTCCCCACGCTATTATTCCGTGCACCCATAAACCCTGACATAGGGCCATGTAAACCATTTTTAGGGAGTTCTTGGAAAGGACGTTGCGTAATTCTCTGAATACGAAAACCAGCTTCCTAGACCTCGAGGACAGTTGTACTACTTGATTATCCCAGCTCAGTTTTGAGTTTATTAAGACGCCCAGATACTTAACTTCGGTTTTTTCTTGAATATGGTAACAAGCGCAGGTTGGTTGCCTATTACAGTGGTAAGAGTGGATTATTAATGACGGAGGAGGTGTGATGACTACAGGACGTAAACCAAACGTAATGAAATTTGTTTTTGAGGCATTTAGGGTTAGGACATGTCGATCGAACCATGCTTTTACACTATCCAGGCTCTTTTGGGCCTTTACGAGTACTTCAGCCCATGATTCTGCTTCCAGGAGGATGACCGTGTCGTCAGCAAAGGAGACAATTTTTGCGTTATCGCCAAGAGGCAATTCGCACAAATCATTGACGTACATGAGAAACAGAACAGGGCCAAGTACACTGCCTTGAGGTACACCAAAGCATATTTCGGCACTGTCACTTTCTTTGTCGTCGATCACTAAAACCTGTGACCTATCCTTCAAATAACTTGTTATCCAGTCATTCGCGTATCCTTGTATACCATATCCATTTATCAAGAAGCTTCGGTGTGAAGCTAGGTGATCAGGACAAAACTTGGGCTCCACACAGGGTGTGCTTTCAGTGTGTCGAGTTACTCAGAAAATGGACAAAAGGTACATGTAGCTCTTTGCCTTTTGGCATTCCTATCGTGTGGAGGGAACCAAAAAATCATGGAGATGACTGTTACTTTTGCTCCTGTGATGTTAAGGGTTTCAACTCGAAAAATAAACGTACTATACAGTATTCTGATTTACCATCTGCTAGAAGACCTGTTCCTCATGGACCTGGTATTCCCATTCCTCCACCTTTTGTTCAGTTCGCCCTAGAAATATCAGATGAAAGTCAAAATGAAAAAACCGACGAAGATCAACAATTAGATTTTGACATAGGACAACCTCAACAGTTTATACAAGCTGAACTAAATGACTTGGTGAGAGATTTAGGCCTATCGAAGGATGCTGCACAGATCTTAGGTTCTAGACTTAAAGACAAGAATCGTATGGCTCCAGGAACAACATTTTCGTTTTATAGGCTGTCACATTGTGGGTTGGATGACATGATAATAATAAAATAAAAGAATTGAAATTATAAAATGAATCTTTAATTCCCAAAACGTCGACCGACCGACGGATATATTTGGCGATAAAGCGCCTAGACAATTTAAATAATTCTTTAAAGATTTAGTTTAATGAATACAATAATAGAAAGAGCGAGAGCCTCAGGTCGAGGGCATATTTCTCGAGTTCAACTTATGGGAATAGGTTCCGAGGACGGGTAGGCAAAAGTTGAATATCGGGGAGATTCGAGATACGATGAACGTCTTGCGGGGGTCGGGCACTGACTGCCTCGAAGACGGCCCCTGAAGAGGTGCTTGAAGATTGTAGAGAAAAGGCTGCTTCTGGAGAGCGGAGCAGGAACGCTTGAAGAGCGAAGATGGGCGCACGCGGTGCGGCGGTCGTCAACTATCGCCCGGGGCGGGCTCAGCAGCTGGAGCGGGCGACGGGGCGCTCAACTCCTGTGTGCGCCCCCGGCGAAGGAGAACGGCCGCTGTTCCGCGTGGCTGAAGGCGAGGAAGAACTGGCCATCGCTGGACTCCGGCGAGGAGACGCGCGCGCACACCGACGCCGCGCGCGTCGGCCTTTATACGCCGACCATGCGCTGTTTTAGAACTCCATCCTTGGCGGAGAAATAGCGTCCCCGAAGGACCCCTGTAAACCACAAGAAACGTCACGCATTAGGCTTGCCCTAACGGAAATCTCCCTTTTTGCCGGTAGTTGGGAAAAGGATAGCGCGGATTAGCCCTTTTCCCAACCCCCAGCGAGCACTTGTTTACGACACGTTCCGTCATTTCCAACAGGCGAAACGCGATGTGAACTCACATGAAACTACGTGCACTTATCGGAAACCGGCACGGCATTTCTGAATATTCGAATAAAACGACTTAACGAAGGGAATGGGGTCCAAAGCTTGCCAAAGATAGACTTGTTGATCGCGTAAATGTCCGAAGAAGTGAAAAGGCGGGTCCATATCGGTGGCTTTTATCAAGCCCGAAACTGTCAAACCATAGATAATGCGAGTCCAATAAAAATTACAATTTATTGAAATATGTGGAATAATTCCTAGATTTATTTCTGTTTGACCAGCGTATTAAATGTTAATTTCTAAGTTAATAATAATTTTATTTGTTTTATTTCCTTAAATATGAAACGTACTTATCAAAGATAATTTTGGATGTGCATTTACGCGATCAGCAATTTGGTGCAAAATGCTTGTTCTCATGGCTTTAACAAAAAAGGAAAAATAGAGCTGTCAGCTGTCAAGACGTATGACGTATTGATTTAACCTAATTCGATATCGATTTATATCGAGTAAATCGAAATATGTTTCCACGGCGTTTTCACTCGAGGAAATGCAACTCTAGATTTCCTGGGCGTGACAAGGCACCGTGAGAAAGAGTTCACGGAATATTTTTCACAAGAAGGCTTACTCGTGTATTGCAACAATATTCCTGAATTAGTAATGAAATTGGGAGCTGACAAATACGATTCCACATCATGGAGGTTATTCATTGACTCTTCTAAAAGAAGTCTTAAGGGTGTATTGTTGCACAATGGTAATACATATGCCTCAGTGCCCGTTGCTCACTCTGTGCATCTCAAAGAAACATGAAAATCTTCAGCTATTACTAAATAAAATAAAGTATGACGAATATAGTTGGCAGCTATGTGGAGATCTCAAAATAATATGCATGCTGTTGGGTCAGCAGTCCGGATTCACAAAGTATCCGTGTTTCTTGTGTGAGTGGGACAGTCGAGCATGAAATCTACATTACGTGAAGAAAGAATGGCCAGCCAGAGACCAACTCGTGCCTGGACACAAAAATGTGCAGCGTGATGCATTAGTTGACCCAAAGTTAGTTCTTTTGCCTCCCCTTCACATCAAATTAGGACTGATGAAACAATTTGTCAAGGCTTTAAATAAAGAAGGTGACTGTTTTAAATACCTGTGCGAAAAATTTTCTGCACTTTCTGAAGCGAAACTGAAGGAAGGAATTTTCGTAGGTCCTCAAATTCGAACCTTAAAATTCGACAGATTGTTCCAGAATACGATGACCCAGGATGAATGTGATGCATGGAGTTCTTTCGTAGAGGTCATAGATGGTTTTCTCGGAAACAACAAGTCTCCAGACTACAAAGAAATTGTAGCCAAAATGGTTGAAAATTATAAAAAACTGGGATGCAATATGAGCGTTAAACCCCATTTTCTCGATTCCCACGTGGAGTATTTTCCTGAAAATCTTGGGGCTGTCAGCGAGGAACAAGGAGAGAGGTTTCACCAGGACATAAAGGAGATGGAGAGACGTTATCGAGGAAGATGGGATGCTAGAATGATGGCGGACTACTGCTGGACATTGAAGAGGGATTCACCGGCTAAACTACACAAAAAGAAAACAACAAAACGTAGTTTTCAGGGAAAACGGGAGAGATTTCATTAAAAAAACCAATGCTTGTGTAATGTACACACTAGAACTCTTGTTTTGCAATGCATCTTTTGATCTGTATAATTATTTTAATAAATATTTTCTGTTATTATTGTCGTTTATATGAAAATTTACAAAATCACTTTTCACACTTTTCTTGAAAACTTGACGTGCTGCAAAAAAACTAAACATAGATTCGTAATCAGCATACCCCAATTACTATAATACACCTATCAGACCTGAAACACTTTTTCATAAAAATAAAAATGTAGGCCTGTGTATAATTCGTTCTCTCTGCACCAATTGCCAACCATTGTTAACCATTGTTTTGGCAGAAGCCCCGGACAATGACTACTAGGTCATCTGCATAGCCCTGTGTGTCTATCCTGGCCTCTTCCATTCTATGCTGGAGTTGGTCTATTGCAAGAGTCCATAGTAGAGGCGAGAGTACGCCTGCGGACAGCCTCTTGTGGTGGTGACTTCGAGGTTTGTTCCAAAAGAGCTACCTTGGCCGCGCAGTTTGAGTGCATCACTTTCACCCATCTGGTTGTGGTGGGGTCAACTTGTTTTGACTTTAGCCCCTTCACCAGTGATTCGGTTGGGGTTTTGTCGAAGGCACCCTCAATGTCTAGAAATGAATAAAAAGGGGCCAAATGCAACTAGTATTTAAAAAGTTGTCCTAAAAAGTTAAAATTGGTGTTACTTCAGCTTTGCGGCAAAGGATGCCTTAGTTACGCGGCGCTCTACCAGCACTTCATGACGCGACACGGCCGCGAGCGACGCCTCAGATGCGCTCAGTGCGATTACCGAGCCATCAACCGGGTGGAGATGCGCGTACACGAACGGACGCACACCGGGGAACGTCCGTTCGTGTGCGACGTTTGCGGCTCGAGCTTCCGTCGCCGATTCTGCCTCGTCGCTCACGTTAAAAGGCACAGCAATAGAAAATATAATCCCTATAGCGAAAAGGTAATCCCTATAGCGAGTACTGTCCAATGATGATGATTGAGTTGAGATTAGTTATCGGCGAGGTATGTTATTTTCGTTTCTACGAAATAGTTGTGAATGAATGCGAAATCATTATTATTATTTAATATTGTTTTATTCTGGACAGATAACATTGCTGATAGGTCCACATCAGATCTTCTAAAACTAGTTATAAACAATATTAACAAGTACTGATGTACAAATCAAGTCTCTTTTTAAATTGATAGACAGAGATTGCACTAATCACTTCAAATGGTAGTTTATTCCACATATCTACCAGTCTATTTTGTAGAATGTTCTTCAGAGGTTTAGTTTTAAATTTTGCACGGTTGAGTTGAATTTGTAAATATTCTTTAGCTGGGTTAATTCTACGATAAGGGATAGATCTTCTGAGATAGAGAGTAAAGAGTTATATCTGGACGGAGGGCTGTGCATCCGAGACTTTCAGGGAAATTATACTGCTTAGAAACCGAATCGACCTCCAGAATCCAATCTGAAGCTTTTTTGATTATTGAGAAAGGTAGGGAGTTAATGGGCCCTTGCTGAGTTGGCCACGAAGACCCATTCTGTTCAGGGTTGGTCACAATCACGGGTCAACACCTATTCGACGGCCTCCACGCGTGAAGCGCAAGCCTGGGTAGGACTCTGGCCTTATGGTCAGTTTCCCCTGGGAATCAAACTTCTGGCGCTCCTGGACGATCTGCGCACCGTGCGGCGTAAGCCAATCGACTGTGCACTCTGACTAACAACTTGGGATGTCGACTACAGCGGGCGAGCCCGTCACCACAGGAAGATTTAACGATTAGTCGTTCTATTTCCCTGGAGTGAGCGTAGAAGACTTGGGACAAAACAGTCCACCATCTAACTACGCCACAACCCGCAAGAGACCAACGCCTTTACCGCGAGATAGCCAGTAATATTACCTGGCGGGCCGACACTCGCGCCCTTGCTTCCAATTGTGACCAGATTTCTCCGGTCTCTCGATTGGTTCCGAGTTCGAGGTCGCTTGCGCGGTCCTCTTCCTTACGAAGCGGTGAAACGGTGTATACCGAACCTATCGCGGACCACGGCGTCCTTTGCCCGGCTTTCACCCAGGATCGGATGGCCGATGGTCATTTCAAAAGCAGTCGTCGTAAGGTCCGCAACCACCCCCGCTCTATAGGAACCAGTACAGCTTCCAGACTCCCCCGACTGTTAGCCGACACGGGGGCTAACGGGCCCATGATGAGTTGGCCACGATGACCCATGTGTCCAGGGTCGGTCACACTCACGGGTCAACACCCATCCGACGGCCTCCTCGCATGGGGTGCGAGTCCTGGGTAGGACACTGGGTCAACCAGTCTCCCCTGGGAATCAAACCTCTGGCGCCCCTGGACGGTCTGCGCACCGTGCGGGGTTTGCTCCAATCGGTTGTGCTCTCCGACTAACAGTCGGGGGAGTCTGGGAACTGTACTGTTTCCTATAGAGCGGGGGTGGTTGCGTACCTTATGGCGACTGCTCTGGAATTGACCATTGGCCATCCAATCCCGGGTAAGAGGCGGGCAAAGGACGCCTTGGTCCGCGAAGATTGTACGGTCTGCGCACCGTGCGGGGTTTGCTCCAATCGGTTGTGCTCTCCGTTTCACCGCTTCATAAGGGAGAGGACCGCGCAAGCGACCTCGAACTCGGTACCAATCGAGAGACCGGAGAAATCTGGTCACAATTGGAAGTGAGGGCGCGAGTATCTCGAGCCCGCCGGGTTTACTCCTGGCTAACTCGCGGTAAGGCGTTGGACTCTCACGGGTTGTTGACGTAGCTGGACGTAGAATGTACTGTCCAAAGTCTCTACGTTCACTGCAGGGCGATAGAACGACTAATCGTTAAAACGTCCTGTGGTGACGGGCTCGCCCGTTGTAGTTGACACCGCAAGATGTTAGTCAGAGTGCACAATCGATTGGCTTGCACCGCACGGTGCGCAGACCGTCCAGGAGCGCCAGAGGTTTGATTCCCAGGGGAAACTGACCAAGGCTAGAGTCCTACCCGGGTTCGCACCTCATGCGTGGAGGCCATCGGATGGGTGTTGACCCGTGAGTGTGACCGACCCTGAACGAATGGGTCTTCGTGGCCAACCCAGCATGGGCCCATTAACTCCCGAACTCTGACTAACAGTCGGGGGAGTCTGGAAGCAGTACTGTTTCCTATAGAGCGGGGGTGGTTGCGGACCTTACGGCGACTGCTCTTGGAACGACCATCGGCTACCCGATCCTGGGTGAACAGCCGGGCAAAAGATGCCGTGGTCCGCGATAGATTCGGTAACCACCGTTTCACCGCTTCGTAAGGGAGAGGACCGCGCAAGCGACCTCGAACTCGTAACCAATCGAGAGACCGGAGTAATCTGGTCCCAATTGGAAGTAAGGGCGTGAGTGTCGGCCCGCCGGGTAACATTCCTGGCTATCTCGCGGTTGAGGCGTTGGCCTCTTACGGGCTTGTGGCGTAGCTAGACGGTGGACTGTTTTGTCCTCAAGTCTTCTGCGCTCACTCCAGGGAGATAGAACGACTAATCGTTAAAACTTCCTGAGGTGACGGGCTCGCCCGCTGTAGTCGACAACCAACCCAAGTTATTGAGAAAGGTTTTTTAGCGAAATGTTTTTTGCCTTGAGAGCCATCCCGCACAAGCTGTATTGGTAATTTGGAGGGTAATGTCAAACCCTTGTATGCACGAATAATGATGTCGATCATTATTCTCCGTAAACCGGGCCGCACACCTGAGCAGCAAGCAGCAAGCGTATAGCAAACGCTGTACAGTATTTGCTTCTCCACATTTAGCACTTAAAGCATTTGCGGCGTAAATACGCAGTTTGTGAGATGTCGTCTTCCGATGAAGATGACTTTTTCATGTGGCAATTATTACGAAGAAATAGGAACAAAAGACGGTACTGGATACATCCATATAATCGCGGTCACGAAAATTTTGGAAATTTCAAAATATCCAAAGAATTTATTAATGATAGAGAAAAGTTTCAGTCGTATTATAGGATGCTGCCAAGTACTTTCGAAAAATTGTTACATTCAGTTGGTCCAAGGATGATGAAAAAAAACACACATTATCGAGAATCAGTTTCTTCAGAAGAACGTTTATTGATTATAATAAGGTAAGAAAAACATTTATTGTTTATTTATTGTAGCCGTTCTTGTGGTTCTTCCTGAGGCTGTAGTACGTCCGAAAAAGTAGAAAAAAACACACGAGCATCATCAATTCCTGACGAATGGTCAGAGAGGGTGACCTGAATGTCTTGTTCAGGAGGACCAGAAAGCGCAGTGAGCTGACTCTTTGGGAGCTGGTGCATGACGAATGTGGAAGTGGAAGCCGTTGGAGAATGGCAATAGTTTGAAGGCCGTCTTTGTGATTGTTGACTTTGTTGAAAAAAT
Source organism: Micropterix aruncella (assembly GCA_944548615.1). Taxonomy (NCBI): domain Eukaryota; kingdom Metazoa; phylum Arthropoda; class Insecta; order Lepidoptera; family Micropterigidae; genus Micropterix; species Micropterix aruncella. The sequence continues at coordinate 13,429,192 of OX155974.1, read as the reverse complement.
TGGTTATGAGTAGATATTGAAGATTGATCAGAATAGCTGGAACCTTGACTTTGTGGGCGCTGGAGTTGCTGTCTAGATTTTATTGTATTTTCTATTAGATTTAGCACTCCTTTTTGAAATGATAGCTGCTCTAGTTGCGACATCGACTTCATATAAGGTACTATGCTCAAAAGGAAGTGCTCGCATGGGTCTTTTTGATCATTAGTCATTTCGTACTTCTTTTTTTTCGAAGTAAAGTAATCTATCGCACATTGATCTGCAGAATTAATTTCCTTTTTATTTATATTCTTTTGGTATTTATACTTTTTGCTTGTATGATGATCTGTAGACGGGTGAGAAGGTAAAGATGATGAATTGTCTGATGGTGATTGAACATTTTCATCCTGTCGGTTATCAACTTTTGTTATTCTCCTGTTTTCTGCTATTTCAGGCGGTGACGACATATATTGGTATTCATCTTGAGTATTAGAACTGGCAATAATTTCAACTTCTTCTTGACTTGAATCAATTTCAGTATGAGGAGTATTTAGATTTCCTTCCTGGGGACGGTTTTTTGTAAATGGGTTTAGAAATCTTAAATATTGTCCCAAGTAATATTCTTTCTTCGCGCCGGCTTTGGAACCACTTTTAGCTTTAGTATTCAAACTTCGTATATAGGATGAACGTATAATTTTCCATTTATTTTTACATTCCTTGGCTGAAATAAATAAATAAATATTAATTAATAATATAATCATCATAAGAAACTTATTCCACTGTAATTTCTTCCAGATACTTGGCTACGGGTTCATCATTCAGATCAATGTCATATGCATTTATGAGGGGCGAAACAACTATTGGAGAAATAATAAATGATGATTGTGACATTATTTGGGAAATTTTACAACCACAATATATGCCAATACCAACTAAAGATGACTGGTTACACAAATCAAAGAGATTCCTAGAATTATGGAATTTACCTAATTGCATTGGGGCTATTGATGGCAAGCACATTCGTCTTAAAAAACCAATAAATTCGGGGAGTAGTTACTTTAACTATAAAGAATTCTTTTCTATTAATCTTATGGCTTGCGTTGATGCAGATGGATTATTCACAAGTATTGATGTTGGAGATTATGGCAGGAGTAATGACTCTGGAGTTTTTCGAAGATCAGCTTTGGGTCTGGCCCTTTCAAATAAAACCTTAAATATTCCCGATTCTATGGCATTGCCAGGTGAAGAAGAATTCGATAGATCATTCGATTTTTATTTTGTAGCAGATGAAGCATTTCCTCTTAGTACTAACATAATGAGACCTTTTAATTCTAGAGTTTTAAATAATGATCGTCGAATATTTAACTACCGTTTGTCTCGAGGACGAAACATTGTTGAATGTGCATTTGGTATGCTGGCATCAAAGTTTCGTATATTCCAAACTCCTATATCAACTTCAGTGGATAAAGCTGTCAAAATTGTGAAAACCGCGTGCCTATTACATAACTTCATTAAAATTAATGAAAAAAATAGAATGACTTCAATGACGGAAAATGTTACAGCTAATACAAATATTCAAAATCTTGACAATCAAAGAGGAAGACCGACTGACAATGCCATTGAAAATAGGGAATATTTATGTCAGTATTTTCAGAAACCTTATGGTTCAGTACCATGGCAGTATAATTTTATATAAGTAGGTACATACCTGGTTCATTAAATCGCTCACTAATTCTATTCCATATTACTTCAGTAACTCTTCTATTACTGTAATCTTGCAGTTGGTGATCGTAAAGAGCAGGATTTTGTTCGACTTCTTTAATAAAAGCAATACAAAATTCTAAATCGTCTTTCATTCTCACAAATGCTGCCTGGACCGCGACGCAAAAAATGAACGTGTTTAATCTCGTAAATGTGCGGCGCGCATGCTGTCACGCAGCAAACTACGCCGAGTAGTAAATGCTTCTCATGTGTGCGTACTGTATAGGTGATTGTATGGGCACATTAAATGCTACCTAAAGCATTTGCTGTACGCTTGCTGCTTGCTGCTCAGGTGTGCGGCCCGGTTAACCCTTCGATTGTATTCGCTTGGAAGATACTTAGGTCATCTCGCGAGAGTAAGCCGTTCCCATTGAATTATATATTATTTTTTGTTTCAGTGTGACCGTTGCCCAAAATCATACGTGGAGAGCTTCGGTCTCAAATCTCACATAAACAGTATGCACGACAGACAATACGCTTACAAGTGTCATCTCTGTGATTATCAATACGCCAGAACGATGTCGGTGCGGAAACACCTTGAAGGACAACACGGGCTGCCCAGGGAGAGCCAGGGTCACATTAAAAGGATCAGTCTACTTCGATTTATAAAAACAAAACACACAAATATTTTATATTTATTAGTAGATATAGCAAATAAAAATAAATATTTATCGAAAAGCGATGTTATTACTTTCCTGGCCCACCGACTGACATGGAGGTAAAGTATTGTGAATGCGTTTTTTTTTCAAATGAACGCAAAAATATCTATTTTGCTTGTAGTTTTGCTTGAAGATAGAAGACGATTCGGGGCAATTGTAGCATCCAATAGGGATCTTGTATGTCTCAATGAGGTCACTCCTGATCCGACGATCCTTGAGCGTGGGTAGTTGCAATCTACGGAGTCGTTCTGCATGTTCCAAATGTTTTAACCCCATTGGCATCTTGGTCGCTCGGCGCTGGACTTTCTCGAGGAGATCCTCATCTTTCACAAAGTATGGATTCCATATCTGAAATCCAAAGTCTAGCATTGATCTGGTTTAAGTTTTGTATTGTGACATAAATAAGGCTGGTGTAATATTTATATATTTATTTATTTATTTATTTTAACCTTTAACTGGTGACCTGGTGTTAGTAGGACATATCTGGTGAGGTAACGTCTCACATACGTAAATTAAAAATGGCCACACAAAAAAAATACTAACAAAAAGGAGATTTTAAACAATGTTTTTAATAAAGTATTTATTCATATATAACAACGGTCAAGTATGGTTTAAAATAAAAAAAACGGATTATTTCAATAAATCAGTCTTTATTTGCACATGGCACTTTTAAAAAAAAATAACAACGAACTTAAAGGGGGCCCTCTAGAACCCTAAAATTAACTTTGGAAAATTCTTTAATGGCAATGTTTGGTCATTTATACGGTAATAAACAAAACCTAATAATTAAACTTATCCTAAAATACAAAACTAAAAAAACTACAAACATCAAACATCAGCTACTAGGAATGGTTACGTACACAGTCTTCGCATATTTGCTTACTGCAGTTTAGGCACATAGGTTTATCACAGTATGTACAAGATAATCTAGTACGTCTTTTTAGACGACTAGGACAAATGGCACATGTTCTTTTAACCCCAGGGTGGTTTTGGGCTATGTTACGTGTTGGTGGAGGTGGTAATTCATCAAAACCAATGACTCTTTCTATGGTCGAGCGCAACTCGCGATGCAGCCTCTCGTTATAACCCGGAATTTTAGTTGAGGTAGAACAAGTGATCTCCCCAAAGATAATAAAAGGTGGCCCCTGGTTATCTTGTCCGTTTTGTTGCAGTCGTTATACAGGACATATGAATTTATTCCTGAAATATCGATTAATCGATAAAATATGGCCATAGGCCAACGGCGCGTACGTCGAGATGTTGTATGTTCGAGCACTTTTTATCTACTTCATCCACCCCTCCTTTTGTTTTGTTGTAGTCAATAATCATAGCTGGTTTTCCGGTTTCACTGTCAGTTTCTTTCATGTGATGCATTGAAGATATAAGTATAACTGACTTATTAGGTTTGGAAACATATGAAACAATAGTGTAATCTTTAGTGAACCCGTACAAGGAACTTCAGACTTCTTGCTGTCTGTTAGGCTGAAACTCGGGAGGAATTTATTTTATGTTTTTCTTCATAGTCCCTAAATAAGTGAAACCTCTTTGGCGCGAATTAGCTGCATTGATGTGAACCAATTGTCTGCTGTCACATTGCGGTTGGTTCCTTCGATGCCTTTTGTAAGCCAAACCACAGATTGAGTTGGAATCCCAGAGTTTGGAACAACTTGGTTTGTCTTCTTGAGACATTCTGTAAAAGAAAATAATTATAATTGCGTTACTACTGATGTTACGTTGCTATGGAAGCTATTAACACTAACTGTGAGGTGACGAACAACAGACACTTAGATAAAATACACATTAGCACTGACCTGGCGTCTAAGAGACGGGCTGAGCTCCACACAGGTGACATGACCGCCGTTGCGCGGGCGCAAAAATTACTGAGTGAAGGGAGAAGTAAATGGGGAAGGTACTGAGATGCGCGGGGGATAGCGACAAAACGGCGCGGAGAAATATCAAAAAATCAAACGGCGGTGTCTGTGAGACGGTAAGGTCACCAGTTAAAGGTTAAATATTATTCTAGGGCATTACAAATGAATCCAATTCGCCCTTGAATATTAAAGTTAGAGTGTAAGTCTAAAAATAAATGACTTACATAACTAAATTAATGCTAACATTAAACAAGAAAAAAACATAAAAATATAAAACTAAATAAAAGACAGATTATGATAAACATGAGATAGCAGGGAGTTGCCTTTTTAGCTGCCAAAGGGATATACAAAAGATGTCTATTTCTGTGGGTAAGGAATTAAGAAGAGCTATAAGCCTTCCCACTGGCCTGTCTACAAAAACATTTGTACGATGGTACGGCACATTAAAGAATAGATGCGATCTCCTCGCTGTGTAATTTACCGGTACGTACAATTCAAACTTACATAGTATCTCTGGCAAATAAATAGTTCCTTGAATTAATGTATATGCAAATATAATTAGGGAAATACATCGACGCGTTTCAAGATGTTGTATCCTACAATTCCTAGCATAAAATCGGACAGAAATAAGTATGGATAAATATTGTATTTTCTGTAATAAATATATCTTAAAAATTTTCTTTGAATACGCTCTACCATCTGAATGTATTTGTTTTCACTTGTACACCAGATGACCGAGTTATATTCAAGTATGCTACGGACTAAACAATTATATAGTAGAAACATTTCATGAATATTATTAAACTGTTTGCATATGCGAATAACAAAACCGACCATTTTGCTAGCACGGTTGCAAATATTTGTAATGTGTGCACGGAAATTCGACTGCGTATCAAATGTAATTCCCAGGTCCCTCACCTCGGTTTACCTTTTTAAAATTGACCCATTTTCTCTATGGGAAAAAGCAAGGTGTTTTCTTTTTAGTGATGGTTAAAACAAAGGACTTGTTAGTGTTGAATTCCATGTCATTGACAGAGCCCCATCTTCAGAGTGCATCTAGGGGAGAGGGTGGTACATTCGGCTACTTATGCAAATAATGCACGTAATTTTCAAAATCAGCCACCAATTTAAAAACTGGTATATGCAAAAGTTAATCTGCACTTTTATCTATGTTTTCCGCAAGTAACAACTCTCTTACGTTAACACTTTTTTTCGAATTTAATTTTTAAAAAAAGCTTGCAAATGGGCGATTGTACCCCACCAGTGGGGTAGTTTTGGCTATAGGGTGGGGTACATTCATCTAGTTATAATAAGTAACATACAAAGGTAAATCAAATGTTTTTATTGAACAAAAGTGAACTCATGAAAATACAAAATACAAGAAACGATAAAAAAACAAAGAAAAAGTATTGAGAAAAAAGTATAGCAGAAAAAATCTTAGATCTAACGGACATTAAGTCCTTCAAAATTGTAATTAAAAATGTACAGGGAAGATGTCCTGGCTGTTGACAGTTTGCTTGCTTGTGACAAAACTGCAATGATATCTGTTTTCTTCACAATGCTGATGTCTTCTACCTGAGGATGCATAAATGTGTTAGATTTGTTTTTTCGCCTCAAGAAGTTTATTTCATATTCTTGGCAACCTGTGTTTTTCAAAATGTGCCCTATATAATAGCAAATGGTTGCCTTAGTGGCGAACTTGACCATTACACAATCACCAACACAAAAATCATTGCAATTAGGCAAGTTGGTAGGCAAAGGTAATTCATCCGAGCTGGACAAAAACTCTTCACCATCAGAGGTGTCGACAAGTTTCATTGACCTGTCTGAATCACTTGAGCTTTCATTCAAGATTTTCTTTGGAACCGGTTTAATTGGGAACAGCTTTTTTATTGTTCCTTTATTTCTTTTTAGTTCTTCTTTTCTCCTTTTCTCTATTTCAATATTTTCCTTCATCTTCATTACCGGGGTATCTGTGTATACATAAGATTTTGATGGAATTTTTCTGTTCCTCTTCTTTTTTCCAGCTCCTTTTGGGTACGGTCTCAATTCTTCTAGTGATCTTGAAACTTTGATCTTAAGTTTGGTCCTTTGAGAAACAGAAGGGGTTTCAATTACAATGGGCTCCTTATCTTTTGAAAATGAAAGGGCTATCTCTGTCTGGGGTTCTGCTGCTTCCACACTGGTATTAACATCATCATGATCATAGCTAGTAGTTGGAGGTGGGGTGGTTTGGTTTGTTTCTTCTATGCTGTCCTGTCTGGAAGTTGAAGGAATAGCAACAGGTTCCACTTCAGTAGTTAAACTGTTGTCTTCAACGTTGGAATTGTCAGTGACTGTGCTGGGCATGAAATCATTGTCGTCAAATGCCAGCCTATTAAGGGGCCAAATGCCTGGTGTTTCAAAACCACTTATTATGTTTTTTTTGCTGAATGCATTATCAAAGGCTCTACTGGCAAGTTGAGCTATTTGCCTAATGGTTATCATTTTGGCAGGCTGTGTGAGCATGTAATCATTGAAAGCGACATTTAGGCAAGCTTTAAAGGCCCGTACACTGCAATGTCTAGGGGTTGAAGACGATGTGTGGTATGTGGGGGGAAGGATAACAGCACTATACCATTGCTTCTGCAATACTGGATTGCTCCAAATGATGTGTGTGATTCGTGATTGTCGATCAACAACAATATTTTCTTCTCAGTTGAACAATTGGTGTGTTCAACTATGTGTTTGAGAACTGATATAAATAACTCCGATGTCATCCAACCCGATTTGTTTCCTAATGCGATACTGGAAATAGGAGCACCATCCAAAAAGTCATTCACATTTCTAATGCGAGGATAAACAAAAACAGGTGGAATTGTTCCCCCAATGGCGCTGATTATACCAACAAAGGTGACTAATTCTCCACGTTCAGCTGAAGCTACCTGCCCAACTTGTTTTTTCCCACGTGTGGAGACAACTTTTACTGGTTTCATTACTGTTTGTATCCCAGTCTCGTCCAAGTTATATATTTGCTCTGGTTTGAATTTATGCTTTTCCAAGACTTTGACGTAGTTGGAAAAAAATTCCTCCAATCTGTCTTTATTGAATGCCATGGCTCTATTCAGGCTGGTACTCTCAGGTTTTCTTAGAGACAATTGTTGATTTCTTAACATGAAGCCTTTCAGCCATTCAATTCCTGCAATTTAAATCCATATGGTAATTAGGTATCATTATCGATAAAAACAAAAATATAATAACTTACCTGCCAACTGACTTGCTCTCCAATTGGTTGGTGTTACGCAATCTGGTAATATTTGTCCAAATTCATAGGCCAATTTTCGCACTTGTTGATATGACAACCCGTAATTCAGATTGGATGATTTCTTGATATATTCCACAAGTTCCCTTTCTTGAGAAATTGTAAAAACTTGTTTAACAGTGTATTTACTCCTATATTTTTTCTCTTCATCACTGCTTTCATTCCCAGAATCTCTGTCAATAGTAGATAAGACTTCATCTATTGTTTTTTTCTTTAGCAAGGTCTTTATTCTCGACTGCAATGTAGATCTTTTAACTCCATACCGCCTTGCAGCTTCATGAACACTGACAACTTTTCGTAAAGAATTACGAATCGCTTCTTTCATATTATTCTCATTGATGTCCCTGCGGTTGGTTTTGCATACATATGTACGTGGCATCTGAACAAATAAAATAATACGTTACCATAGAAATAAAATTTTTCTTTTATTCCATTGATGGGGTACCTTCGTCCGCTGGATGAAAGTACCCCAGCCGCTTATGCCGAATCTTCCCCGCATGAGATTCCAACAGATTTAAATAAAAAAGTAAAACATGGTCAGCATTTTAGGTTAGCTTTCATATTGACATCATTTATGAATTAGTGCTGCATGCTGTGCATTTTTATCATACTTAATATGCTTCACAAAATTACAAATTATGAACTTCTACGACAGACAAAAAACTTACCTTTTATAGCAGAAACTTTTAATCATTTATTGATAAATAAACCCGCTACTGCGACCGCTTGTGACAGTTCCCACCATCAGGAATGATGCATTACCAACATAACTACGCAAAAATTTGGCGGTATATACAAACTAGGGCTGTGTAGGATACGAAAGATGAATCTACCCCATGGCCGAATCTACCACCCCTTCCCCTATATCTTGCTGTAATATTTCCGCTTCTCGAGCATCTGTTATTTGATGAAAAATTTTCACGTCATCAGCAAATAGTAGGCAGTGATTATATTTTACAAATTTAGGTTAATCATATAAATAAAATATAAATTGTCGCGGAGCAACAAACATACACAAAACCCACCTACTCAAAGTACTATAAAAGGAAAGGACCGGAAGAAGACTCCACCCGAAAGCGGCAGGAAATAGTATCGCCGAGGTGCAATGGCAACACTGGAAATAAGGAAATGGCGATGTTCAATGACATCACTAGGAATACCTACCCCGAACGACCAATAATCAAACGCATCTTAACCCCTCAAGCCCCGATTGGCCGATATCGGCCACAAATTGATTCAGCGTGACGGGCCCGTTTTAATTTTATTTTAATTTAATTTGTTTTATTATATTATGTTTTATTATGTTAATATGTTTCATTTTAATTATGGGTACAGTGGTTTGGCAGTAATTGATATATTTAGTAATTTTTTAGTAATTTGTTAAATAACAAATTACTAAATAATTAATAATTATTTAGTAATTTGATTAGATACAGCTAAACAATATTTTATAAAGTCTGCCTTAGAACAGGCCCTGGCCTAGTTAGGCGACTTTTATTCATTACTCTATCTCCTCGAGAATCAGTTTTTTGCTAACGTCTCATATATATATATATACAACATGATATGGTAAACTGTACAAACGAACTTGTGTAATACTATAAATAAATAAATAAATAAATAATTTGGTGAAACAGTGTCATAATTCATTTTTTTTACTAATTTTTACAAAATTTTTTTGGGACATCAACTTGTCAATCGGCTGAGGGGCCGAGGCCTGAAGGGTTAAGTGCCTCCAACGAGGCGTTTATTTTATCATCACAAACAAGCCGTCAACGAGAAGCTAAAGCAAACATCGAAATCAGTGAAAGAAAGCAGTACAAACCGTCGCGAATCTATCCGCCGTGTATCGCACGCAAAAGGTCACGAAGTAAACAAACGAAAACCACGTCGCAGCGACTTCTCAGCAGAGAGCTTTTCATGTTATACCACGGCAGCCCGAAGACTGGTGGCGAAGGGGACGGTAACAACTGAGGGCGTCGCGACGCAGCATAAACTAAAAACACGAATGAACTGGCGCGGCAAACACGAATCACTTCTGGCGACTTTTCAGTCCAGAGCCTTTCGTCCGGTGGCTACTCGAAGTAGGTCCGGGGAGGGTAACGACTGGTGGCGTCCAGAAGCGAAAAACGTGCGAAACTAAATGTGCGAAACACGACACAACTGAAGCTCAAGCGCCGCCCGAGGAACGTCAGCTCACGGGCGCAGACGGCGAGCGACTGGTGTGTCGCGCCCCGAGCCGGGGTATATCTAGCGACCGGCCGGAGTGAAGGAGACGGCGCGAGGCGAGAGGGAGAAGAGGCGACCGCGGTCACGGCGAATAATATATATAGGCGATAGTATGTAAGAAAATAGATTCAATTTGTACTCCGCATTTTGGAACGATTAAACGACAACTGCAATTCTAACATCGATCGCGAGTTCATTCTGAACGACGGAAACCCTCGCGACACTGGTGACCCCACAGAAGAACTCACAACCACGGCAAGAAAACGGACAAATCGCTAAACGGACAACGGCACGGACCACCAACAACCCGCGAATTTGGACGTCTTCTCCAACGAGTCAGACACACAAAAATCAAGATGGAACCATTCCACGACACAACGGAGTCAACATCCTTTGCTCGGCTGTTCACCCAGGATCGGGTAGCCGATGGTCGTTCCAAGAGCAGTCGCCGTAAGGTCCGCAACCACCCCCGCTCTATAGGAAACAGTACTGCTTCCAGACTCCTCCGACTGTTAGTCAGAGTGCGCAATCGATTGGCTTATGCCGCATGGTGCGCAGACCGTGCAGGAGGGCCAGAAGGTTGACTACCAGGGGAAACTATCCATAAGGCCAGAGTCCTGCCCAGGCTCGCACTTCATGCGGGGAGACCATCGGACAGGGGTTGACCCGTGAGTGTGACCAACCCTGAACTGAATGGGTCTTCGTGGCCAACTCAACAAGGGCCCATTAACTCCCTATGCAACAATAACACCAAGCAACAATACAGAATTTATAATGCGTACTTCGTGATGACATTTTGGTAATATTTCCAAACGAAATGAGCTCGAGACCACACTTGAATTTGACAGTTCAAAACTTAAGAAATGTCGGCCATTTTAGCTTCCTCGACACTCAAGTATTGTCTCTGAATACAAAAATGTATGGAAGATGCCCCCCTTACGGGCACACTCGAGTAGCCTACTTGAGTGCTTACTTAAGTATGATTTCTGAATAGTAATCTGACAAGTTAGGGCACACTTGAGTTGAGGGACCCCTTGAGTGTCGACTCTGAATACGGCTGTTACAGTCGAATCACCGCCTCGGAGGCCTACGAAGAAGCCCACTGTATAACTTCAAATGGATCGCTGGTGGAATCTATACTTGGAGCAAATAGCATCAAAGACACTCCAGCCATGAGACGGGGAAGGGTTTTGGAATCACATGTTTTTGATTTAATTTGGTGTACTGGATGTATTCGTACACCAAGCAACATTACAGTAAATAACGTTTTGATAATATTTCCAAACGAAATGATTTTACGCGCGCGATGCGTCCTTCGCCAGCGAGGCGGGCGAAAGAATGGTGTGCGATGACGTCACGCCGCGCGCAAACGACTTTCAAGGGAAAAAAGCGCGGGGTCATTTTTATGAATCTTTAAAAAATAATTTTGAAGTCATTTGAAGCGCTAGAGAAAAATGAAAATACTGTATTTTAAGTTAAAACAAGTACTATTAGGAAAATTATAAAAAAAACCGTTTCCAAGCTCATTATGAAATAGCTAGATATTAAACCAACTATGACTAATATACAGATTGTTTTTACTGCACGGGCATTTTTTAGTGGGGTAATCAGTAAGCAACGAAGTAAGCAACTTTTGATTAAAAAAAATAGAAAAAAAACAGGTTTTTTTTTTAAATAAACGGATTTTTGTTTTTTATTTTATTTGAAAGTTTGAGGAAATTGACTGTTAGATAAAGGTTTAAAAAAAAATGAGCGCGCTGCGCCATCTAGCGGTAGGCATTATATCGTAAATAAACAATATTAGCGACATTTTACTTACCGCTCAGCTCATCGGGATCATAGCTTTTCACACTATAAATGAAACAAAACGTTAATTATAAAAAATAAAAATAAATGTTTTTTTTTCACTTTTTTTTCAAAAGTTGCTTACCTTGTTGTACTGATTCACCCACTAAAAATAGCACAAGCAGTAAAAACAACTTTTATAAATATTGAATTTTATATTCCAATATGTGGCAATACTAAACACGAAACGTCAAAATAATGACGTCTGTTTACGGTGTAGATCGTTTAAGTTTCTGCAGTTCTCCGCTTTATTTTACGTCTATATATAATAAAAAGTATAAATATTCACTATGGAAAGGCAGGAAAATGATGAAAATCATGCGGACATTAAAGTGAAGATAGAATTAGAGTCCGATGTCGAAGACAGGATGCCAAGTTGCTCTGACAATAAATACAGTGAAATGTTGACACCAAAAAGCGATATTTGCTACAAAGAGGAACAACCAAACTCTTCTTATATGGAAGCAAATATTCTGGAATTTGAAGAAGAGGCAGTGGCTTTCATAAAACCCGAAGGAAGCGATCCTGTCGAATCAGTCAGCAAGGAACAGGAAGATGATATTAAGGAGATGAAAGAGGTCAAAGTCTTGTTAACAAAATTTGATAAATTCACATGCGTTGTCTGCGATCGCCATCTAGACAGAAGCGTGCCAATGGGAGTGTCGGGTCTTATCCAGTCTTCGCAGGACGATTGCTGTTCTCCCGACTCACTTTGTTCGATTTTCGAATCTCGAACACTTGAGATCTACATAAGTTTATCACGTACCTTTTTATGGCGGGTGTTTTCTCGCAGGTTTCTTTGCTTGCGCAGTCCGTTTTCCTGGGGGTTCACCGTATGTAGTCTCGAACGAGAGATGCGTAAATTTCTCTCACTTTCAGCTATTTTGTATCTCCATTTCACGTAGATAAAACACACATTTTTTCACGGCCTCATTTAATCAAAAAACGAAGTTCAAATTTCTTAGATTAGGCGAAAAATAAACACTTATCACGAAGTTTCTATTCTACTAAATTACAAACGAAATTACACTACTTTCCACCTGATACACTGTTTATAAATTCCGATATATTTAAGTTCTAAATTTCTCAAATCACTGAAGTTACTACAATTATTAATTTTACTGAAGTCTCAAACAAAATCACAATCACGTTTCAAAGTCTAATTTCCCAAAACACACTACTCGTTTTTCTTACACTTTTGTCACACACCTTTGATTACACACTGCCCAGTCTGGACCAAAGGTCGCCTATTTGTAGGCGTTACTCCCCTCCACATTTAACCCCCACTCTAACCAGTTGACTTCGTTTGTAATTGGTCCAACGTTTAGCCCGCTAAATTTAAATGTCAATGAATGCATTGCTACCTGTAATTGCTCGCTGAACTGCGCCACTAATAGTTAGGTACTAATTTTGTAGGTGGCGTTGATGCCTATTTTTAATATTCTTTTTTCTCTAATAGATGACTGTCTGTATTTTTATGCATAAATCTACTTTGTGATTCTATTTAAAGTTTACTTTTAAATTTCCTGATCTATATCTTAAATATAAACTATTTCTTCTTAAAGGCTCTTATTCTTAAAGGTTCTTAAAATATACAACTTTTCACTTTGTTCTGATATATATAGCTACTTATGTTTACATATATCCTACATATGATATATATATATATATATATAGATATTTACGTTTACATATATCTATAATAATTTAAAATATGAAATATTGACAACTTACTTCTATATACTATTTATCTTTCTATAATATATTATGAATAAGTGATTCTCTTAGTGTTGTCAAATCGGTACATTTTCTAAAAGTTTTGGTATTACGAAATATGGTCGGTTCGGCTTATAAACGGTACTTTCTGCTGTTCATAGCTGAAATGTGTTCTCCATTAGCATATATAGGCGTCTAGTTTTCGATGACGACATAGCTATTAGCCCGGACATTATTTTTGCCCATGTTCTACGAATTTTAACATTTTATCTTACCTAGGTGTGCATAGTGGTTTGAAAGCATTATATCTTTCGTAATATTTAATTACCATAGTAGCTTGATAATCCGACCGTTTGATTTTAGGAGAAATTTTCCAGGAAGGTTGGTAATTACTTGCATTATTGTTGGTCGGGTCATTTAACATCGCAAATCGTTTTACCTGGTTTCGAGATATTTTATTTAATGGTTTGTTTGAACCTGGTTGCGACATTTCCCCTCCTTATAAGAGAAGCCCGTCTCTTATCCTTTTTGTTCGGCAGCAACCAGGACTGCGATTTTGGTAGCCGGTCTAGTGTATAGCTTTCCCTGACTCCTCACCGTGACAGTCCTAGTCTGTCCATCCTTTCCTGGGAAGGTTGTCTCGATTATTCCTCTGAGCCAAATATTTCTCGGAAGCTGTGGGTCGACGATGTATACTACGTCGCCCTTTTTGATTGGCTCCGCTTTTTCGTGCCATTTTTCTCGTTTTATGAGCGTTGGTAGATACTCTCTGACAAATCTCTTCCAGAAGTGTGTAGCCAGTGTCTGCGCGATCTTCCATTGTCGACGTAGACACAGGTTGCTCGGGTCTATTGCCCCAATATTTGTGTTTCCGGAAGACGATCCCACTAGAAAGTGGTTCGGTGTCAAGCTCTCTGCGTCTAAACTATCTAATGAGACATGCGTGAGAGGTCTACTATTGACGGTGTTTTCTGCTTCTGTCATCAAAGTTGCTAGAGTCTCTTCCCGTGGTGCCCTTTCCTTTAATGTTGCGTATAGTGCCTTTTTTACGGACTGGACTAGACGCTCCCATACTCCACCTTTGTGCGCTGATGCCGGTGAAATAAAATGCCAAGTTATACTGCGCATTGCGCTTTGTGTTGCCAGTTCGTCTGTGTCGAGCTCTGTGAGTGCTCTTTTTAATTCGTTGTTTCTCATATTTCGCCAGAGAAATCTTTGGCTTTGCTGGTCTGACTCTCTCATCCGAATCTGCAAAAACATCTCGCGAATATCTGCCGTAAAACCTACGAGCCCCTGCCTAAATTTAAATAACACTCCTACTAGAGGACTCAATAAATCTGGACCCGGTAACAAATGGTCGTTTAGACTAGTTCCACGTACTTTAGCGGCACAATCGAACACTAACCGAATCTTACCTGGTTTATTCGCGTTCGTTACTGCGAAGTGAGGTAAATAGAACGTACGGTCACCCTGCGTTTTTATTTCCTCAGTAGTAAGCTTTCTTGCGTATCCCTTCTCGATAAATTCAAATATCTTTTTGTCGTATTGTGTCGCTAAATCTATGTTCTGTTTCAATCTATTTTCTAAATTTTTTAAACGCTTTAATGCCATCTCCTTACTGGGTGGCAAGATTTCACTATCCGTACGCCATAGAAGACCTGTCGTCCATTTCCCATGGTCGTATGTAGTAGTGGTGTCGAGTAAAAACTCGGCCCGTTTGTTTACGTTTTTACGATGTTCACGTATTACGGTACCGAGGTCCTCGATTTGAAAATAACCGCGAACGAGCTCGTTCAATTCCCGATCGCGGTCTTCATGTCGAATATGATTTATTCTACTGTCTTGCTGTGTCCCACCTACGTTTCCTGCCAGCGTCCAACCAAGACGTGAAGCTGTCGCAGTGGGTGTGTTAGGCAAACCTGCCCGAATCGTCCGTGGTATTATTAAATTCCAGTGGTCGATTCCTATTAACATTTGAGGATTTCCCTGGATGCTGCAGAGCGGAATATCCTTAAGATGGGACCACTTCTCTTTCATCTCTTTTGCGTTTACCGACTGACATGGTAAATCTAAATTTTCGATCGTCCGCACTCCTCTCATAGGGTAATACGCCCCTCCTTGTATAGAACATATTTCCATATCGATTCTACGTGCGGGTCCGTTATTGCCTTGCATTCCGGTCGCACCTACAAGATTTAACTGACTTACTGGGCCATCTGCACCTATCTCCTTGGCGATGTGATCTTCAATGAGGCTGACGGTAGAACCTTCGTCGAAGAGTGCCAAGATAGTTTTGCAGCCTGTAGGTCCCTTGACCTGCACTGGAGCTACCCTGAGCATAAACTGCGCTGTTTCCATCCAAGTGCTAGTAACCGTAGACATGGTACGTTGTTCAGTCTTTTTTACGTTCTCTACGTCTGCGGTATTTCTATTCTGATGAAGAAGCGCATTGTGTGGCCTCTTACAATTGTCCACCCCGCAACTCTTCTTCTTCCTACAATCGCTAAACCTATGACCTTGTTTTAGACAGCTAAAACAGGCGTTTATTTCCCTTATCCAATCCCAACGTGAATCTACGCTCATTGCGAGCAGAATTCGACATTCAGACGTCCGATGATTCGTCTTCCTACACCGTAAACACTCGGCCCCTGTTTCCTCGCTAATGGTCGTGTTGATCGACTTTTTCGCGACGTAATTCTGCTTTTCACGTGGTCGGTTATGTGGATTTACGTGACTACGATCGTAAGCACGTAGATTTGCGTTTGGCGAGGCGTTTTCGCGTTTCTGCGTGTTTCGGGGATCGTCTACGTGTTCCTCGTAACATGCAGAATCTAATATTTTTTCTACCCATTCACCGAAATCACCTAACGTTGGATGGTCACCATACCCTGCTGTGTACCACTGTAGTCTTAAATGTTGCGGAAGTTTTCCAACCAACTCTTTCAAAAGCCGTGGATTGACCAAATATGCCGTGTGACCCATATTCTTTAGAGAATAAACAACATTACATACAATTGTACCAAATTTGACAACTTTACTAAGTGAGTCACTCACCGCAATCGTCGGCGCGTTCTCTGCTTCCTTCATCAGCTCCTCGATCCTGGCGGCCGGTCTTCCATAGCGCCGATCGAAGGTTCGCATGATGTCCGGGACGTTTCTCGGGTCCAGCAGCATCGCGCGTACGACGTCTCTGGCTGGGCCGATTACACTTTGCTGTAGCCGAATCAGGTTGTCGGCGTTCGAGAATCCGCAAACCTTTGTTCCTTGGTCAAATAGTGAGCGAAAAATTAGGTACTCGCGTGGGTCGCCATCGAACCGTGGCAAATCTTTCAATAGATTGGCGCGTGATGTAAATAATAGATGATCCATAGCGGCGCTTGAGGACGTAGTTTCTGTGGCTTTCGGCTGGCATGCGATGACCGGTGTTTGAATTTCTTTCACCGCCATTTTTTCGCCTTGCAGCTCCGTTTGTTTCACCGTTGCGCCGTCACTGTTTTCTTGTACGATTCTGCTTGCTAGTTTTGACGATTCTCGTTTAATGTCGTTTTTCTGGTTTTTTATCAGCCAATTGCTCGTTCGTCGTATTGAATGTCTGGTTGAAGTTCGGCTTTCAAGCAGGCTTTCTTCATCGTCAAACGAATCTTCTGCCTCCGCTTCTAACATTAGTTTATGGATGGCCAATTTCTCCTCCAGTAACTGCATCTCAATCTCGGCCTCCGCCTCAGTTTCTGCACGTCGAGTTTCTGCTTCCGCTTTTGCTGTTGCATACTTCTTTTTAAGCCGCGCTCGTTCCTCGGCCGCCTCCATGTCTGCTTGTAACATTTGCAGCGTCATGGCGTCTGCAGTCGTGGATCTGCTGGATTTTCTAGATCGGTGACTCCTGATTGATCTAGCTTTCGGTGAGTGACTTCGTCTGCTGCCTCCGGAGGTTTTTTTCTGCGTCCTGACGTCTTCTTCTTCTTCTTCTGTTGCCGTCGGCTCTAACAGTCGTGTTTTTGAGTCGGGGATCCTCACAGTTTCAGTTGAATCGTCGTCGTCGTCTTCTTCTTCCTCCGTTGGCGGCTCCGTTGAGTAAGGTGACTTTTCGGCTCTTCGCTCTTGGCGTCGGGTCGTTATTTTGCTCTTCTGACGACTTACTCTGCTTTCCGGGGTAGTGTTGATTGTGTGTTTTGCTGCTAATCTAGTGCTTCTTTTTGGTGTGGGGTCTGTAATATTTTCGTCTGTATCTTTATTCGCTGAAGCGCTTGATTTTTCGTCGCCGTTTGCCATGGTGTTTTATTTACAGTCGTTCCACGGATCGGGCTCCCTGATCTAGCGCTCGGCGGAACACAATTTTTTGTGATTTCGCGCTCGAATGATCAAGATATCACTAATCCAGCGCTCGACAAAGATGTCACTGATCCGGCTCGAAGGACCAATAAATGTCGGGTCTTATCCAGTCTTCGCAGGACGATTGCTGTTCTCCCGACTCACTTTGTTCGATTTTCGAATCTCGAACACTTGAGATCTACATAAGTTTATCACGTACCTTTTTATGGCGGGTGTTTTCTCGCAGGTTTCTTTGCTTGCGCAGTCCGTTTTCCTGGGGGTTCACCGTATGTAGTCTCGAACGAGAGATGCGTAAATTTCTCTCACTTTCAGCTATTTTGTATCTCCATTTCACGTAGATAAAACACACATTTTTTCACGGCCTCATTTAATCAAAAAACGAAGTTCAAATTTCTTAGATTAGGCGAAAAATAAACACTTATCACGAAGTTTCTATTCTACTAAATTACAAACGAAATTACACTACTTTCCACCTGATACACTGTTTATAAATTCCGATATATTTAAGTTCTAAATTTCTCAAATCACTGAAGTTACTACAATTATTAATTTTACTGAAGTCTCAAACAAAATCACAATCACGTTTCAAAGTCTAATTTCCCAAAACACACTACTCGTTTTTCTTACACTTTTGTCACACACCTTTGATTACACACTGCCCAGTCTGGACCAAAGGTCGCCTATTTGTAGGCGTTACTCCCCTCCACATTTAACCCCCACTCTAACCAGTTGACTTCGTTTGTAATTGGTCCAACGTTTAGCCCGCTAAATTTAAATGTCAATGAATGCATTGCTACCTGTAATTGCTCGCTGAACTGCGCCACTAATAGTTAGGTACTAATTTTGTAGGTGGCGTTGATGCCTATTTTTAATATTCTTTTTTCTCTAATAGATGACTGTCTGTATTTTTATGCATAAATCTACTTTGTGATTCTATTTAAAGTTTACTTTTAAATTTCCTGATCTATATCTTAAATATAAACTATTTCTTCTTAAAGGCTCTTATTCTTAAAGGTTCTTAAAATATACAACTTTTCACTTTGTTCTGATATATATAGCTACTTATGTTTACATATATCCTACATATGATATATATATATATATAGATATTTACGTTTACATATATCTATAATAATTTAAAATATGAAATATTGACAACTTACTTCTATATACTATTTATCTTTCTATAATATATTATGAATAAGTGATTCTCTTAGTGTTGTCAAATCGGTACATTTTCTAAAAGTTTTGGTATTACGAAATATGGTCGGTTCGGCTTATAAACGGTACTTTCTGCTGTTCATAGCTGAAATGTGTTCTCCATTAGCATATATAGGCGTCTAGTTTTCGATGACGACATAGCTATTAGCCCGGACATTATTTTTGCCCATGTTCTACGAATTTTAACATTTTATCTTACCTAGGTGTGCATAGTGGTTTGAAAGCATTATATCTTTCGTAATATTTAATTACCATAGTAGCTTGATAATCCGACCGTTTGATTTTAGGAGAAATTTTCCAGGAAGGTTGGTAATTACTTGCATTATTGTTGGTCGGGTCATTTAACATCGCAAATCGTTTTACCTGGTTTCGAGATATTTTATTTAATGGTTTGTTTGAACCTGGTTGCGACAGGGAGCATGCAAGCATTTCAATGAAATTGTGCTATTTTGCAAAGATTGTGTTAAACCAAATGGGAAGAAGTATATGTGTGTCAAATGTAGCTACGAATCAAGTAGTAGATTTCGTCTAATTGAGCATGTTGATATAGTGCATAGGGAATTTAAGAAATATGCGTGTGAAGAGTGTGACAGGGCATTTCCATATAGAAACAGTTTGAAAACACACGTCCAATCGATCCATCGCAAACTAAAGCATGCGTGTCAGCAGTGTAAGAAAGTCTTTTCTGATCGCAACAAGTTACTACAGCATGTAAATTTCACTCACCGGCGGTTGAATGTATTCACCTGTGATTTATGCAACAAAGAATTTCCAAATCGAACACGCTTTAAACAGCACATCGATGGCGTTCATAGAAAAATGAAGGAATTTGAATGTAAGGAATGCAAACGCGCTTTCTTTAGGAGTGGTCATTTAATTCAACATGTCAATTTTGTCCACCGTAAATTGAAGCCTTTCGCGTGTGACAAATGCAATCGCAGTTTTGCAATGCGTGCAAATTTAAAGGACCATATAAACTCAGTCCATCTCAGAATGAAGTATTATTGTGCAGAATGTAACAGAGCTTTCACACGTAAGTCGAACTTAATCGGACATATAAATGTAATACACTTAAACATTAAGCCATTTGTTTGTACAATATGCAAGCATGCATTTGGTCGGAAAATTCATCATAAAAATCACATGACTGCTTCTAAATGCCAATTGAAAGATATTAAACAATCGAAAAGCAACGGTCGGCGGTAGACCTTTGATGAGTACTCTTCGTCTTCTAAGCAAGCAGAACATAGTGCATCGGTGGAGCACGAACACTTTTTTAGATGAAATCGAACAATGCGATCTCCAGTAGGTAGTATATTCTATTGTATGTATGCATTTTATTTTTCAGTTACTTTTTGTGGTTTTTTTATCTACGAACAGCCAATACAGAACAATCAAATGCTTCTATATGATATGATTCTAATTGCTTAAAAACCTAGATTTAAGCGTGTATGTTTATTATATTATTTATACGGAACAGTCAAATGCTAGTATTTATTGATAATTCTAATGACTTTAAATTTACCTAGATATAAGTGTGTATGTTTATTTTGAATTATAAGTCAGTAACCTAGTTTTTGTCGACCAGTGGTGACTTGTTTCACTTATTTTATTTTCGGATATAAATAATTTATTGTATCTTAGTTGAAATAATATAATGAGCAGGAGAGGGGTTTGTTACGACGCGGAGAAAATGTAAATATAATGTTTTTAAAAATAAGGATATTATGTCTAATATCCATATTTTTGGTAATATTATATTAATAAATTGGTAATATTATTTTAAATATGCCTACTTACCAAGGTAATGGCAATTTGACAGTATATTCTATGGAATTTTCGTCAAATTTTGCAGTCTAGAGATGTTTTGCTGTAAGAATGTACATATAGAGTTTACAGATACAGCATCAATGGGACCGTTTGCGTTTCTTCGTGATCTAAAACTCGAATTAGTTCAAGCGAACGAGATAGAGCAACGCGTTAGAGCGGAATACGAAACGAACGATCGTCCATAAAAACTACCTCTCGAGCCGTCCGAATAAATTTGAACACATTTCGTGTGGTGTAATATCTGTTGGAGCCTGTCGCTCCACATACCCGCATATGTTTAATAGTTATATGTTTAATAGTTGTCGGCGCATCAACCAGTTTCGCCCTGTCTATGCTGGTAAAGAGAGGGGACTGCGGGGGGCGGACGGCAGCGGTAAGCGGCGGTCGATAAGACGGGTAGAAGATCAGATCGAAAAAAGATATCTTACCGTGTAGAACAACAACTGTATTCTTCTATATTTTGTGAATAAATAAGTAATTAAAAGCGTGATTTTCCATTTATATAACGAGACGAGCTCAATCATAAACATTTGGTGACCCCCGACGCGATACATCTGAAGCGAAGACAGAGGATATTGGCAGAAAAATCTCGAAAATGCTGGCACTATCAATTGGAATTGTACCTACATAGCATCAAGCCAAACTGAGGGAAGTACGCCATCCTTTGTTTTATCCATTTCTCGTCCTTCCGATTTCTATTTTTGATAATAACGTTGATTTAAAATTAAATTTCGTTTCGTTAATTAATGTGAGTGACAGAAAATTAAAATTGTCGCCCTAACCATTTTATTTTGCATCTCAATATTTGGTATTAAAACCCTATCACGTAACGTAATTCCTGGTGTAATTTTTCAGTTAATTGTTAATATTTGTAAATCGCCATATTTCATATCGTAATTTTCGTGCATTTGATCGACAAATCCGTGTAGGTAGGTACATAGTTTCGTTCACAGCGGCGCCGCGGGACGCGGCTGGCCGCTCGCGCGCAGAGCCGGCACTCATTTTCGGAACCGGTTCATTGATCCGGAACATTGAACGATTATTCTTCTCCGGGTGCCATCTCCTATCGAAATTATTAATTCAAAATGACTGATTTAAAAGAACTTGTCAAGCATTGTGGAAATATTCGTTCGTGGATTACGTTATTCGAAAAATATTTAACAATATTTATATAACAATATTTAAGTATTGGAAAAGGAGCTTTCAAAATTACAATATGCGGAATTAACTTTACGTTTAAATAAACTACAAGATTTGTCTTGTAATTTAGAAGAGATAAATTAGAATTTTTAGATGAGGATGAAGAAATGCAATTGAAAGAAAGAGAAGAGTCTGAAAATAAGTTATTTGCAATTGTAGTAAAGGCGCAGGAACTTTTGGAAATTTACAAAGAACAAAAAACAAACTGTAATGCTGCTTCCTTATCTGAAGGCTCTCTTACACGAAATAATATTAAGTTGCCACCAATAAAAATACCTTCGTTTGATGGCGAGGCAAATAAATGGTTAGAATTTCGCGACATGTATCTATCGTTAATACACAATAATGACACTATTGATGACATTAGCAAATTTCAATATTTAAAAAATTATTTAGAGGGCTCCGCTAAGGCAGTAATTAGCGCAGTCACTGTGTCATCAGCTAACTACAATATCGCTTGGTCTCTTCTTTGCGATAGATACAACAATAAACGCTTACTTATTAATGAGCATATTAAGTGCTTGTTTGCGATCGAGGCGTTACCAAGGGAATCTGACCGCGACCTACGTAATATTATAGATACAATGTCAAAAAACTTGTGCGCACTTAATTCACTTGGCGAACCCACAGATTATTGGGATACGTTTATCATCTATATGGCCTCGGCAAAGTTAGATCCTGTAACTGCTAGGGCATGGGAGGATTTTCGGTGCAATTTAGACTCTCCGAAATTAAAGGAATTCTTTGATTTCCTTCGTCAGCGAGCAACTGTTCTTGAAACAGCCCATGCTAGTAAAGCTGAAAGGGCAGAAAAACGACATCCCTTCTCTAAATCAAAGTCATTTATTGCTTCTTCGCCTCCATCCAATAATCCTTTCCAAGTAAATTGCTTAGCATGCAAACAAGCACATAAACTTTATGAATGCACGGTATTTAAGTCGTTGCCTGTAGAGGAACGAAATGCAAAGGTATCTCAGTGGAAATTATGTAGCAATTGTCTTCGCAGTGGCCATTCATCGTATCAATGTAGAATCGGTGGCTGCCGCTTCTGTAAGCGAAAGCATAACACACTTACACAGACGTCATTCACTTCCACAAACACATCCAGTACAACAATTACAATCACAAGCTACGCAAGGGTTAATTACGACTAAAACATCGGATTTAGTCACTTCTAATGAAAACTTGCCTTCTTGTTCGTCTATTAATACAAATCAAACTAACGATTCTTCTTATGTCGTCAGTATGTCTGCTGTTTTCTCGAACCAAGCTCTTCTGTGTACGGCTTTGGCGGAGGTTACAAACAATGACAAAACCTATACACTAAGAGCTCTGCTAGATAGTGGGAGCCAGTCTTCATTCATCACTGAAACCGCTCAAGGTAAAATCGGTTTAATAAATAAAACTAAGCAGCATTTGCAATGCATTTCAGGCCTTAATAATGCCACAATCAATATAACGGAACATTGCAATCTAGTTGTAAAATCATTACATAATTCATTCAGTATACCTGTACGGTGCTATATTCTTCCTCTGATTACTGACAGACTACCACAAGTCAAAATTAACATACAAGACTTAAGGATTCCAAGTCACATCAATCTGGCTGATCCTAGGTTTTACCAGCCATCTGACATCGACATGTTGTTAGGAGCTGACGTCTTCTGGGACCTTTTGAGTCCTTCTCAATTAAAATTAGGTTTGAATAAACCTCTTCTACAGGAAACTCAACTTGGTTGGGTGGTTGCTGGCCCCATGGGCGGAAATACGTCGCTACACAACACTTTTACTGCCATTTTAGTAAAGATATTCAACAGCAACTCACAAAATTTTGGGAACTCGAAGAAGTACCAAAGCTAGACAACTTTTCGTCTTTAGATAATAATTATTGTGAAAAGCTTTTTAAGGAAACAACTTATCGAGATAATGATGGTAGATTTTGTGTAAAAATTCCCCTTCGTGAGTCGTCTGATGCTTTAGGCGAATCTTATCATATTGCTAAAAAAAGATTACTCCAAATGGAGAAGAAAATGCGCAATAATCCATCTCTTCGGCAGGATTACAATAAATTCATGCAAGAGTATGAGTGTCTGGGCCATATGAGTGAGGTAGTAAATCCATCAGGAGGTTGTTACCTTCCCCATCATGCTGTAACAAAAGAAAGCAGTGAGACCACCAAGCTTCGTGCAGTATTTGACGCGTCGGCCAAAACGTCTACAGGTATATCCCTTAATGACATACAACACGTAGGCCCAGTAGTGCAAGACGACTTATTTTCCATCCTATTAAGGTTCAGGCAACACAAATATATCTTCACTGCTGACATCGAGAAGATGTATAGGCAAGTGCTGGTGCACCCGGAACAACGGCATCTTCAGATGATTTTATGGCGAGAAAGTGAAGACGTACCCATAAAATCATTTAAATTAAATACGGTCACCTATGGCACTGCTTCAGCTCCTTTCTTAAGCACTCGATGCTTACTTCAACTTGCTAACGATTGTCCAGATGGTGTTATTTCTAACACTATAAAGCACGATACATATATCGACGACTTTATTACAGGACATTTTAAAAAAGAAGAGCTAAAAAATACTATAAAAACTGTCACACACATTCTTCGCTCAGCATGTTTTCCACTTCGTAAATTTCCCACTAATGCTCCTTCTATTTTTTGTGACAGTCTAAGCTCTGTTATTCCTACAGCTTTAGACTTAAGCGCACAGTCCAGTGCGTTAGGCCTCAAATGGGATCCAGTTGCAGATATATTAAAATTCCCTACAAATTTTAGCTGTCCTTCTGTTGCAACAAAGCGGTCTATTCTATCAAATTCTACGAAACTATTTGATCCTCTTGGCTTACTGAGTTTATGTACTATTATTCCAAAAATTCTAATTCAAAAATTATGGCTCTCCAAGCTGGATCGGGATGATCCCATCCCACCTGAACTCGAGTCGATGTGGTTGAAATTTATCTCAAGCTTATCAAATTTATCTAAGCTTAATATTCCAAGGTACGCACTGAGCGATGATCCTATTAGCATAGAGCTACACTCATTTTGTGATTCATCGGAAAGCGCGTTTGCAGCTTGCGTTTTCTTACCTTCAGTCGATAAAAAGGGAAATGTGATAGTAACCCTTCTATGTGCTAAAACTAAGGTCGCACCAATAAAACCTCAAACCATTCCACGTCTTGAATTATGTGGGGCTGTTCTATCAGCTCGATTAGTTACAAAGGTCTTGAAGGCTCTGCGACTTAATGTCGACAAAGTATATTACTGGTGCGACTCCACTGTGGTACTTAATTGGTTATCCTCAGAGGCTCGTGACTTAAAACCCTTCGTTTGTAATCGTGTTGCAGAAGTTCAGCAGTTGACATCCTCTGGTACCTGGAGACATACCCCAGGTACGCAAAATCCTGCCGACCTGGCCTCACGAGGTTTAGATCCAAGCCAAATTCACAAAGCGTCGCTATGGTGGCACGGGGCACATTTTTTACACTTACATGAATCGGAGTGGCCTCAGACTATTAGTCTGGCAACCGACGTACTTGAAAAGAAAAACTACACATCTAATATTAAAATAAAATGTAACTTAAATACACTACAAGCATGCATAAAAACAACTAAATTAGCAACATATAAACTAATAGATTTTAATAAATATTCCAAATTCACTACTCTGCTAAGAATTACAGCTTACGTTTTAAGATTTATTTACAACATAAAAAATAAAACATCAAAATTTACAAGGCTATTTAACAACAGATGAATTAGAATCGTCTCTTAATTATCTTGTCAAAGAACATCAAATCGATTGTTTTGAAGCGCAAATAAATCTGTTAAAAAATAAAAGTGACCTACCTTATAAATCACATTTGCTCTCTTTGAGACCATTCATTGATGATAAGGGCATTCTACGTGTCGGTGGCCGCATACAAAATTCATCTGAACTTTATGATAAAAAACATCCCATTATACTAGATACTAGTCATAATCTTACTAAGCTTCTATTTATACATGAACACAATAAACTTTTACATTGCGTACCACAGTTGTTACTTACCAATATTAGACAAACCTATTGGCCAATCGCTGGAAGACGACTGGCGAGAAGTACAGTCAATAATTGCATTCTGTGCAAAATTATGAAAGCTCAGTCTTTCAGTCCTATCATGGGCAACTTACCGGCTCCTCGTGTTACCCCAAACTTTCCCTTCCATGTTACAGGAACCGATTTTGCTGGCCCATTCCTTGTAAAAAATCGTAAAGGGCGTGGGTGCAAATTAGTCAAAAGCTACCTCTGCCTATTTGTGTGCTTCTCGACAAAGGCTTTACACTTGGAAATCGCCTCTGATCTGAGCACTGATGTGTTTATTTCATGCCTAAGACGTTTTATCTCTCGCAGAGGAAAACCAAGTGAAATTTACTGTGACAATGGCCGAAATTTCGTGGGTGCAGACAACGAGCTTAGCAATTTTTTAAAGTCATGCAACGATACAATTCCTACATTTGCCGCCAACGAGGGCATTAAATTCAAATTCTCTCCCGCTTACTCTTCCCACTTCGGGGGGCTTCATGAGGCTGGCGTGAAAGCTGCCAAATTTCATATTATTAGGATGTTAGGTAACACTCATTTGACGTTCGAAGAATTGTCAACGTTATTTACTAAAGTAGAAGCAATCCTAAATTCACGACCTTTAACTCCACTCTCTTCGGATCCTACAGACCTAGAACCTCTGACCCCAGGGCACTTCCTGATCGGACAGGCGCTCACCTCATTGCCGGCACCAGCACTATCAGAAGCGAATCAAAACAGACTCGATAACTATCAGCGTATTGAACAAATGAGGCATCACTTCTGGACGAGATGGCGCCACGAGTTTCTATGTGAACTGCAACAACGCTGCAAATGGCAAATCAATAAAGGCGATCTACGAGAAGGATATATGGTCATCGTCAAAGAACCAAACCTACCACCGCTCAAATGGCGTATGGGACGCATCGTCAAGCTCTTCCCAGGCAACGATCAAGTTCCTCGCGTGGCTGATATAAACACGGCCAAGGGAGTCATTCGACGTGCCATCACGAACATCTGTCCTCTACTTGCGACGAAGAACGAACTCGAAGCTCCACAAGCTTCGAGAGGGGGGAAGATGTCGGCGCATCAACCAGTTTAGCCCTGTCTATGCTGGTAAAGAGAGGGGACTGCGGGGGGCAGACGGCTGCGGCGAGCGGCGGTCGACAAGACGGGTAGAAGATTAGATCGAAAAAAGATATCTTACCGTGTAGAACAACAATTGTATTCTTTTATATTTTGCGAATAAATAAGTAATTAAAAGCGTGATTTTCCATTTATATAACGAGACGAGCTCAATCATAACCAATAGTTATAATATAGAATAAGTTTAATGATTTTAAGTTATAAGATCCATAGTGTTTTAAGATTATGTCGTTCGGTTCAATATATTATTAGTGTTTTATTCCACTTAGGTACCCCTTAATTACAAAAGGTGGTGATTTCTGCAATATGTTATAGTAGTTATTAGTGTAATAATTAATGTTATTAAATTATTAAATTTAACTTTTGCTACTATTCCGTGGTTTAATTTCATTTCAAATTCTTGTCATTTGCCAGTTAATAATTCGAATTTCGTCTGCTGCTCAGTTCAACGAATGGAGTTCAAAACGGCAGATAAAATGAGTTATATCTAGAATATGTCTTTCTATCCGTTTCATAATTTTTAATACGTTTTGAGGGTATTAATGAACAGTTTCGGTGACATGACATTCCATAATATTACGGACTTCGTTTCGTCGTCTAAGAACCCGCCAACTCCAGAATAACCGAAAATTCGATTCCAAGCAATTCCAAGGATCCGGCAATATCGAAGCACGTGGTAAGTGGCCGTAGTGAGTCAAATGATCTACAAGCCCGCGTTGACTTCCACAAAAAGTTCCTTACTGGAATCAGCCAGAATGGCACTGGTCTGGGGTATGGCAGTACAACCACGAGCGACGTGGACTTGAAGAAGTCTCTCTTGCGGGGAGATTACGACAGCAAAAGTATGGCTCACGTTATTTGCCTTCAATGCCAGAATGATTGGACAACAATTGGAGACTTTTGCATTCCTCCTCCAATTCACTGGAAAGTAATGTTGTATGACTGGACGCCAGAGATGCTGAAATTTTATTTAAATGCCTTTCAGCATACACTTCCAGACCCTTAACCTCGCTCGTTGGAGCTATGCCGAGGATAGTTCATGTCCCCTTTGTAGCAACACCCCTTGCACAGCTAGACATATTCTAGCTGGCTGCAAGGTGGCATTTTGCCTTTTCGTGGGATTTCGCGTGAGCCGGGCCCATTGGCCCGGCTTTCGGGATATGACGTCGCAGGGCTTTGCGCCCTGCGGCAGGACTCATTGTTATGTGCTTAGGCACTTTATTGTGAAGGATAGATTCGGGAGTGGGTACATGGCATTTTCTATACCTAGACTGCTGGGCTGCGATACCCGCGCTGGTGGTCCGCTAATCAAGCAGACTGCGCGGGTACGGCTTCCGGACATCCGGTGGCCTGGTGTGCAGCGGAGCGAGCTGGCGGATGTGCTCGTGAGGCGAGGCGTCGGCCCTACGGTACATGGCGCGCGCGAGGCGCTTTACGTGTTCCTCCACGGACACTGTCTCGCTAAAATCGCGTTCCAGAGCCGCGTTTCGGACGTACCAAGGGGCTCCCGACACTTTTCTTAGCCCCACGTTCAGCACTCGCTGGATGTTTGTCCGCTGCGAGGCCAAAATGAGGGGGTACCAGGCCGGTGCCGCGTACGTAAGTTTCGTCCTCACGTACATCTACACTAATCTACAGCATCAGCAATCGTGTCTTCGCCGGGATCGCGGCCGAACGGAGAACGGGCAGCAGCGCATAGAAGACGGATTTCGAAGCGCCAATTGTTGCTTGCAAGTTAAGGCCACGGTTTTGTTTGCGAATTAGAATTCTTGACAACTGTTTTAACGCCATCTATTCTTTCGATTCGTATGGAGACAATGCTATAGGATACGTTCAAGTAAAACGGGAAGCTAATATATGCACACTTAAAGCCTGTATTACTCCTGACACAAGGTGCGAAAGACTCCGTACCATGTGACGCTAATATATGATGAAAAGGAATCCACCATTAAAAAATTTCAATGTCACGATTGCGAGTGCTGAGGGTTGCAAACATGCTATAGCGTTTTTGTCATGGGTGCATCGCAGAAATGACGACCCAGCTCCTACGTCAGTAAAGTGCTACTGGTGTAGGGCTAAATTACCATGCGTGGGCTCAGATGTAAAGTTTATATAGATAAAAGGAATAGGAGAAACATCAACAGCTGCAAATCATGCATAGGCATGATTGCAAACTGCCATCTGTATCGACAGATGGCAGTTTCATGAAGTCTGTAATAGAAGAATACAGAAAAAGAAATATAGAAACACATAAATATTACAATGACCTTTGAACTTTCTATTTATTTATTTATTTTATTTATTTAGGTAAGCAACAGCATGAACTTATAGTTAGGCATATAATTCTTATAAAAAACATGTTCTTATGCCGATTATTGCTTACGCCGTTCGAAATTATTTGAAAAATATTGAATAAACTAAATAATGAAACAAAAAATACAATGCATCCGTAAATATTTATTGGTTGAGAGGAAACGGATCTGTACCGCCCGTAAATAAACGACAGTCCTCCCGATGCATAAATTTGTAGATGGCCAGTGTAGCTTTGCCGAAAATTTAACTTTGCCGGGAGAACGCCGAAGTCCGCGCGGCAAGGACTTATCCCCACCAACCAAAAAATGTCAAATGACCGCAATAGTTGTATAGTTAACCACAAACATATAAATCATACTTACACAAAATAAATTTTAAATAAGTAAATGGGAATACATATATAAGTTATATTATATTTATACATACATAATACAAATCAATAATTACTGGCAGTTGTCGCTGCAGCTTCAAGGGCGGTTCGTACTGCTGATTTCAAGCTAATTTTGTTTGTACTATAAATATCAAGCCCTGTGAAATTATCGTTATACGTACGTGGCAATCGGGTACGTACGTGGCTTTCGATCCACTTATTGTATCTTAGCTTTAAAACTGCAACAAATAATTGAGATGACAAGCTGTTCTTAGAATACAGTTCAGAAACTATGGATAGTAGTGCTTGTAAGGTTATATAATAATATATCTTCAAACAAACAATATAAAAAGCCGATAGTCTATTATGGCATGAAAGAACTTTACAGTCGAATCACCGCCTCGGAGGCCTACGAAGTAGCCCACTGCAAAAATTTAAATGGATCGCTGGTTGAATCTATACTTGGAGCAAATAGTATCAAAGACAACTTCAGCCATGAGACGGGGAAGGGTTTTAGAATCACATGTTTTTGATTTAATTGGGTGTACTTGATGTATTCGTACACCAAGCAACAAGTTGGTTTGTCGAATACAGCGGGCGAACCCGTCACCTCAGGAAGTTTTTACGATTAGTCGTCCTATCTCCCTGGAGTGAGCGCAGAAGACTTGGACTAAACAGTCCACCGCCAAGCTCCGCCACAAACCCGTAAGAGGCCAACGCCTTAACCGCGAGATAGCCAGGAGTGTAACCCAGCGGGTTTACACTCACGCCTTTACTTGCAATTGCGACCAGATTACTCCAGTCTCTCAATTGGTTATGAGTTCGGGGTCGCTTGCGCGGTCCCCTCCCTTACGAAGCGGTGAAACGGTGTATACCGAATCTATCGCGAACCACGGCATACTTTGCTCGGCTGTTCACCCAGGATCGGGTAGCCGATGGTCGTTCCAAGAGCAGTCGCCGTAAGGTCCGCAACCACCCCCACTCTATAGGAAACAGTACTGCTTCCAGACTCCTCCGACTGTTAGTCAGAGTGCGCAATCGATTGGCTTATGCCGCATGGTGCGCAGACCGTGCAGGAGGGCCAGAAGGTTGACTACCAGGGGAAACTAACCATAAGGCCAGAGTCCTACCCATGCTCGCACTTCATGCGTGGAGGCCATCGGATAGGTGTTGACCCGTGAGTGTGACCAACCCTGAACAGAATGGGTCTTCGTGGCCAACTCAACAAGGGCCCATTAACCCCCTATGTAACAATAACACCAAGCAACTATACAGAATTTATAATGCGTACTTCTTAATGACATTTTGATAATATTTCCAAACGCAATGATTTTACGCGCGCGATGCGTCCTTCGCCAGCGAGGTAGGCGAAAAAATGGTGAGCGATGACGTCACGCCGCGCGCAAACGACTTTCAAGGGAAAAAAGCGCGGGTCATTTTTACGAATCTTTAAAAAATAATTTTGAAGTCATTTGAAGCGCTAGAGAAAAATAAAAATACTGTATTTTAAGTTAAAACAAGTACTTTTAGGAAAATTATAAAAAAAAACCGTTTCCAAGCTCATTATGAAATAGCTAGATATTAAACCAACTATGACTAACATACATGTTGCTTTTACTGCACGGGCATTTTTTAGTGGGTTAATCAGTACAACGAAGTGAGCAACTTTTGATAAATACATTTAGAAAAAACCACTGGATGTTTAATTTTGGATAAACGGATTTTTGTTTTTTTTTAATTTGAAAGTTTGAAGAAGTTGACTGTTAGATAAAGGTTTGAAAAAAAATGAGCGCGCTGCGCCATCTAGCGGTAGGCATTATATCGTAAATAAACAATATTAGCGACATTTTACTTACCGGTCAGCTCATCGGGATCATAGCTTTTCACACTATAAATGAAACAACACGTATAAAACAAAAAAAATGTTTTTTTTTCACTTTTTTTTCAAAAGTTGCTTACCTTGTTGTACTAATTCACCCACTAAAAATAGCACAAGCAGTAAAAACAACTTTTATAAATATTGAATTTTATATTCCAATATGTGGCAATACTAAACACGAAACGTCAAAATAATGACGTCTGTTTACGGTGTAGATCGTGTAAGTTTCTGCATTTCTCCGCTTTATTTTACGTCTATATATAATAAAAAGTATAAATATTCACTATGGAAAGGCAGGAAAATGATGAAAATCATGCGGACATTAAAGTGAAGATAGAATTAGAGTCCGATGTCGAAGACAGGATGCCAAGTTGCTCTGACAATAAATACAGTGAAATGTTGACACCAGAAAGCGATATTTGCTACAAAGAAGAGGAACCAAACTCTTCTTATATGGAAGCAAATATTCTGGAATTTGAAGAAGAGGCAGTGGCTTTTATAAAACCCGAAGGAAGCGATCCTGTCGAATCAGTCAGCAAGGAACAGGAAGATGATATTAAGGAGATGAAAGAGGTCAAAGTCTTGTTAACAAAATTTGATAAATTCACATGCGTTGTCTGCGATCGCCATCTAGACAGAAGCGTGCCAATGGGAACATGCAAGCATTTCAATGAAATTGTGCTATTTTGCAAAGATTGTGTTAAACCAAATGGGAAGAAGTATATGTGTGTCAAATGTAGCTACGAATCAAGTAGTAGATTTCATCTAATTGAGCATGTTGATATAGTGCATAGGGAATTTAAGAAATATGCGTGTGAAGAGTGTGACAGGGCATTTCCATATAGAAAAAGTTTGAAAACACACGTCCAATCGATCCATCGCAAACTAAAGCATGCGTGTCAGCAGTGTAAGAAAGTATTTTCTGATCGCAACAACTTACTACAGCATGTAAATTTCACTCACCGGCGGTTGAATGTATTCACCTGTGATTTATGCAACAAAGAATTTCCAAATCGAACACGCTTTAAACAGCACATCGATGGCGTTCATAGAAAAATGAAGGAATTTGAATGTAAGGAATGCAAACGCGCTTTCTTTAAGAGTGGTGATTTAATTCGACATGTCAATTCTGTCCACCGGAAATTGAAGCCTTTCACGTGCGACAAATGCAATCGCAGTTTTGCATCGCGAGGAGATGTAAAGGTCCATATAAACTCAGTCCATCTCAGAATGAAGTATTGTTGTGCGGAATGTAACAGAGTTTTCACACACAAGTCGAACTTAATCCAAGATATAAATGTAATACACTTAAAAATTAAGCCATTTGTTTGTACAATATGCAAGCATGCATTTGGTAGGAAAAATCATCATAAAAATCACATGACTGCTTCTAAATGCCAATTGAAAGATATTAAACAATCGAAAAGCAACGGTCGGCGGTAGACCTTTGATGAGTACTCTTCGTCTTCTAAGCAAGCAGAACATAGTGCATCGGTGGAGCACGAACACTTTTTTAGATGAAATCGAACAATGCGATCTCCAGTAGGTAGTATATTCTATTGTATGTATGCATTTTATTTTTCAGTCACTCTTTGTGTTTTTTTTTATCTACGAACAGCCAATACGGAACAATCAAATGCTTCTATATGATATGATTCTAATTGCTTAAAAACCTAGATTTAAGTGTGTATGTTTATTATATTATTTATACGGAACAGTCAAATGCATTTATTGATAATTCTAATGACTTTAAATTTACCTAGATATAAGTGTGTATGTTTATTTTGAATTATAAGTCAGAAACCTAGTTTTTATCGACCAGTGGTGACTTGTTTCACTTATTTTATTTTCGGATATAAATCATT
The DNA here is from genome assembly GCA_944548615.1 of Micropterix aruncella. Taxonomy (NCBI): domain Eukaryota; kingdom Metazoa; phylum Arthropoda; class Insecta; order Lepidoptera; family Micropterigidae; genus Micropterix; species Micropterix aruncella. The sequence continues at coordinate 13,395,605 of OX155974.1, read as the reverse complement.
TATTGTATCTTAGTTGAAATAATATAATGAGCAGGAGATTGGTTTGTTACGACGCGGAGAAAATGTAAATATAATGTTTGTAAAAATAAGGATATTAAGTCTAATATCTTTATTTTTGGTAATATTATATTAATAAATTAGTAATATTATTTTAAATATGCCTACTTACCAAGGTAATGGCAATTTGACAGTATATTCTATGGAATTTTCGTAAAATTTTGCAGTCCAGAGATGTTTTGCTGTAAGAATGTACATATAGAGTTTACAGATACAGCATCAATGGGACCGTTTGCGTTTCTTCGTGAACTAAAACTCAAATTAGTTCAAGCGAACGAGATAGAGCAATGCGTTAGAGCGGAATACGAAACGAACGATCGTCCATAAAAACTACCTCTCGAGCCGTCCGAATAAATTTGAACACATTTCCTGCGGTGTAAGATCCATATCTTTAATTGTTATAATATAGGATAAGTTTAATGATTTTAAGTTATAAGATCCATAGTGTTTTAAGATTATGTCGTTCGGCATTCTATAGAGCATTTCTATAGAGCGGATTACTATAGAGCGGCGCACATTTACATTTATATTTACATTTATATAAATTTATATACATTTTGTATACATTTTGCCATAGGCATCCATTATTGGACGCCTCACATGTGAGGGGTTATTCCACTTACCCCTTAATTACAAAAGGTGGTGATTTCTGCAATATGTTATAGTAGTTATTCGTTAATAATTAATGTTATTATTATTATTAAATTTAACTTTTGCAACTATTCCGTGGTTTAATTTCATATCAAATTCTTGTCATTTGCCAGTTAATAATTCGAATTTCGCCTGTCGCTAAGTTCAACGAATATAGTTCAAAACGGCAGATAAAATGAGTTATATCTAGAATATGTCTTTCTATCCGTTTCATAATTTTTAATACGTTTTGAGGGTATTAATGAACAGTTTCGGTGACATGACATTCCATAATATTACGGACTTCGTTTCGTCGTCTAATAACCCGCCAACTCCAGAATAACCAAAAATTCGATTCTAAGCAATTCCAAGGATCCGGCAATATCGAAGCACGTAGTAAGTGGCTGTAGTGAGTCAAATGATCCACAAGCCCGCGTTGACTTCCACAAAAAGTTCCTTACTGGAATCAGCCAGAATGGCACTGGTCTGGGGTATGGCAGTACAACCATGAGCGATGTGGACTTGAAGAAGTCTCTCTTGCGGGGAGATTACGACAGCAATAGTAAGGCTACGCTATTGGCCTTCAATGCCAGAATGATTGGACAACAATTGGAGACTTTTGCATTCCTCCTCCAATGCACTGGAAAGTAATGTTGTATGACTGGACGCCAGAGATGCTGAAATTTTATTTAAATGCCTTTCAGCATACACTTCCAGACCCTTAACCTCGCTCGTTGGAGCTATGCCGAGGATAGTTCATGTCCCCTTTGTAGCAACACCCCTTGCACAGCTAGACATATTCTAGCTGGCTGCAAGGTGGCCTAGGATCAAGGACGGTACACTTACCGCCACGACAAAGTCCTTGCTGTTATTCGCGAGGTACTTAGCCTCTCAGTGGCTCGTGCCAGCAAGGGTTTGACAATATCCTCCAAACCCCCAATACAGTTTGTGTGGGTTGGCTCTAAAGGCAAAAAACATCTCACTGCAAAACCTTTCTCAATAATCGAGAAAGCTTCAGATTGGATTATGGAGGTCGATTCGGTCTCTAAGCAGTATAAATTCCCTGAAAGTCTCGGATGCACAGCCCTGCGTCCAGATATAACTCTTTACTCTCTATCTCGGAAGATGGTCCTTATCGTAGAATTAACTGTTCGATGGGAATTAAATACCCCAAAAGACCACGAGTACAAATTAAATAAATACCATGACCTCGCAAATGCCGTCACCCGGAACGGCTTCACTGTTCACCTTCACGCGGTGGAAGTAGGCGCTCGTGGCCTGCCAGCTAAATCTTTGTTTCACCTTTTTAAAGATCTTGGTCTCTCCAGGAAAATAATCAACTCCTTTCTAGAAAAATTATCTAAAACCGCGATTTCTGCATCTCAAATTCTATGGCTTCGAAGGGGGAGTGAATGGGTGGTAAGGTGAACGCTTACATGTGGCAAGACAGCTGTCCTAAACCTACCACCGCCGGTCGTAAGTCCGGAATCGACCCTTCACCTCCCAGAAGTGTAATAATTATATATGATGGGCCCGATTTTAGGTCGGTGAATTCCATGGCAGCTCCGTTTGTATTTTATTTACTACTTGGATGGTCTTAGATGGTCATCTATTGGATCTGCATCTAATTGGATGGTCATCATCATACTTGGTGTATTAGTAGAAAGAGTAGAACCTACGTTTTGGGAAAAAATATTATATTGCAACAGTAATGTGAGAATAGTAGGTAAGACTAAATATAACCTAGAGACCGATGTCTCAATACCGTCTCCTAAGAGGCTTGTTGTACTCATACTAATGTGTCTGCTCCTTTACTGATTCTATCACGTGACATCGACGTTTAAATTATTCAGCTGGAAAAATAAGAGTTAGTCGTGCCTCCGTTAAATAATCATTACTTTTGAATACTATTGAGACAGGTAGGTATCGACAATTTGTGGTTATACGAAATGTAAGACAAAACATAACCTCAAAATGTATCTAGACGTACATTTTGAGTCTCTGAAAACGACTTCTCTATATCCGCTTTTGATTAGTTTTGTTAATTTGTTTAGCAAAGTATATGAATAGGTAACGAGAATAAATGACAAAATGAACGCGATTTATAGACTTTTCAGCAACTAGTCAGAGTGCACAACCGATTGGTGTCGCCGAACGGTGCGCAAACCGTCCAGTAGCGTCGGGCCATGCAATCCCACCATGGGTCCACCAGCTGTGAGACCTGAGACACGAGAGTTTTACCCGGGGTAGCCTTTCGCACGTGGAGACTTCTGAAGAGGAGCTAAATCGTGAGTTGAACTGATCAGAGAAAATAAGGATTTTATGGCCCAAGCTGCACGAAACCATTCGCTACCCAATATAATCAATTAGACCTTGATTAAAAGCCATTCGTTATCAATTTTATTATAGACGACCAAATAAATTGCTATTAGTTTCGCCGTCAATGCCTTCTGTGCCACCTGCATTTCACGGACGCAAAAGGGTTGCCAGCATGTACTATGGAGTTGAGCAATCTAATATGCAATTCAATGACGCTACACGGCCCGGTGGCATAGTGGTTGGGACGCCTGATCTTACATTGTAAGGTCCCGGGTTCGAATCCCTGCTGGGTCACCATTTTCCGTTGGGATAAAATTAACGGAATTGCATTCTCAATTTTGTCGATTTATTGCAATAACAAGACATTTACTTACACACAGTTATTCGCACACATACATATGCACACGCAATAGTAGGGTTGGTTGTAAGAGATTGTCATATGACAATAAATCCGCCCTTTGTGATTTCACGATAAAGCGTAGAAACAAACAAACAATTATATTATTAATTAAGATTCAAATCGTTCCGTCGGAAATACGATTGTTCAAATTACAGTAATAAATCGCATGCGATTGTTCATGTTTCGTTTCTTGAAAATCAAACTAATTGGCAACTGAAACGTCTAATGTAATGTTACGTTTCGAGGTGCTAAATGGCATATTCAACGTTGTAATTCGTGATTTCCTGTTGAATTATTTGAAAATGACGTTCACGAAAGACCTAGATGACTATCCTGTCGAGTCTCTCGTATTTGAAGGTGAAGCGAGTATCGGCATAATATCTCATCAACAAACCAATCCTACCACGGCTCCGTGAATCCTACCATCACTGATTATATACCACCCATACATAACTAGAGTTGGCAACTACAACGGGCAAACCCGTCACCTCAGGAAGTTTTAACGATTAGTTGTTCTGTCTCCCTGAAGTGAGCGCAGAAGATTTGGACAAAACGGTCCACCGTCAAACTCCGCCACATGCCCGTAAGAGGCCAACGCCTTAACCGCGAGATAGCCAGGAGTGTTACCCAGCAGGCTTACACTCACTCCCTTACTTCCAATTGCGACCAGATTACTCCAGTCTCTCGATTGGTTCCAAATTCGAGGTCGCTTGCGCGGTCCTTTCCCTTAAGAAGCGGTGAAACGGTGTGTACCGAATCTATCGCGGACCACGGCATCCTTTGCCCGGCTGTTCCCCCAGGACCGGGTAGCCGATGGTCGTTTCAAGAGCAGTCGCCGTAAGGTCCGCAACCACTCCCGCTCGATTGGCTTACGCCGCACGGTGCGCAGACCGTCCAGGAGCGCCAGAAGGTTGATTCCTAGGGGAAACTAGCCCTAAGGTCAGAGTCCTGCCCGGGCTCGCACTTCATGCATGGAGGCCGCCGGATGGGTGTTGACCCGTGAGTGTGACCAACGCTAAACAGATTGGGTCTTCGTGACCAACTCAGCAAGGGCCCATTAGCTATCCAACCACCCATACCAGCAACCACCCATACCTAGCATATTCGGTTGCTAAACTACATAGTACAATTTGGCAACCCTTCTACGCTGGTGAAATGCAGGTGGCGTTGATAGCATTGACGGCCAAACTATAGCGATTTATTTAGCCACCTATAATAACATTGATAACGAATGGCTTTTTATGATTAAGAAATATGTGAGATAATAGGCCCTGTTCGAGTTGGCCTCGAAGACCCATTTGTTCAGGGTCGGTCACAGCCAGGCTTGCCAGGTGTTCGGTTTTTTACCGAACTGTTTGGTATTTCAGTCCCGTGTTCGGTGTTCGGTATGAAGAAAATACTGAAGTTCGGTGGTTCGGTGTTTGCGAAAGTCCTTTCATATAATCACATCATACGATTGAGCTATGTTATATGTTACATGTCGCCAGTTACATATGTTATACATATGTTACATACGATTGAGCTATACATATGTATGTTACATGGAAATTGTTCAAGCATGGAACTATGCAAAGCATATTCAGGTCCACCAGGAATATCAAACCAAAAAAAAAAGGATTTGATCTCACGCTATAACGCAAACGTCATTCAAGAACACTACCACAAGTTCTATCAAGACTTGAACGTAATGAACGTGGAAGTAATCACTGAAGCAAATGAATAATAATGATAAAATATTATCGTAGTTGATGAAACAGTTAAGGTTCAAGGTTTTTTTTATCGTAGTTCTAGGTACATTCAATGTTATGACAACTAAACTTTGCTTGAAAAAAAAATATTAATTACTTTTCTGCTGTTTTATTTGGAGTCATAACACCATACCCGGCAACAATATAAAATTTCTTTAAAACCAGATGGTCATATGTGCTAGAAGATGGTCATATGTACTTCCTAAAGAAAATCTTATATACTTCATAACTCATACTAAAGTTCTTAAAATAAACATTGTTATGTAAACATATCTAGTTTATAGCTATATTATAGCTTCATTTATAGAATTATAAGGAATAATATTAACTTAAAACGCTCATAATTCAGAATGTTCAAATTTGCACCTACGACCCTATGGTTTTCACGATGCGATATATCCGAAGAGAAGCTACGTACCGAATCGGGTACGATGTATTGTAGTCAATGCTCAGTAACGTCCCAAAACGGGTACAAGCGCGGGGCGACAAACCGCGCTCTCAACCAACTGAATTTACACCAAAATCACAGTGCAACCACCAATGTTAGATATGTTTGAGAAAGACGGATAAATTCTGTATTCTCTTCAGATATTATGTAGCTTCTCTTCGGATATATGTATGTATGAAAATAAATAAAACGAACTGATAGATTTGGTAAAGCATGTAATAACGTACACAAATGTGTTTACAATTTCTAGATAGGGTTTCGTATTGATATCACTGAATATGTAAGTGAGTTTTTTCAGTTGTTCAACTGTCTAATTCATAATTATCTAATTGTTTTACAAAATGAGGTTTTAATGTTTTATATTTCAAATTCCAATGCGATCATTCTACAATTCGTCTTTTCATAATCCATCAAGTAGTTTCTTTCTTATGATCGGTTTTCTGAAGTGCTATATTTTTGTGACTGCCAAGATTCCCACCCGCCGCTTGAGGAGTTAAAGCGAGGTTATTGATGGCAAGGTAAATAAAAACTTATAAAAATTACATCGTTTCGTTGGTCCCTTTCAACTTCCATGGCACTTTCCCATTTACAAAATTTTCAATGCGATCGGTTGAACGGTATAGAAGTGGATATGCTGAAGCGCCGTCTAGTGGCGAGTTATAACAAAGTAGATAATGCAAAAATATTATCCGTGCCCATATACCTATGTATACCAATTTTCATGGCGATCGGTTGAGTGATGTAGAAGTTGATGCATTACTTTTGCAGCGACCTCTAGTGCTCAAATAGATACTGTTAGGGAGTGAGCTAAATGTAAGCGGTGGCTGAGGTGCGGGGACCGGCGTTCGTAGAACATGCTTTCTTTCGTTAGCGTACACATACCTATTACTGTCGAGTAGCACCGAGCGAATGATGTCACAACACTGATGTCTGCGGTGGGGAGACCGAACGCCGGCCCCGCACCTCAGCCACCGCTTACATTTAGCTCAATCCCCAAACTGTAGGTATACTAATTTTCATTGCGATCAGTTGAACGGTGTAGAAGTTGACGTGCTGCAAAGCCATCTAGTGGCGACTTACAACAAAACGGAAAGCGTGAAAATATTATCTGTTCTCAAATGCCAATGTATATCAATTTTTATGGCGATTGGTTCGACAGTTTAGAAGTTGATGCATTGCAGCGCCGTCTAGTGGCGGGTTTCAACAAAGGATATAGAATAAAAACCTTCTAAATGAAAAAATACATATACACATGTGACAACTTTCATTGTGATCGGTCAAGCGGTGTCAAAGTGCAGATAGATATACAGACAGATATTATATCAACATCGATTTTGCTTTCCCAGCAGAGGGAAAGTATTGGGTCGAAATCACGTTTAATAAAATCACAAAGAATAGGTAGGTACATACATTTAAAACAAAATTGAATTCAAAGCAAGCAACGTCTAGAGTCCTAAGGGTTGGCATATGGCCACTACTCCGCCGAAGCAGATATTTAAACGTTTAAAAAATTTGCTAACCTCCACCCGGGCATAACTCTCTCCCTTGCACCCTATCCCCGTATCGCCTTGCCGCTCGAGAGTGCGCTACTGTTCTAACTCGGTATACTGTGTCTTAGGTATGTGGTGCCGAAGCCCCGCGACCAGGGGGCCTATTCTTGAATAATTTAGCATGCTAAATTTGTCTATGGCCCATGTAAATCAAATGGACCATAGACTAATTTGGCATGCTAAATTTTTCAAGAATAGCCCCCCAGTGCTCGAAGGGCGAGCAGCTGATCGTGACGTTTGCGGCCGGCTACATTGCGGGCGTGTTCTGCGCCATCGTCTCTCACCCCGCCGACACCGTTGTGTCTAAGCTGAACCAGGACAGCACAGCCACTGTTGGCTCCATTGTGGGCAAACTGGGCATCGCCGGCGTGTGGAAGGGGCTCATGACGAGGATCGTAATGATCGGCACGCTCACAGCCCTGCAGTGGTTCATCTATGACGCCGTCAAGGTACAAACCATTTTTTTAAAAAGAAAAGAGAAATTGGCATAGTTCTGCGCTACAATGTAAAATTTGTCGACCCCAGGTACAAACCTACCGTCCAGCGATTCCACGAATCCGTCTGATGCCAACGTCTTACGGCGAGGCAACAGGAAAGGTTCCAACGGACAGCCTCGCCCTCTGACTACCGGTTTTGGAAAGATATCTCCGTCTGGAATTAACCACCAGGATACCTCCAAACTCCCGTCGACTACAGCGGTCGAGCCCGTCACCTCAGGAAGTTTTAACGAATGGTCGTTCTATCTGCCCGGAGTGAGCGCAGAAGCTTGGACAAAATAGGCCACCGTCAAGCTCCGCCACAAACCCGTAAGAGGCCAACGCCTTAACCGCGAGATAGCCAGGAGTGTAACCCAGCGGGCTTACACTCACGCCCTTACTTCCAATTGCGACCAGATTACTCCAGTCTTTTGATTGTTTACGAGTTCGAGGTCGCTTGCGCGGCCCTCTCCCTTACGATGCGGTGAAACGGTGTATACCGAATCTATCGCGGACCACGGCATCCTTTGCCCAGCTGTTCACTCAGGATCGGGTATCCGATGGTCGTTTCAAGAGCAGTCGCCGTAAGGTCCGCAACCACCCCCGCTCTATAGGAAACAGTACTGCTTCCAGACTCCCCCAACTGTTAGTCAGAGTGCATAATCGATTGGCTTATGCCGCACGGTGCGCAGACCGTGCAGGAGCGCCAGAAGGTTAGTTCCTAGGGGAAACTAACCCTAAGGCCAGAGTCCTACCCAGGCTCGCACTTCATACGTGGAGGCCGTCGGATAGGTGTTTATACTCTTTATTGTTTATACTCTTTATTGTGAAATGTCACAATGGGCGGGTTTATTTTCATATGACAATCTCTTACAACCAACCTTACTATGACGTGTTATATGTATGTGTGCGTGTAACATGTGTGATAGTGTGTGTCTTGTTATTGCATTCGATCGACAGAATTGAAAATGCAATTCCGTTAATTTGATCCCAACGGAAAATGGTGACCCAGCCGGGAATCGAACCCGGGACCTTACAATGTAAGATCAGGCGACCTAACCACTATGCCACCAGGCCGTGTGACCCGTGAGTGTAACCAACTCTGAACATAATGGCTCTTTGTGGCCAACTCAGCAAGGCCCATCTGTATCGACAGATGGCAGTTTCATGAAGTCTGTAATGGAAGAATACAGAAAAAGAAATATAGAAAGACAGTTAAGTAAATATTACAACGACCCGGGAGGGTATGGAAATGGCTACGACACACTTCTAACTAATCCTCAACGACTTAATCGAGCAACATATCCCAAGTAAATTAGTATCGGATAGGAAATACCCCCCCCCCCCATATGGTATGACTCTGCTATAATAAAAGTTGTCACAGAAAAACATAAATTTCACAGAAAATGGAAATCATCCGGTAATCTGATATACTACTACGAATCTTTCTCGTTACTAAGAAGACGTCACAAAGCCTTAAATAAAACTCTATTTGATGCCTATATTTTTAAATCTGAGCAAAATATCAAAAACAACAACAACAACAACAATTCTTTTGGAACTTCATAAAATCTAACCCAACCATACCGCAAACCATGAATTTTAATAATAATTATGCAGAAATCTGCGAAATGTTTTCTGATTTTTTTCAATCGGTCTACGAAAACTTTGCTCCTGATCCTAAAATCCTAACTATCAAGTGCAAATGAACTCCGATCAGTGCACTGTAGATATGTATAACATCACTTTTGACACGGCAACAATATTTAAGTACTTAAGTAGCATAGATAGAAATAAAAGTGCTGGCTCGGACGATATACACCCACTATTTGTAATTAATTGTGCTTTCAACTTGACTTGTTCCAAAACTCTTTTATATAAAAAATCTCTAAAACACGGAATATTCCCTGAAGTATGGAAACAAGCCTATATTTGCCCGATATTTAAACAAGGCTTACGCAACAATGTCGAAAACTATCGCCCCATATCTAAGTTACCGATATTCAGGAAGCTCATGGAAAGATTGTTTTTGATCAGTTATTTTCTGGCGTTGGAACGATCATAGCACCAGAACAACATGGCTTTTTCAAGATGAGATCAGTGGAGTCTAATTTAATTAGCTTTTCTGCGTCAATACTCAAGTCTATGGACAAACGGATGCAAGTTGACGTTGTACATACTGATTTCTCCAAAGCATTTGATAAAATCAATCACAATATACTTCTTAAAAAATTGTGGGCTTTGGGGATCAGGGGTGATTTATATATCTATTTATATATCCACCATATATGAATATATGGTGGATATCCTCATATATTCTTAACAGGACTCAAGCGGTGGTTATTCAAGGTTACCGGTCGGTGTTCTCCATTATATCCTCGGCAGTACCCCAAGGCTCTCAGTTAGGTCCACTTTTATATTTATTGTAGGTACATAAATGACATAAAGAGTAATGTGCGTCATTCCAAAATGGTAATATACGCGTACGACACGAAAATCTGCAGGGAAATAATCAATAAGCGACTGCTTACTTTTACAAGAGGATATCAATCGCCTTGTGAACTATTGTACAAAAAATTACCTTTTCATTAACGTTAAGAAATGTAACTCAATTACATTTATCAGAAAACGACCTAACGTCTGTTTCAACTATCAACTGAATAAAAGTGAAATTAAAAAAGTGACATCTGTGAGAGATCTTGGGATCATTATTATTATTATTATTAAATATTTAACAGGCAGGCAGTTTAAGCTGATGCGCCTAAGTCCGTGCTTGCATTACAATTTCTGTGGAATAAGTCCAGTTTAATTTAAAAGTCATTGACACTGATCATTGACATCGCATTGATCACTTCACTACATCATCATAGATAATAAATTGCTATTTGCGGAGCACATTGATAATGTTATTTCGAAAGCTAACAAAATGCTGGGATTTGTCCTGAGAGCATCTACTCTTTTCAGGTCGACCGATACCATAAAAATATTATTTAATTCTTAAGTGAGAAGTCATTTGGAATTCGCGTCACTCATCAGGAATCCGCAATACAAAACATATATTTCCCGAATTGAGGCAATTCAAAAACGGATGACGAAGCGTTTAAATTTGTTTTATTTTGTAAAACCATCTTCGTACACAGAGTCGCTTCGCTTTCATAAGATGATGTCTTTAGAAAAGCGCCGAAGCATGATCGACGCGGTATATCTGCATTTAGCTAATTAGCAATCGTGTTGATGCTAGTCAAATCTTGGAGCAGATAACTTTTTTCGTGCCCCTTCGACAGCTCGCTCTCAGCGTTCCTTTCAACTGCTAATTGTCAATTCTAACTATGCACAAAATTCATTTCTATATAGAGTTTGTCATCGTTAGAACTCGGTGTTTATGGATGTCGATATATTTGCCACAATCCCAGATACATTTAAAAATCTAATTATGAATATAATTACAATTTAATTAAGTAATCTGTTTATTATGAAAATAGTTATTCTCCTCTTATCTTTGTATTTACATAACTTATTCCTTTTTTCTATTTTTCGTTCTTATAAAATGTGCCATTACATAATTATATATTTTAGTTTCTTGTTACTATCTATTTAATAATTAATTCATTTATTACCATATTAATATACATGTTTATGAATCTATTTACTGTTTTTTTTTCTCTGCTCTATTTACTTTATATTTACTCTTTAAATACTTCGGACTGTTTAGTAACTTAGCAATTACTTTTCAGAATATTTTCTGTTTATTTATAAACCCTAATAATTTCACTTTTCACTTTAAAAAAATGCTTGTTTATTTTAAAGTCCTTTTAGGCAAAAAAACCGTTCCCAAGCTCATTGTGAAATAGCTAGATATTAAACCAACTATGACTAATTAATATACAGGATGTTTTTACTGCACGGGCATTTTAGTGGGTTTATCAGTACAACGAAGTAAGCAACTTTTGATAAATATATTTAGAAAAAACCACAGGATTTTTATTTTTGGATAAACGGATTTTTGTTTTTTTTTTATTTGAAAGTTTAAAGCGCACTGCGCCATCTAGCGGTAGGTATTAAATCGTAAATAAACAATATAAGCGACATTTTACTTACCGCTAGATAGCGCTAGATATTACTGATAATATTACTGACAGTTTACTTACCGCTAGATAGCGCATCGTGATCATAGCTTTTTACACTATTAAAAAACCAAAACGTTAATTTAAAATAACATTTATTTTTTTACTTTTTTTCAAAAGTTGCTTACTTTGTTGTACTGATTCAACCACTCAAAAAAAAGCCTTTGCAGTAAAAACAACTTGTATAAATATTGAATTTTATATTCCAAAATGTGGCAATACTAAACACGAAACGTCAAAATAATGACATTTGTTTACGGTGTAGATCGTGTAAGTTTCTGCAGTTTTCCGCTTTATTTTACCTCTATATATAATAAAAAGTATAAATATTCACCATGGAAAGGCAGGAAAATTATGAAAATCATGCAGACATTAAAGTGAAGATAGAATTAGAGTCCGATGTCGAAGACAGGATGCCAAGTTGCTTTGATAATAAATACAGTGAAACGTTGAAACCAGAAAGCGATATTTGCTACAAAGAGGAACAACTAGACTCTTCTTATATGGAAGCAAATATTCTGGAATTTGAAGAAGAGGCAGTGACTGTCGAATCAGTCAGCAAGGAACAGGAAAATGATATTGAGGAGACGAAAGAGGTCAAAGTCTTGGTAACGAAATTTGATAAATTCACATGCGTTGTCTGCGACCGCCATCTAGACAGAAGCGTGCCAATGGGAGCATGTAAGCATAACAAAGAAATTGTGTTAATTTGCAAAGATTGTATCAAGCCAAATGGGAAGAAATATCTGTGTGTCAAATGTAGCTACGAATCAATTAAGAGATTTTGTATAATTGAGCATGTTGATATAGTGCATAGGAAATTTAAGAAATATACGTGTGAACAGTGTGACAGGGCATTTCCATATAGAAAAAGTTTGAAAAAACACGTCCAATCGATCCATCGCAAACTAAAGCATGCGTGTCAGCAGTGTAAGAAAGTCTTTTCTGATCGCAACTACTTACTACAGCATGTGAATTTCACTCACCGGCAGTTGAATGTATTCACGTGTGATTTATGCAACAAAGAATTTCCAAATCAAACATGCTTTAAACAGCACATCGATGGCGTTCATAAAAAAATGAAGGAATTTGAATGTAAGGAATGCAAACGCGCTTTCTTTATGAGTGGTCATTTGATTCAACATGTCGATTCTGTCCACCGGAAATTGAAGCCTTTCGCGTGTGACAAATGCAATCGCAGTTTTGGAATGCGTGCACATTTAAAGGTCCATATAAACTCAGTCCATCTCAGAATAAAGTATAGTTGTGCGGAATGTAACAGAGCTTTCGGCCAAAAGTCGACCTTAATCAGACATATAAATGTAATACACCGAAAAATTAAGCCATTTGTTTGTACAAGATGCAAGCATGCATTTGGTAAGAAAATTGATCATAAAAATCACATGACTGCTGCCAAATGCCAATTGAAAGATAATAAACAATCGAAAAGCAACGGTCGGCGGTAGACCTTTGATGAGTACCTACTCTTTGTCTTCTAAGCAAGCAGAACATAGTGCATCGGTGGAGCACGAACACTTTTAGATGAAATCGAACAATGCGATCTCCAGTTGGTAGTATATTCTATTGTATGTACCTACTTATGCATTTTATTTTTTAGTTAATTTTTGTGAATTTTTATTTATCTATCTATCTATCTACTTTTTGTGAATATCTATTTATCATTCGAGGACCCTCGAATGAGAGGCGACCGATTCAGGTTGCCTACGGCAAAATGTATACAAAATGTATATAAATTTATATAAATTTAAAAATAAAAGTAAATGTGCGCCGATCTATAGTAATCCGCTCTATAGTAGTGCTATAGCTCTATAGTAAACCCCGCTCTATGTAAATGTAAATGTGTGTGTAAATATAAATTTATAATATACATTTTGCCGTAGGCAACCCGAGCTAATCGCCATTCATTTGACAGCCAATACGGAACAATCAAATGCTTCTATTATGATATGATTCAAATGCATTTACTGATATGATTGTAAGTGCTTAAAAACCTAGATTTAAGTGTTTATGTTTATTATATTATTATATTATTTATTCTGAACAATCAAATGCATTTATTGATAATTCTAATGCCTTTAAATTTACGTAGATTTAAGTGTGTGAGTTTATTATGGATTATAATATTATATTAATTAATTAAATTCACAATTTTATGTGCACAGTAAGAATCCTTTTTAGGCTACTTAATTTATTGGTCAATTTAGTTATATATTAATCTATATATTTATTTATTTTACTTATCTATAAACTTAAATATTTTCTTTATTTAATATTAGTTCTTTATTTATATACACATTTATATATTTATAATATCCTTAAAATTTATAAGAACGAATGAGCAATCGGAATGAATGAGAGAAAAAAAAAAAAAGAAAGAAAGTGAAGTCACTATGATTAAAGTGACGTCTTAAATACTATCACCCCAGAACAGATATATAATCTAGTGGGGTGATAAAGTCCACACAAATGCAATCTTATCTGCTTCTCAAAATCAATTGTATTGTATTGGATAATTTTATAAAATAAATAAAAATAAATAAGTCAGAAACCTAGTTTTTATCGACCAGTGGTTACTTGTTTAACTTATTTTATTTTCGAATATAAGTCATTTATTGTATCTTAGTTGAAATAATATAATGAGCGGAAGAGATAATATACGACGCGGAGAAAATGTAAAAATATAATGTTTTTAAAAATAGGGCTAATAAATTGGTAATATTATATTAAATATGCCTTCTTACCAAGGTAATAGAAATTTTACAGTATATTCTATGTAATTTTCTTAAAATTTTATAGTCCAGAGATGTTTTGCTGTAAGAATGTACATATTGAGTTTACAGACACAGCATCAATGGGACCGATTGCGTTTCTTTGTGAATTTAAACTGAAATTAGTTCAAGCGAATGAGATAGAGCAATGCGTTAGAGCGGAATACAAAACAAACGATCGTCTATAAAAACTACCTCTCGAACCGTCCGAATAAACTTGAACACATTTCGTGCGGTGTAAGATCCATACGTTTAATAGTTATAAGCTATATTGTATATTTATTGTAAACCCCCTGATCATCAGGATGACAACAACGAAAGAGTTGTGACAGCCGGAGAGACGGTGGACGGCGTGAAAGAACGCATCGGGTCGATGGCCTTGCAAGCCAGACCCGATTATTTATAAAGCAAAAAAGAAAAAAAAGGAAATATGCCCCCAAGCGGCCTATCAGGGGGGGAGAATTCCCGCTACCCCAGTAGAAACCCCAAACAACGACACGGCTAAAACGACACCGGACCTTGCTTGCCTTATCTGCGGGAAACAATATAAACGATTAGCATGGTTAAATAAACACATTGCTGGGCACGATGATAGCGACGCTGCACGTCAGTGTCTTAAACCGTCGCAAGGAGTCACGGACAGAGTTGAACCTCACATGTCCCTTGACTCCACATCTGCCCGCAGTTTGTCACCCGACCGGTCTCCTCTACCCGCGCAAATCGTATCCTTCCCTCCTCTAAAATTCCCTTCACTTGCGAAAGAGGACTGGGAATTTCATAATAATAATTTAACTTCTATTCTTGACCACTCTGTGAACCGTAATGCCCCTGCCAGCGTCCAGCTGTCATCCTTCCAGGTGGCGGTCCATGAATACTTCTCGGGTGTTTACCCAAAATCTACCCATGTCGACCCGGTTCACAGAGAAAACGCATTTAAGGCAAAGCTCCGTAGGCAAAAGCGGCTACTTCGTCGCCAGTTACGTGAAGCCAAGAAAGCCGGGGATAAAGCCCTCTGCCACAACTTCTCGCGCGCGTACCGCTCTATACTAAAACTCATACAGAGCGTAGCAACGCAAAACGACAAGCGCAAGGCAGCATTTCTCAAATCCAAAGAGGAAGCCCGGTTCGACAAAAACCGTTTTAACTACAGCAAAACGGTTTTGTCTGCCGCCAAGGGAAAAATCCAAATCCCGGAAGATATGGCCACGGAATACTTTTCGACCACGTATGAGGACCCAATGCGGCTCCATAATTACAGCCCTCCGCCGGGCATTACACCTCCGCCCCTGCCTACGGTAGCTTTTGCTTCTCAACCTCCATCACTAGATGAGATTCTTAATCAAGTAAAGAGGAAGCCGTCGGGCTCTACTCCGGGTCCCGATGGTATTCCCTATTTAGTATACAAAAAATGCCCCTGCCTTCTGCAATATTTAGGATCCATCTTCCGAAATATATGGAATAGCGGTGTAGTCCCACAGAATTTTGGCCGAGCGACAGTCATCTTAATTCCGAAGGTCCCAGTTTGCACCGGACCAAAGGACGCTCGGCCCATTGCTCTCACAGACACTGTGGCCAAAATCTTTTTTAGCATAGTCCACACGAGGATGAGCGAATTCATGCACCGGAATGAGTACCTTGGAGTATCAGTTCAAAAAGGCTTCATGCGCGGCGTCTCGGGCTGCCTCGAGCACAACTCTCTCCTGGCTGCTGCCATCAAGGATGCGAGACAGCACGAACGCCAAATCAATGTATGCTGGCTCGACCTAGAGAATGCCTTTGGGTCAGTCCGACACAGTCTCCTCCACTTTGCACTCCGCTGGTACAACTTCCCACCAGTCGTGCGTGACATTGTAGCCTCCTACTACAACTGTCTGACTTTCCATGTTAAAACGCAAGAATGGACTACCCGCTCTATACCATATTCAATTGGACTATTTCAGGGCTGTTGCCTCTCCCCGACGATTTTTAATATAGTTTTTAATATACTTCTGGAAAGCCTGAGCCAGTTTGACAGGAAGTGGGGCTACCGTTTTAAAACAGACGGCCAATACACCTCGTCGTGCCTCGCTTTTGCCGACGACCTAACTTTCATTACCAGAAGCCCCAAGCAGCTTTCCCTGCTATTACAGAAAGTGGAGCTTTTCTGCGACTGGTCAGGCTGTATAAAAGTGAAGCCCTCCAAATGTTTTTGCCTTGGACTCGCCCGCATGGGCACAAAATTTACATCCTATGACCCCAAATTGGTCTATAAGGGCTCTAATATCTCCCTTATAGACCCAAACAATCATTTCAAATTCCTCGGCAGAAAAATCACCCATCAGGGAAAAGACGTCTCGGGCGATCATGTTATAGAGCATTTCAAAAGTTGCCTGGCGAAAATAGATGCCTTGCTAATTTCTGGCCCTCGTAAGGCCTGGATCTATGACAATTATCTAACGTCACATTTGTCATGGCCCTTTCTTATTTACGATTTTACCAAAACCCAACTGTCCCGTCTAGATGCACTGGTGACAGCTAGTTTAAAATCCTGGCTGTCCTTAGCCAAACCAGCTGACCCCTCGACTCTCTTCAGGTCCAAACAAAATTTTGGGCTAGCGCTTAAACTGCCCTCTCTGCTCTACGCCAACTCCAGAATAACCAAAAATTCGATTCTGTGCAATTCCAAAGATCCGGCAATATCGAAGCACGTAATAAGTGGCTGTAGTGATTCAAATGAACTACAAGCCCGCGTAGACTTCCACAAAAGGTTCCTTACTGGAATCAGCCAGAATGGCACTGGTCTGGGGTATGGCAGTACAACCACGAGCGACGTGGACTTGAAGAAGTCTCTTTTGCGGGGAGATTACGACAGCAAGAGTATGGCTCATGCTATTGGCCTTCAATGCCAGAATGATTGGACAACAATTGGTGACTTTTGCATTCCGCCTCCAATGCACTGGAAGGTAATGCTCTATGACTGGACGCCAGAGATGCTGAAATTTTATTTGAATGCCTTTCAGCATACACTTCCAGACCCCAGTAACCTCGCTCGTTGGAGCTTTGCCGAGGATAGTTCTTGTCCCCTCTGTAGCAATACCCCTTGCACAGCTAGGCACATTCTAGCTGGCTGCAAGGTGGCCTTAGATCAAGGACGGTACACTTACCGCCATGACAAAGTTCTCGCTGTTATTCGCGAGGTAATTAGTCTCTCAGTGGCTCGTGCCAACAAGGGTTTGACAGTATCCTCCAAACCCCCAATACAGTTTGTGCGGGATGGCTCTAAAGGCAAAAAACATTTAACTACAAAACCTTTCTCAATAATCGAGAAAGCTACAGATTGGATTCTGGAGGTTGATTCGGTCTCTAAGCAGTATAAATTCCCTGAAAGTCTCGGATGCACAGCCCTCCGTCCAGATATAACTCTTTACTCTCTATCTCGGAAGGTGGCTCTTATCGTAGAATTAACTGTTCCATGGGAATCAAATATCCCAAAAGACCACGAGTACAAATTAAATAAATACCATGATCTTGCAAATGCCGTAACCCGGAACGGCTTCACTGTTCACCTTCACGCGGTGGAAGTTGGCGCTCGTGGCCTGCCAGCTAAATCTCTATTTCACCTCTTTAAAGATCTTGGCCTTTCCAGAAAAATAATCAACTCTTTCTTAGAAAAATTATCTAAAACTGCGATTTGCGCATCTCAAATTCTATGGCTTCGAAGGGGGAGTGAATGGGTGGCAAGGTGAACGCTCACATGTGGCAAGACAGCTGTCCTAAACCTACCACAGCCGGTTCGTAAGTCCGGAATCCACTGCTCACCCCCCAGAAGTGTAAAAAAAATAGTATTATGATGGGCCCGACTCCGGTCGGTGAATTCCATGGCAGCTCCGTTTGTATTTATTTATAAGTTTAATGGTTATAAGTTATAAGATATAGATATTATATAGATATATATCCATAGTGTTTTAAAATTATGTCGTTCGGTTCAATATTATTAGTGTTTTATTCCACTTACCCCTTAATTACAGAGTTGGTGATTTCTGCAATATGTTATAGTAGTTATTAGTGGAATAATTAATGTTATTATTGATATTAAATTTAACTTTTGCTACCATTCCGTGGTTTAATTTCATATCGAAATCTTGTCATTTGCCAGCTAATAATTCGAATTTCGTCTGCCGCTCAGTTCAACGAATGGAGTTCAAAAAGGCAGATAAAATGAGTTATATCTAGGATAGGTATATCTTTCTTTCCGTTTTATAAATATCAAGACGCTTTGAGGGTATTAATGAACAGTTTCGGTAAGTTGACATTCCCTTATTTACGGACTTTGTTTCGTCGTCTATGACTGGACGCCAGAGATGCTGAAATTTTATTTGAATGCCTTTCAGCATACACTTCCAGACCCCAGTAACCTCGCTCGTTGGAGCTTTGCCGAGGATAGTTCTTGTCCCCTCTGTAGCAATACCCCTTGCACAGCTAGACACATTCTAGCTGGCTGCAAGGTGGCCTTAGATCAAGGACGGTACACTTACCGCCATGACAAAGTTCTCGCTGTTATTCGCGAGGTAATTAGTCTCTCAGTGGCTCGTGCCAACAAGGGTTTGACAGTATCCTCCAAACCCCCAATACAGTTTGTGCGGGATGGCTCTAAAGGCAAAAAACATTTAACTACAAAACCTTTCTCAATAATCGAGAAAGCTACAGATTGGATTCTGGAGGTTGATTCGGTCTCTAAGCAGTATAAATTCCCTGAAAGTCTCGGATGCACAGCCCTCCGTCCAGATATAACTCTTTACTCTCTATCTCGGAAGGTGGCTCTTATTGTAGAATTAACTGTTCCATGGGAATCAAATATCCCAAAAGACCACGAGTACAAATTAAATAAATACCATGATCTTGCAAATGCCGTAACCCGGAACGGCTTCACTGTTCACCTTCACGCGGTGGAAGTTGGCGCTCGTGGCCTGCCAGCTAAATCTCTATTTCACCTCTTTAAAGATCTTGGCCTTTCCAGAAAAATAATCAACTCTTTCTTAGAAAAATTATCTAAAACTGCGATTTGCGCATCTCAAATTCTATGGCTTCGAAGGGGGAGTGAATGGGTGGCAAGGTGAACGCTCACATGTGGCAAGACAGCTGTCCTAAACCTACCACAGCCGGTTCGTAAGTCCGGAATCCACTGCTATGAATCCACTGAATCCACTAATATGATGGGCCCGACTCCGGTCGGTGAATTCCATGGCAGCTCCGTTTGTATTTATTATTTATTATCTACTTGGTTGGTCATCGACGGTCATCTATTTGGATCAACATCTATACTTGTATGGTCATCATTATCATAGTTGGTGGTTTCGTAGAAACATTTCAACACTTCAACGTAATAGCAAAATGACTACTGCAAGAAATAAAAAAAATATTAATTAATAAAAAAACACGACTGCTGTTACAAAAATAATAACTATTGTATTTAGAATTATTAGAAACAATTGCTTCGCGAAGAAAAGCACGGTTTTCAAGAGAATAAAGTCTTGTTTGTTACTTCTACGCTAGATTTGTTTTTCGTTAATCTTGACAACCTTTTCGCTCCGTTTCAACAATTTCAAGATCTTTTTGTAGAACTTCGTTTCTTTGTCTAGTATCTACTTAGACGGTGATCTAGGTGGATTCTTATACACATTTCAGCACCTCAATATCTACAGTCTGGCCAGAAAGAGTAGACCCTACGTTTTGAGAAAAATAATTATATTGAAACAGTAATGTGAGCATAGTAGACTAAATAATCTAGAGACTGATGTTTCAGAACCATCTCCCAAGAAGCGTATTGTACTCATACTAGTGTGCTCCTTTACTGATTCTATCACATAACATCGACGTTTGAATTATTGTGAGCTTAAAAGAAATAGAAAAAAAAGTTATTCATGCCTCCGTTAAATAATCATCACTTTTGACTAGGATTGAGACAGGTAGGTAGAAACAATGTGTGGTTAAGCTCTACGAAATGTAAAGCAAGACATGTACCTAGAAGTACATTTTGAGATACTAAAACCGACTTCTCTAGCTCCACTTCGAATAGTTTTGTTAATTTTTATCGCAAAGAATACGAATAACGAGAATTAATGTCAAAATGGAAACGATTTCATAAACTGAACCGAGAGGACAAAATTCATCTCACATAAAGATAAGTTTTGTCAAATCTAAATATTCCCTCCTGCAACGGGCGAACCCGACACCTAAGGTTGTTATAACTGTATACAGATCCTTCTTTTAGCCGTGAAGTTATTATACAGGGACTTAGGGACAAAACAGCACGCAGTCTATCTCCGCCAACATGCCCGTAAGAAGCCAACGCCTTACTTCGAGGCACAAAGTGAAACCAGTGAGCCAACCTCACGCCCTTACTACCATATTTGGCCGGATTTCTCCGTCCTATGGTTTGGTCACGGGTTCAGGATCGATTGCGCTGCCTCTACCTGACATAAGCGGTTATTCAGTTTTTAACCGGACAGTAAAAAACTGTCCGGGTGTCGGGTGCCATCATCGAATGTCCTGTTATGGCTGGAATTCTGGACCTCCATAATTTATATATTGTCTCCGTAATAAATAAGGGCTACTTATTCTAGCGCAGCAGCTTAAAATAGTTTACTGAAAATGAAATGAACCTAGTCCTTCTCGATAAACATATTATGTCTCTGATGTTATTTGTCGCAGAAATCATCGATCACATTGGCTATAAGCAAATCCATTCGATTAAAATGCATTTAAAATGAACATTCAAAGTATTCTTCGTTGAAAATACGCGACCACATTCTGTGCATGAACACTTCTTTAATCTCTTATGTATGAACGCTTTTTATTCGTCTCTATATTTTTGTCTCTGCGAATGCTCAACCGCAGTCCTCACTGGACATTATTTTGTTATTTTGGTGATTGACTTTTGTGCTGTGTCGTACCTTATTTATTGGTGGTATAATGTGTGTACAAAATTGTGTTTGTGCTGGTGAGTGGAAGAATAGCCTCGTCAGGAGCCGATCCTGGTTGTAAAATCAGATCAAACTCACCACAAAAATGCATTGTCATCGGAACTGAACCAACGTGTTAAATTTCAACTTCATAGGATAAGAGGAAGTGGTTCTAATTTAGCTTGCAACATTTGACCTAATCGAACCAACAAACATACTAACTAGGTAACCTACATTGAAAGGTAAATAAAAGCTTGTAAAAATTACAACTACGGTCCTTTTCAACTTCCACTTCTGCATTTATAAAAAAATCATGTCAATCGGTTGATCGGTATAAAAGTTGATGTGCTGCAGCGCCATCTAGTGGTGAGTTACAACAAAATTGATGGTGCGAAAATATTGTTCGTGCTCATATTATTATATTTAAAAAAAAATTAGTAACCATTTTTTTAGATATACTTTTGAATAAAATCCATCCAAGCCAAAGGCTTACCTGCTGGAGATTATGATAAGGTGACTTTCTGTGCGACTTTTGTGGCCATCTTGGTCGGCACAGAAAGTCCAAGTCGGCACAGAAAGCCACCACCCCTTTGATAATATTTACATAAAAGATGAGACGTACTTAATGCTACTATAATATGTAAGCGTGGCACTTTTACTTATTTTAAAGCTACCTAACTATTTTTAATTATTTTTTTTGTATTTTTTTAATTATTTTTTAAATTTAGAGGAATTTTATGGAAATTATTAGCCAATTCAATCTTCTTTTTCCATAAAGGTTGCAAAAAGGAGGGACGAGTAGCCGTTCATTGTATATCGGTCTAAGGCTGTGTTTATGTTAGACATAAATTCGGAACTCGTCAGTCTCGAAATGTTGAACTGTCAATCTATAAATAAATAGTACATAAGCTGGTAATATGCCACTTAATTTACAATTTTCATGACAATTGGTTCAACGGTTTAGAAATTGATGCGCTGCAGCGCTATCAAGTGGCGAGTTACAACAATGTGGATAGCGCGAAACTATTATCCGTGCTCAGATTCCTACTGTTGGGGCCTGAGCTAAATGTAAGCAGTGGCTGAAGTGCGGGGACCGGCGTTTGTAGAACTCGCGCTCTTGCGAACATGCCTATACCTAGCCCCCGACCAGTGCTCGAAGGGCGAGCAGCTGATCGTGACGTTTGCGGCCGGCTACATTGCGGGCGTGTTCTGCGCCATCGTGTCTCACCCCGCCGACACCGTTGTGTCTAAGCTGAACCAGGACAGCACAGCCACTGTTGGCTCCATTGTGGGCAAACTGGGCATCGCCGGCGTGTGGAAGGGGCTCGTGACGAGGATCGTGATGGTCGGAACGCTGACAGCCCTGCAGTGGTTCATCTATGACGCCGTCAAGGTACAAGCCAATTAAAAAAAAAAAAAAATAGAAATAGGCATAGTTCTGCGCTCCAATTTAAATTTGTCGATCCCAGGCTGGTATACCGATATGTGATCGCTCTTTCGGCCATGGGTTGAGCGTAGAAGAGAGGTACCGGGAAAAGTGACCAACGGGCAGCCTCGCCCCCTGAATACCGGTTTTGGAAGGATATCTCCGTCTGGAATTAATCATCAGGATACCTCCAACCTCCCGACTGGTCACATCTACGAAGTCGCTTGCGCGGCCTCTACCTGCTGTATATTCAGCGGTGATTCAGTTTGAAATGTCGCGGACCAAAGGTATCTTTTTCCCGGTTCTGAATTCAGGATCTGATGCCTAATGGTCACCACCATAATCCACCCCCACCGCTTAGGAGACAGTATATTTCCATAGTCTCCAGACTCCTTCAGCAATTAGTCAAGAGTACACAACCAATTGGCATCGCCGAACGGTGCGCAAACCGCCCAGTAACGCCGGGAGGCAATCCCCCAGGAGAAACTGATCAACCGGCCGTGAGGCCTGAGACTTGATAGTCTTAACCGGGGTAGCCTTCCGCATGAGGAGGCTACTGCGGGCCGACACTCGCGCCCTTACTTCCAGTTGCAACCAGATTATTTTGTACGATTGCATAAGCATCATGGATTGTTCGTCTACGATCTGCAACAATAGCCTCTCGCACTTTTGCGATGTTTTCTGGTGTTGTGCTTGTTGGCGGTCGTCCTGGACGCTCTTCTTTGAATCGTTTGTACCTCCTTTTTATTTTTACTTTTTCACATAGCACCCTCGTCAAATGCTTCCACAAGCATGCAATGGGTTTCTACAGCAGTTTTTTTAAAACTTGAAGCAAAATTTGATGCTGGGTCTTTGCTGTTTAAAATCTGCCATTTGAAAAATGGCCGATACACTAAAATACAATGTTGCACAACCGCACAAAACTCAACAATGTATCCACTCAGCTGCACGGCCATTGGCACACTGATTCACAAAGAGTACTGTTAGCCACATCTAGCGGCCGCAGCTCGTACCACCAATGGTTCGCAAGCGACATTCAAATTCCCCGAACTTTTGGCTAGCCTCTCGTAAAATATACTCTTTATTTTTGCAGGTTTACCTGAGGATGCCGCGCCCGCCGCCACCCGAAATGCCTGCATCCATGAAGCAACGACTAGAAGAAGAGGCCAAGAAGGCCAAGTGAAGCAGCTGATGTCCAATCAATCTTAGCAAAGACCTAACTTATTGAAATTAATAACAAAAAATAAATAAACAATCGTTAATCAAAATTGAGAAATGTATATTTTTTCCGTATTTTTTTTGGTTCTAAGC
Source organism: Micropterix aruncella (assembly GCA_944548615.1). NCBI lineage: Eukaryota > Metazoa > Arthropoda > Insecta > Lepidoptera > Micropterigidae > Micropterix > Micropterix aruncella. The sequence continues at coordinate 13,371,386 of OX155974.1, read as the reverse complement.
GTATACAGCACGTCGTGATTTTGTGTTACCTATGCTGCGTAGGATGCGTCGATATTATTTGAAATATAATATTTATTTTTATTTCGGATTTGTGTTTTTTGTTCCATCGTCTGGATGAGCTGCAAGAACTTAATTGTTTCCCCAAATGAGGTATAGATTTGACCGTGTATAAAACGTCCGACTAACAAGATAAAACACTTCGGAATCCGTGGAAAGCTACTGGCGTGGTTGCAAGACTTTCTAACTGGTAGGACGTTCACAGTGAGAGTTGGAGAATGACATTCTGAACCGCATAAAGTCCTCAGTGGAGTCCCCCAAGGTTCAGTGCTGGGTCCGATTGCATTTGGTATATTCCTGACTGACCTAAAAGCAATTATTATTATGGAATTAGATTTTGCTCTATTTGCCGACGACACCGAGTTTTTCGGAAACCCACTCATAGCTCACCAGAACATCCAGGGTAGCCTTAACTCTACAGTGCAGTGGACCAAGGAATGGCTGCTTTCTCTCAATGCAGATAAATGCACTGTCCTACATATCGGATCTCGAAATCCACGGCTAGCGTAAACGATTGAGGGGAAAAAAGTACAGCCAGTCATGATCCAGAAAGACCTCGGCATCACTATCTCCTGGGAAAGTTGTCTCAAAAATCTCATGCTGGGGTCACACTAACAGGAAACGTTAATGCCCATCATTGCGATAAATATTGTGTTGATTATTACCGCGTTTAATTGAGTGGCCACACTTGAACGGTCAACGTCAATGTCCATTCTTGACAATAAAATTGGCATTAATGTTTCTTGATTTTTCTTGTGTTTCTATTGTTATATATACATACGTTCGTCTTGTGTTTCTATTGTTTCCGAGGGCTTTCATTTATTATTAGTGGTTTATTTATTATTATTAATATACGAGTACCTACTTAAAATTCTTATGAAGCAAAGATTTGAGCGGTGTCAATCCGATAACTTGCCTCAAATAGACTCAATCAAGATGGCGAGTTACTTTGCCTCGAAGAATAGTTATATAAGTAGGCGCTGACATTCGCGGTGCAAAGGCTGCTAGATAAGTAATATTCACTAAATATTTAGCTACCAGTACCTACTACGCATGAGTGAAATTTAAGATTGTGGTTGTTATAAGCTGCACACTAAATATTTAATATTATAAATAGTTAAGTAAAAGAGCTTTTTGATTCCTTTTAATATGACACACGTAATAATTTAACGACTTGTTCGCGCCAACTCCGATACATTTTATTGAAATATAAACTCAGATTAAAATATTTCAAAAAGTTTTTTGATTTAGGACTGATGCCGTGGAAAAGCATTTTTTTAGATTTATAGTTCCGATATTATTTTTTTCAGTGACAAAAATTTAAATAAAAAACGCATACAATTTGCGACTCAGTTTTTTCATCAGAATAAAATCGTATAAAAAACTACTTTATAAGAAAGAAAATACGTGTGGCACTGCCGCGGTAAAACTATTGCACAACATTTTTAACAACTTATGCAATTATAATTATTATTTTTTTATTATTATTTTTTCTGATATCAGATAACTGCGCTCTATCGGAAAACGTTGACATTATTCCGAATCATTTACGGCTGCGGAAGCAAATGATTCAGAATAATTAAAACGTCTTCCGATAGAGCGCCGCTCACGAATTTCTTATTCGATAAAGCAAAAAAACCGGATTATTCGAAAAAAAAATCGTAGGTAAAAAGATAGATAATTAAATTATCTTTAAAATGGTGGAGGTTTCATAATAATACGCCAGATAGTATTTGCGTAGTAGTCGTTTTTGTGTTCGGTTAGACCTTATTTCACAAATTAATTACACTATGTCAAACAAAACAAAATCTAAAATAAACAAAATCTAAAATATTCAAAGCTAAGAATATTAGGAAATTATTCATGTTAAACATATTTTTTTTTTGAATCGTAAGCAGTACTCGTTTAGACGTAATGATCAGTTTAAAATCATTAATTTTCGTTAAGAAATTTCTTCATTCGGTCGCGGCGCTGGCCTAGGCCCGCGATAAAAGCGATGCAATAGCTTAAAAATAAACTTTATAAAAACAATTATATGTATGTTTTTTTTTGGTATAGTTTTATGTATAGAATTACCTACATATCGGAAAATCAAAGTAATGATTAGCGTTATATACTAATAAATATTACCTCTGTGTTCATCAAACTAAATCGTAGTCAATATAATAAACTAGAAACACTTTCTTTTTTGAAACACATTTTTTTATGCTCTGTTTTTTCCTTTTGACTGTCTCTCCTTTGTCAATTATTATTATTATAATAATATTGATATCATTGATGGACGCTATATTATTATTACCCTTTGTTTGTTCTCTTTACTTTTGCTAATCTCCATCTTCGAGACGTTAAAATACCTCGAAGCATTTGCACTTTCTATTGTGAAAAAGAACTTTCAGTCAGGGGAGTCTGGAAGCTGTACTGTTTCCTATAGAGCGGGGGTGGTTGTGGACCTTACGGCGACTGCTCTTGAAATGACCATCGGCCATCGACCATTATCCACGGTTTACATTTTGCTTGTAGTTATATTTATACAACTACAAGCAAAATAGATATTTTTGCCTTCATCTGAAAAAAATCGCATTCACAATACTTTCCCTCCATGTCAGTTAGTGGGCCAGGAAAGTAATAACATCGCTTCTCGATAAATACTTATTTTTATTTACTATATCTACTAATAAATATAAAATATTTGTGCTTTTTTTTTCATAAATCAAAGTAGACTGATCCTTTTAATGTGACCCTGGCTCTCCCTGGGCAGCCCGTGTTGATCTTCAAGGTGCTTCCGCACCGACATCGTTCTGGCGTATTGATAATCACAGAGATGACACTTGTAAGCGTATTGTCTGTCGTGCATACTGTTTATGTGAGATTTGAGACCGGAGCTCTCCACGTATGATTTCGGGCAACGGTCACACTGAAACAAAAAATAATATATTACCAAGCGAATACAATCGAAGGGTTACGGAGAATAATGATCGACATCATTATTCGTGCATACAAGGGTTTGACATTACCCTCCAAATTACCAATCAGCTTGTGCGGGATGGCTCTCAAGGCAAAAAACATTTCATAAAAAACCTTTCTCAATAACTTGGGTTGTCGACTACAGCGGGCGAGCCCGTCACCTCAGGAAGTTTTAACGATTAGTCGTTCTATCTCCCTGGAGTGAGCGCAGAAGACTTGAGGACAAAACAGTCCACCGTCTAGCTACGCCACAAGCCCGTAAGAGGCCAACGCCTCAACCGGGAGATAGCCAGGAATGTTACCCGGCGGGCCGACACTCACGCCCTTACTTCCAATTGCGACCAGATTACTCCGGTCTCTCGATTGGTTACGAGTTCGAGGTCGCTTGCGCGGTCCTCTCCCTTACGAAGCGGTGAAACGGTGTATACCGAATCCATCGCGGACCACGGCATCCTTTGCCCGGCTGTTCACCCAGGATCGGATGGCCGATGGTCGTTTCAAGAGCAGTCGCCGTAAGGTCCGCAACCACCCCCGCTCTATAGGAAAGAGTACTGCTTCCAGACTCCCCCGACTGTTAGTCAGAGTGGGGGCAGATTTGGGGGCTAACGGGCCCATGATGAGTTGGCCACGATGACCCATGTGTCCAGGGTCGGTCACACTCACGGGTCAACACCCATCCGACGGCCTCCTCGCATGGGGTGCGAGTCCTGGGTAGGACACTGGGTCAACCAGTCTCCCCTGGGAATCAAACCTCTGGCGCCCCTGGACGGTCTGCGCACCGTGCGGGGTTTGCTCCAATCGGTTGTGCTCTCCGACTAACAGTCGGGGGAGTCTGGGAACTGTACTGTTTCCTATAGAGCGGGGGTGGTTGCGTACCTTATGGCGACTGCTCTGGAATTGACCATTGGCCATCCGATCCCGGGTAAGAGGCGGGCAAAGGACGCCTTGGTCCGCGAAGATTGTACGGTCTGCGCACCGTGCGGGGTTTGCTCCAATCGGTTGTGCTCTCCGTTTCACCGCTTCATAAGGGAGAGGACCGCGCAAGCGACCTCGAACTCGGTACCAATCGAGAGACCGGAGAAATCTGGTCACAATTGGAAGTGAGGGCGCGAGTATCTCGAGCCCGCCGGGTTTACTCCTGGCTAACTCGCGGTAAGGCGTTGGACTCTCACGGGTTGTTGACGTAGCTGGACGTAGAATGTACTGTCCAAAGTCTCTACGTTCACTGCAGGGCGATAGAACGACTAATCGTTAAAACGTCCTGTGGTGACGGGCTCGCCCGTTGTAGTTGACACCGCAAGATGTTAGTCAGAGTCTTTCCCGGAGGGGTGCACCGTCAGCGCTTATGCAGACGACGCTCTCCTCCTGGTGGGCGGCAGAAGTCGCGCAGAGGTCGAAAGAAGGGTGGCTGACTCGCTGGACCTGATCCTCGGTTGGGGTCAGCGAAACAGACTCACCTTCTCTCCGACGAAAACTCAGGCGCTTCTTTTGAAGGGACATCTTAAGCGGAACCCTGTCATCAGGATGAACGGTCGCCCGGTATCCTTCCCGGCCACCGTTCGATACCTGGGGGTGACGCTTACGGCTTCCCTTTCCTTTCTATCGCATGCAAAGATTACAGTCGAAAAATCCCGGGATCTATTCTTTGCGGTCCGCGGAGTGAGTCGGGCCGACTGGGGAATTCGTTTCCCGGCGCTCATGGCTATCTATAAGGGCGTCTTCGTCCCGCGTGCGACTTATGCCGCACGCGCCTGGACGGAGTCTGCTGTTCCTGAGGCGACGCGTGTCGCGCTGCTGCGCGGACAGCGCATCCCTCTCGTGGCCCTGACCGGGGCCCACTCTTACTCTTACCGGGGGCCACCGGTACAGAACGACGTCCACTCTTGCGTTACCCGTCATCGCTGGCGTTCTGCCGATTGACCTGGAGATTCTGGAGCGTGCAGCGTTGTCGCGGTACCGCCGGGGCGAGCCGGTAGTCCTTCACGGCCTGTCGATCGACCCGGTGGCGCACCGAGCCGGGGAGTTTGCCCGCCTGATTCGGGTGGAGTCCTTGCGTGTCTGGCAGGCTAGATGGGACGCCGGGGGTACGGGCCGCCTCACCCATTGCTTTTTCCCGTCCGTCGCAGTGCGGATGGCAAATTCGTTTCTGCGGTTCGACCACCATACCACGCAGCTGGTTGGGGGCCACGGAGAGTTCAGAGCCAAACTATTTGACTTTGGACTTGCCGATGACCCCCGGTGCGCCTGTGTGTATGGTCGCCAAACTGCGGAACACGTAATTTGGTCTTGCCCAATTCTAGCGGCTGCACGGGAGAAATTGATGGATGCAGTGGGCGCGTGCGTTGGGCGTTCTCCGATTTGGTACCCGGATTTGGTCAATTGTAGGAGCTGCTTCCAGTCGTTTGGCGAGTTTGTGGGGCACTGGGTGGCTTCTTCGGAAAGCATGAGGCTTCGGGATACCCCCCAGGGGGTACCCTCTTCCTTGGTGGCGTGATTCGGCGGCTACTTCCAGCCCGAAGTGCCCGTCTTTGTGTCCGTCTCTTTACCGCCCCGAGGGGCGTTTCGTTCTTTGCAGGATCCAGGGATTCCTCCCCCCGTGGCTGCTCCGAGACCTGCCCACGGACAGTGCGCCTTCACCTTCATTGTTCTGGAGCGTCCTCTACCCCGCTTACCGGCTCCTAAATTTATGCTATTGTTGTTTTTCTTTTTTTTTCTTCGGTAAATTTTGTAATATTATGTAAATTTTTATTTTGTTTTGGAAATACCTTTTATTTTTCTAATAAATGGGTTCTCAGGGCGGTACGGGGCGGCACGGGGGGGGGGGGTGGTTTACCCTATTTCACCCCCTGCGCGTCTTACCCTTCTGGTACGCGCAGGGTTGTCGTAGTTCGACATCCCGGGCAGACAAGACGACCCTCGTCGTTATAACTGCCCGGGCGGTGGGCGGGGTTTGCTGCCCTCACCTATCGCCTTGAAACTCTTAACCTGTTAGTCAGAGTGCTAATGGGCCCATGATGAGTTGCCCACGATGACCCATGTGTTCAGGGTCGGTCACACTCACGGGTCAACACCCATCCGACGGCCTCCACGCACGGGGTGCGAACCTGGGTAGGACACTGGGTCAACCAGTCTCCCCTGGGAATCAAACCTCTGGCGCTCCTGGACGGTCTGCGCACCGTGCGGCGCAAGCCAATCGATTGTGCTCTCCGACTAACAGTCGGGGGAGTCTGGAAGCTGTACTGTTTCCTATAGAGCGGGGGTGGTTGCGGACCTTACGGCGACTGCTTTTGAAATGACCATCGGCCATCCGATCCTGGGTGAAAGCCGGGCAAAGGACGCCGTGGTCCGCGATAGATTCGGTATACACCGTTTCACCGTTTCGTAAGGAAGAGGACCGCGCAAGCGACCTCGAACTCGGAACCAATCGAGAGACCGGAGAAATCTGATCACAATTGGAAGCAAGGGCGCGAGTGTCGGCCCGCCAGGTAATATTACTGGCTATCTCGCGGTAAAGGCGTTGGTCTCTTGCGGGTTGTGGCGTAGTTAGATGGTGGACTGTTTTGTCCCAAGTCTTCTACGCTCACTCCAGGGAAATAGAACGACTAATCGTTAAATCTTCCTGTGGTGACGGGCTCGCCCGCTGTAGTCGACATCCCAAGTTGTTAGTCAGAGTGCACAGTTGATTGGCTTACGCCGCACGGTGCGCAGACCGTCCAGGAGCGCCAGAAGTTTGATTCCCAGGGGAAACTGACCATAAGACCAGAGTCCTACCCAGGCTCGCACTTCATGCGTGGAGGTCGTCGGATAGGTGTTGACCCATGAGTGTGACCAACCCTGAACAGAATGGGTCTTCGTGGCCAACTCAGCAAGGGCCCATTAACTCATTACCTTTCTCAATAATCAAGAAAGCTTCAGATTGGATTCTGGAGGTCGATTCGGTTTCTAAGCAGTATAAATTCTCTGAGTCTCAGATGCACAGCCCTCCGTCCAGATATAACTCTACTCTCTATCTCAGAAGATCTATCCCTTATCGTTGAATTAACCCAGCTAAACAATATTTACAAATTCAACTCAACCAAGCAAAATTTAAATCTAAACCTCTGAAGAACATTCTACAAAATAGACTGGTAGATATGTGGAATAAACTACCATTTGAAGTGATTAGTGCAATCTCTGTCTATCAATTTAAAAAGGGACTTGATTTGTAAATAAGTACTTGTTAATATTGTTTATAACTAGTTTTAGAAGATCTGATGTGGATCTATCAGCAAAGCTACCTGTCCAGAATAAACCAATATTAAATAATAATAATGATTTCGCATTCATTCACAACTATTTCGTAGAAACGAAAATAACATACCTCGCCGACAACTAATCTCAACTCAATCATCATCATTGGACAGTACTCGCTCTAGGGATTACCTTATATTTTCTATTGCTGTGCCTTTTAACGTGAGCGACGAGGCAGAATCGGCGATGGAAGCTCGTGCCGCAAACGTCGCACACGAACGGACGTTCCCCGGTGTGCGTCCGTTCGTGTACGCGCAGCTCCACCCGGTTGATAGCTCGGTAATCGCACTGAGCGCAGCTGAGGCGTCGCTCGCGGCCGTGTCGCGTCATGAAGTGCTGGTCGAGCGCCGCGTAACTACGGCATCCTTTGCCGCAAAGCTGAAGTAAAACCAATTTTAACTTTTTAGGACAATATTATTTTAACCAATTTTAACTATTGTGACTGCAGCGCCAGTATGTAACTGCCAGGTTCCAATATGTAACCGCTGGGTTGGACCTGGTTATACCTAATCGTGGAATAACCACGAACAGAAATCGAGTGCAGGAAGTATAATTTAATGCCGAAGCAAATACACATCAAAAAACTAAATTTCAGAAAAAATTGGACGCCACAGCTTTTTAAAGGTTAAAGCTGAAACTAAAAAAAAAAACAGCACTCGATACAAAAAAAAATTAAGCACAACATTTAACAGGGTGGGTAAGTATCACAGGTTTGTCACTGGTTTTGCCAGGAGGTAGCAATTCTTTCTTCAGCTGTAAAAAAAAGGAAATGAGAACACGTTGCTTCTTTTCAGCGTTCTTTATTCCGTTTCTCCACGGGCACAGCAAAAAACGAGCGCAGCAAAATAGATGCAGGTGCAAGGCACACGATTCATAAATATCTTCACAGCACAGCAGTACAAAAATATCTTCCAAAAGTTGACAGTAGGTAGGTCCTGAATCTGAATACTCCGATCTCAAAAATGCTCCAAGAAGCAGGCCGCCACGCTACGGCAGTTGATGCTTTACAGGTGGATTATAGATAATAATTCGTATAAAAATAGAGGTGCTCGCCCGCCCGTCTGAAGCCAAGGAAAAAACCCGGTTAGAAAGTCGATACGCCGCCATGTGCTAACCGCAAAAAAATGACAATAATCGCTTACCAGAAAAAGAACTACATGAATTTAAAAACTGCGCCGCGCTATACTCGTCGGCAGCGACGCCGATCCTCAGCTCCTCTTACGCCTACGCTTCCAAACTCCAAAATCACACAAGAATGCCATTTTTGAAAGGCGCAAGTCACGACCCCGAAAGACACGAGTGATGTCACCTTTTGACGTTTCCGCCTGAACCAACGAGAATAGAGACGTCATTGCCGTAACCGTAGCGTTCGACACCTTCTTAAACGTCAGAAAACGGTTTTTACGACTTTTACAGTCGACTTTTAAGTCAAGTTGTGACTTAATTACGACGTTACGAAAATGAAGCAGAAAACTTCAGAAAAATAGTAGACGCCAGAAAACGTGTGCAAATGACACCGAAACATGTAATTACATGGATCTGCACACGGAAAAGCATGAATCGCGAAAGAAATGTCACGAAAAAAAGCAGTTTTTGTTACACTATTTAAATACTAGTTGCATCTGGCCCCTTTTTATTCATTTCTAGACATTGAGGGTGCCTTCGACAAAACCCCAACCGAAACACTGGTGAAGGGGCTAAAGTCAAAACAAGTTGACCCCACCACAACCAGATGGGTGAAAGCGATGCACTCAAACCGCACGGCCAAGGTAGCTCTTTTGGAACAAACCTTGAAGTCACCACCACAAGAGGCTGTCCGCAGGCGTACTCTCGCCTCTACTATGGACTCTTGCAATAGATCAACTCCAGCATAGAATGGCAGAGGCCAGGATAGACACACAGGGCTATGCAGATGACCTAGTAGTCATTGCCCGGGGCTTCTGCCAAAACAATGGTTAACAATGGTTGGCAATTGGTGAAGAGAGAACGAATTATCGGTCAACGCCGATAAGACCGTCCTCTTGCCATTTACTAACAAACGTCAACTAGGTGGACTGAAAATGCCAAATCTAAACCACAGGCAGATCCCTTTCACCAAGGAAGTAAAGTATCTGTGAGTCACGCTCGACCAGAAACTCTCCTGTAACAGCCACCTAGATAAAACAAAAAATTAAGATTACCAAACTAAACAATATCCAAAGGACGGCGTGCCTCATGACAACTGGCGCAATGTCCTCTACTCCTGGAGCAGCTCTAGATGCACTGCTGAACTTACCGCCCCTACACATTCATTTGCAACAGGTGGCGAAAGCCAGGATGTACAGACTATCTGCCCGAGAGAAGGTAAACTGGATCTCACAAGCACTGAGCTCAGTTCTTGACTCAGTCAGTGAAACTCCAACCCTCAACATGGTATCCGACACCACTCCTAAACTTTGGAAAACTCTTTACAGTGGAACTGCCGCCCAGAGACGACTGGCTAAAAAATCAAATGCATTGTGAGGGCGGTAGCCTTAAATGTAATACTGATGGGCCGAGAACCCATCTTAGAATTACCCTGTTCTTTTCGCCCAGGGAATTCAGTAATGATAAGCAGTTTTGCACCAGCTTTGAATTAATGGTATTCGAGGCTAGTGCTATAAAAGCTGCCTTGCTATCCGAGCGGATAGAGATACGGTGGTTGGCGTAGTTCTTTTGGAGGTTGATATCCGCACATTCAATAATGGAGTAAACCTCCGCTTGGAATATGGAGGCGTATTTCCCCAAGTTTACACTTCTTTTGATTTGGTTGCTCTCCATATATACCGCAGCCTATGTCAAGTCTTGATTTGGACCGTAACCTAAAACTTACGTTTATAATAACAGTATTGCATTGGCTGCAAAAAGGAAAAAAAAAGATAATAAAAAAACAACAAATTATTATAACTAAAGATGTAGAGGAAAGGAAGGAGACGAAGTAAGGTAAGGGAAGCAAAAAAGAGACGGAGGAGAGTTGGTTAATTTATGATTTTAGGATTATGTCCTCCTTTAGCCTGGCCTTGAATCTGGTGATGCTGGGGCTGTTCTGGCATTAAATTATTTGGTAAACCATTCCAGAGTCGTGCAGCTTCCACAGAGGAGTATGAGAAAAAGTCAGAGAAACAGGTTATTGCCCTCTGATCTCAGCGGACGGCCGTGCGCTGATAGAGCGGTGAACCTTTCGGCGAGATAAAGGGGGAGGATTCTATATAAGAGGCAGAGAGTTCTCTCTGTGTCGTCACCCTGGTGGTAAGCCACTGCAGTCTACTTCGATTTTTCACGATATGGTCATATTTTCTAAGGCCATAAATGAAACAGATACACACGTTCTGTAATCTGTCGCACCTTGATGACCAGCGTTTCTGTCAGATCAAGGAATTCGGCATCGCCATGGCGAAGGAGTGGAGTGGGAGAAGCATAGATTAGCAGAATATCTCTTTACTTTCCTCCGGGAGAAAAAATAGGAGCTTCTTCAGCGAATGACATCTGTTAAAGATCTTTCCTGTCATCTCCCTAATATGGTGCTGCCAAGCAGGTGCGGATCTATGGGGGGAGCGGAGGGGGCGACCGCTCCCCCTCCCAACGAGGATTGAAAAAAATTATCCCGCTACTGGACAATGTCATAAACGACCTCAAAAATCAACTGCCACCCGAAACCTTAACCCTTGGAGTAAATGGGTATTTTCATGGATGCATCTGTCTCTTTTGCAGGATTTTCGACGACATCGACCTTAAAGTACTATAACTACGAAAATACTACACCAACCATAAAAAGAACAACTGCACAATGATTGCATTGAAATTTCGAATATAGAATATTGAAATATCATTTTGTAAAACAATTAGATAATTATGAATAAATATGAGAACGTCAAAGAAGTGAAAAAAACGCGGAACCAGATCTGGTCGTATCATACTCAACGGATAATTGTTTCAGAACCAGATTTGGTCGTATCATACTCAAGGGGTTAAAGGTTTTTAATTTAACCCGTTGAGTATGATACGACCAAATCTGGTTGTGAAAGAATTATCCGTTGAGTATGATACGACCAGATCTGGTTCCGCTCGGCGCGCGCGCTTTCGAACTCTTTTTTTACCATCGAAAGCATTTTGTCTCTTTCATGCGTATGGCAGATCGGTACAGAATTAAATTCTCTCTGTTAGCATTCGCAGCAGCAACTGCGCAGTCCATGTAACATATTATTACGGACCGCTGCAAATTGAACGCCCGCCTTCCCGAAACGTCAAAATCTGCGGAGCGTGTGTTTCGTTTTCGGATACGTTTTTCGTGTAGTTTTCGGTGTTTATTTCAACGAATCGTAAGTAAAACCATTTCTACAACATCATATAGTCCCCCTAAACTGATTAGATGTACCATTTATCGTGTATATAAAGTATTTCGGGTCTTTGAATGTCGCGTCGCAAATGCCAAAGTCGGCCATTGTTTTTTCACTTCTTTGACGTTCTCATATTTATTCATAATTATCTAATTGTTTTACAAAATGATATTTCAATATTCTATATTCGAAATTTCAATGCAATCATTGTGCAGTTGTTCTTTTTATGATTGGTGTAGTAGTTTCGTAGTTATAGTCCTTGAAGTCGAGCGCCGTCGATGTCGCCAAAAATCCTGCAAAAGTGACAGATGCATCCATGAAAATACCCATTTACTCCAAGGGTTAAACATTATAATGCCATCGGTAATAATAAAAGACGATAGTCATCACTCAAATGTTGCAGCAGATCTTGTTAGAGAGCATAAGAGTCTCCTAGGAGTTCATGCGGCAGGAGTTCTGGGAAAATACAAGATCTGAAAAGAAAGTTTTAGAAGGGAAAAGAGAAATAAACCCGCTTATTCGGAACCAAAAAATATTCTAGATGTTCTAGATCTGGCCAACGAATTCATCTACCCTGGCATACATCGCCTCATCCTTATCATGGCCTCCTTGCCCGTAAGTGTGGCGACTGCCGAAAGAAGTTTTTCAACTCTGAGGCGAATAAAAACCTGGCTACGATCCACGATGATAGAGGATAGGTTAACAGGTTTGGGACTCCTGCATATTCATTTTGATATTCCAGTAGACAAAGATAAGATAATTGAAAGATTTGCAAAGAAAAAACACCGGAAACTGCAATTTGTAATTTAATTCTGTGTACATTGTTCATTTAGAAGTAAAATAAAACGTACGAGTGTATTCATTATTTCTTTTCCCTTTTTATAATCCTTAGTTACTTAATTACCTACCTCTATTCAGCATATTGGATGCCCTAAATTCACACTATAATTTATCCATAGACAGAAGCCCACCCCCACTGTCCGCCCCCCCCAAAAAACAAGACGTAGATTCGCGCCTGCTGCCAAGACAGATTCTGGTCGAAATGAATACCAAGGTTCTACAGGTAAAAGAAAGAACTAAAGGAAAATGTTACCTCGCATATGAAATTAAATCCGAAATGCATCTGCGAATGTAACCGCAGAGATTGCAAATTCGATAGCCGCTTTCCGCAAATCTTGCAATTTACAGGGCCTTCAGTGGTATACGTTCCGTCGAGGGCTTCCAAGTATTTTGCGTTTCTACGTTTTCGCTTGGTAGGTTTGTTATTCAGTCTCTTCAACTTGATCGCTTCCACTATCAATTTCCTAAAAATATACATTAGATTATAAAGTCTGTAACTATAGGAGTCCATAACCTATAATATTTTATTTTTTATTTTATTATATTCTTGAACCAAACAGAACTACGTACTATGCATTAGAACACATTCAAAAGTAACAAAAATCCATTAACCCTTCAGGCCTCGGCCCCTCAGCCAATTGACAAGTTGCTGTCCCAAAAAAAAATAGTAAAAATTAGTAAAAAATTTGAATTACGACACTGTCTCACCAAAACATTAATTACTGCCAAACCACTGTACCCATAATTTAAATAAAACATTAACATAATAAAACATAATAAAATCAAACAAATTAAATTAAAATAAAATTAAAACGGGGCCGTCACGCTGAGTCGTTTTGTGGCCGATATCGGCCAATCGGGGCTTGAGGGGTTAATGTGATTCCGAATATTAAGTAACAAAATGAATGCAATATGATATTTTATAATTATTTCTGCTTGAGAATGGGGGGAGTCGGAATGGGAAGTGAGGTGAAGGGAAGAGACAAAATAGATTATAGATTATATTGCTAACACAATTTCCTACAAGTTCCTCCAAATTTATTATGTTCCAGCTCCTATACTTTTATAGATAATTGCGTGACAAGGTCACATTGTTAAAAAAAAACTTTTTACAGAAAAACTTGTTGATAATTAGTTGTAGACTGTTTGCCATAGTTTAACATATGGATTTAACAGATGCAACAGTTACAACATGTTAACCCTTGGAGTAAATGGGTATTTTCATGGATGTATCTGTCTCTTTTGCAGGATTTTCGGCGACATCGACTTTAAAGTACTATAACTACGAAACTACTACACCAATCATAAAAAGAACAACTGCACAATGATTGCATTGAAATTTCGAATATAGAATATTGAAATATCATTTTGTAAAACAATTAGATAATTATGAATAAATATGAGAACGTCAAAGAAGTGAAAAAAAACGCGGAACCAGATCTGGTTGTATCATACTCAACGGATAATTGTTTCAGAACTAGATTTGGTCGTATCATACTCAAGGGGTTAAACCCATCCCATGTTAAACAAAACAGGTTTCAAAACTCTTTAACTTTGATCTATTTATTGCTGCGGTTTCATTCCATTTTCTGTCTTTCATTGGGTATTGCCATTATCATATAAGAATGAGCGTAGAACCGCTTACTAGGTATTTTATGACATACGTTTTTTCTAAATAATAAAAATGTACTCCTTCGACGTGCAAAGCAATCTGTCGGATGGACTTTGAACTGCTTGGCGCCAACGATACAATAATACGTTTTTTAATCATTTAACGCTATCTATTGGGCAGGTTTTAAAGCGGCGGGATCGGTTACTCAATCTATCGTAGTTGGATGTGAAAAATGTAGATGGAGTCGTCAGCAATGTGGATATTTACTGCCACTTTTCTGTCGCTAGATGGCGCAGAGCATCGTTATTTATTCATTATTATTATTTATTATTTATGTGTGATTGTCAATGAATATACAATAGGCAAAGGGGATAAATTCATTTTTTGATTGATTGATTGACAGATCGATCGATCGATCAATCAATCATCAGTCATCAACCATCAATCAATAAATCAATCATTATTTATTCATTATTATTATATAATACTTAAGTGCGATTGTCATTAAATATACAATAGGTAAGGGGGGTTAATTGATTGATTGATTGAATGATCGATCGATTAATCAATCAATCAATCGTCAATCACCAACCAATAATCAATCAATCATTACCAATCAATCATCATCAATCTGTAATCATCAATCAATCATCATCAGTCAATCATTATCATAAATCAATAATCGATCAATCATCATCAATCAATCAATACTCATCAATCATCATCAATGAATCATCATCAATCATCATCAGTCATCATCAATCATTCATCATTAATAAATTTTCTCAGAAATAGTACTTTAATAAGTAAAATATAAAACTTGCGCACAATATAAAACTTACAAGTGACCTAGTCGAGTCTATCTTGGTACAAGCTTCGGCCTAGTTAGGCAGACTGTGTCAATTAATTACATTTTTTAACATTACTAATGAAAATAAATAAATCAATCATCATAAATCAATAATCACCAATCAATCATCATCAATCAATAATCTTCAATCAATAATCAATTAATCAATTAAGTCTAATTAACGTTAATTAGATAATATACCCTGGGAGTCACGGGACTCCCTAGTATAAAACTGCAAAATTAGGCATTTTTGGTAAATTTAAAAAAAATATATAAGCCAGCTCCGACGCGTGTCTAGTGTGATTCTCTCAGATCCTAACCTGCCGATTTGATATCTGTTTCATTTCATCATTTGACGAATGTATGGTCTGTATGGGCTGGCTCGGAAGCTGGCAAATTTCATCGAAGTTATGGTCTCATGTTGGGTATTGTTGCACTCTTTTCAATTTTCGAACTTTACTGACGTTAAATGTAATGCTTTTTATTACCATCAGATTTTACCATCCATCAAATTCTTATACCGCCCCGGATTTATAAGAAATCGATTCTTAAGGAGTAAACTCCAAAAATGTAAACATGACTTTTTGAATGGCGACAGATTGGAAACAATCGGCAATTCTTAATCGCGACTTGAGTCAACATCATTGACACTGATCAATTGCCCAAATTCTAACTAGTCAGCCATTTAACTAGTGATCCTTAATCCACATCTAGACTATCTAATTAGCGAGTATTTAGCTACTCTTGGCACCCACAGCTTGCTGTGAAATTCGTCCAATGTAATCAACATTATATAAACTTTAGTAAATTACAATACTAATATTGTGTAACCTACCTGGCTTCCTTCTGTTCTTTTTTCGTCATTCTGGAGGGTGGGACCAAGGGTAGGTCGGCAGTCCGTTTAGTCCTGGGTCGGCCTCTTCGGTCGTATCCTGGCGGTGCAGGACTCCACTTCTTAGTGGGCGATGGTTTCTCCGAGACGTCCTCCGAGAGATCGACATCCGGAAAGTGTTTCTTGAACATATAAGCCTCGAAGTGCGATGGATCTATAAATAGAAGTCGTTTGATAGATAATAAAGTACAGCGGAACCTCTCATAACGAGTATTCGCAACGAGTATGGGAAAAATTGCTTCGCTGAACGAGTAAGAGTCTAGAACGAATTATGCTTGTTATGTGAGGTTCTATTGCATCTGCGAACCCACTATAGGCAGTGATTAACCCTTGGAGTAAATGGGTATTTTCATGGATGCATCTGTCTCTTTTGCAGGATTTTCGGCGACATCGACCTTAAAGTACTATAACTACGAAACTACTACACCAATCATAAAAAGAACAACTGCACAATGATTGCATTGAAATTTCGAATATGGAATATTAAAATATCATTTTGTAAAACAATTAGATAATTATGAATAAATATGAGAACGTCAAAGAAGTGAAAAAAACGCGGAACCAGATCTGGTCGTATCATACTCAACGGATAATTGTTTCAGAACCAGATTTGGTCGTATCATACTCAAGGGGTTAACGGAATTAAACATGTAAATGAGGAAAGCTAGTAATTATAATAAAAATAATAAAAACACGAGTATTATTTTATACTAGATGACCCGGTGAACTTCGTACCACCTAAAATTGATTTGACTGTAACTCTTCATAGGCATTTATTCATCCTAATCAACCTTCCAAATCCAATTCATTGAAATTATGTATGGTTAAAGTATTATGTACGGTTTGAGTTTCGTTTGGTGATTAAATGAAAGTCGTTCGTAATTAAAATAAATTCAATGTATTTAATTTACATGATGAAATATAAATGCTTTTTCGACTTTTTTGGGTTTTTCGACTTTTTTGCATTTTTCGACTTTTTCGACTTTTTTGACTTTATTGGCTTTTAGGACTTTTTTGACTTTTCCGGCTTTTTCGACTTTTTCGACTTTTTTGACTATTTTGACATTTTGAAATTTTACACAATCGCATGAAATTAATAACAGTTATGGATGGCGCAGCTGTCAAACAATAGGATCGCCGCGAACGCCATCTATTGAAAGAGGCCCAATTCCCAAAATGGCCAATTTCGATTTTTTCGATTTTCAGTTGTTCTTTTAATTTTTCCTAAATATTTTTTTTTGTAAACCACCCCTGAATCAAGGCAAACAAAACAAAAAAATAATAATTCAAATCTGTTGAATCATTTTCGAGATCTTGCGAGACTAACGCACGGCGATTCATTTTTATATATAAGGTTTATATTTTTACAGTTTTTGTAGTTTGAAATATTTGTAGTTGTATATGTATTTATCCATATATATAGATGTATATTTCCAGAATGCACTAAATCAGACCTTTCTTTGACACTAAACACGATATATTTATGTTAATCTATCGACATTTGGACATTTAGATAAGTATTTTTTGACATTTGGACAGTTTTGGTACCCTATGACACTAAAGATGACTTAACGATTCTAACAGTATCACACATTTCTAAATCGGTTCAATCGCTTAGAAGTTATGGTGGAGTAAAAATCAGGATTTCATTATTAATACATACCGGATTTTTTCGAGTACAATTGCGTAGTTTTATAATTTTGCGTAGATTATAATGGATTGGATTAAATTCATAAGAACCAAAAACGGCTGTGTAATAATTAAACACTTTGTACAATTTATTTTGCTAAATTAATATTATAAATATTTCTCTTTTTATCACTAGGCCTACCGGTTCTAATCTTGACGGCTGCGAAGAGGACGAACGAAAAAAACCTAAACTGTCAAATGACGAATGTCAACACGCACCGCGTAATACTGCGTAACACACGGATATGAAAAACGCTGTTTTCTCCTTATATAAGAGCAAGGGGTCGCGGCACGTACCCTATGACACCTGGGAGGACAAAACGATTCTACCAAAACGACACACTTCTAAATCGGCTCAAGCGTTTAGAAGTTGTGGGGGAATAATGAAATGGAAAACATACATAGACAAATCCTGAACACATAACACTCCTTTTGGGCAATCGTGTAAAAATTGAACTTCACTCGAGGAAGATAGTTTTACCCTGGGTAACGCACATTCTCACTGAGGCTCAGAATCAGGCTCGAGTGGAATGGCGCCATGACATGATAGCTAAATCTGAAGCTTGGCGGGTTTACAACATTGTTACTATTGATGAATCTCGTATCTACCGCTGTGATCCAGAAACGATAAGTCGGTCGACCGTTTCGCTGTTTCAAAATGAATTAACACCTACCAAAGTAAAGCGAGAGGGAGGCGCAGAAAATTTTACGCAGAAAAAGGAAAACAGTTTTCTTCTCCGGAAGATACACTAGGTGCATTTGAGCAGGCAGTGGAAGAGTTGTCTATTCCGGACTGGAAGAATTCCTTCGAAAACTGGTTTAGACGCATGAAACTTTGGACGCTGGTAGAGCATTCTTTGAAAAGATATATTAATGAAATTTTAACCCGTCGAATATATTTACTATTTTTTGAAAACTTTCCGAGTTACGTTAAATAAAGAATATCTACAGAATATCGCAAATACCTTGCTGTTATTCGCGAGGTAATTAGCCTCTCAGTGGCTCGTGCCAACGAGGGTTTGACAGTACCCTCCAAACCCCCAATACAGTTTGTGCGGGATGGCTCTAAAGGCAAAAAACATTTCACTACAAAACCTTTCTCAATAATCGAGAAGGCTTCAGATTGGATTCTGGAGGTCGATTCGGTCTCTAAGCAGTATAAATTCCCTGAAAGTCTCGTATGCACAGCCCTACGTCCAGATATAACTCTTTACTCACTATCTCGGAAGGTGGCCCTTATTGTAGAATTAACTGTTCCATGGGAATCAAATATCCCAAAAGACCACGAGTACAAATTAAATAAATACCATGATCCCGCAAATGCCGTAACCCGGAACGGCTTCACTGTTCACCTTCACGCGGTGGAAGTTGGCGCTCGTGGCCTGCCAGCTAAATCTCTATTTCACCTCTTTAAAGATCTTGGTCTTTCCAGGAAAATAATCAACTCATTCCTAGAAAAAATATCTAAAACCGCGACTCGCACATCTTAAATTCTATGGCTTCGAAGGGGGAGTGAATGGGTGGTAAGGCAGCGATTGGGGGTTCGATTTTTTAATCGATTCAAAAATCGATTCAAAAATCGAACCCCATTATTCCTATCACGCTCTCTCCCAGAAACGTTATATCGCTTCCTCGTCGCACTGCACTGATTTTTGCCTGCAATTCGCATTGAATGCCATATCTATATATTTATATGTCAGTGTTTAAAATTCGTTACAATATATACATGGCCCCTTAACAAGAAGAAAAAGAATAATTACCAGCAACATCGATAGTGGTAGCGCTGTCCGAATCATTGACAACATTATCTTCTTTTGTGTAATCTTCATCCCAAATTGAGTCTGGATCACTTTCGGAATGAGGCTCGACATCTGGGAAATATTCCTGGAACAATATAGCCTCTCTTCGGAGTCGAGACACAGCTCTGCGGAGCTTTCCATCACTGGCGACGCATTTGCTTCGAAAATTGATAGCCACTTTGACCCATTCCAGACACATTTGACATACCGACTGAGGCAAACCGTCTCCTTTTGAAATCTGTTTGGAAAAT
This sequence comes from Micropterix aruncella, assembly GCA_944548615.1. Classification (NCBI taxonomy): domain Eukaryota; kingdom Metazoa; phylum Arthropoda; class Insecta; order Lepidoptera; family Micropterigidae; genus Micropterix; species Micropterix aruncella. Next base: position 13,351,787 of record OX155974.1, on the reverse strand, counting down.
AATATGTAACAACATTATCATATATTATATCTGAATAATTAAAAGTCTATAAATAAATGGTTTATATATGTATTATTATATCGATGGCTAAAGTCGCAAACAGCCTTCGTCATAAATGGCATTTTCCAGGAGAGCCAAAAAACTTTTTTCTTTCATAAGTGAAATTTGTAACAAAAATTCAAATTTGCGTGGCATGTTATGCTTCAGGAACATGTTGCACGCATTGTAACATGCTTCGCTTGTATTTCTCGTGGTTTTCATTGGTCTTACTTAGGTTATGAGTGTTTCCTAAGCATTTTTCCGGGTCTGCAAGCATTTCTCCAAAAAATTGCATAAAAGCTATGACGTTTGAGTTGTCAGATGAGAAATAGCCGTATTGCATGGCCCAATAAAAAATGACCCTCCTTGTGTCCTTCGTGTAACAATAAAACAAGAGATTTTAAAAAATATCAAGTTCGAAAGAACATTTTAATAAATGTAAAAAATATTACTATTTTATTGTGAACATAAGTTGTCATGAGTTTTTTTTTTCCTAAAGTTTGTTTAACGACAGGCCAATTCCGGCCTGTCAAATCTGGCCACTGCCACTGAAAGGAACATTTTGTGCCAAGATGGCGCGAGCGGTTTGACTGACTCGCGCTGGGCGACGGAGAACTCGCTGAAAAGCCAAGTCATCCGCGGTACATAGTGCACGAGAAGTGCGGCGTTTTGGAGTAATGTGAAAAAGGTCATATTTTTTGCGTGGGTTTTGCTGTGTTAGGAGAACTTTGAATTAGGCAACTATTAATATAATAGTTTTTAGATCCTAGTTCTTTGTGCTCACCAACTCCAGATTAAACAGCTTAACCGATCAATGTGAAATTTAAAACAGAGACTCCTAAGAGGTCACGTAAGGGGCCTTTTACATATAAGGTAATCACTGAAAGAGAGGGGGGTTGGAGCTAAGGCTTACACTTGATTACGTAGGGGGGGGGTGCCCGTCCTGATTACGTAATCAACTTTGGTCACCGTATTGCAACTTTTTGGTCTTAACGTGCATGGAAATAAAGCAGTGCCACGACGAAGACGCTACGCACGCGCTCGTCTGCGGTTGAGTCGCCCGGGCGACCGGGCCTGATCCTGCGTGCGCTGGCAAGCCGGTGGCCACTATGCATAGCGGCGGCACGGCTGTAGATTTGGACTAGCGCGTCGCTGCACGCTCCAACTCCATCGCGGAAAGATTAACGTGGTCATATGGCGCTTCAACTAAGACGGATTTACACATGAAGTTTCTCAGTACATACGCCAAAGCGTTTTCACACCTCTCGGGACCGGTCACTTATCACTTAGTAAAAGTTAGGGGACATAATTTTTCAAATCTTGACTCAAACAAAATACATTAATTTTAACTAACTAACAACGTTTTTTCACAATTTGTGACTCACAGTTGTTTAAAAAATCGTTAGTAAAATAATCACTGTAAAATTCTGAAATGTGTGGACCCCATAACAAAATATGCGATCGAGGGTGCCAGTTTTTCACATTTTCAAAAATTTGACAATGATCACTTTACTAAGTGATAAAGGATTTTTATTTTATTTTTCCCAGAACTCGCCACGAGCCCGTTTGAAGTTGACCTACGGGACACTAATTATGTATTGAAAACGTTCGTTGTATTTAGTCATTGGGCGGTACATGATAGAGTTTTGGGGGTAACTAGAACTTACATAACACTCTGCATATCAATGAACGATTTTATTATTACTATTATAAAGCAACGACTATGGAGGCAGATCGCCAATTCAAACCTTTAAATCCGCAAATTTCGCCACGAATCGCGACGACTCAACGCTAGAATAGTCCAATATCTCATTTTCGTCGAATAAAGGCGTCAAAATATCCTTCTTCAGGCACAAACGACAAATCTCTTCGAAGAACCGCTGTAGAGTATCCATACTCCCGAATAATGTATTAAAATGCGACTAAAAACACTGAAATATTATTGAAATCGCCGTAGACTATTACGAAAAACTTACGCGATAGAACTTCATGAGGAAAATTATTAGCTATTGAAGAAAAAACAAAACAAGCGCTCTTGTTTACAAGCAACGGCCGCCATTATTGACGTTTGACAGTTGTTGGGTAAAGCCGCGTTTTCACAGCAACGCTTTCACGGCCGTTTTTATGCACATTGTCGTAAGGGGCTCTCTAGACGATCAAGCATGCTTGTCAAGCATCGCGTTGCTGGCGAATTATGATTTTTTATTTTTTTATTTACCAAAAATGCTTAATTTTGTAGTTTATACCAGGGAGTCACGTTAATTAAACGTGATTGATTGATGAATGACGTGACTCCCTGGTATAAAACTACAAAATTAGGCATTATTGGTAAATATTTTAAAAAATAATTGCATATTTCCTGAGGTTTACGATCCCCTCCCAACCCCCGACGCGAAGCTTGACAGGCATGCCAAGAGAGAGCCCCTAAGGCCAAAAAAAGAATATATATATTTATTTAAACGCCCTACCTATACGACCGTATGTAATACGTCCGCTATATTACCGCCCCGTACGCGACAAAAAATATAAAAAAATAAAATACCGAAACCCAAAAAGCGTGAGTGATACGACAAACTGTTCCTACAACAAGTATATACTATAATAAAAAGAATTAAAAAAATACGTGTGGCACTCGGGGACTGCCGCGGTAAAGCTATTGCATAGCATTTTTAACAACTTAGGTATGCAATTATAATTATTAATTTATTTTATTTTTTCTGATATCAGATAACTGCGCTCTATCGGAAAACGTTGAAATTATTCGAATAATTCGGAATAATTTAAACGTCCTCCGATAGAGCGCCGCGCACGAATTTTTTATTCGATAAAGCAAAAAAAACGGATTATTCGAAAGAAATCTTAGATAAAAAGATAGATAATTAAATTATCTTTAAAATTGTGCAGGTTTCATGATAATTCACCAGATAGTATTTGCGTAGTAGTCGTTTTTGTGTTCGGTTAGACCTAATTTCACAAATTAATTATACTAAGTAATATAAACAAAATATAAAATCTTCAAAGCTAAGAATATTAGGAAAATGTTCTTGTTTAACATATATTTTTTTCGAATCGTAAGCAGTACTCGTTTAGACGTAATTATCAGTTTAAAATTATTAATATTTGTTAAGAAATTTCTTCATTCGGTCGCCGCGCTGGCCTAGGCCCGCGATAAAAGCTATGCAATAGCTTAAAAACACGACTGCCGTTACTGAATGTTATCTATCGTATTTAAAACTCTAGTTTAAATGACAAGAAATGATATTTTTGACTTTTGCCAATTGAAAGAAGGACTTCTAAACACAACAAATAATTATTGTGTCGATGGAGAAGAAGTCAACTTTTCGGAAGTGATCTGTTATCGTTTTGAAGAAACAGATCCATGGACTATGAAGATGAAACATCGGGTAAATAAGAATTTCAAAAAGTATGCTCTGCGAAAGCGAGGAAACATGAGTCATGGAACTGAAGAAAAAATACAAGGGCCAGAGGGAGATCAGTAAGAAGAAGATTGAGGACGTCATGGAACTCCTTACTTACATTCCTCCAGTGAATCACGAAAATGATGAGGATCCCGAAGCCCCTGAGATCATTTAATAACTTCTTGTAAAAACGAGTTTTTTTTAAGCTATTGCATAGCTTTTATCGCGGGCCTAGGCCAGCGCGGCGACCGAATGAAGAAATTTCTTAAGGAAAATTAATGATTTTAAACTGATAATTACGTCTAAACGAGTACTGCTTACGATTCGAAAAACATATATATTAAACAAGAACATTTTCCTAATATTATTAGCTTTGAATATTTTAGTTTTTGTTTATATTACATAGTGTAATTAATTTGTGAAATTAGGTCTAACCGAACACAAAAACGACTACTACGCAAATACTATCTGGCGTATTATTATGAAACCTGCACCATTTTAAAGATAATTTAAAAATCTATCTTTTTATCTACGTTTTTTTTTGAATAATCCGTTTTTTTTGCTTTATCGAATAAAAAATTCGTGCGCGGCGCTCTATCGGAAGACGTTTAAATTATTCCGAATCATTTGCTTCCGCAGCCGCAAATAATTCGGAATAATTTCAACGTTTTCCGATAAAGCGCAGTTATCTGATATCAGAAAAAATACAATAAATAAAATAAATAAATAATTATAATTGCATAAGTTGTTAAAAATGCTATGCAATAGCTTTACCGCGGCAGTCCCCGAGTGCCACACGTATGTTTTTTTAAACAAGTGCACTCAGTTGAATCTGTCGACAATTGAACTGCTCACTTGGTTAGAATGAACGGTTTATTTCATTTAAACGAATGTTTATTTGCATGAATAAATTTAAATGCGAACACATTTGTTTTAAAAATCCTCTTTATTCAGTGTATTTTAAATAGCACAATTCAAATATTTTTTTCTTATTTTTTACTTTACCAATTTTCTAGTTTTCGTTATGATAATGTAGGATTTTGAAGGTCGCACATTTACTTTCAACTCTTTTTGCGTTGTCATGCAAAAGGATGACTCCATGGATCAGCATTCCTATTCTGCGGCTCTGAATTGCTCTTTATAGAGCATTACAGTAAGCCTCTGCATTACTCGTAGTCTATTTAGGTATATAATCCTTACGGACCCATAAAACAGATACCATCATTCAAGGCCGTGCCCAGGGGGGGGGTCCGAGGGGTCCGGACCCCCCCGAAATGAAATGGATTTACACTAGATAGAATCGACTTTCCAAAATGAAATGGATTTACACTAGATAAAATCGACTTTTAGGTGCAAAAAATACATTAGGGGTATACCGCTAAGATATGTTCAGAGGGAAATTATAAAATGTTTAAATGAAGCTAAGGTATTCTCCGTTTTAGTAGACGAAACAGCTGATATTTCAGGTCACAAACAACTCTCTCTATGTATTAGATACACACAAAAAGTCGATACTTGTTATGTGGTGAAAGAAGATTTTCTCGGATTTGTGAAAGTCGATAAAACAACTGCACAACCATTGGCTGACACTATCATAGCGTCCCTGTAAAACCTTGGCATTGACCTCAACAATATGGTGGGACAGGGGTACGACGGTGCAGCTGTGATGAAAGGTGCATTTAATGGTGTTCTATCAATAATACGGAAATCATTTCCCCGAGCTCTGTTTGTCCATTGCAGCTCTCATCCTTTGAAATTGGCCCTGTGTCATTCGTGTAGTGTACTTCCTATAAGAAATTGTATAGGAACTGTGAAAGTAATTGGAATTTTTTTGAGAGCATCTCTAAAGCGAACCGGCGCCCTATAGGCACGCATTAAAGCTAACTTTTCTGATGCAACTTGGCAGAAATTAACACCAATGTGTGAAACGCGGTGGGTGGAAAATCACAACGGCTTGTTAGAAGTCAAACAAATTTTAAACTCTATTATTGAAACTTTAGAACAATGCAGCACAGACCCGGATACGGAGACCTCAACTAAAGCTTCTTCTTCTCTGAGATCTTCTCTTGCAAGCGAATTCGTGGTATCACTCTGTTTTTTAAAGAAGGTATTTGCAGCTACCTTAACAGTATGCAAAGTCTTACAGCCACCTCTGTGGGACTTAATAACAGCTGTCGACCATATTGAAAACATAATAGCACACTTTCTAGCCATTCGATCCAATATTGAAAAAGAGTTTTCAAATTCATTTACAGAGGCAAAGGATTTATTGGCCGATGTCAATGAAGAGATCAAGCTTCCACAATTGACATCAGTACAGAAGCATCGCGCCAACCCAAATACCAATAACCCCGAACAGTATTACCGCATAACTGTTGCAATACCCCTATTAGACGACTTAACTTCTCAGCTCAAATTAAGGTTTACTGACCACAAGAAAGTATTGGCTGCTATGTACACTCTTATACCTACAGTCTGTTCCGAGAAGGAAACGCCATTTCCAAGAGAGGACCTGGTGATGTACGAGGCTATGGTTGAACTAGACGAAGCACAAAGCGAATTCCTGCTATGGAAGTTGTTTTGGCAGGGCAAAAACCCTTCGGATCGGACTTCTTGTGCCATCGAGGCTTGGAGAGTGCAACAGGCAATTGTATCCCAACATTTATATGTTGTTGAACATCTTGTCGACTCTGCCAGTAACCACTTGCACTCCGGAAAGGTCATTTTCCACACTTAGATGCCTAAAAACCCACCTACGGAATTCTTTTGGGCAAGAGAGGCTAAACGGATAGCAATTCACAGAGACGTCATCATCCCAACTGATGATGTTATAACCGAATTTGCCCGTAAAAAGTCTAGAAGGCTTGATTTTGTGTTGTGAATTCACCTTATTGGAAATATGCTTATTCCTTATTCGTTTTTAGGTTTAAAAACGAAAATGTTAGTTAGTAGTTAGTACCTACAGTATTTTCAGTGGCGGGCTCCTTCCGTCTTAATGTAAGGGTAATAAATTTGAACAGGCCCGTGTTTTTTTTTTTTGGACCCCCCCCCCCAAAAAAATTCTGGGCACGGCCTTGCCATCACTTCTTCTGCTGAATGAGTCGTCTAAAAATAGTATAAAAATGAATGACCACGCGGATCTCGCATGGACGGGAGGTGGCGGGAGCGCGCGACTACCTCTCCATCGGAATAATTTACTGCGTTTGAACGAAATGGCCGACAATTACGCGGGACCTTACAAAATAACCGTTAGAATACCCACTACAGACCAGGTGCACCAACTTCGAAATAAAACAATCCATCGGCCTCAGGAGCCCTTGTAACCTTACTTTATGGATGACCCTCGTATATGCCAGAATACTAAAAGTATTGTTATTCCTTGAGTTTTCGCTTAAGTAGCCAAGTTAATAGGCCCTTTCCTGAATTTTGAACTATTCCATCAACATGAAAACAAATCGTTGTAACTTTTTAATTTATTTTCAACTAGCTGACCCGGCGGACTTCGTACCGCCTAACAGTCAATGAATGTCGTGTTACTGATTAGTTAAACTTAATTTATGATTTTATGAAAGTAATACAATGAATACAAAATAAATATTAAGTTCACTACTTATTTTAGATAATAATACAAAAAGAAATATAAAAGATCAAAAATCAAGTATATCAACCGCGTGTCAGTAAAACACGATTGAATTAATCTATTTACATATTGTGCAGCATGGGATGCACTCGGTTTAATTCTCTTCATTGAAGCACCTTGTGATATACGACATTTCTTGTTTTTTTTTAGGCGCAAGAACAAATAAAGCGGATGATTTGTGAACATGCAACGTACAACTAACCATGAGAAAAACACGGATTTACATTTTGTATGGGAAAATGATTTTTCTTTTATTTTAATTTTTCGTTAATTTTCCAATGTTTTTAATATTTATTCTGCTATTCGGGACGGAGACAAATACAACAAATCAAAAACCATAAAAATCGGTCCAGCCGTTCTCGAGTTATAAGTGTTCGAACAAACCCGACTTTGTTTTATATATATAGTTAGATAGATTACAATTCCATATTTATACATTTTGTATGAAAACAGCTAGTTTTGAATTTAAATCGTTAGTATAGAAATAAGTTTGTCTGTCTTACTTAATTGAACTCGCCTGGAAGAACACTAATTATGAAATCACACGGAGAGCTAAATTCTTATTTATTACTCTCATGTATTATTTTATAAGAAATAAAATAAAAGTAATTGTTAGTATTACTTTTCTGGCAAGGAAAATATTATGGACGCACTTCTGTGTTTCTGTCTGATAGTCTATATTCCTCCACGATAGCGTCCAAACGCTTCGTCCGATTGAGCTGAAGTTTGATATGCAGGCATCATTTATAATTCTTTATTGTGAACTGTAAGAAGGTCGTACAAAATGGATAGGTACTATTTTATGTGCTATACAGTTTACCAATCAGGCGTACAATATTTATTTTTCTATAATTAAATATGTTTTCACTTCGCAAGGAGAAGGAAAACAAATCCGAAAGTATTAAGTTTTAGATATATTAACAAAATTATCTACAAATTATTGTAGTAAATTTCTATTACTATATATAAAGTAAAATGTCAGTTTGTTTTTAAATTAAAATGTCAAAATGGAATTATTAGGCTATCTACGGTTTATCAGATTTAGAGCTAGAATGAAATAATGATTGAGATTTTTTTAAATTTTTTTTTTTTATTTATTTATTTATCCCTAGTATTACGTGTTTAAATTTCCTATAGTATATTTACATGATTTAGTCGTACATACAAAATGTAGAACCCTGGAAATTTACTAATGTTGCGGCTTCGGCGGGATTTTATCACCTCACTAGGCAGAGCCTGTGTTGAGGTGATATTTAGTACAGCGTTCATCTGTCGGGTGTATAGGTAATTTCTGTGATCTTGGGAAATCCTACAAGTGTATATTGTATAACTATTATAGTATATATATATTTTACACAAAAAATATTTATTAAATTACTTAAATGAGATATAATATATATGGGAGATATATGAATACAGTTATGAGGCTAATTAGATAATAATAACAGTAATAAGTAATATAAATCATCCGTGCACCTATTTAATAACGTTAGTTACTAACGACTCACAGTGCTCCCTCGTCGAGTGTAACAACCATAATGTTACCAGTCTTTTGTATTGAGCGTCATTTTGAATGATTGTAGCTTGGCCTAATTGCGTGGTAAATAGGTATGTTATGGAGTTTTTTCGCTAGGTAAATATAGTGTCTTTGTCCAAAGGTCGATCTCATTTTTGGTTGTACATGTCTGTCTTTATGTCTTGTGTCGTGTCTATGGGCGTTACTGGTCGGCTTGCCGTTGTCCCGTTGGAGTTCTTTCCTGTAGCATATCAAGTCCTGCCGTACGTATAGCTGTCTTGCATCAAACACCATAAAATTCCTGTAGAGCTGGTCACTGGAGTAGCGGTATGGCTTCCTGGCTATATATAACCCTAATCAAGGCCTTTTGGGCCTTTATCAGAGGATCCAGATTTGTTTTGGCCGTACCACCCCAGCCTAGTTGTCCGTATATTAGCAGAGATTGGGCTAAGGCCGGCTCCACACGTTGGCCCCAAAGCCACTCGTCCAACGTTTGGATCTAGAAAATAGCGTTGGCCCCAACGTTGGGGCGAGCGTTGGTAGTTGGCCGTCGCGTGTCGGTTTTATCAAAGGAATCTGCGCCAAGGCTCGCGATCCGTCCATACATTCGTTGGCGACTTGCTCAGTCCTGTCACAACACGCATCAAGTGCGCACGTCGAGCGAGAGCGGTTTTGTTTAAGAAATCCGTCATCGCGATCCGTCCAAACGGCGATGTGCTGTTGCAACACGCATCGAATGCGTACTTCGAGCGAGAATGTCATCCTCATCCACAAAATCGCCACCCGCTTGGCCAAATGAAAAAATTGTTGAATTTATAGAACTTTACCAGACACATCCAATAATCTGGAACGCATCTCGGAAGGATCATAAAAATAAAAAAATATCAGCTGATGCATGGCGCACCAATCAACAGAATATGGGAATGATTTACTCAATTGATTAAAAAAACGAGAATCATTGATGAGCACATATCGCCTTTATAAGAAGAAAAATGGTGATTCTACTCGTTCTGGATCATCGACAGACGACATTTATAAACCGAATTGGATCGCTTATGAGCTCATGGAAAGCTTTCTTGCTCCGATTTATGATAAATCATATACATTTACTATTAACACAGATTCTGTATCGGACATCCTCACATTGGCTTTGACGGGACAGAACTAGTCCCGGGACAGAATAAGCCAACGTGTGGACGCCTCACCAAATTTACCGACCAACATTGGTACCAACGTTGGGGCTAACGTGTGGAGCCGGCGTAAAGCGTAGTATATCGTCCTCAAGACATTGATTTCAAAGACGCATTACAATAAGGATTGTTGTATTATTTGTCATTATCGTTTAAAAAGTCACGCTCTAATAACAATTATTTTGAGACAGTGCTTGATTCCTCCCCCATTTCGTCATCGCAAGAGTTAAGTTGGTCGATGCAAGATTTTGGTTCAAATCGTTCCACCAGGGAGCGCTAGTCATACTGCAATATTGAAATATTAGACTTGATATTCGGTACACGGATGAAAAGTAGGACCGTAAATAGTAGTCGTAATATGTATAGTGGTAAATATTTTAAGTCGTAATGTTTGAAGCCTGCAATACATTAATTATTTAGTAAGGCCCTTAAAATCGGCAACGCTTGCAATGCGTGGATCGTTCGAAATCCGGATTCGAAGGCTCACGGAGACCCGCGTATGCAATTTGATTTTTAAATTGAATGAGATGATGCGCGTACGAAATTAAAATTTTCGTTGCTTTGCTGAATTTTCGCCAACTGCTCATCGGCTTTATTTGTGAAATAAATATTCAGACGAAAAAGGTCCCTGGCTACTTGCCGGAAAGGTTTTTGGGTGGCACAACCGATTTTTTTGCTGGGCAGTTTTGTAATAATCGGTTGTGTCACCCAAGACTTTCCCGACGAGACTTTCAAGAATTAATAGAATCAAAAGTAACTGTCATAACAATGTTAAAAGATGCGTTATCTTAGTAAATAACAGTAGAATTTATAACCCAAGCAAATAATTTTAATCAAATCAAAATCGAAATATACCGAAAAAACATAAATAATATACCCAAAAAACCGAATAAGTATCGCCACCTAGCGGAAATCCAGTGAAACAGCTTTGGAAACTCTGGTCGGCTTCTAAGCAATTTTTTTAGCGTAGAAAAATTAATAATAAGAAATAAACATTTTTTTGTCGCTTGTATCAGAGATATTTTAACTAGAATTTCACAATGTGGTTTCGGCCCAACGACGCAATTGTGAACCGATTTTAACCATATTTTTTCAACTCTTGCCATGACCAAATGATGCCTGCATGCCAATTTCAGCTTAGTCGGGTGAAGCGTTTGGGCGCTGTCGCGGAGGAATACACACACATACAAACACAGAGATTCACATACGAAAAAAAAGCGCGTTTACAATACTTTCATTAGACTGGGAAAGTAAAAATTTTTATGACCTGTAACCTATTTTTTCCGCGCATTACAATCTATTTTAAATGAAACTCTTTTAGCCATAATTTATGACCAGAAGGGTTAACAAAAAAACACGGCACTAAAAGAACAAAAAAAACAAATTATGATGGACGCCACCGTTTATTTGTAGCGAAAAACGAAAACTTTACTCAAACCAAAAAATAAACTAACAACCACCTCATGTCAGGGACTTGAGTTGTATGTCACTGGATTTGGCCTTCAGGAAAATCTTTTAACAAATACGCAAAAAAAACACGTTTCTGGATAATGTTATATAATTCCGCCCTTAAGGCGCACTCCTAACTCCGTAAAGATGGTAAGCCGAGCAGCTTCTGCTGTCACGGCATCCAGCAAAAGGGTAGATTAATCCTTTAATGGAGGCATGTATCCCCGTGTCATCGCGACGTAATGTTATTTTATTACATGGTGACTACCTCTCCTAAACAGTGAAAAACTGACATTTTGCGATCAAATTTACGTGACTCCCGAGAACATTTAAATAATAATAAAAATATGAGTCTTGTAGAAAAAATTTCAATATTTTATACTACGATGTCGAATTTTAATGTTTTGATTTTTTTCTTAATAAAAATAAATAAAATCTGAAGTCATCAATTTTTTGTAAATAGCATTTTTCTTGGAATCTATAAGGGTTAGCAACTTGAAACCATGTTGGTAATAAGAACGAAGTAAATGTTCAAAATGTAACATTGCTTTATTTTTAATTATTTTACTTTTTCCATTACAATCTTCCAAAAAACCAAAAAAATATATTTTTGTCAAGCGAAATTTCAGTAAAATGTCATCTTGCACAAGCAAAAATAGTCCTTCCGTGTATAGCGCCCCGCTCGACTTTCCCTTGGCAAGTCCAGTCCGTGCGTGGCAGCAAGTGATCAGTGGCAGCAAGCTGCGGCTGTATTGTTTTAGGCGCTACGTCGCTTATTTTTACTGTTTAACGCGATCTATTTCAAGATATTATTTTGCAAAAAGGTGCTAACTTGGAATCGATCACAAAACATGGGGAAGAGATATTCATTAGCATCCAATAATGCATTAAAAAAAATGTAATAGGGCTGACAGACTCAAAACGGTGAGTTTCAATGTAGCAAATTTTAATATTTTCGAGCGATCGACGCGTCGCATTCAGAGTCTGCATGATAATGCGGTGTTTACACGGTTCGTTTTTCGCCGTGCGGCTAATCGCTTCATAAATCGACTCACAAAGCCGAATCGCTACCCCATTGACACAGGTGACTGAAATCGCATGCGACTAGGTCATATCTTCGAAAATGTTGAGCAGAACAGATGTTTTACGTGCCGGTATCGAAATAATTAGTAAATTAAATACTCAAGATTTGCTCGAAGAACAAAGAAAGAAGAAGAAAAAGAAGAAGGAAAGAAGAAAACGTAAATTTTGGGTACGCGGGTGGATTTCTCGACGCAAGCTATTGGGTGCTTCGGATTCTTTATTGGTGGAATGGAGTTCAGAAGATCCTGATTATTTTATAAAACGATTAAGAATGACTACAGATCAGTTTGAGATTTTACTACACAAAATTACTCCGCTTATCCAAAAATGTGATACTAATATGCGTAAGGCGCTTTCAACGAAAACTAAATTGGAAATAATCCTGGAAGTTCTTGGCTACCGGTGATAACTACTCAAGACTTGCAGAGACATTTAGATTTAAAGAATGCACCATTATTTTTAACGGATGTATTGTATGCTATACCTATATAATGTTTTACAAGAGTATGTTACGGTAAGTGCAAGTCATAATTAATGGTAATGCTTTTATTATAAAGATCACAATAATCATTTTGCAAAGTATTTTCATACAAACATGATTTAACAGCTTGAGATAGAATATCGACGTTCACTTCGTATTGTTGTCCAGAATTTTCGTGTGTTGGTAGTAAACAGCCTTCTAAATAGTCTTCTTCATTATCGAGGTGGCGAGAAATTGAGGGTCCGGAATTCGATGCATCGCGTGTATATTTTAAGGTTGAACTCGTAGGTCTGGAAGTTGAAAGGTAGCGAGAGGTTGATGGTTCGGGAGTCGAAGTATAGCGTGTATCTGAGAGTGAGCTCACAAGTCTAAGAGTTTGATGAGAATTAATGTGTTTGAGCCTTTCTTGTGACAAATAAGTATTAATAAAATTTTGACAAATAATAGCATTTGCTAATGGTAAACCACGTAATTGGTTTGCCATATGTTGGCCGAATGTATCAAATTTATCATGACGGATACTTTGAGCTAAAGATTCTAATCTCCCGACTGCTTCAAAATAGGCGGGTCTTTATTTTGGGCACGCTCCGTACGTTTCTTTGGAGACAAAAACTTTTTTTTTTTTCTGCAGGCTCAGTGTTAGATCCTTGTCCCAATTCATCAAAATATGATGACGCATCGCTGTTTGTGTTCACCGCTGAATCCTCGCTTTCTGTTCCCTATAACCAAAAAAAAAAAGTTTTATTTGTTTTAGGTGCCATCCACAAGAGATAAATGGATGAAAATACAGAAAGATTTTTTTGATCGCTGGCAATTTCCTTTTTGCTGTGGGGCTCTTGACGGAAAACACGTCTTAATTCAAAATCCACCACACGGAGCTTCCGACTATTATAATTACAAAGGCGGTTATAGTGTGGTGTTGTTTGCTACAGTGGATGCCCATTACCGTTTCATATATATAGATGTCGGAACTAATGGACGCATGAATGACTCGCATATTTGGAAAAAAATCAACATTCTACAATGCTCTTCTAGCTAATAATTTGGAACTGCCGTTTTAAGTCATAAAGCCGTTTTCCTAATAAAGATATAGGTTTTATGAATACTTCGAACCGTGAAGCCATTATACCACAGGCATTCTCTACAATTCGGCGTGATTTTGATAGTCTGTAATTAAACGCTTTTTATTTGTGTACCAAACCTTCATGTCTTGAATAGGGTTTCATTATATTTGTTGCCAAAGGGAAAGCATCATCACCAACGAAAGCGGCTTTATTAGGCAGTTCCAAATTATTGGCTAGAAGAGCATTGTAGAATGTTGTTTTTTTCTAAATATGCGAGTCATTCATGCGTCCATTAGTTCCGACATCTATATAAGATATGAGACGGTAATGTACATCCACTATAGCACTTTGTAATTATAATAGTCGGAAGCGCCGTGTGGTGGATTTTGTATTAAGACGTATTTCCCGTCAAGAGCCCCACAGCAAAAAGGAAATTGCCAGCAATCAAAAAAATCTTTCTATATTTTCATCCATTGATCTCTTGTGGATGGCACCTAAAACAAATGAACGTTTTATTTTTTGGTTATAGGGAAAAGAAAGCGAGGATTCAGCGGTGAATACAAACAGCGATGCGTCATCATATTTTGATGAATTGAGACAAGGATCTAACACTGAGCCTGCAGAAAAAAAAAGTTTTTGTCTCCAAAGAAATGTACGGAGCGTGCCCAAAATAAAGACCCGCCTGTTTTAGAAGCAGTCGGGAGATTGAAATCTTTAGCTCAAAGTATCCGTCATGATGAATTTGATACATTCGGTCAACATGTGGCAAACCAATTACGTGGTTTACCATTAGCAAATGCTATTATTTGTCAAAATTTTATTAATACTTATTTGTCACAAGAAAGGCTCAAACACATTAATTCTCATCAAACTCCTAGACCTGTGAGCTCACTCTCAGATACACGCCATACTTCGACTCCCAAACCCTCAACTTCTCGCCACCTTTCAACTTTTAGACCTACGAGTTCAACCTTAGAATATACACGCGATACGTCGAATTCCGGACCCTCAGTTTCTCGTCACCTCGATAATGAAGAAGACTATTTTGAAGGCTGTTTACTACCAACACAAGAAAATTCTGGACAACAATACGAAGTGAACGTCGATATTCTATCTCAAGCTCTTAAATCATGTTTGGATGAAAATACTTTGCAAAATGATTATTGTGATATTTAATAAAAGCATTACGATTAATTAATTAATTATGACTTTCACTTACCGTAACATACTCTTGTAAAACATTATATATATATCATCCAATACATCCTTTAAAAATATAGAAATCGTGCATTTTGGAACTCTACATGACTCTGCAAGACTTGAGTAGTTATCACCGGTAGCCAAGAACTTCAGGGTTATTTCCAATTTAGTTTTCGTTGAAAGCGCCTCACACTTATTAGTATCACATTTTTGGATAAGCGTAGTAACTTTGTGTAGTAAAATCTCAAACAGATCTGTAGACATTCTTAATCGTTTTTTTAAAATAATCAGGATCTTCTGAACTCCATTCCACCAATAAAGAATCCTAAGCACCCAATAGCTTGCATCGAGAAATCCACCCGCGTACCCAAAATTTACGTTTTCTTATTTCCTTCTTCTTATTCTTCTTCTTTCTTTGTTCTTCGAGCAAAACTTGAGTAATTAATTTACTAATAATTTCGATACAGGCACGTAAAACACCTGTTCTGCTCAACATTTTCGAAGATAATGACTTAATCGCATGCGATTTCAGTCACCTATGTAAATGGGGTGGCGATGCGGCTTTGTGAGTCGATTCGTGAAGCGATTAGCCGCACGGCGAAAATCGACACGTGTATTTATACGCCATTACATCGCGGCTCGCGCGTAATCAAGTGGTTCGGCAGTATACCGATAGATGGCTTTGAAAAATAATAAGTTGCACTCCACAGTTTCGTCTCCCTCCTCGGCTTCCCCCCTCGCCTATGACAAGAAAAAGTCAAATTTGTGTTAGCCAACAGCGTCGCCTTAAACCTCATATTAACAGCAATTAGAGCGGAAACAGAGATGCCACAAGCTGAAGAAATGAAAGAAATCCGTCAAAATCATACCGATGCGCGTCTGAAAATAACCCCAAATGGAAGAAAATTTCAAAGAGCGGAAGTGAGAAGGCGGGCTGTGAGTGAATGCGTTCATCGAATAGAAAGAGATAGTTGCATGTTACGCCCTCTTCTATTCTTGTCTAGTTGCGCATACGCGTTTATCCATAGCATAGCAGACTTATGGCGTCGAAGCGATGCCATTGTGATATATAACCGTTGCCATGGTGATATATAAGCGTTGCCATAGTGATATATGTAGGTACGTGTGCCCGTGCATGCGCGACTAGACAAGGATGGAGGTAGTACTATATGCTGGTGTCTCTTTCTATTCGGCTGACGCTTTCTCAGGCTGGTCACGAGGTCTAGTACTTATATGTCATTGGTTACCATAGGGGCTTAATGTTAGGCCAAACTCGTTTTCCTCTATACCATAAACAGATTCACGTCAGTGTGAAAACGATTCGTACAGTTGTCAAATGAGAATTGTGAGATGTCAAAATAGGCAATCGCGATTTTTTTCATTTATTTTAAATATTGGAGAAATGTTCGCCAACACGCCAAAGCAATGCCAAGAATTGAAAACACAAGGAAAAACCACGAAATCACGGCCTAAGGGACGAATGACGCAACCGCGCAGGAAAAGGGGATTTTTTGTTACAAACGTTTACATAAATAGTTTATAATTGCAATGTAATTCGGCAAAAATATTCGTAAATAAAAAAACCAGAGTGGTGTTTCGAAAAAAACACAAAGTTGTTTTCATCCAAGGGGGGCGCCAGTTTTGCATGCGGCAATTTTGCACAAATGTCACTTTTGACAGTTCCAAATTTGTTGAGGGCAGATTTGCAGGAGGCAACCTTGCAGGCGGCAACCTTGCAGGCGGCAACCTTTAGTACAGTTTTTAAGTTTTTCTGTTAGGTTAGGTTAGGTTAGGTTTTTCTTTCCCTAAAATCGAAGTGACATTAATTACCGGCATCCTTGTAGTGGATGACTTTTATACATCAAACTAAACATTTAAAAAAATGTTTTAAGTTTTTCTGTTAGGTTAGGTTAGGTCATTTTGACATTTGCAAAACTGCCGCCTGCAAGAATGCCGTCTGCAAGATTGCCGTCTGCAAATTTGCCTTCTGCAAGTTTGATGGGACCCTCATCTCATCCTACAGTCGTTACCTCAAAAAAGTAAGTTTTTATCCAAAAATATTAAATTTCAACATGGGCAATACTATATAAATAAGAAATGGCAACCAAAGTGACAGCTGTCAATCAGAACGTATTCCTTCGCGAGCTTCGTGCTACTGTAGTTGGAATCGTTTAACTTAATTTATTCAATTGAAACCAGCGCATTTTCCCAGTAAAACGCATTTCCCAGTCGAAAGATGAGTGAGAAAAGTGTGGATTATTACAGCAACGTGACTGTCAAGGTCGAAGTAGATGTCACTAATAAAATGGAGGTCGATTCGGACCTTACAAATTCGACTATTCCTCTAAGCGATTTCTTGCCAGATGAACGAAGGAATGTACTTGAATTCGACGAAGGTGCGTCTAAAATCATAAAGCTAGAATCAATCGAAGGTGGACCAACTGGTAGTAGTAATATTCGTGTCGTTGGGACTAGCGATGGACGAGTCAAATCTTACGTTTGCCCGGAGTGCGGCAAGACGTTTTTCTATAAGAGTAAATTAAATATACACATTACTAGTGTTCATTTAAAATTGAAGTTTCCTTGCGGTGAATGTGACCGTGCTTTTACAGAGAAAGGAAATTTGAAAAAGCATTTAGACGCAATTCACAGAGAAGTGAAGAAATACTCATGTGGAGTTTGTGACCGTGCTTTTTCAAGGCAAGCAAATTTAAAGATACATCTGGACACAGTTCATATGAAGCTTAAGAAATACTTCTGTGGAGAGTGCTGTTGTGCTTTTGCTCAGAGAGGACATTTGAAGCAACATTTGAACGCTATTCATCATAAGTTAAAGAGATTTGTATGTGGCGAATGTGATCGTGCATTTACATTGAAAAGCCATTTAAATGAGCATTTAGATGCAATTCACAGAAAGCTGAAGAGATACATATGTGGAGAATGTAGTCGGGCTTTTACAATTAAAAGTAATTTAAAAACGCACGTGGAAAATGTTCATAATAAATTAAAGAGATTTATTTGCGGTGAATGTGAACGTGCATTTTCAGAGAAAGGAACTTTAAAGAATCATTTAGACACTGTTCACAGGAAATAAACAAAAATCTCATGATATTTGAAAGGACATACAGACGCAGTTCACAGGATATTAAAGAATCAAATCAAATGACATTTATTGTCTTCAAAAACTTTTACATAATTGTTTAGACACATCACTTAATACATCCGCTTAATGTTAAAATAACTTAATGTTATAATAAAATGGATACTACATGTTTCTTAAGAGACTCACCACACAATAATTGATAATAGTTGTATTATGGTGCTCCTAAACGGGCCATATTTCGCTGCAATATGTGCTGCAATACCGTTGCCCGGCAGCACTGCTAGCAATACCAGCCATACTATGCAATATACAGCAATGTTGTTAGTATATCCTGGCCGCATAGCCAAATATATTTCGTGTAGCCGAAGCATTTTTATGTGTGACCGGCGTGTTGCTGGACAATCGCTTCGCAATCGAAAATACTGCAATGTTGCCTGGCCAGCTTTGTTGCTGTTTCGTTTTGAGCCATAAGTGCGCCCCTTTCTGGTGCGAGGAACGACGCACGATATCTTTAATATGTATTCATAGCATCTGATGATTATTTTTTTTGATCTATGAAATATTATTATCTATTTTGATATGTTATGTGAAATAATTTATATTACATACAATTGCGTGAAATAATTTATATTATTTATTAGTGTATTTAAATGTTTATATACATCATTAATATATAATTTATTCTTAATAATGAATTCATATGGATGATCTTTCAATTTGTATTCATATCATCAAAAACATCCAGGCTTAGATATTTAAATTATCACGCTTGGTCGAATCCACATTCTCGTACATGTAGAAGCAGTTTATAGGAAATGTACACAATCCACATGTGTACCCAGAAATATTGCCGAGTATGACCGGGCTATATATTTTCCAACTATATTGTCTAGTTGTACAACGTGTCTTCTATTTAGAAGATAGCTATTAAACCATTTTAGGCTATTTCCTCGTATTCCATATCTGTCGAGTTTAGTTAGCAATGTTTGATGGTCAACCATATCGAACGCTTTTGACAGATCGCTAAAAACGGTACTCAAATAAAGTTTCTTGTCCATGTCATTCATATCAGAACGTTGTTTAGTGAATCGATCGTTCCTTTATTCCTTCTGAAACAAAATTTTCACATGAGATATTTACGTGTAGATTGCTATCTCGTTTTAGGCATTTGAAAGGACACGTAGAAGCAGTTTATGGGAAATTGAAGAAATACTCATGTTGAGAATGCAATCTAGATTTTACAGAGTAAAGAAACTTGAAAAAACATGTTTGTATTTAAATGTAAGATTTAGCGGGGGGCGCCAGTTTTGCATGCGGCAGTCTTGCACAAATGTCACTTTTGACAGTTCCAAATCTGTTGAGGGCAGATTTGCAGGAGGCAACCTTGCAGGCGGCAACCTTGCAGGCGGCATTTTTGCAGACGGCATTCTTGCAGAAAGCAAACTTGCATACAAACCCGAAGTTAGCAACGTTTGAGAATGGCGCATTAGGACATGATTACATGAATAAAATAATTTTATATTATTTTACAAACCAAAAATAAAGCAGTAAAGCGGTCATATGTTATTAATTTTAAATTTAGAAAAAGAAGTAGCAAATTATCATGTCAGGGTAAATTAAAGCGGTGAATATTTTTACCTCTCCACATTTAATTACCGGCATCCTTGTAGTGGATGATTCAGTACATCAAACTAAACATTAAAAAAAATGTTTTAAGTTTTTCTGTTAGGTTAGGTTAGGTTAGGTTTTTCTTTCCCTAAAATCGAAGTGACATTAATTACCGGCATCCTTGTAGTGGATGATTCAGTACATCAAACTAAACATTTTAAAAAATGTTTTAAGTTTTTCTGTTAGGTTAGGTTAGGTTTTCCTTTCCCTAAAATCGAAAGTTGATTGCTGAGATCCGCGATGGAGAGGACACTCAAAGAAGTGGACTGGTTTCCGTACCCTGACATATGAAAATGCGGCTTTTGTCGATTTCTACTCTGGTAACACTAAATTTTAAATACGATGTTTTCCTTCTAACTTCATTTTCTGCAAAAATGCCGTCTGCAAAAATGCCGACCCTCGAAACGTCAGTTTGACATTTGCAAAACTGCCTTCTGCAAGATTGCCTTCTGCAAAACTGCCGCCTGCAAGAATGCCGTCTGCAAGATTGCCGTCTGCAAATCTGCCTTCTGCAAGTTTGATGGGACCCGATTTAGCTCTAGTTTGTATATTTAAAACTTACTTACTTTAGTTTTCTAGCTTTAGTTTGTATATTTAACACTTTACTTTGGATGTTAGTATGTACAGTTTTTAGTACGTATATATTCGAATTATTGACTTCAATTGTTAGGCTTCTGATTTGATTATTCAACCTTTGACTGACTATTTTAATTATTGTGTTGAGTGGTTTTTAGTAGGTAGCCATTAGAATTATTCACTATTTTATTTAAATAATTTGTCCTTTAAATAATAAGCCTTTAATTTGTTTTGTAATTTTAAGATTTTACCATAGGTTTCGTAGTTTCTTAGGTACTATTTTTTTCAATATTATAGCTAAATTCTTGATAACATATGTAGGTATGTTAATTAAAAATTAAAGTAGTAATGAGACTTACTATCTACCACAAATATTTTGACACGTCTAAGAGCGGTTTATAGCCGCCAATTGGACACGACGTACATGTAATGTAATGTAATGATGCCATTCATACGGAAATAAAATGTACACCTTTAGGGGAATCTTTTCGTTTTTTCTTCGAAACAGACGCTGATGCTAAAAAGATATTGAAAATAAAAATTCTTACTAGTGTTGACCGAGTTACGGCAGCATTTTTCAAAACCATTATAAATGTTGATAGATAAAGGTTATGGAATTTCATTTCCGTTCCAATCAATAAATTGCAGAATTGAAAAGGTATTATTAACTGTTGTATATTAAATTGTAAGTTTCATTATATAATAGGAACCTATGTCACTGTGTTTTAATTTTCATACATCTAAATAAATAAATTAAAAAAATCTGGATTTATTTAGTGGGTCTCAACAACGGACAATGTGGATAAGGAAGTTGGTATCTGAGGAGTCGACGAACAAAATGATCTAAATCGGTTTTGGACCCAATCATGTTTTTAAAAAAAAACTATTTTCTACCAAAACGACCTAGAAACCTTAGAAAAATGAGGCAGAAAACTCCAATTTCGTTCAAAACGATCTATCGCTAGTTGAAAATGGTTGATTATTTGGAATTAAAATGAATTTCTTTCATAATGATCTAAATCTCATACTAAATCATAGCCCGTAAAAATGTTGTCTTCCAAAACGGTCTAAATTAGTATTTTTGGCATCTTTTCTTGTTTTTGTAATGGTATCCCTAATTTACATATGGCAGCATTCACATTTGAGCGTAGCTTTGGTAAAGAGAATTGCTGTGCAAATTAGTTTGGTGTGAATGGTGCAAAAAAAAACATCTGGTACGGTTGCGGCACTCAACGCCCGTTCTAAGAAGACATATTTATATATTTCTTAAATTATATTAATTATTTTGAGATTTTTTACATAATAATTAATTAAGGATTTAATAGATTAAGATTAACGATGTAGAATATAAAAAAGAAAAAACTGCTTAAAATTTTAATTTCCTGTTTTTATAACACCAGTAGCAATCAAAACAATATAATTTATGAATAGGTACAGTTGCGATCAAAACGATCTAAATATTCCGGTTTCTAAAAGAAAATTTGTTTTTTTTATCATGTCCTATTCTTGCGATGAAAAATTACTTGCGAATGCTAGATCTTATACAAATCAGCCAAGGTATCAACTAAAAAAACAAAATATACAAATAAACAAATGGAAGTATGTATGCTATTTAGTTTTTGCCTCTCCTGTAAAATTGAGCTCAATGCATTTAGATGATTTTGTTCGCCGACTCCTAATCTCAGGAAAGTTGGACATTAGGTAGCTGATGTTTTATGCAAAATTCGAATTGTACGGGCTAAAATATTTATAATAATTTAATGTTTTAGCTAGCTATATTTATATTATTGTGTTAATAGAGTAGTAAAAAAAATAGGCCAATAATACTATTTCGTTAACTAGGTAGGTAATATATTATTGCCTATTTCTATGTAAATATTTTCTGGAAATGCATGTTTCGGTATTGCTATCAATGGTAATTATAACTTACGCAGTAGTGGCGGCAGCGGTATGCGACCTACCCGCGGAAGTACCCTAGACAACGGCGGCTGCAGCGTCGGGTGCTACAATATTCATGCGGGAGATTCGTTGTTATCTTATTTATACCTATTAAATGCTTTACCAAAATAATAATTTTGGTAAAGCATTTAATAAAGAACATAACTGTATTTACAATTTTTTCATAGAGTTCCGTATTTTATGATAAAAATATCGAAATGATTGAATAGGCGAGTTTTTTCAGTTCGCTACTTTGTAATATTTATTCATTATTATCTTAATTGTTTTACGATATAAAGTTATAATGTATTATATTTCAAATTTCAATGCGATCATTTTACAGTTATTCTTTTTATGATCCGTATAGTGGCTTAAAAGTAATGGTCGTTTTTCTCAAGGCCATCGACTTCACGCGCGAAACTGTCACGCGCAGAAGTGACGGCTGAATTTTTACCCCGCGATAGGAGGGATTAAATATTAGCTGACCCGTGCCCACTTCGTTGGGCGGTAAAACTTTTTACTTGTGATGAAATTATGAGTGTGGTTCGGTTAGTACTGAGTGCTATGATTTATTTCCTGACTGCCAAAAGGAGGATTATATTTTTACTGCATATGTATGTATGTATTTGCATGCCAATTTGACTATATTACCTTTATTTGTGAGTGTCTTCTTGTGAGTGTCTTATTTGTGAGTGCCTTATCTTTCCATTTATGCAGTAAAAGGGAAAAGTCTTTTGTTTTAAACACTTCAGACGATAAATTTACTTATTTTGATATGAATTCATAATTGTTGATAATATGACCAGTAATCATGACCTAACTATATAAATTATTTTATAAATATAAAAAAATACTTTTTGTGACTTAAATATAAAATTTAGACATATGCTGTCGCTGACTTTTTAATAGGCATTACCAAGCTCTACAACTTTTCTCTAGAACTTAATCATATATCTCTAATCTTTAAGGCAGTGTTAGTTAGAAACGTTTTCGTTCGACCGTTTTTTCTCCGACTTACTTTGCAAATCCGACTACCACGAAAAAGTCTTTTCATTTTTCGGGTTAATATATATCCTATGACACTCACAAATAGCGTGGCTTTCTATTGGTAAAAGCATTCTCAAAATCGGTTCAGTAGATCCAGAGATTACTACCTACAACCTCACAAACTCACAAACTTTACCTCCTTATAATATTAGTATAGATTCTAAATGGTCAAATATTGGAAGTACGACAATGTTAGCTTTTAATTAATATTAAATATGCATTTTAGGTCTATTAAAAAGTGGTTTTATATGCAGTATATGCGTATTTTAGCGAAATTTAGATATTTTTAATTTTCTCCTTTCATGTTTATAGATTGCCAGCATTTCTGTGATCTGTGTGAATTATGTACCTATCATCTTTCATCCAAATAAATAATATTTTTCTGTAATTCTGCGGTAAGTTTCAATTCAATAACTATTTTGACGTAGTTTTGTTGTTTAGCAGTTTTTCTATAAGAGCTTCTCTATTACTTGTGCGTTTTTTATGAAACAAAAACGTTTTTTTTTTCAAATTTTCGTAATTGTTCCCTACTACCAGTAAAACCCAAATCCTCATTAACGACGGTCAATACCTACGTTTCGTAACTTTGTTACATCCTTGCGTACGGTATAGAAAAATGCACCTTTTGTCTTATGGCACAAGTAATATCAAAATCTTCGCAGGTGTTTCGAATTTGTCGCCATTTGTGTGACCTTCTTTTATGATGCGCTTAACTGTGCTTTTGGATTCGCCTGAAATCGTTAAAAAAATAAAAGCAGTCAAGTGAGAGCTTCACAATTCGCACCTAAATTCGGAGATTCGAGTCGCCATGGCGTTCCATTCGATACCAAAGCATTAACAAAATAGAGAACGGGAGTGTGAAGGCGGGCTGTGAGTGAATGCGATCACCGAATAAAAAGAAGATAGGGGCATATGAGACTCCCTCTATCCTTGTCTAGTTGCGCATGCGCGTTTATCCATAGCATAGCAGACTTATGCGTTGCCATAGTGATATATACGCGTTGCCATAATGATATATGTACGTGTCTCCGTGAATGCACGACTAGACAAGGATGGAAGGGGTACTATATGCTGCTGTCTCTTTCTATTCGGCTGACGCATTATCAGGCTGGTCAAGAGGTCTAGTAGTTATATGTCAATGGGCCCAATACCCTGAAAATCATTGATTGTGACTGCGTATTTCAACCACATTTTTTTCAACTCTTGCCATGATCAAATTATATGCATGCATGCCATATTTCAGCTCAATCGGATTAAGCATCATTTGGGCGCTATCGTGTAGGAATACATACAGAGATATTTCAGTCCGGAAAAATGGTCTTAATCGTCGAGGGGGGGGGGTCAAAACGGATCAAAACTTTCTCTGGTTCACATCTTTCTGGTCGGTTGGTGGGCCGGAAAAAATCATAGAAAGATAAAGATAAAGGTTTAGTAGGTATGTATTCAAATTCAAATTTCTTTATTTAAATCCAAAGTTACACATATTTGAGTTGCAAAGCCATACATAATAATATTATGTAAATAGATAGCGGTTAGTTACATACATGCCAAAATTGGAACTATATCCACCTATAATAATATCTTAGTATTAACCATAATACTTTATAATACCTTAAATTTAAAACATGATAAGAAAAAACACTACTTTAAATTTAAAACATGATTTAAATAGGGGTTACATGTTATAGTCGATGTTATAAGGGTTAACTAAGCGAAAAAACTCGTCGCTTGGAGGTGGCAGTCTGCTTCAGTTGGCGACAGTGTTGCGTTGAGTTATTTTCTTCAACTTTACTGATCCTGATCTTGAATATTTATTTGCTGTCAATTACGTATACTTAGAAAGCACTAGGTCGAATGAAAATGTATTCTGTATAGCTTCTTTCCGGTGCTCTGACGGTTTATCTCCCATTGCTTACTTGTAGATTGTTGGTTCGTCACCACTTGACATGACAATAAAACCAGAATCTTCATCTGGTTTTTCATTAGTCATTGATTTTTCAGATTACGTCATATTCTGCCTTCTTAGCGTGCTCTCCCGTTTCTTGGCGGAGATGTTATTATTTTAATATTATTCTTATTTTTAAAGTTATTTTTCTTCTACTAACCATTGATTCTATTTTCGGGAAACATACAGCGCTTCATTAATTATGACTAATTATCTTAATACAGTGTTTCGCTGACCGATTAATTGTTTCCTACATTATTTTCTTATAAGGTTAATTAAAAGTTGCATTGCACTAAATTAAATTATACTAAATTACAATCGAACTATTGCAAGGAGAGGGATGGGATATATGTGGGATAGGATATAGGTATTCAAATTATGCTCTTTGCTATTGTCATAAAGTGTACAGGTGGGTTTTAATTAAACGGCATTCTTGAAGTGAATGAATCAGTAAGGGCAACAAAACGGGTTTTGATAAAAAATTGTGGAAAAAACAAGTTTTTCATTTTTAACTTAACTTTAATAACATTTTGACAAGCGTTGAGCGCGATGCGCTATCTAGCGGCAGGTAAAATATCGTAGATTAGAATGTTTTTTAAATATAGGCAAAACAATATTTTACCTACCTCTAAATGGCGCATCGCGCTCAACGCTTTTTATACTTAAAAAAAATATACTTTCTCAAATAAAAAAAAAACATTTTTTTCAGTTTTTTCCCACAGATGTTTATCAAAAGTTGCTTATTTGCTCATGCTGATTTGCCCACTTTAAGGATGCTGGTTAATTAAAACTCCGCCTGTGTATATAAAATCGAAGACTTAGCCTGTGTATGCAAATGAAGAAATGTATACCACATACTACATTTCTGAAAGATATCATATCTTTAGTAGTAATATCTATAGTAATATATTTAATAATATATCTGGTAATATCTAGTAATATATCTGAAAGATAGTAATATCTATAGCAATATATCTAATGATAGTAATAAGAGCGAGATGTTAAAAGCTCAATGTAAAAAACCATCTTGACAAATAAATTCCAGTTTTCCATCATCTAAAATCGATTTCAAATTGCATTGACTATGGAAATGCTTGATCACGTTTGTTGCACACCAACTGGTTAATTTTCTGTAAATATCGTCTAAATGTCTTTTACAGTTTGTGTTCTCTGCAAAAGTATGATCGCAATTGCTTCTGTAATTTTATTAAAGTTCAGATGAATTGTCTTTACTATTCGCCTTTAAACTTCCTTCCTTTAGAATGCATGGTCACATTACCCACACAAAAGTCTCTTTAACTTCCAACGAACATAGCCTAAATGGGTCACTAAATGATACTGATATGAAAATATTTGCTACCTTTGCCACTAAAAGTTCTTAATTTTGCTTAGCCTGCTAAATGTCATTTGAAACATACTTTATATCCAAAAATATGATCGAATTTCCCACATGTAAATTTCTATAATTGTAGATAAACATATCGAAATGTTATTTCAACGAGTATGTTTTTTCATCAGTAGGCATAATCACTTTCCGGCCCGGTTGCATAGTGGTTAGGTCGCCTGATCATACATTGTAAGGTTCCGCTTTCGATTCCGAGCTGGGTCACCATTTTCCGTTGGGATAAAATTAACGGAATTGCTTTCATTTCTGTTGATCGAATGCAATAACAAGACACACTACACACATATTACACGCACACATACATAAACACTTCATAGTAGGGTTGGTTGGAAGAAATTATCCTATGACAATAAACCCACCCATTGTGAAATTTCACAATAAAGAGTAGAATCAAACATTCCACCTATATTTTTTAAAGTTTACTATGAACAGAGTCTGAGTGCCACTTAATCTTGGTATTTTTAAAATAACCAGCCGCGTTCGCAATATACAAATTATTTTTTAATTCTATTACTATCCCTATTTCTTCAGTTTTATTTTAAAAAATAACCTCGTATTAAACTCCCTATCGTACTTTGAACAGACATGCATCTTCAAGCGTTTACCACTAGTTATCGGTAGTGTCGCCTAAGTTACTCGTTCCAGTCGATCCAACTCCGATTCCTTTCCATTCATTTGACTCTGGCTTAATCACGCGAGTTTCTTCTTCGGAGAACTCCACTACATTCTTTCCTTCATTTGGCGTCAAATCACTCATAGATTCAAATTCTTCGATACGAATCAATTCATTTGATTCTGGCTTAATCACTGGAGTTTTTTCTTCGTAGAACTCCACTACATTCTTTCCTTCATTTGGCGTCAAATCACTCATAGATTCAGATTCTTCGATACGAATCCATTCATTTGATTCTGGCTTAATCACTGGAGTTTTTTCTTCGTATAACTCCACTACATTCTTTCCTTCATTTGGCGTTAAATCACTCATAGATTCAGATTCTTCGATACGAATCCATTCATTTGATTCTGGCTTAATCACTGGAGTTTTTTCTTCGTAGAACTCCATTACATTCTTTCCTTCATTTGGCGTCAAATCACTCATAGATTCAGATTCGTCGAAATCGACTACCTCCGTTTTAATGGCGACTTCTTCAATCTTCACAATTCTTTTCATTTTCCCATGAACACTATCTAAATGCCTTTTTAAGTTATTTCGACTTTGAAAAGACCGTTCGCACTCAACACACGAAAAATTCTTAATTTTTCTGTGCACGCCGTCTAAATGTCGCTTTAGACTTACTTGCTTTGTGAAACGGAGGTCACATTCCTCACATGCAAATTTCTTCAGTGTTAGATAAACAATGTCGAAACGTTGTTTGGATTTTCTATGAACGATGTCTACATGCCTGTTTAAATGTTTTTGCAGTGAAAA
This sequence comes from Micropterix aruncella, assembly GCA_944548615.1. NCBI lineage: Eukaryota > Metazoa > Arthropoda > Insecta > Lepidoptera > Micropterigidae > Micropterix > Micropterix aruncella. The sequence continues at coordinate 13,323,595 of OX155974.1, read as the reverse complement.
TGATCGATCACATTCATCACACATGAATTTTCTTATTTTTCTATGCACGCCTTCTACATGTCGTCTCAAATTTACTTTCGTTGCAAAGCCGCGGTCACACTCCCCGCATGTAAATGCCTTTAATTTCCTGTGAACAGCGTCTGAATGTCGCTTCAAGTCTTGCGGTAGTGAAAATGATCGAACACACTGGCCACACGTGTATTTCTTTAACTTCAGATGAACCATCTCGAAGTGTTTCTTCAAATAGCCGTTTTCTGTGAACGCACAGCCGCATTCTTCGCATGCGAATCGCTTCAAATTTCTATGAACGGCGTCGAAATGCCGTTTTATATGGCTCTGTTGCGAAAATGATCGATCGCACTCGCCACACGGAAAATTCTTCATTTTTAAATGAACAATATCGCGATGTCTTTTCAAGTAGTCTTTCTTTGCAAAAGCATTATCGCACTCGGTGCATACAAATTGCTTCAGTTTTAGATGAACGGCAGAAACGTGTCGCTTTAAACTGTGACTGGTGCTAAACGCCCTGTCGCACTCCGAACAAACGTGTTGCTTCACATCTTTAGCACTAGACGTACTATCGCCAATATAACAACTTCCAGATGGTCCACTTTCGACAAGATTCCATTCATTTGGGTTTGGATTTATGAATCGATGCTCAAATTCATAGATTTCCTGTACATTCCCTCTTTCATCCGACACCAAATCACTCGAGGGAATATTCGAATTTGCATCGTCAGACTCGACGATCTCCGTTTTAATGGTGGCATTTCTCTCAAACTCCACAGCCACTTCCGTGTAATCGGCGACAATCTGCTCACTCATATTACTTTAGGAAAAACGTCCGCAAAGAGTGAAAATTATGAAATGTAATGAGAAACGATAGGAAGCGTTACTCATTATGAGAAACATTTGACAGCTGTCATTTTATATTAGGTGTGTTCGCGAGCAACGAAATGTAACAGAACGGAAGTGGGGGCCTATTCTTAAAAAAATAGCACTCAAAATTTGTCTATGGCCCCATATAAATCAAATATACCACAGACAAATTTGTCATGGAAAATTTTTCAAGAATTCCGACGACACATGCGCAGAATGACATTTGCATATAGGTAAAAAGACATTTCACACGCGAATTGAATCGCTCCACGCTAAAGGGATCTCTCCGTATTAAGTCCAAGAAATAAAGTTTTGAGTAAATCATTAAAAAAACGGTTACGTCACCCTAAGACTCTCCCGGCAAGTAGACAAGCTCCCCCCACCCCACGCGCCAAATCTTTCCCCCTCCCTGCGATGGTGATTGTGTCAAGTGATTATGATCACGAAAGTAGTATGCCGATTTGTAGTACTTTTGTAATATTTCCGTGGTATTAAAATGACACTTTTCTATTATATATAGAATTTTCTTAAATACGGCGGAATTTAAAAATTATTTGTTTCGCTTGTGTAAGAGATATTCCAACAAAATGTGGCTTCGACCCAACGACGCATCTGTCTACCGAATTTAAAATCTTAAGTTCAATATTTCGAGATTGAAGTGTGACGAGCGCGTCTTCTGGTAGACCGATTTCAACAACAACTCTTCTCATCATTTCAACTCTTGCCATGATAAACTATTTTCAACTCTTGCCACGATTAAATGATGCATGCTGCCAAATCAGCTCAATCGGATGAAGCTTTTGGGGGAAATGGTCTTAATCGTCTATAGGGGGGGGGGGGGGGGGTCAAAATAAATGCTTCCGTCTTCATATAAAAAAAATGCGCGTTCACAATACTTTCCCTAACCGTTGTTTGGCCGGGTAAGTAAAACGTCATCCCATACAAAAATGTATGAAAATATATTTTATTTAATCACCTATGCTTTTTTATAAACATAAAGGACTTGGGTTAAAGGTTGTATTGCCTTCCGTTTAAATTCAAGTAATTACTTTTTCAACAATTATTTAAATCGCTGGACTGAGGTAGGTACTTCTAGGTACCTACTAATGGAATATTTAGATAAAAACATAAAATAATTATCCTTCGTTGAGTTTTTAAGCTATTGCATAGCTTTTATCGCGGGCCTAGGTCAGCGCGGCGACCGAATGAAGAAATTTCTTAACGAAAATTAATGATTTTAAACTGATAATTACGTCTAAACGAGTACTGTTTACGATTCGAAAAAAATATATGTTAAACAAGAACATTTTCCTAATATTCTTAGCCTTGAATATTAATATTTTGTTTATATTACATAGTGTAATTAATTTGTGAAATTAGGTCTAACCAAACACAACAACGACTACTACGCAAATACTATCTGGCGTATTATTATGAAACCTGCACCATTTTAAAGATAATTTAATTATCTATCTTTTTATCTACGATTTTTTTCGAATAATACGTTTTTTTTGCTTTATTGAATAAAAAATTCGTGCGCGGCGCTCTATCGAAAGACTTCCGCAGCCGCAATCATTTGCGGCGCTCTTCTTCGCTCTTCAGAACAGGTGTTTTACGTGCCGGTATCGAAATAATTAGTAAATTAATTACGATTCGCTCTAAGAACAAAGAAAGAAGAAGAAAAAGAAGAAGGAAAGAAGAAAACGTAAATTTTGGGTACGCGGGTGGATTTCTCGACGCAAGCTATTGGGTGCTTCGGATTCTTTATTGGTGGAATGGAGTTCAGAAGATCCTGATTATTTTAGAAAACGATTACGAATGACTACAGATCAGTTTTACAGATGATTTTACTACACAAAGTTACTCCGCTTATCCAAAAATATGATACTAATATGCGTGAGGAGCTTTTACCGAAAACTAAATTGGAAATAACCCTGAAATTCTTGGCGGTGATAACTACTCAAGTCTTGCAGAGTCATTTAGTAGAGTTCCAAAATGCACGATTTCTATATTTTTAAAGGATGTATTGGATGCTATATATAATGTTTTACAAGAGTATGTTACGGTAAGTGAAAGTCATAACTAATTAATTAATGGTTATGCTTTTATTAAAGATCACAATAATCATTTTGCAAAGTATTTTCACCCAAACATGATTTAACAGCTTGAGATAAGTAGATATTGTTGTCCAGAATTGTCGTGTGTTGGTACTAAACAGCCTTCAAAATAGTCTTCTCCATTATCGAGATGGCGAGAAATTGAGGGTCCGGAATTCGACGTATCGCGTGTATATTCTAAGGTTGAACTCGTAGGTCAAGAAGTTGAAAGGTGGCGAGAAGTTGAGGGTTTGGGAGTCGAAGTATAGCGTGTATCTAAGAGTGAGCTCACAGGTCTAGGAGTTTGATGAGAATTAATGTTTTTGATCCTTTCTTGTGTCAAATAAGTATTAATAAAGTTTTGACAAATAATAGCATTTGCTAATGGTAAACCACGTAATTGGTTTGCGACATGTTGGCCGAATGAATCAAATTCATCATGAGGATACTTTGAGCTAAAGATTCCAATCTCCCGACTGCTTCTAAAAGAGGCGGGTCTTTATTTTAGGCGCGCTCCGTACATACGTTTCTTTGGAGACAAAAACTTTTTTTTCTTTTCTGCAGGCTCAGTGTTAGATCCTTGTCCTAATTCATTAAAATATGATGACGCATCGCTGTTTGTGTTCACGGCTGAATCCTCGCTTTCTTTTCCCAATAACCAAAAAATAAAAAGTTTATTTGTTTTAGGTGCCGTCCACAAGAGATCGATGGATGAAAATACAGAAATATGTGTTTTGATCGCTGGTAATTTCCTTTCTGTCTGCTGGGGGGGGGGGGTAGTGTATTGCACCCGCTGTCACGATTGTTTCGCCAGAGTATAATTAATTTTATGTTAGCATTTTATTCAACGTTCAGTATAAATAATAAACGAATTATTTTAATACTACATTATTGTGTTTATAAAGCAGAATAAATAATTACAAAATAATCAACTCCCCAAATATAATCAATGAAATTTCATTCATCCCTGCCAAATGTAACCTAGCAACACTGAAACCAACCGTCAAATTCTTTTAACATTACATAAGTCCCTATTAAGTTTGTGCATTACATTGTGGCTGACGACAAACCGCCTTTTTCAAAGGAAGTGTCTTATTTCTAAAGTAAATAATAAATAGGAAATATCGCAATGGAACGTCCACAAACGAGTGAAAGTATCGAAGACATAACAGTTAAGATAGAGAGTGACGTCGATGTGAAAGAGGAACAATGTTCATTTGACGATGGAGACAACATCCTTGATTTCGAGGAGGATGCTATTCAATTCATCAAACCTGAAAGAAGCGATCCTGTTGAAGCGGACGTTGAAGAAGAGGAAAACGAAATTGAATTGAAAGAGTTCAAAATATTACTGACGAAATATGATAATTTGTCTTGCATTGTATGCGATCGCGTATTCGGTACAAATGGGCCAATGCCAGTTTGTAAACATAACAAGGGGATTGTTTTGATTTGCAAAGAATGTAAATATCCAAAAGGGAAAAAATGTACATGTGTGAAATGTGACCGAAGCTTTAATAGTAGGCAGGCATTGATTATTCACGTCAATGGATTTCATCGCAAATTGAAGCTATACGTGCGGAGAATGTGAGAGTGCTTTTACAAACTCAGGAAGTTTGAGGAGTCACGTTTACTCACGACATAACAAACAGAAATACGCTTGCCAGGAATGCAACAAAGTGTTTCTCTTTCTTGGCCGATTGAATACTCATGTTAATTTCGTGCACAGGCATTTGAAGATATTTACATGTAGCGAATGCAACAAGGCATTTCAAACGCGATGGAATTTAAAACAACATATCGACTGTATCCATCGCAGATTGAAGGAATATTTATGTGCGCAGTGCAAAAGCGCATTTTTTTCTCAAGACTACCTAACACATCATATCAATATTATACACCGGATGTGGAAGCCATTCGAATGCGAGAAATGCAATCGCCGTTTTGGACGGCGACAGCATTTAAATTCGCACATTAAGACAGTTCATCTCAAAATAAAGTTTACTTGTGCGGAATGTAACAAGTCATTTCCTCACAAAGGAGGCCTAATCAGGCATATGAATGCAATTCACAAAAAAGCCATTCCTTTGCACAAAATGTAATGGAGCCTTTGGTTTTAAAAACAGTTTTACCAGACACGTGACTTCTGTGAAATGCGTTTGAAAGTTTTTAAACTTTCGAAATGAATCGTCTTTCTTCTTTGTTCATTAACCGAGCGTATTCAGGTCATGCTTTAAGTCAACCGCTTGTCAGTTTGTACATTTATTTCTAAGGCTAGGTACCATGATTAAACGTGTTTTAAATTTCTTCAAATTTTGCAAAATTTCTTTAAAATTGGCTAGTCGTTGAGATCGACGTAAGTATGTGCAAGGAGTTTTTTATTTAGATTCTGTTTTATGTTAGCAATTTTAATGGCTCGATTTCGTGTAATGTTTTTGTTAACGCTAGATCCACTGTTCACAGAGCAACTATAAGCCTCATTGTTCATTTAATATGTTACTCGTGTCATAATTTTTCTAGGGACTTGTTTTAATTACCCCAGCTTACATGGCGATTTCTGCACATGGCACGGCACACCAATTAGGCGACTAATTCCACCTCTTGACGCCATCTCTTGATGTTCATCATTTTTGTATGTATTTATATTTTGTTTACATTTTGCGCGAGGTTGATGGCTACATTTACTTTTCGTCACATTTTCTACGTTTTATATTAAATTACATTTATATTACAATATACTTCGTGCATGTTATCCATTTCAAACAATAAATAAATCGAAACTCTTATTATCGTTTTAGGCACTTATTTCGTTGTTGTTTAAAGCTGTAAGTAGCAAAGAGAGTCATAGAGCGCGACGTTGAGCACTCCAATACGAAATTGTAGAAACCGACAGAGTGCAAAGATCACGAAATTAAATGACGGTAGACAACGCTGTATGCAGAAGGCATGACGACGGTTGGTTCAGAAGGACCCTGAAGTAGCAATAGAAAATAGGAAAAAAAAAATTGTGGGTCCTTTGTAGACGGGTGCTGCTGAATCCTGGAAAAAATGGCATGTGAAATGGGACGTCTTCACTCAACGGTGGGTTTCAGTCTGCCGACCAGAGGGAGTGAGAGATAAAGAGAGGGAGATCAATACCCCATGCACAGCTAGACCTAGACCAAGGAAGGTACGCTTACCGCCATGACAGAGTCCTCGTTGTTATTCGCGAGGTAATTAGCCTCTCAGTGGCTTGTGCCAACAAGGGTTTGACAGTATCCTCCAAACCCCCAATACAGTTTGTGTGGGACGGCTTTAAAGGCAAAAAACATTTAACTACAAAAACTTTCTCAATAATCGAGAAAGCTTCAGATTGGATTCTGGAGGTCGATTCGGTCTCTAAGCAGTATAAATTCCCTGAAAGTCTCGGACTCACAGCCCTCCGTCCAGATATAACTCTTTACTCTCTATATCGGAAGGTGGTATTGTAGAATTAAAAGTTCCATGAGAATCAAATATCCCAAAAAACGAGTACAAATTAAAATAAATACCATGATCTCGCAAATGTCGTCACCCGGAACGGGTTCACTGTTCACCTTCACGCGGTGGAAATTGGCGCTCGTGGCCTGCCAGCTAAATCTGTTTCACCTCTAAAGATCTTGGTCTTTCCAGAAAAATAATGAACTCTTTCCTAGAAAAAGTATCTAAAACTGCGATTTACGCATCTGAAATTATATGGCTTCGAAGGGGGAGTGAATGGGTGGCAAGGTGAACGCTTACATGTGGCAGCTGTCCTAAACCTACCACAGCCGGTTGTTAAGTCAGTGTAAGAAGAAGTGTAAAAAATAGTATTATGATGGGCCCGACTCCGGTCGGTGAATTCCATGGCAGCTCCGTTTGTATTTTATTTTTTTTATAAACTTAGCAAAGAACTTGATCAAAAAAGGCCATTAACTGGGCAAGGAAGTAGGCAAGTCATACTGCTGCATGACAACACTCGACCTCTCGTTGCTTGCAGAAGACCCTCTTAAACATGGGATGGAAAGTTCTCCCACACGCAGCATATTCACCAGACTTGACCCCATCTGAGTAACATTTTTTCCGGTCAATGCGAGACGCATTAGTGGATAAATTGTTTAAAACGCTGTGCGTAAATTCGTAGGTTTATTCTAATATTCCATACTAGTAAAAATTATGTTTTGGGACACATTTCATAAAATAAATAATATAGGACCCTAAATTAGACTATTCAAAAGTTACAGGTTATTGAAAAGCGGAGTACCAAAATGTACAATGATCCTAATATGGCCAGGTACTGTATAAGCTCAGGTTAGAAGTGCAGTTTCCAATTGTTTGCAGTTTCATGTTTTGCGATTTCAATGAAGTAAAGACAATATATTTTTTAATATTCTTTATTTATACATTGTGAAATACGCTTCTCGCTTTCTTTTCCTTCTTCTTTTCCGTCAGTTTCTTTTTAGTTTTCTCCGTGCTTCTTATGAGGCGTCGTATACTGACGTCCAGATCAGGCTGCTCTTCTACAGAGATTTCCTGGGAGATTTTTCTCTTCCTGATTGGCGTTGATTTCTCTAGTATCTTTGCCTGGGATGGCATCTGCTTGGATTTCTCCTTAGTCACACTGCTGAAAGAAAGAGAAATTTGACTTATTACTTTCAATTGTGACCATCCGATATACATAGTTGTCCATGCGATGCCGGCACAAACTCTAACCATTTGCATTTTACATATAAATCACTTGTAAATATACATAAAATACAGCCCCGGATCTAGGGCGGGGGGAGGGGGGGGGGGCGGAAACCGGGGTATCTGCCCTGGGAGTCGATTTAGGCCGGCGCTAAATTCATGTGTTTAAAAAAACTAAAGCAGTAGTGAATGGTTTCATGCAGCTTGCCCCATAAGATCAATTTTGTTCTCGGATCGGCCCAACTCACGAATCAGAAGCCTCCTTATGTGAAAGGCTAGCCCGGGTAGGCTCTTGCGTCTCAGGCCTCACGGTACGTGGACCGATTTCTCCTGGTGCAATTACCTCCCGGCGCTACCGAACAGTTTCCTTACCATTCGGCGACGCCAAACGGTTGTGCACTCTGACTAATTGCTGAAGGAGTCTGGAGACTATGGAATTATACTGTTTCCTAAGCAACGGGGGTGGATGTTGACCTACTGTCATGCCAGTCTTGAAATGACCTACAGGCCACCCGATCCCGTGTGGCACTACAGGCAAAAAACGCCCAGGTCCGCGATAAATCCAAATTGAATTACCGCTGTAATACAACAGGTAGAGGCCGCACAAGCGACTTTGGACCCGTAACCAGTCGGAAGGACGGAGGTATTCTGAAGGTTTATTCCAGACAGAGATATCCTTCCAAAACTGGTTTCGGGGCACAGCTGCCCGCTAGGTACCTTTCCCTGTGCCGCCTTACGGCATGCCAACATGCCGTAAGGCATTAGCCTCTAACGGGCACGTTGGCATAGCTAGACAGTAGATTTGTATTGTCTCTTACAGCCGTATTTATAGTCAAGTATCAGTTCAATACTCGAGTTATAACTCAGCCAAGTAATGTCTGAGTACCGGACGATACTCAAGTATTGCATGTGTTTTATAGACGAGGATGGCCAGTCGACTCCGCTGAGTAAAGGTGAAATATTCGGGAATTTATTCGTGTCGAGTGGCAGTACTGCCAAATGTATTGGCCATTTAACGTGGAATATTTTTAATTCATAAACCGCTCGACAATAAATTACCAAACTTTTATTTATTATGAATAATAACGTTTTTTATCGTTTTTTGGTACTTCTTGATTTTTAGATGTAGGTTTTTTGAAATATTCATAATTTTCGTGATGTTCATCTCATTGCCGGCATAAGAAAAAAAAGCACGCGCGCCGGTGGGTGGCGGGTGGGTCGCGTGGCCGCCATGTTTGTATTAGCTGTCATTCTCTTGTGTTCGTGTTGTTTCCGAGTGATTTGTGTTTCTGCATTTTTTAACGACTCCTCGCCTGATTATTTGATTTTGATTTGTTATACGATTGGATTATAGACTTACTGTGGATTTTTTAACGACCTAGCCTGACCCTGTTAAACGTTTTATCGATACTAACTACAAAAATGGAAGCGAGCACCGCGCAAGCTAAAAAGCCGTATACGTTGCTCGAAAAGGAATTGCTGAGCAGCTTGGTGGAAAACCATCCCGTTGTAAGCGATAAAAGGACGGATGGAACGATTATCGCCAGAAAACGAGAAGCGTGGAAGGATATTACCGAGCTCTTCAATGCATCCATGCTCGTGAACCAAAAGGCAAGTTTTGTATGGTTTATAGCTTCGGGCATCCCTAATTTATTATTAGGTACTGTTATGATTAGTAAATATATGTATTAGTACCCATATAAGCGCAAATCCTTGCTTTAGGCCTTGTTGTAGCATGTCGTATAGGTACATGCAAATCAGTAAATTCAATGTGGGACGATAATGTCAATGTAATTGTTTTTATTTGCAGGTTTCTACGAAGCAATTGCAACGTCTGTGGAGTAATATGAAGAGCAATGCACGTAACGCCAAAACGGCTGAAAATCAGCGGCATTATACTGGCGGAGGTGAGACTGTTCCGGACATGGACACGCTGGACGCAAGGGTCCTCAATATCGACAAAACCATATTGAAGCCTATCGATGAGGTTTTAGACTGCGATAACTTGCAACCAGGTAACTTTAATAGTGTTTCATCGTCATATACATCTCCATTTTCTGTTCAATCTTACAAAATACTAAATTACATATTACTTATTGAATTTTCAGAAACGTCCGAGCTAATAAGAGAGGACTATCCGGTTCCAGGTGAGTTGAATTAAATCACTATACATTTTGAAGCTAAAATTAGATAGGGCCAACTCTTCATCTTGACAGCACTCTACGTCGCATAAGAACTATGGCGCGACAGCAGTTCTTTTCATTCAACTGAATAATGCATCGATACATTTGCCATCCGGTCGCGAGCGGTTCTATCGAAGATGATGACAGTCGCAGCCCAATGATTAGCCCGTTTAGTTTACCCGAGCATTTTCAATGGGGCGAATCTGTAGGCGGGACTTGCGATAATAATTACTATTTATTTATATTTTTAATACCTAAACTTCAGCTAACCCATCAGCTTGCCTCAGATTACATTCATGCCATTATCGATCATCATAGTACTTCATACCGCACAAAATAAATCGCGGTTTGCCCTCAGTAGTTCTCTGACCAGGACAAACATCTGTTGGGACTATGAACATGATGATTCAGTTAACTAGTTACTTGTCACCCACCCGCACTGCCCTTCGTGTGGGACCTTTCTCATGTAAACTCAAGTTGTGATAGGTCAATACTTCTCTTCATCCATTAGAAATATTGCAGTTTCATAATGTCATTCTTCCTCATTGCAGAACCATCTTTATCATTGCTGCCAGCTGCAACAGGCAGTAACGAAAACTTGCATCAAGTGTCAGGTGAGGTATATCTATTTATTTATTTTATAATCTTTAACACTATAGTGCTAGCTCCTTTAAATACTCATCGATTGCTCGCTTAGGGGCTATAAGTTTTGCTAAAAAGTTTATCTATACCAAGAAAAGCAACCAATAATGGCATGAATCAACTTTATCTCTTAAAAAAAACGTCAACAATTCTTTAATTTGTTTTAATTATGAAAAAAAGATTAACATGTAAAATAATTGACATTGATGATACATCGCAGAGACATCGATGTGCTGTGTCGACGCACTACTGACGGGGAGGACAATTCATATTCCGTTCCCACTTGTCGGGTGTCGGATCCATTTTTTAATCGGATATTGCCGCCTCTGTTCATACTATGGTGGTGTTGGATCTGATATTTTCTCCCATAATTTAAAATCAGGAGTATATCTGTCGTAGCTATTTTATATCATGACAATAGAAAATGGAGTACCTCAGTAGTTTTCACATCTGGCCCTGCACATTTTATGCTAATTATAATATTAAAATATACATGTATTAGGTATTCACTAACAAACTGTTATCATTTTACAGCTATTCAGCCTCGCATCATCATTGAGGAAATAGAGGAAATAGCGACAAGTTTTGGCGAGGAAATATCGACAAGTTTTGGCGAGGAACCATTCCCCACGCTCAATGAAGTACCTTGTACTGCATCGACACCGCTTCAGCCACCTCGGTCCCTAGCCAGGGTCGTCAGGACAGCGGGAAGAGGCCGTACACCAGTGACGGAAAATGATATTAGAATTTTAAGAAAACGAATGATCGAGGAAGAAATTGAAGGCAATAGGATAAAACGAGCAAACCGGAAGATCCTTTTTGAGATGGATTTGGCGCATAAGAAGAGGATGCAGGATTTGGAATATGCAATATTGTTGGAAAAGAAAAGTAATAATTAAATATTCTGTCTTTTATTCAAAATCCCTTCTGATAATATGATTCCTAAACGCTAAACCTTCTACGATAGGTTGTTCCTGTGGGCCAACATTATCTCCAAAATCTTCATTATGGTCCTCTGCCACATGCTCCCATGTATCTCTGGCATGGATAGCAATATTATGCAGAGCTGCACATGCCAGAATGATATTAGTCACATTTTTGATGTCGTTTGCCATGCCTTTCTGAAGACATGGAAATCTCCTCTTCCATACACCGAAGACTCGTTCGATAACATTCCTGGTTTTAATTTGGCACTTATTGTACCGTTCTTCTGCTGGCGTCCGAGGATTTATTAGTGGAGTTAACATATAGCGGGCGCTAGCGTAACCGCTATCTCCCACTAATATTCCGTTGATTAAGTTGTTGTGAAGTTTTGACCTGAATCGTGAGTTGGCGAATATTCGGCTATCATGAGTACTGCCAGGCCACCGGGTAACAATGTCCAATATTTCCATTTGAGGACTGCACACTACCTAAAAGCAAGTTTTACATTTAAAATACAATCTTTACATACACGGTTTTAACAGCTGTTAGGTTTTTATACCTGAACGTTTAATGAAAAGTATCCTTTTCTGTTGCGAAATCTCTCTGTATCCGGACAGTTGCGGGGTCTCGCTATTCTAATATGTGTGCAATCAATGGCTCCGATGATTCCTTTCAGTCCTTGCCGGGGACCTATTCTTCCCAATTCTTCAAAACCACGTACATATCGACTTATCCCGGCTGGATTATTTCAAATTTAACAAATTTAAGCAATTTTAATGCCAAAATCCTCGACACCCTGGAAACGATTAGGCACACTGTCGGTTGAGAAATTCCTCCAAGATCAGCGCAAACAGCCTAAAATGAAAACAAGGTAATAGGTATAATTTGTTACCAACTTATGACAATAGTAAATAAGCAATAAATCTGTTCATACTTGGAAACATCCTGTCGCATAAAAGCGCAAGCATATTAATAGCTGGAGCAATGGCTCGATAGGTAATCCACGATTGCTCTGCTTCTCCAGATCAGTGATAATTTCTGGGAGGATGACGTTTACCACTGTCGCTTTCGTAAACCTATAGCGATTCCGGAACGTATTTTCATCAAACTGCTCCAAGGGAGACACTGGCGGTCGATGATACGTTTTACGGCGTCGGAGTGGTCGTACTGCACCAGGAATGCCTCCCACGTTGTCAGCCATGTCAATCACCTCTTGAATCTCATCAAAATCATCCAAAAACTCGTCCATTACGATGAGATAAACAGCAAGGGCAAAAAGGCAAAATTCAAATCGTCGTTAATCAGGCCGGGTCGTTAAAATGTCCACACAGAATTTGTCAATATATAGCAAAACAAATCAAAATCCAAAAAACAAGCCAAGGGGTCAGTAATAAAGTCAAATAACAACAAAATTCACGATTAACGCAGCAACACAACAAAACGTCTGTAAACGCGCGACTGTCGAAAATGGCGTCTGACGTTTCCATGTAAGACTCAAGTAAGGGTCGTCCGTTACTTGGCGCCGAACCTGTACTTCAGTATCAATCGCCATCTTGGACTCGACTATAAAACGAAAACTTTCACTCAGGTATGACTGAAGTATAGGCCAGTACTCAAGTAACGACCGATACTCGACTATAAATTCGGCTGTTAGTCTTCTACGCTCATCCCACGGCTGAAAGAGCAATCATATATCGTTATAACAGCCTGGGGTGACAGGTTCGCCCGTTGTAGTCAACACCGCCCAACTGTTTCACTGAAGTGCCTAGCGTCTGAAGCGCATCGTTCTATTGATTTTGGAATGCATCATAATTGGATTATTGAAAACGTGTGCAGTGTGTGTGCCAGGGGGATTCCCATCGCGTATAGAAAAATTCCTCTCCACAAACAGAAGTGGACGTAATGAAATCTCGGCGTAATGAAAAAGTAATGTCTTTGTCCAAATGATGTTTTCATCCTGGGTATTATTAGGCTATTTTCTATAACTTGTCTCGTTGGTCTTCGGTTCTGAATTATTCCTAAATTCGAGTTATTGTCCAAAAATAGCTTTAAGAGGGAAGTTATTAGAAAAAGTTGCCTACAACCAAGGACTTTAGCGTCCTTATAAAGTTCATACGGTGGTTATAAGTTATTCGGCGGTATGTGGCGTTGTCAACACTGGTTGTATGTATTCTATATTAATGCCACATAAGTAAACATTACTAGCAAATAAGTAATGAAGAGTGCAAATTTATTTAAGGGTTCTTATTCTACGGTCACAAAAAACCCACCCAGTATATTTGATTCTACCGTTTTTAAAAATAATTTAATCTTATATGCTGGAGGGGATGTCAAATATCAAGTTTTTGCCCTGGCTCGCAAAAATCGTCGATCCAGGGCAGTGGCGGTTCCTTCATACAAGCCAAAAAGCCCGGCTTGCCTTTTTCTTCAAAAGATCGCTAAACTAGTTAATGAATTTGCGAACGCCTATTGCTATCTAGCGGGCACAGATCGCACAGAACAGCTTATCGACAGAGCAATAATTCGCTACAATCTTACCGAGTTGAGTTCATCTCGCTCGCACACATGGGCTTGCAAGGGAGCTTTCAAAATCAGTGGTCTTTTCATTCTAACCTAATGCAAATTACGCAAAACAATATATGTATCTATACGACTCTGTACTGACGAATAAGTCAGGCTTGCATTAGATCGAAGTAGAATGCGAGCGTTTTCCGTATTTATTTCCGTTTGTTTTAAGGAAGTGACAGCAGATTTTTTACTGTATAATTTCAATTGATTTTTGGTTTTTACTGCCTGATAAACAATAGAGGAAATTGTCCCTTGTGGTGAGTTCTGTCTTAACCCTTCAAGCCTCGGCCCCTCAGCCGATTGACAAGTTGCTGTCCCAAAAAAATTTTGTAAAAATTAGTAAAAAATTTGAATTACAACACTGTCTCACCAAAACAATAATTACTGCCAAACCACTGTACCCATAATTAAAATGAAACATATTAACATAAAACATAATAAAATAAAACAAATTAAAATAAAATAAAATTACAACAGGTCCGTCATGCTGAATCGTGTTGTGGCCGATATCGGCCAATCGGGGCCTGAGGGGTTAACTTGATTTCACTCGCTCAAGCAAATAAAAAGGCATTTCTTGAAGACACCGCAGATATGCGACTGCTGATAAGTATGTTAAATTCTGTCTAGCAGCAGCATGCCTTCAGTGTGCTTTAATGAATCCACGACACAAGCAGTACATTTCAAACTGTAGATTGAAGCGTAAAGAGGTACCACTTTCTTTTTACTATAACAAGCGTAAAAAACACAAAAAGGTATGTCGGGCTTGCTCCATTGCCGATCAAATATACATAGATCCGTTTAGATCTTAAAAAAACAGTTTCTTCGAGTAGAAACTTATTCTACCAGTGAAGAAGAAGAGAAAGTATTTCTACCGTTGAAGTACAATAATAGCATACATACCCAATTTTCTCCATCTTGTCGAACATCTCTTCGTATTCATCGTCTGATTGCAAAATGTCAGTAGTCTGCTTCGAAGTGCATTCCGAAGCGTCTTCTTTGACAACATCAGCATTCAGTATTGGCGTATTTCCTTCGGTCTGTACTAGCAGGCATATCAGTTTCGATGTTAAATATTGCTGAAAAATAACAATAAAGCCTAGTAGTAAATTAAATATACAAGTACTTTTCACAACGCTAGCACTGGGCTCAGATCTGAAGTACGCTTGACTAAATATCAAAAAACATTTTTATATATAAGTTTTAAATTGTTCAATGCTTTGCCATCATCAACGAAAAGACTTGAGATGGCAACATATAAAATCTGCTTGAAAAATCAGTTAGTCAAACATGCCCTTTACAAACTGGACGACTTTTATGATATTGCGTCCACAATTGCTTGATTATAAATAACCATATTATGACTATACTTCCGAACTAAGTTTTAGATTTTATTGACATTGTTTTTAATTACGCATGTTTCAGAATTTTTCTTTTTATGGTATTGATTGTTATTTGTTAGATTATTGATTATTTTGTAAATTTGACTATTTTTAAGTAATCACCTCTGATTACAATTATTTTTTTTCCTTTTAATTAATCAAAGCGGTTTTATCATCCGGTAAATTATGATTGAAAAATTTGACATGTTCCTCAGTATTGTGAAATGCTTTTATGGAATGAATAAATGATGATGATGATGATGATGATGATGATGATCGGTTTGTATATGGCAGCTATAATCAGGTCATCCGTACGACAAATAAAACTATTTCGCAAGAGAATTTTTCAAGTTGGATAATTCGTTTGAAAGTTACAGCACCTTCAGTCATCCAGCTTTTAATTTTGCGATTTTAAATATTCTTTCATTAATCCGTTTTTTGTAATGAATCGGGCAGCTGATAAAATGTCAATGATCGTATGGATGACAATGTGATTTCTCAGTCGTCCGTTTGAATGGCAGCTGCCAGATCCATTTTAAGTAAGGAACCCTAAGCTTATGGCCTCTTCCTATCAATGAATAAAACAAACTGGCAAACAAATTTTTGGAAATCAAATAACGCGTTCTTGAGATATCAATGACTCAATCAGACAGACGGACAGTATGGAGTTGTCAGCTAAAACGGGCGAACCCGCCACCGCAGGGAGGTATAATGATATTGATCGTTTTTTCAACCGTTAGACTTGGGGAACGTACAGAGAAAGGGTGAACACAACTTCTTGAAAAGTCTACTTCCATACAAAACCAGGGATTCCATTCTAAGTCACTAGGAATCCTATGATTTTACAAGAAATCACATTTTTTTTATTTATTTATTTAAGAATGAATTACTATAAAACATTGATTTGCTTACAAAAATAACAGGAACCGAATGGCAAAACCTTAACCTATTGCTTATTTGATTCCGTCACCCAACTGGGACTAGCCCGTTCTAGGGTTGGCAGGACTCTAATATTACAATCAAGTTTGCTTGATTGCTTACAAATGTACAAGTTTTAGTAAAAAGCTAATAACACTAAATTGCCCTAAAGTGTGTTCTTCAAAATAATAATAATAATAATAATAAAAATAATAAAAAAAATATTAAAAGATATATAAAATAAATAAAATGCAATTCTATTATATGATCGGCAATAATATAAAATTCGATTAAATAATATAAGTAAAGTTATATGTGAGAAAAGATAGAAACAGTCATTAATATTTAATATATCGCTCATTTGGTGTACAATGACGTAAATACCCTTTTTTTCAAAAACAAGTTAAATATGTCAAAATGTGTGGAAAGACTATTTACATCGGGAGAAACATCGACAGAATTGAATTTGTGGTGATTTGCCGCAAGATGGCGCGAGTGTCATTGTTGAATTGAGTAAAATGGCGTTATTTCTGTTGCTACGTCTGAAAGGCCAGTTGCGCGGGGCGCTCCGCTGAGTGTGGTTGTGTTTGGGAGCTACAACGACGTAAAGGTACTTATGATATTTAATTCGATAATTTTTGGTGCAACAATGACGTAATTGAGCAATTGCGGCGTTGTTACTCCAAAAATCAATAAGTTCTTGGTGAAACAATGACGTCAATGTTTGTCCAAGTAAGGTATCTTCTTGGTGAAACAACGACGGAATGTTGTAAATATGTCATTGTAGCTCCAAAAATGGCATTTTTTAAATTATTCATTGAGGACATTGAGTAATTACGATAACTGGAGTGAAGCTGAAACAAAGAAAATAATAAAACAAAGATCTACTAGTCAACAAATAACTAAGGCTATACGAGATATTAATGTGGTTCCAGCGTATACTTCAAAAAGAGAAATTCCCGAAAACAAGAAAAATGATTTAAAGAACTGTTACAAAAAAACATTATTCCTCGTATTACTCTGCTTTTTATGAAAGTATTTCCTAAAGGATTTTTTTTTCTATTGCTCAAGTATTTTTAACACTTATGCGTATACTGGCACTTAATTAAAAGTAGGTAATAAGTAAATAATCAGCGATTTTGTGCCAATAAGACAAATTGTGATCATAGTTCAGTATTATGTAAGATGTTTCTTGTTTTAATCTTAACTCCTTGAGCAGCAAACGGGATAATTGTCCCACAATTGAAATTACCGTAGAGCGGCAAAGGGGACATCTGTCCCAGCCGAGATCGGCGCCGATGTTTTCCAATTATTTACCTTTGATACCTCACATAAATCATACGGCCTGTGGTATGTGCGAAAAGAGGAGAAGATTCTCTGTCGTTAACTAGTTGGTTCATTATTTTTCATACAGTCGCCATTTTTTAGTCTATGATTGAACCAAACCAAACCAAAAACTTCAATATGCATGTTGATTTTCAACACCGAATATTTTTTTATTTTTGTATGGGTATAAGTAAAACGAAGTCATAGGTTGAATGAAGCATATTATAATTATTATAAAAGTATTGACAATTTCTTGCATAGGGTGATTTATTTCCAGAAAAAACATTGAAATGTTGGACAAGGCAGTTTTTTTCTGTACCACAACTTTGACAGATAGTTCTGAATAATGCTTATTGCTTTACAAAACGACGTTACACGTATCTAATAGCAAATTTCAACAGGAACATAAAACAGGTCTTCTTACGATCCGTATAGTAGTTTCGGAGTAATCGTCGTTTCCTGAAACGCTATATTTTTGTTGTGATGTAATCTTCTTCTTCGCGTTCTCCAAGAGAAACTACAATTCAAATGTCAGCGCTCGAGGGGTTAAGTAAGAACCTATTGAACATAAGATATACCTACATGGTTGTTACTAAGTTACTTTATTAAACATTAATAAATAAATGTTTTCTGTTGAGTAATTCAATTATTTAGTTTTATTTTGTCACAAATGCAAAAATTCCTAGCAAACGCGTTATTTTCTATATTGAATTCTGAAGCAACAGTGACGTATTTACTGATGCCTTCTTTTTTTAAGTCTATAATCCAGGTTATGTACAATGTACCGAGTAGATTGGGGCTATAATAGAAACTACACATATTGAACTTATATTTAAAATCACGACGATTGTAATAAGTCCCTTCATAATACCATACCTTTCATACGAATCTTTGATTAGCTCTCCTGTAAAATTACCAAAAGTGTAATTACGTCATTGTTGCATCAAATGAGCGATACGTTAAGTAATATAGGATTTAATATAAAAATATCTAGTCAAAAAAAGTACAATTCATTGACAAAATTACATATAACAACAAAGTCAAATAATTTTTGGTAGTTAGTTCAATGTTAAAATATAATCAACATACATGTTTAAAAATATGTTAATAATTTGTGCACCTAAGTTTTATTAAACTATTATTTCTAACATTTGATGTATGGTTAGTCTGTCATGATTCGATAACCATTTCTTTAATTTACATGACTCGCTATCATTTTGTATATGAATCACACTCATGATCACCAATTTACCAACAATCAGGTCATTACCTTATGTAGTAACTGCTTCGTATTGGCATCGTGGATCCTCACATGCCGGTCGAGGGATGTAGAGACAACATAAGGCCCTTTTTTGGTCGTAAAAAGGTCCGTAACAGCTCCCGTGCAGCCCTTGTAGCCTTTGTCCGGTTTGCCTCTACCGCGGAGATCCACTTGATTGATTTGACCCCGACCAAAGCCGACTACGACATGTCTGTAAATGAAGAATAGTATAGTATTACCATTAATTATATATGGCATAAGATTATGCAATTCCACGAATAGAGTTGTCAACTACAACGGGCGAACCCATCACCTCAGAAAGTTTTAACGAAATATGATCGTTCTATCTCCCGTGAAGTGAACGCAGAAGACTTAGGACAAAACAGTCCACCGTCAAGCTATGCCACATGCCCGTAAGAGGCCAACGCCTAATCCACGAGATAACCAGGTATGTTACCCAGCGGGCTTACACTCACGCCCTTACTTCCATTTACGACCAGATTACTGGTCTCTCGTCTGGTTACGAGTTCGAGGTCGCTTGCGCAGTCCTGTCCCTTACGAAGCGGTGAAACGGTGTAAACCGAATCTATCGCGGACCACGGCGTCCTTTGCCTGGCTGTTCACCCGGAATCGGGTAGCCGATGGTCGTTTCAAGAGCAGTCGCCGTAAGATCAGCAATCACCCCCTCTCTATAGGAAACTACTGCTTCCAGACACCCCCAACTGTTAGTCAGAGTGCATAATTGATTGGCTTACGCCGCACGGTGCGCAGACCTTCCAGGAGCGCCAGCAGATTGACTCCTACGGGAAACTAGCCCAAGGCCAGAGGCCAGAACCTACCTGGGCTCGCACTTCACGCGTGGAGGCCGCCAGATGGGTGTTGACCCGTGAGTGTGACCAACCCTGCACAAACGGGTCTTCGTGGCCAACTCAGCAAGGGGCCATTAGCTTCCGAATTTCACAGAACGATTTGGCAATCCTACTATGCCGATGAAATCTAGGGGGCACTGATAGCACTGACGGTCAAACTAATAGCAATTTATTTGGCCATTAAAAATAATATCGACAATGAATAGTTTTTTTTATAGAGAACTGATTGATTATAAAAACTTAATAATTTAACCGATGATAACAATATTAACATTCAATTATTAGTGCTATCTATGGCATTATTTTATATAGGCTGATTACATCACAGATATATTACGTAAAAATAGAATGTCATCAAGTATTATGATGGGCCCGACTCCGGTCGGTGAATTCCATGGCAGCTCCGTTTGTATTTATTGTAAACCCCCTGATCATCAGGATGACAACAACGAAAGAGTTGTGACAGCCGGAGAGACGGTGGACGGCGTGAAAGAACGCATCGGGTCGATGGCCTTGCAAGCCAGACCCGATTATTTATAAAGCAAAAAAGAAAAAAAAGGAAATATGCCCCCAAGCGGCCTATCAGGGGGGGAGAATTCCCGCTACCCCAGTAGAAACCCCAAACAACGACACGGCTAAAACGACACCGGACCTTGCTTGCCCTATCTGCGGGAAACAATATAAACGATTAGCATGGTTAAATAAACACATTGCTGGGCACGATGATAGCGACGCTGCACGTCAGTGTCTTAAACCGTCGCAAGGAGTCACGGACAGAGTTGAACCTCACATGTCCCTTGACTCCACATCTGCCCGCAGTTTGTCACCCGACCGGTCTCCTCTACCCGCGCAAATCGTATCCTTCCCTCCTCTAAAATTCCCTTCACTTGCGAAAGAGGACTGGGAATTTCATAATAATAATTTAACTTCTATTCTTGACCACTCTGTGAACCGTAATGCCCCTGCCAGCGTCCAGCTGTCATCCTTCCAGGTGGCGGTCCATGAATACTTCTCGGGTGTTTACCCAAAATCTACCCATGTCGACCCGGTTCACAGAGAAAACGCATTTAAGGCAAAGCTCCGTAGGCAAAAGCGGCTACTTCGTCGCCAGTTACGTGAAGCCAAGAAAGCCGGGGATAAAGCCCTCTGCCACAACTTCTCGCGCGCGTACCGCTCTATACTAAAACTCATACAGAGCGTAGCAACGCAAAACGACAAACGCAAGGCAGCATTTCTCAAATCCAAAGAGGAAGCCCGGTTCGACAAAAACCGTTTTAACTACAGCAAAACGGTTTTGTCTGCCGCCAAGGGAAAAATCCAAATCCCGGAAGATATGGCCACGGAATACTTTTCGACCACGTATGAGGACCCAATGCGGCTCCATAATTACAGCCCTCCGCCGGGCATTACACCTCCGCCCCTGCCTACGGTAGCTTTTGCTTCTCAACCTCCATCACTAGATGAGATTCTTAATCAAGTAAAGAGGAAGCCGTCGGGCTCTACTCCGGGTCCCGATGGTATTCCCTATTTAGTATACAAAAAATGCCCCTGCCTTCTGCAATATTTAGGATCCATCTTCCGAAATATATGGAATAGCGGTGTAGTCCCACAGAATTTTGGCCGAGCGACAGTCATCTTAATTCCGAAGGTCCCAGTTTGCACCGGACCAAAGGACGCTCGGCCCATTGCTCTCACAGACACTGTTGCGACGCCGTCAGTAGCGACGTCGCCGGCCGTAAAATAGATGATTTACGGCCGCTATGAGGGTGCCCGAGAAAGCATAAGAAATTTGCAGAAAACTCATTTTTACGAGAAAAATGGCAAAATCGCCTCGGGTTACCTTTATAGACATCGCAGGCGCCGCTTGAAACGGATCGAGCGAGCGAGACGGCCTACGGCCGCCCGCTCCCACACAGAGACCGAGCGAGCGAGACTCCCTACGACCGCCTGCTCTAACATAGCTAGGAGACAAACTTTGGTGCCGAAAACGGACAGTTTTGAACTCGTCAAACCGGAAATGAAAGCGGGAAATACTGCCCGAAACAGTTGTATAAGAGTCGAGGTATATGCATAAAGCACCCCTCTTACGACCTGCCGTGAAAATTCACGTGTTCACAGCAAGGAACCGTGAAACACGAGAGAAAACACGTGGTATTTTCTACTCCCAAAAATAGTGAAAAACTGTTAAATGGGAGTAGAAAACAAAGCACCATCACCACCGACCACCGGCAAGTAAACAGAAACACAGGAATCATCGATTCAAGTTTACGTGGCCGGAAAATTGCCCTCAGCCGATTTCGAAGATACTAGCAGACACGAAAACAACGGGAACGCATACGTGAGGTACCGGGCCAGACTCTGATGATGTTTGGAACCCGAAGAATCCACTCCAAAGGAAAGGATGGGTTTTGAGCCATTCTCTGATTGGTTGGTTGCCGACCAATCAGGAATGCGCTCTAACGAGCCAGTAGCCGCCAACCAGAAACTGTTGGTCGGCCCTGAAGTCTGGACAAATACGTAGCGTACCGTAACGGCTTTTAGAGGAGAGGAGATAGCTTTTCTCCTAGGAGAGTGCGAGAGGTCAATAGAAAAGGGAAGATCCCCACCTTTCACGGAAAGCTGTCCGCGGCGTGTCCATTGGTGGACACGAAAGCAGGTGCACGGCAGGTGCACGGCGAGAACCGCGGAAGTGAGTACAAATATGGGCCCCTGGGCCATACCAAATCACTCGCTCTCTCAGTTCCACAGGAAACAGTCAACCGACTAGGAAGGAAGGAAGGAACCCCCAACGACTACTAGGACCGCGACCTGGAACCGCTCCACTGCCCTTGCAGTCTGGAAGCCAGTCGCGAGCGGCTCTACTGCACCGTGCAGTATTGAGCCCGTCCAAGTAAAGGACACTACGGTCGACGAGACACTCTCTCCTATTCGGGGAGTTGAGTGCCGGTCCGAGTCGGGAATTACGGTCCGACTCGTGATTTACGGTCGACGGGACGCTCGCTCCAGTCGTGGAGTTCGAGCGCCGGTCCAAGTTGGGACCTTCGGAGAGCCGGGTCCACGCGGCGCACACGCGGTCAGACGGCGCACACAGGCGCAGTCGGACACACGCGGGCGCAGACGGGCGCACATAGTCGCAGTCTGGTGCGCATCGGCGCACACGCGGCACCCACGCGGCGCACACGCGGTCAGACGGCGCACACAGGCGCAGTCGGACACACGCGGGCGCAGACGGGCGCACATAGGCGCAGTCTGGTGCGCATCGGCGCACACGCGGCACCCACGCGGCGCACACGCGGTCAGACGGCGCACACAGGCGCAGTCGGACGCACGCGGTCGCAGACGGGCGCACATAGGCGCAGTCAGGCGAACGCAGCACAGGCGGACGCAGCACAGGCGGACGCAGCACAGGCGGACGCAGCACACGCAGACGCACACAGGCGCACACAGGCGCACCCAGGCGCACTCAGGCGCACTCAGGAGCACGCAGGCGCACAGAGACGCCGCTCGACAACCGATCTTGTTCGACCCGCTGCCCGGGAAGAACAGGATAGCGACACTTAGAAAATAAGATTAATTGTTATATACTGATTTTACTTTACAATAAAGATTTCAATAACGTTGTTATGTACCTAGGTTAATTATATACTTATGTCTGATTTGTAAAACTGTATACTTGTTAAGTACACTGTTGTAAAATAGTATTTTGTTATGTACCTTGTAAGATTCATGTATGTAAATTGAAATGTATGTACCTTGTATCTAAGCGACGATATTCTTAGACTCTAAAATTATCAAAAAATAATAGGCCGTGTTGGCACTAGTGAGTCGAAGGCGTGTTTTATTGGTGCAGGGGACGGGGAGTAAAACGGTGGTAATAGACAGACTGAGGCGTATCGAGGCTTGCAGCAGGTGTCGTGGCCGCCCGTTACGGGGCAAGCGGCGACCAAGCGGTGGACCTCTTTTTACAGTCCTGGGTTCACACAGCGCTGGGTCGGTCCGTGCCACAGGGCACTGCATATGTTGGGCAACGGGCGCAACAGACACTGTGGCCAAAATCTTTTTTAGCATAGTCCACACGAGGATGAGCGAATTCATGCACCGGAATGAGTACCTTGGAGTATCAGTTCAAAAAGGCTTCATGCGCGGCGTCTCGGGCTGCCTCGAGCACAACTCTCTCCTGGCTGCTGCCATCAAGGATGCGAGACAGCACGAACGCCAAATCAATGTATGCTGGCTCGACCTAGAGAATGCCTTTGGGTCAGTCCGACACAGTCTCCTCCACTTTGCACTCCGCTGGTACAACTTCCCACCAGTCGTGCGTGACATTGTAGCCTCCTACTACAACTGTCTGACTTTCCATGTTAAAACGCAAGAATGGACTACCCGCTCTATACCATATTCAATTGGACTATTTCAGGGCTGTTGCCTCTCCCCGACGATTTTTAATATAGTTTTTAATATACTTCTGGAAAGCCTGAGCCAGTTTGACAGGAAGTGGGGCTACCGTTTTAAAACAGACGGCCAATACACCTCGTCGTGCCTCGCTTTTGCCGACGACCTAACTTTCATCACCAGAAGCCCCAAGCAGCTTTCCCTGCTATTACAGAAAGTGGAGCTTTTCTGCGACTGGTCAGGCTGTATAAAAGTGAAGCCCTCCAAATGTTTTTGCCTTGGACTCGCCCGCATGGGCACAAAATTTACATCCTATGACCCCAAATTGGTCTATAAGGGCTCTAATATCTCCCTTATAGACCCAAACAATCATTTCAAATTCCTCGGCAGAAAAATCACCCATCAGGGAAAAGACGTCTCGGGCGATCATGTTATAGAGCATTTCAAAAGTTGCCTGGCGAAAATAGATGCCTTGCTAATTTCTGGCCCTCGTAAGGCCTGGATCTATGACAATTATCTAACGTCACATTTGTCATGGCCCTTTCTTATTTACGATTTTACCAAAACCCAACTGTCCCGTCTAGATGCACTGGTGACAGCTAGTTTAAAATCCTGGCTGTCCTTAGCCAAACCAGCTGACCCCTCGACTCTCTTCAGGTCCAAACAAAATTTTGGGCTAGCGCTTAAACTGCCCTCTCTGCTCTACGCCAACTCCAGAATAACCAAAAATTCGATTCTGTGCAATTCCAAAGATCCGGCAATATCGAAGCACGTAATAAGTGGCTGTAGTGATTCAAATGAACTACAAGCCCGCGTAGACTTCCACAAAAGGTTCCTTACTGGAATCAGCCAGAATGGCACTGGTCTGGGGTATGGCAGTACAACCACGAGCGACGTGGACTTGAAGAAGTCTCTTTTGCGGGGAGATTACGACAGCAAGAGTATGGCTCATGCTATTGGCCTTCAATGCCAGAATGACTGGACAACAATTGGTGACTTTTGCATTCCGCCTCCAATGCACTGGAAGGTAATGCTCTATGACTGGACGCCAGAGATGCTGAAATTTTATTTGAATGCCTTTCAGCATACACTTCCAGACCCCAGTAACCTCGCTCGTTGGAGCTTTGCCGAGGATAGTTCTTGTCCCCTCTGTAGCAATACCCCTTGCACAGCTAGACACATTCTAGCTGGCTGCAAGGTGGCCTTAGATCAAGGACGGTACACTTACCGCCATGACAAAGTTCTCGCTGTTATTCGCGAGGTAATTAGTCTCTCAGTGGCT
This sequence comes from Micropterix aruncella, assembly GCA_944548615.1. Taxonomy (NCBI): domain Eukaryota; kingdom Metazoa; phylum Arthropoda; class Insecta; order Lepidoptera; family Micropterigidae; genus Micropterix; species Micropterix aruncella. Next base: position 13,298,193 of record OX155974.1, on the reverse strand, counting down.
CGTGCCAACAAGGGTTTGACAGTATCCTCCAAACCCCCAATACAGTTTGTGCGGGATGGCTCTAAAGGCAAAAAACATTTAACTACAAAACCTTTCTCAATAATCGAGAAAGCTACAGATTGGACTCTGGAGGTTGATTCGGTCTCTAAGCAGTATAAATTCCCTGAAAGTCTCGGATGCACAGCCCTCCGTCCAGATATAACTCTTTACTCTCTATCTCGGAAGGTGGCTCTTATTGTAGAATTAACTGTTCCATGGGAATCAAATATCCCAAAAGACCACGAGTACAAATTAAATAAATACCATGATCTTGCAAATGCCGTAACCCGGAACGGCTTCACTGTTCACCTTCACGCGGTGGAAGTTGGCGCTCGTGGCCTGCCAGCTAAATCTCTATTTCACCTCTTTAAAGATCTTGGCCTTTCCAGAAAAATAATCAACTCTTTCTTAGAAAAATTATCTAAAACTGCGATTTGCGCATCTCAAATTCTATGGCTTCGAAGGGGGAGTGAATGGGTGGCAAGGTGAACGCTCACATGTGGCAAGACAGCTGTCCTAAACCTACCACAGCCGGTTCGTAAGTCCGGAATCCACTGCTCACCCCCCAGAAGTGTAAAAAATAGTATTATGATGGGCCCGACTCCGGTCGGTGAATTCCATGGCAGCTCCGTTTGTATTTATTTATATACATCAAAGTCTGTAATTATGACGTATTGAAACTTGTATACCAAATTAAACATTGACATATTTATGTAAATAATCTTCTTGTATATAAAAATGAATCGCCGTGCGTTAGTCTCGCAAGATCTCAAAAATGACTCGACCGATTTGAATAATTATTTTTTTGTTTTCTTTACCTTGATTCAGGGGTGGTTTACAGAAAAAAATATTTAGGAAAAATTAAAAGATACAACACTGAAAATCTAAAAATTAGAAATTGGTCATTTTAGGAAATGGGCCACTTTCAACAGATCGCATTCACGGCGATCCTATTGTTTGACAGCTGCGCCATCCGTTATTCTTTCCTTGCGATTAACTGTTATTCATTCCATGCGATTGTGTAAAATTTCCAAAAGTGGGAAAGTCGAAAAAGTCAAAAAAGTCAAGAGTCGAAAAAGTCAAAAACGTCTAAAAAGTCGAAAAAGCCGAAAAGGTCGAAAAGTCGTAAAAGTCGAAAAAGCATTTATATTTCATCATGTAAATTAAATACGTTGAATTTATTTTAATTACAAACGACTTTCATTTAATCACCAAACGAAACTCAAACCGTACATGATTCGGCCATATTAAAGATATCAATTAATTGGATTTGGAAGATTGATTAGGATCAATAATAAACGCTTATAAAGATTTACAATCAAATCAATTTTAGGTGGTACGAAGTTCACCAGGTCATCTAGTATTACAATAATAAGAGCTATGATTTCAAAATTTGTTTGTACAAAATTATATTATTTAATACCGTATGGGCGTGTTTAGAGCGTCATATAAAGTACGACGCCATACTCTTACACCTCGAAAGCCACCATATTGAACATAATAATCAATTTTGGGAACTACGATTGCCATCTACATGTTACGTTTTGTAGTAAATACTGATTTCAAATCGTAGTATAACTGAGCAATCTAATAGGCTATATAATCAATGGTATAAATAAAAAATAAAAATAAAATACAAACGGAGGTGCCATGGAATTCACCGACCGGATTTTATTATTTACTAGCTGACCCGGCGAACTTCGTACCGCCTAACAGTCAATGAATGTCGTGTTATAGATTAGCTGAACTTAATTTATGATTTTATGAAAGTAATATAATGAATACAAAATAAATATTAAGTTCACTACTTTATTAAGATAATAACAAAAAAAGAAATATAAAAGTACAAAAATTAAGTATATCAATCGCGTGTCAGTAAGACATGATTGAATTAAACTATTTACATATTGTGCAGCATGGGATGCTCTCGGTTTAATTCTCTTCATTGAAGCACCTTCTGATATACGACACTTTTTGTTTTTTATCAGGCGCAAGAACAAATGCGGATGATTTGCCGACATGTGAACATGCCACGTACAACTGACCATAAGAAAAACACGGATTTACATTTTGTATGCGAAAATGTTTTTTCTATTATTTAAATTTTTCTTTAACTTTACAATTTCCGTTTTTAATAGTTATTCTGCTATTCGGGACGGAGCCAAATACTATAAAACGAAAACCATGAAAATCGGTCCGGCCGCTCTCGAGTTATAAGTGTTCGAACAAACCCGACTTTATTTTATATACTAGGGATGTTTCCAAAGTTCTGGGAATTCAGCTATATTTTTATTATTTTGTTAATTTTCGTCAATATTACAATGTAGTTTTTCAACATAATCTCCATATAACTGAATACATTTATCCCAACGATAAACTATTTTTTTTAGGCCGTCTAAAATAACTTTTTCAGTGTCTCCTCAATCCACCTATTTATGGCACGTTTTACGTCAGTTAAACTTTCAAATCGAACACCCCGTAAGGGTTTTTTCAAATCTGGAAACAGGTGATAATCACTGGGTGGAAGATCCAGGGAATAAGGTGGGTGTGGAAGCAATTCCCACCGTAAATCGTTCAAAACATCCATCGTTTTTCTTGCAGTGTGTGATCAAGCAATATCCTGTTGCAATAACGGACGCTTATGCAACGTTCCAGGCCGTTTTTTGACAAGTGCCTGTCGCAGTGGTCCGGATAATAAATTTGAGTAATATTCTACGTTAATTGTAGTACCTTTCGCCAGATAATCCTTAAAAATAATTCCTTCGCAATCCCGGAATACAGTAAGCATTACCTTTCCAACAGACGGAACTGCACGCGCCTTAAGTGGAGGCCCTTCTTCAGGTTTACGCCATTCTTTGGATTGATTTTAGGTCTCAGGATTGAAATAAGTAATCCACGTTTCGTCAGTGGTTATTATTCGTTGCCAAAATTCATCACCGTAACGGGCTAACAGCTCTTGAAGTTGACGACAAGTATCAGACCTATTGAGTTTCTGGTCTGGTCCCAACAGCCTTGGCCCCCAGCGAGCCAAAACCTTGCTAACGCCCAAACAATCATGCAAGATGTCATGAACTTGTCGTGTACCTATCCCTAGGCACACACTAATTTGACGAATAGTCATTCGCCTGTCCTCATTCAGTAGGTCTTCGACGGCAGTAACGTTTCTTTCATTTACCGACGTGTTTGGGCGCCCACTGCGTGGATCGTCTTTTAGTGATGTTCCACTGGTTTTAAAACGATCGATCCACCGATAACCAGTATTTTGGGATTCTGCAGACTCACCAAATACTCCTTGCAGACGCTGAATAATTTCTGATGCTTTCACACCTTCTTTCCACAAAAAGAAAATGAATGCTCTTTGAGATTTTGCTGCGCCTTCCATGGTTACAAAAACAGTGTTATGAAAAAGCGTCTATAACAGTCGAACACCTAAATCAGACTGAACAATGTTGCACTAGATAGTTGCAAAAACATGTCAAGACTTGTCTGGCACCAATAACATTGCCTATAAGTTCTGCATAATTTAATTATAGCACAATTCCCAGAACTTTGGAAACATCCCTCGTATATAGATACAACAGGTAAAGCAACAAAGCAAATAACCAATGACCTATTTTGTATGGTTATTAGTCGATATTATTAAAATTAACTTTACGATTCAATGCATTAGTTTTCTCTAAAGTTGATTAACAATAAACGAAATAAATAAATATACATTTTTTTTAAAATAACCACATACCTTTCCAAATGACTTGCAGCCATACAAGTGGCGGGTAATTCTCCAAACTCTACAGAACATACAGGCCTTCGCTGAGCTCGGGTATCGTATAACCTGAAATGCAAAATAACATCATATCCGAGAATGAACTAAAAAATAACTTCTTCTTGACCCTTCATATGTATCTTATATTACACTAGCTGACCCGTGCCCACTTCGTTGGGCGGTGAAACTTTTTACTTGTGATGAGTGTGGTTCGGTTAGTACTGAGTGCTATGATTTATTTCCTGACTGCCAAAAGAAGGGTTATATTTTTACTGCATATGTATGTATGTATTTGCATGCCAATTTGACTATATTACCGTTATTTGGGAGTGTCTTCTTGTGAGTGTTTTATTTGTGAGTGTCTTGGGATTTCTTTATTAGGGAAATTATATGCAGTAAAAGGAAAAAGTCTTTTGTTTTAAACACTTGAGACGATAAATTTACTTATTTTGATAAAAATTCATAATTGTTGATAATATGACCAATAAACATGACCTACTAAAGATTTAAATTATTTTTTAAATATAAAATACTACTTTTTGTGACTTTAATATAAAAGTTAGACATATGATGTCGCTGACTTTTTTGTAGGCATTATCAAGCTCTACAACTTTTCTCTAGAACTTAATCATATATCTCTCATCGTTAAGGCAGCGTTAGTTAGAAACGTTTTCGTTCGACCGCTTATTCTCCGACTTACCTTGCAAATCCGGCTACCACGAAATGTCATTTCATTTTTCGGATTAATATATAGCCTATGACACCATTTGACGAACTGACAGTTGGGCGGTGTCGACTACAACGCGCGAACCCGTCACCCCAGGCTAAGATAACGATATGTGATCGTTCTTTCAGCGGTGGGATGAGCGTAGAAGACTTTGGGATGGCACAAACCTACAGTCCAGCAAACCCACAAACCCGCCAAAGTCCAATGCCTTACGGCGAGGCACTAGAAAGGTAACCCAGTGGAGCTACCTCACCCCCTGGCTACCAGTTTTGGTAGGATATCTCCGTTTGGAATTAACCTTTAACCCCTCAAATGTGAGGCGTCCATTAAAGGATGCCTTGGCAAAATGTATACAAAATGTATATAAATTTATATAAATGTAAATATAAATGTAAATGTGCGCCGCTTTATAGTAATCCGCTCTATAGTAATGCTATAGCTCTATAGTAAACCCCGCTCTATGTAAATGTAAATGTAAATGTAAATATAAATTTATATACATTTTGCCGTAGGCAAACCCGAGCTAATCGCCAGTCATTTGTGGGGTTAAGATACCTCCTTCCTTCCAACTGGTTATGGGACCGAACTCGCTTACTCGGCCTCTACCTGCCGTAATCTATCGCGGACAAAAGGCATCTTTTTCCCGGCTCTGAATTCAGGATCAGATAGCCTAATGGTCATTTTTCAAGAGTGGTTGACGACAACATCCACCCCCGCTGCTTAGGAGACAGTATATTTCCATAATATCCAGACTCCTTCAGCAATTAATCAGTGCACATCCGATTGGCATCGCCAAACGGTGTGCAAATTGTCCAGTAGCGCCGAGAGGCAATCCCACCAGGTGAAGCCGATCCACCAACCGTGGGACGCGAGTCTTACCGAACTGACAGGCCAATACAGCCCCATTGAGAGAGTATCATGCAACTAGTCAACGCAATGTCTAATGACATAGAAGCATTTTGATCGTCAACAGGCCAACATTGGACTGAAATTGATTTTGAATTTTGCTCTTCTGTATAAGCAATTATCATTGTTGCATTTATATACTTTTACTTAATTAATTATGTAGCTAAGTATTGATACTTTAATTTTTATGGATTAAACCTACATTACGTTTTGAAACGGGGTTGGTTACCCTGCAGATTTATTGCAACATCAGTGACATTCCATTTGGAAGATTCTAAATTAAAAAAATATAACAATTTTTATTTGGAGCACCATGTATATGTTGTCTATATAACTACTATTATTATTAATTATTCTGGACAGGCAGGCAGCTTTGCTGATATATCCAGTTAAGATCTTGAGAAAAATAAACAATATTAACAAGTTTTTAGGTACAACTTGAGTCTGTTTTTAACCGACTTCAAAAAAAGGAGGAGGATATCAATTCGGTTGTATTTTTTTTTTTAATAATGTTTGTTACCTCAGAACTCATCATTTATGAACCGATTTGTAAAATTCTCTTTTTATTTTGAAAGGATATACTTCCAGATTGGTCCCATTCTTTTCAAAATCCTGTTCCGATGATGGGATCCATGAGGATTTGAGGGAACTCCTCCAATATTATCATTAGTTGAAAATGTACATGTTACTTCAGTTCCGATGACAATGCATTTTTTTATGGTAAGCATGACCTGATTCTACACCCAGGGTTGGCCCCCGATGAGGGGACTCCTCAAGAGTTGACAGCACAGACACGCAATTTTGTATACGCATTCGGTTATGTTAGTCCGTTCTAAGATTCACCATGACAAGGCTGCTGCACCCAGGGTTGGCTCTCGACGAGGGTACTCCTCAACGGTCAACAGCACAGAAACGAAATTTTGTATACGCATTCAATTATTATAGCCCGTTCTAAGTTTTACTGCGACATGGCTGCTGCACTGCACTCGCACTAATCACTACAAATGGTAATTTATTCCACATGTCCACCACTCTATTATGTAAAACGTTCTTAGCCCTTTAAGGACCATAAGCTATGCCGTAGAGTATGAACATTTCTAATATATAAAACTGTTAAAGGTCGATGTGATTAACATATACGTCAAGTTTTTTGAAGATTGGTTCAATAGATTTACTGAAAAATGTGTTGTTCTTCATCTCGGTAAAAAGAACCCTAAGAAGCCGTACTTTCTGGAAAACACCCGTCTTAGTGCTGTGAAATCACAAAGGGATCTTGGCGTAATAGTCACCGAAGACCTAAAATGGGAAGAAAACATGACTGCATTGGAAAAGACAACAAACTCTCTATTGTTTCTAATTCAAAAAGCTTTTCACCATATCACAGAGGAACTGATGCTGAAAATCTATAAGTCATTTGTAAGACCCATTTTGGAACACGCCTATCAAACCTGGAATCCATACTTTAGGAAGGATAACGATCTTCTAGAGAAGGTCCAGCGAAGAGCGACTAAATTGCCATTTAACTTGAAGCATCTAACATACGAGAAAAGATTGTCGGCTCTCGGTTTGACCACTCTGGAGCAACGCAGGGAACGGGGTGACTTAATCGAGACTGGGTTGCAGACTATCTACACCATCATGATAACACACATCTGCGTGGGCATCATCTGAAACTCCAGCGTGAATCATTCCATTCAAATCCCAAGAAACATTTCCTCAGCAGTAGAGTGGTAAATGAGTGAAATGCTCTCCCAAGTGAAGTGATTATTTTTTATTTTTTTATTTTATTTTATAGCAAACTTACAGATAGTATCTTAAAAACTTATTCAAACGAAACAAATTTACTATCCTATAAATAGTTTGCAATGCTTGCGTTACACATTAACATAGAAATAACATCAACACGTTGATAGTAGGAGAAAAATATAATAAAGCTAATAATAATATAAGGGTAAGAAAATAAATAATTAAATAAGTTGTTAATAAGGTTATTTGGATAGATCAAAATAGAAGTATGAGTAATAGGATAATAATATTTATTATATATAATTAGATATAATACAATAGTATGTTATAATATAATAATCATATAATACAGTGCATTAGGATGGCAGTAAGTGAAACCTTAAAAAGTAGGAGTTAGGCTAGGTATGATTGATTGAATCTTTTATTATATTTATGGAATCATAAAATACATCCAATCCTTTGCACGATTTATCAAAAACGCGACACATTCTGGCAAGAGGTCTATTCGATCCGATGTTGTTATTGCAAGCGACAACCGAAAATGTTTGAGAGCTCCTCGTTAGTCGCGGTGGCACACGAAATTGATTTCTTTCTAGACTAGCTGGGCTGTCTAGTCGATTGTGCAAAAGCTTATGGAGACACGTTATATCATTTATGAGCCTACGTGTTTTTAAGTCTATTAGGTTAAAGTGAGAAAGCCGCTCTACATAACCTTTCAGAGTATTTCTGAGGCCACATTTGTTCGACAGCATACGAGTGAATTTCTTTTGGACTCGTTCAATTCTATCGCTGTGAACACTGTAAAGCGGATTCCAGATCACTGATCCATACTCCAGCACCAATAGATCAATACCAATAGTGTCAATGACTTTAAAAATAAACTGGACTTATTCCACAGAAATTGTAATGCAAGCACGGACTCAGGCGCATCAGCTTAAGCTGCCTGCCTGTTAAATATATAATAATAATAAAATAATAATAAATTGAAGAGATATATGAGTCCCCGTGGTGAGATGCAAATAAATTTTGTATATTATTAACTATGATTTCATTAACTTAATAACGGTCAGTACGTACTAAAAAAAATTACTTCAATTGAAAAAGTTGTCATAAATATTGTATGTATTTACTTATTGCGATGTATTCAAAAAGAAATACGATATATTTTTAAACAATATTTTCTTTCCAATATTAGGACTCTGACGTCTCAATAACACGGAAAAAATATTTATTTATTTAAGAATTAATTACTATAAAACATTGATTAGCTTACAAAAATAACAGGAACCGAATGGCAAAACCTTAACCTTTTGCTTATTTGTTTCTGTCACCCAACTGGGACTAGCCCGTTCTAGGGTAATAATTTATAATTTTTAAATTATTCGTATTCGGGCATACATGGTGTGCCCGAAAAGTAATAACACTGATTTTACCGTGAAGCGAATACACGTCGCAGCGCGCTCGGACCAGTTGGGATCGATGGAGGAGGGAGTCAGCTTACGCATGCGCCATAGCTCAGTCATCTCCGACCATCCGGAGAGTAAGGACAGGCATTTTCGTGAAAGCCACAATGCAGCGTTCGATGGAGCAAAAAATCGCCATCAAGTTATGAGCAAAACTCGGCAAATCCGAAATGATTTTTCTCCCCATGATAAAGAGAGTTGTTGCTAGTTTATCGAAACGCCAAGTCTACTAGGGACATAAGGTAAGTTTGAAGGTCGTGAAGAGGTCAGCTATGAAGCCCGCCCTGAAAGGCCATCAACGACCACATGGGACGAAAATGTACTGCGTGTGACTGATCTATTGAACTCGGTCTGTCGTTTGAGTGTTAATTTAAAGGCACAACTAGGGTTGTCGACTACAGCGGGCGAGCCCGTCACCTCAGGAAGTTTTAACGATTAGTCGTTCCATCTCCCTGGAGTGAGCGCAGGCCCGTAAGAGGCCAACGCCTTAACCGCGAGATAGCCAGGAGTGTTACCCGGCGGGCTTACACTCCTGCCCTTACTTCCAACTGCGACCAGATTACTCCAGTCTCTCGATTGGTTACGAGTTCGAGGTCGCTTGCGCGGTCCTCTCCCTTACGAAGCGGTGAAACGGTGTACACCGAATCTATCGCGGACCACGGCATCCTTTGCCCGGCTGTTCAATTTAAAGGCACAGACATTAAATATTCCATAAAGCAGTGCTCACGAGATTGTGACGAAAAATCTGCAGATGAGAACTTTACCATGACAACGCGCCAGACCACACCACCTTCCTCGTGACGCGGTTCCTGGCCGATTGGAAGATGTCATTGGCTCCCCAGCTTTTTCTTGTTTCTGCACTTCAAAATTGGAATCCATGAAAGGACATCATTTCGGGCCAGTTGACCAAGGCTCTAAAGGACCTTCCTGAAAAGGCATACCATGACGCCTTCGATGCCTAGAAAAATCTCGCAGGAAGCCATGTATCGACGCAGGAGAAGCCTTTTTGAAACCTTTTAACCTTTTTAAAAAGCCAGTCATTCCACGCAAAATTTTCAAAGCCTTGAAAATTTGTTTGTAGAAGGTGTGTGCAAACATACTAATATATAACGATGGCTTATTCAATGGCAGGCTTCAATGACAGGCTTTTACCGCAGTGGACGGAGAAATACATCCGATTTTTGAATAAAGACAGATATAACACGGATAATACGAAAATCGCCGATTAGCATGCGTGGCCACCCAGGGGTTAATGTATTGTACCGATCGGGTCAATAAATGTTATTTAATCGACTCAGTGACATTACTTTTCGGACACAACCTGTATGTCCCATGGTCCTTAAAGGGTTAAGAGGAGTAGATTTAAATTTTGTATGTTTGAGTTTTTTTGTTGTTACCTCGAAGATTTGTGTCGATGTTGAATTTGTAAATATTCTCTAGTAGATAGTAAAGATTTGTTAGAATTGTATATGTCTCAATCAGGTCCCCTCTTTGCCTTCTGTGTTTGAGAGTAGTCATTCCAAGTGATAATAAATAGCTAACCTTACAAATCCCAGTCGACTGCAAGCCGCAAGCACTTTTCCTTCGCTCTCCGGTAGAAAACATACATCGGACACCCAAATCGGTACTCGCATCTCCAAAAAATCGTGTCGGACGTTCTTGGCGTTGAAAATCTGCTTTTTCTCATTTACGTCCCATAGCTGTAGATCTGTCTCCTTCCCGCCCAAGGCTAGAACGTGTTCATCGAACGGACTCTGACGCATGCGCTCCAAGTGACTGCCGACGTTGATGAGGACAGATTCTTCATTTGCTTCGTCCCACGTTTTAACCACTCCGGATTCCAGCGCCGCGGCCACCGACTGACCGAGCCGACAGAGGCCGCGAACCAATCCTGAAGATTAACACTTGTTTCAGAAAGTACAATCATGTTATTTTAGTTCACTTTCACGACCTATCAACCGACTAAGAGGAAAAGTATTGTGAATGTGCTATTTTTTTCTCCAGATGAAGACGGAAATATCCATTTTGAGCCCCCCTGAGACGGTTAAGACCATTTCCAGATAGAAGTATGTCTGTGTGTAAAACCGCCGCCCGATGTGGTTGCGACTGAACCCGGTTGGATTCCATCGCAATCGCAACGGGCGGCGCAGGGGTGGGGTTAAACCAAGCGCCAACAGATGGTGATAATGGGATGGGTGATAACTAAAATAGGAACTTAGTTCAACCGAATGAGACAGAGCAATACGTTACAACGGATTATGACAGAACTATCGTTAATATTCCTGCTTCAAAACTACCTGTCGAACTTATAGACGCCCGAATAAGTTTGAACACATTTCGTGCGGTGTTCGATTTAGCTGATTTATCTTCGGTGGGTAGTTTTGATGCGAAAAAGTGACAACCGAATATATATAAATATACATAGGGTTAACCCGCTCATTTTTAAAACATGACACCAATACCTTTTTCATCATTGACAACGTATTCCTGAGTGAAATCTCTCGCGGTGACATCATATGCCTGTATTTTATGATTTTCCCTTCCCAGCAATATTTCGGTTTGTTCACTATTTCCCCAGGCGAGGCACGATATCCCATCGTTCTTCTTTAAACTGCTTAATTCTTGCAAATTTTCTGTTGATTTCTTGCCGTTTTTCTTGGAATCCTTCACGTACTTCACATCTGTATTTATTACAATAAATATGAATTAATTTATATTACATTTTTACCATTTTATCGACTATTATACTATAATATTGTAGAATTAACTGTTCCATGGGAATAAAATATCCCAAAAGACCACGAGTACAAATTAAATAAATACCATGATCTCGCAAATGCCATCACCCGGAACGGCTTCACTTCACCTTCACGCGGTGGAAGTAGGCGCTCGTGGCTTGCCGCTAAATCTTTGTTTCACCTTTTTAAAGATCTTGGTCTCTCCAGGAAAATAATCAACTCCTTTCTAGAAAAATTATCTAAAACCGCGATTTCTGCATCTCAAATTATATGGCTTCTAAGGGGGAGTGAATAGGTGGTAAGGTGAACGCTCACATGTGGCAAGACAGCTGTCCTAAACCTACCACAGCCGGTCGTTAGTCCGGAATCCACCGCTGACCTCCCAGAAGTGTAATAATTATATATGATGGGCCCGATTTTTGGTCGGTGAATTCCATGGCAGCTCCGTTTGTATTTTATTTACTATAGACTATTTTATTTTCTCTCTGATACTAAATTGAGTGTTTTTTAGGTATTGCTACGCCTATTTATCAAAAAAAAAAAAACACTAAATTTGATCATTTAATAAATGATAAATCTGAGAGAAAATAGCATTAATTTTATTTTTTTTTTTTTTAATTTTAAATTACTTTTTAATAATAATATTATTATTAATAATAAAACGCTTTTTCGTAAGAAAAGGCGAGCTTATTGCCTGCAGGCAATATTTTAGAGCTAATCTATAACTATTGTATGAACATTATTTGCAAGTAGATGCTAACTTAACCTATATAAAGAGTATGACATATTAAAAAAAAAGAGGAAGGAAAGAAATACAGTAGAACCTCTCATAACGAGAATAATTCGTTCCAGACTCTTACTCGTTAAGAGAAACACTTTTTAGTAAATACTATAACTAAAACTTATCTTGGCATCATCAAGTAATCGAGGTCAGTCGTAGAGTCTTTGCAAGTCTCCATTCTTTTAAACGTGTTAAGAATCTCTTACCTCTTTGTATTAAACGCCAAATGGCACAATCTTTTCTTTTACCGCTAATTTACTACGCTGATGTGGCCTACCTAGATGCGAATGAAGAACTACTCAATAAGCTAGATAGGATTCAAAATGCGTGTATTCGCTTTGTTTATTCCCTGAAGAAGTTTGATCACATATCAAACTTTCGCAGGCAAATAGAGTGGCTTCCCATTAGACGATGTCGGGATTTTCACATACTCGCCCTACTCTTCCGCGTACTACAGTCAAACATGCCTTCTTATTTGTGTAATCTCTTCTCTCCGCTTTCATCCCATGGCCTTCCATTGCGCTCTCAGGAAAATCTATTACTGGCTATACCTCAGTATTCATCAACTTTCATGTCCAGGTCTTTCGCAGTGCAGGCGGCCCGACTCTGGAATTCCGTGCCTTTACCGATAAGACAACTTGAAAACCTGAGCGAGTTTAAAAAATCGTTAAAGAGACATTTACTCAACTCATGAATACCCCCCTCCCCTCCCGCCTCCTTTGCTTGTACTTATACTTCACTCCTCTCTTCAATATCGAGTTGGTATACGAACTAATCACTGTTTTATATTTTTATACTATGATGACTATTATGTAAGTGTATTCATTTATTACTTGTAAATCAATTTGCCCACATAAACCTTTAGTCACAATAACCCTGGCGGTATGGCCGTAAGATATTGCCACTTGGCAATAGGCCCACCACATTGTACTCTTATGTGTGTGCAATGAAGCTTTTCAAACAAATACTATTGTGTGTAGATGCAGATGCACCTCCCTGAAAGTAATCTTGGCGGCGCCCATGCCCATACATGCATGTAATGAGAAACCCATTTAATGGTTACATGGTAAATGGGAGACATCATTTTTACTTCTTCCCAAAAATAAAGCTAAACATATTTAAAAAGCAACAAGGAAATAAAGATCAAATTACAGTGGAACCTTACAGTGGAAAATTACTATTAAGCGAAACACTCGTTACCCCTTCAGGCCTCCGCCCTTCAGCCAATTGACAAGTTGATGTCCCAAAAAATTTTAGTAAAAATTAGTAAAAAAAATTGAATTATGACACTGTTTCACCAAAACATTAATTACTGCCAAACAACTGTACCCATAATTAAAATAAAACATATTAACATAATAAAACATGTTGCGACGCCGTCAGTAGCGACGTCGCCGGCCGTAAAATAGATGATTTACGGCTGCTATGAGGGTGCCCGATGAAGTATAGGACATTTGCAGAAAACTCATTTTTACGAGAAAAATGGCAAAATTGCCTCGGGTTACCTTTATAGACATCGCAGGCGTCGCTTTGCGCGGATCGAGCGAGCGAGAAAGCCTACGGCCGCCCGCTCCCACACGGAGATCGAGCGAGCGAGACTCCCTACGACCGCCCGCTCTAACATAGCTAGGAGACGAACTTTGGTTCCGAAAACGGACAGTTTTGAACTCGTCAAACCGGAAATGAAAGCGGGTAATACTGCCCGAAACAGTTGTATAAGAGTCGAGGTATATGCATACAGCACCCCTCTTACGACCTGCCGTGAAAATTCACGTGTTTATAGCAAGAAACCGTGAAACACGAGAGAAAACACGTGGTATTTTCTACTCCCAAAAATAGTGAAAAACTGTTAAACGGGAGTAGAAAACAAGGCACCATCACCACCGACCACCGGCAAGTAAACAGAAACACAGGAATCATCGATTCAAGTTCACGTGGCCGGAAAACTGCCCTCAGCCGATTATGAAGATACTCGCAGACGCGAAAATAACGGGAACGTATACGTGAGGTACCGGGCCAGACTCTGATGATGTTTGGAACCCGAAGAATCCACTCCAAGGAAAAGGATGGGTTTTTAGCCATTCTCTGATTGGTTGGTTGCCGACCAATCAGGAATGCGCTCTAACGAGCCAGTAGCTGCCAACCAGAAACGGTTGGTCGGCCCTGAAGTCTGGACAAACACGTAGCGTACCGTAACGGCTTTTAGAGGGGAGGAGATAGCTTTTCTCCTAGGAGAGGGCGAGAGGGCGATAGGAAAAGGGAAGATTCCCACCTTTCACGGAAAGCTGTCCGCGGCGTGTCATTGGTGGACATGAAAGCAGGTGCACAGCAGGTGCACGGCGAGAACCGCGGAAGTGAGTACAAATATGGGCCCACGGGCCATATCAAATCACTCGCTCTCTCAGTTCCACAGCTAACAGTCAACCGACTAGGAAGGAAGGAAGGAAGGAACCCCAACGACTACAAGGACCGCGACATGGAACCGCTCCGCTGCCCTTGCAGTCTGGAAGCCAGTCGCGAGCGGCTCTACTGCACCGTGCAGTATTGAGCGCGGTCTAAGTAACGGACACTACGGTCGACGAGACACTCTCTCCTATTCGGGGAGTTGAGTGTCGGTCCGAGTCGGGAATTACGGTCCGACTCGCGATTTACGGTCGACGGGGACGCTCTCTCCAGCGTTGGAGTTCGAGCGCCGGTCCAAGTTGGGACCTTCGGAGAGTCGGGTCCACGCGGCGCACACGCGGTCAGACGGCGCACACAGGCGCAGTCAGACACACGCGGGCGCAGACGAGCGCACAAAGGCGCAGTCTGGTGCGCATCGGCGCACACGCGGCACCCACGCGGCGCACACGCGGTCAAACGGCGCACACAGGCGCAGTCAGACACACGCGGGCGCAGACGGGCGCACAAAGGCGCAGTCTGGTGCGCATCGGCGCACACGCGGCACCCACGCGGCGCACACGCGGTCAGACGGCGCACACAGGCGCAGTCAGACACACGCGGGCGCAGACGGGCGCACAAAGGCGCAGTCTGGTGCGCATCGGCGCACACGCGGCACCCACGCGGCGCACACGCGGTCAGACGGCGCACACAGGCGCAGTCAGACACATGCGGGCGCAGACGGGCGCACAAAGGCGCAGTCTGGTGCGCATCGGCACACACGCGGCACCCACGCGGCGCACACGCGGTCAGACGGCGCACACAGGCGCAGTCAGACACACGCGGGCGCAGACGGGCGCACAAAGGCGCAGTCTGGTGCGCATCGGCGCACACGCGGCACCCACGCGGCGCACACGCGGTCAGACGGCGCACACAGGCGCAGTCAGACACACGCGGGCGCAGACGGGCGCACAAAGGCGCAGTCTGGTGCGCATCGGCGCACACGCGGCACCCATGCGGCGCACACGCGGTCAGACGGCGCACACAGGCGCAGTCAGACGCACGCGGTCGCAGACGGGCGCACATAGGCGCAGTCAGGCGAACGCGGCACAGGCGGACGCAGCACAAGCGGACGCAGCACAGACGGGCGCACTCAGGCGCAGTCAGGCGGACGCAGCCCAGGCGAGCGCACCTAGGCGCAGTCAGGCACACGCAGACGCACACGGGCGTACTCAGGCGCACTCAGGCACACTCAGGAGCACGCAGGCGCACAGAGACGCCGCTCGACAACAGACCACGAGAGATCTTGTTCGACCCGCTGCCCGGGAAGAACAGGATAGAGACATTTAGAAAATAAAGATTGTTGTATATTTGTTATGTACCTAGGTTAATTGCTATATACTGATTATGTCTGATTTGATGTTTACTGATGTGTTTTACTGTACAATAAAGATGTTTATAACATTGTGTATGTACCTAGGTTAATTGTTATATACTTATGTCTGATTTCATTGTAAAACTATATACTTGTAATGTATACTGATGTGTAATGTATGTACCTTGTATCTAGGTTAAGATATTCCTAGACTCTAAAATTATTGAAAAATAATATGCCGTGTTGGCACTTGTGAGTGGAAGGTGTGTTTTATTGGTGCAGGGGACGGGGAGTAAAACGGTGGTAATAGAGACAGACTGAGGCGTATCGAGGCTTGCAGCAGGTGTCGTGGCCGCCCGTTACGGGGCAAGCGGCGACCAAGCGGTGGACCTCTTTTTACAGTCCTGGGTCCACACAGCGCTGGGTCGGTCCGCGCCACAGGGCACTGCATATGTTGTGCAACGGGCGCAACAAAACATATTAACATAATAAAACATATTAACATAATAAAACATAATAAAATAAAACAAATTAAATTAAAATAAAATTAAAATGTCACGCTGAATCGTGTTGTGGCCGATATCGGCCAATTGGGGCTCTAGGGGTTAATTTCGCGCAAAATTCGAAAAAAAAAAATTGCCTGCGGCGCATATTCATGGTAACATGACAATATGTTAGCGATAATTCGGTTTTTTTTTGAGGTTTTTAGAAAACGACTTTGGTGATGATGACAAAAGGTATGACAAACTACAAATTTCTTTCTATTTTTAATTCTAATTACGACAAATTTCTTCAATATCAAATTAACACCATGTGTTAGCGATCATCTAAAACAATTGGACAATTTTCGAAGTTTATACGAAATAACTTGGTGACTATTGATGACTAAAGGTAGCCTGAAACAAACGACATTTCAGGATATCTTCTGTCATCAATATGCAGTCATTGAAAAGACATCGAAAATAGTGCCCTTTTTTAAGTTTCGCGAAAATATGTATTTTTCCAATCGTTTTTTTTTTCAACATATTTCAATTAATATAAAAACTCGGTATAACTGCAGTATAGGAACCTCTCCTGGATTTTTGATTTTTAAACGTCACCGGACTATATTCGCCACGCAGATTCCGAATCTGCAATAATCTTTTGTCGCTCTCAATAAATAAGCGAGATATAGGCATTTAAAATTTGCATACTAAACGTCAAAAAGACGGCCATATTGCTTCAGAAGTAGTGTCGGAATATACTTAGTCGATATACCGCGAGTTCTCTAATATCGATAACAATTCGCGATTTTAGAAAAATGATGGCATGGTCGTGAAAAAACATGTGCGATATTAAAAAATAATAGTCTATTTTCGAGGGTTTTTTCAATGACTTTGCGTTTTGATAACAAAAGGTATCCTGAAACAATAGAAAATTCCTAAATATCTGAATATCCCCGCAAGCAAAAATTTTTTTTCGAATTTCGCGCGAAATTCGAAAAAAAATTTTTGCCTGCGGCGTTATTGAAGAACATGACAATTGACAATAGAAAATTCCTAAATATCTGAATATCCCCGCAAGCAAAAATTTTTTTTCGAATTTCGCGCGAAATTCGAAAAAAAAATTTTGCCTGCGGCGCTATTGAAGTTAACATGACAATGTGTTAGCGATATTTCGTTTTTTTTCCAAGGTTTTTACTAAATGACTTTGGTGATAATGACAAAAGGTAACCTTAAACAAACGAAATGTCTTCAATATCAAATTAACACCGCAGACAAAAGAAATTCGAAAAAAAATTTTTGCCTGCGGCGCTATTGATATTAACATAAGAATGACAAAAGGTAAACTGAAACAAACTAAATTTCTTCAATATCAAATTAACACCATGTGTTAGCGATCATCTAAAACAATTGGACAATTTTCGTAGATTTTACGAACATTTGAAATTTGGTGTATTGATGACTAAAGGTAACCTGAAACAAACGACATTTCAGGATATCTTCTGTCATCAATACGCAAAGTCATTGAAAAGACATCGAAAATAGTGCCCTTTTTTAATTTGCGCGAAAATATGTATTTTTCCAATCGCTTTTGTTCAACATATTTCAATTAATCTTAAAACTCTCCAAATTGTCATAATTTCTGTAATATCGCTAATTGTTATCGATATTACGATATACTCGAAAGTGTCAACACGGTAAGTACAAACAAAATGGCCGCAACTTTGTTGACATTGGGATAACAAATTTGAACGCCTATATCTCGCTTATTTATTGAGATCGAATAAAAATTATGGAAGATTCGGAATCAGCGTGGTGAATATAGCGGGGTGAATTTTATTTTGGGCCATTTTAGGCTATTTGTTTACATATAAAATTTAAAGTTTGAATGCCTATATCTCGCTTATTTATAGCGACCGACACAATTTTCTTCCAGATTTAGCATTAAAATGCTACAATCTATTAGTGTATATTTTTTTTTTTTTTTTTGGTGAGAGGTTCCTATACTGCAGTTATTCCAAAAACTCTCCAAATTGTCATAATTTCTGTAATATCGCTAATTGTTATCGATATTACGATATACTCGAAAGTGTCAAACACGGTACGTACAAACACAATGGCCGCAACTTTCTTGACATTGGGATGAAAAATTTGAACGCCTATATCTGGCTTATTTATTGAGATCGAATAAAGATTATGGAAGACTCGGAATCAGCGTGGTGAATTTTATTTTGGCCTATTTTGGCCAATTTGTTTACATATAAAATTTTAACTTTGAATGCCTATATCATGCTTATTTATAGCGACCGACACAATTTTCTTCCAGATTTAGCATTAAAATACTACAATCTATTAGTCTACATATTTTTTTTTTTTTGGTGAGAGGTTCCTATACTGCAGTTATTCCAGTATTATGTATACAGTTTTAAAGACAATAAACTTGATTTGATACGAAAGCGAAATAGAAACTTTAACCTAAAAACGAAATCGACTTACGCTTGAAACTGCCGATTTTCGAGCCGACAAACAAATCGAATTCACTTTTTAAGTCCAGCATTTTGTTTCACAGTAAGATAAAGCGATAATTTAGGTTGATTTTCTATTAAAATACGTTTTTAGAGGTTTGTTGACGTTTCAAACGCACGTGTGACAGCAATTTGAAATGTCAATTAAGTTTTATTAGAGATGAGTATTTCAATTTTACATGCTTGTTTAAGTCGACTTATTAGGAAGTCGCTACAATAAAATGAGACAGCATTATAAATGTACAATAAAATCATAATTTTATTAACCAAAATGTCAATTTGACATATAAATAGTCATTAGGTGCATTTTTTGAAAATGTGGAGTCATAATGGAGTAGTACAGCATTTCCTAGACTATTTTTGCCCCAGCCGGTAATATTTATGCTTTCCCTTCGTGACCTACTATTTTTTTTACTATTCTAGAGGTAAAATAAAAATCATTTGAATGCCACCCTAGAAGAATGTAGTATAATTGATGCGTTAACTTTTAATAAGAATGTAATATTTACATTATTAGTTGACTACTATTAGTGAGAAATACAAAGCTGTTTATGTTTAACTAGGAACTCTATTTGTTTAAATAGACGTTAAATTTATTCTTAGGTCTGCATCAATTTCCAATCGGCTTCTATATTTAGAGATAAGTCCGCCATTTGTGCACAAATTATCTTTTTTTTAAAACCAGTGTTATATAAAAAAAAAAGTTATCCTATTTTATTTTCAGAAATACATGTGTTGAAAACCCTGCTTCACACTTATAGGTCGTGACAAAGGCGTTTGAAAATTTTAATGCTTGTTCTGCTTCTTCTAAGGGTACTCTTGATAACGAGATATCCAAAAATCTATGAATGATATTCTCTCGAATATGTTTTTTAGTGCTGTGTAACATGACAGTTCAATTAAAGAGTCGACATTTGAATCCGATAAACCTGTCTCGGAATCTAGTATAATATATTGACTTAAAATTGGTTCCTTATCCACGCTTGGTTGCTAATGATTGGAGGAAAAATTCTTTCAGATTAGTCCTTAGTCCTAGAAAATGTTCCTTGATATGAGCTGAAGTATCGTGCAACACTGAATGACGTGCCACGACGCTATTTGATCATTTACGAGTATGATTGGTTGAAACAACAAGGAGATGATGCTGCGACTCGGTGTTAATTTGCATGGCCCGGTGCCGGATCACGACCCAGCATTTGGGAAAGGCTGTGTTAGTGGGTTTTAAAGACGTGCTACAGTAATTATTTCGTAAAATTTTCATTTTAATGTAGACCGAATGACAGAGCAAGCTACATTTATTTCAAAGGTATTCAAACCTAATTTATTGTTTCCTTTCAAAAAAGTGATAATATATTGATATAAATAAAGCGACGAATATGGAGGAGAAAACAAAAAAAAGGACTTTCAAGCAACGTTCTCATAGTTTAGCCTTAAAATATTGTTTGCAGGCAACGGGCTTGCTTATTCTAACGAATGAAGCGTTTTTATTATATTATAATGAAAAACTATCCATGAAGTAAAAAATAACATATTCTAAACCTCTTTAAAGTGTGGCATGCATCTGAAATAACAAAACCATTCCAAAATAATTTTTAGCTACATTGCTTGTTGCATTTTAAAATTGTTGGCTACGGCACTTTGAGAAGAAATAAAAATCGGTTATTCTCTTAATTGTTTACTGCTCAACACTACAAACTATTTCTTTGATTTGTTTTAGGTTGCCATAATACGATATATAATATCAGTGTTACTATCTTTAACAAGTAATTTATATTTATAATATTCATTCCTATTCTTATTTTATTCAATTTAAAGAAAGTAATGTTAAGATTTCGTTTACTATAAAATACAGTAAAATATAATTTATGAAGAGGCATCCATCAAAATGGGGGGCCATCAATCGCCTTCTTTCACACAAGTTCAATGGCCATAAGGAAAGATGGCGGCCGATATTTATAGACGATTTTAGTGGGTGTTGTTTTCTTTAAATGTACGCGTTTAATCGGCCGTAAAAATGGAGGAAACGAAAGTGATTTATTATATAGACGATGAGGAGACGCCGTACTTGGTAAAGATCCCCATTTCGCCGGAAAAAGTGACACTTTTGGATTTCAAAAACATCCTCAATAGGCCGAATTACAAGTTCTTTTTCAAGTCGATGGACGATGATTTCGGTGTTGTTAAAGAGGAGATAATTGACGATCACGCCCATTTGCCGTGTTTCAACGGCCGTGTCGTGTCTTGGCTGGTTAGTTCCGAAGGATCGAACCCTAGCGATGGGGCTTCGCAATGTACTGATAGCGCCGCTGGAAAAGGGACCCAACAAGGTAATTTCTAGCTTGTTTATTTATTTAATTTTAAAATTGAGCGCGGGATATTATTGGCTGTCGAACGGTGTAAGAATCGTGAAAATTGGTCAAGTAGTTATCGTTGAAATTGTGTATTTTGGACTTTCTTGTATTCAATATTTTGACAGATAGCTCATTTTCATACTCGGCAGTCTCGACATTTCGTCTGTGAAAATATGCAGTTATTGGGGAATAGTAAGATAAAAAGAAAAACGGATTCACTGTACTAAAACACTACCCAAAAGAAAACCTAAATTCTATTTTTGGAATTATTGCAGTATAGGAACCTTTCTCAGAAATCGAAAAAATAAAGAAATACTACTCGATGCGATCATTGTAATGCTAAATGTGAAAGAAAAAAGCTTCGGACGCGTAAAATTTCAAAACTAAATTTACATACAAAAATATATATATTTTTTAAACTCAGTTTTTTAGGGTTGTTTAAAAAAAACTAATCTAACCTACCGCCAAATAGGTGTTTATGTATTATTTAAAATTTAAAAAAAAAACTTAACCTATCGAAATGTATGGGTTTGGTGCTTTTTTGAATGCCTATATCTCGCTTATTTATTGAGACCGAATAAATATTATTGCAGATTCGGAATCAGCGTGGTAAATATAGTCTAGTGACATTAAAAATCAACAATCTAGAAGAGGTTCCTATACTGCATTAATACCCTATTTTTAATTAACCCTTGGAGTAAATGGGTATTTTCATGGATGCATCTGTCTCTTTTGCAGGATTTTCGGCGACATCGACTTAAAGTACTATAACTACGAAACTACTACACCAATCATAAAAAGAACAACTGCACAATGATTGCATTGAAATTTCGAATATAGAATATTGAAATATCATTTTGTAAAACAATGATAATTATGAATAAATATGAGACGATAATTATGAATAAATATGAGAACGTCAAAGAAGTGAAAAAAACGCGCGACCAGATTTGGTCGACTCGTACTCAACGGATAATTGTTCCGCGACCAGATTTGGTTGACTCATACTCAACGGGTTAATAATAATATTATTATTAAAAAGTAATTTAAAATAATAAAAAAAAAAGAAGAATTAAATGCTATTTTCGCGTTTATTGTTTAATTATTATTTCGCGACCAGATTTGGTTGACTCATACTCAACGGGTTAAGTTGTTTGTTTCTACTCTTTATTGTGAAATTTCACAATGAATCAGATTATTGTCATACGACAATCTCTTACAACCAACCCTATTATGAAGTATTTATATGTGTGTAATGTGTGTGTAAGTGTGTGACTTGTTGTTGAATTCGATTGACAGAATTGAAATGCAATTCCGTAAATCGAACTCAGAACCTTAAAATGTTACATCATGCGACCTAGCCACTGCCACGGGCCGTAAGAACGGCGGGGCGGGCCTATTGTTTCACGATTTCTTACAGCCAACCGTTAGTGTAGTCTGCATTTACCGCTCTACCCAGGGTTGGCTTGATTTTCCCCAACCCGAAAAAACCCACTGGGTTAAATTGGGTAAAACCCACCTGAAAAAACCCGAGGGTTTTTGACGAATGTGGGTTTTTGAAAAAATACTTGTTTATAATAATTTAATCAATGAACGGATATAGCATTTATATTATATTTTATCAAAAAGAAAAAAAAGGATGTATTTGTGACACACCCAGTCTGTTCCGTAATTTACTCCAGACCATTCCAAATGTTAAGAAGTCTTTCAATTGATGCACAACTGGCCGGACAAGTGTAATGCCGACTACTTTTGGCATGATTTATAAGATGACTTATGGATAATATTGTTACGTGGATAGGCAGCAGAAGATGCAAAAACACAGTAGAACACCCAACTTGATTTATTACAAAACATTACAATACTCTTCAAGCGACAAAGATCCTTCAAATACACACTTCAATTTACACTATTTAGTTCTAAAATCGTTTGCACTACTACCCAATACTTTCGCGCCGAAACAGCGCCACTAGCGGTTGTTAGTGTTAACTCTTATCCTGTTGTGAAAATAAAGGGAATCTCCCCGACAACTGACAATAACGATTTTCGGAGGAATTCCCTTCATGGTAGTGTTACAACTTTATTCAGTAGTAAATAGATTTGGATTGGGAGAAATAAATGCAATAAAATGGTAATAAAATCAAATTAAATGTAAAATTAAAATATATTAATTTAAAATTCTCATTAACTCCGAAAAACCCCGAAATTCCCCAAAAAAGCCCAAAAATCCCCGAAAAAAACCGAAATAACCCAGTGGGCAGATATTTTTTGATAAAACCCGGGTTTTTGCCAACCCTGGCTCTACCTAATACGAACGTACGCGATAGGGCCGCTGTATTATCGTCCGAACACAACTGTATCACGTACGTTCGAGTACACTTGAGTACAAAAATAAATAAAAATATAAAAAAACCAAAACCCACAAAGCGTACGTGATACTGAAAATTGTTCCTACGATTCTAAATACAAAAAGGGTAATAAATGGGTCTCTTGTGTACAAAAAAAATGTGGTATATTGTAAACATGTATTGTTATTAACCCCTCGAACCTCGATCGGACTCAAACATAAGAAAAAGCACAGTTGCGCCAAGTTGGGACTGATCGGACTCTAAATTTAG
Source organism: Micropterix aruncella (assembly GCA_944548615.1). Classification (NCBI taxonomy): domain Eukaryota; kingdom Metazoa; phylum Arthropoda; class Insecta; order Lepidoptera; family Micropterigidae; genus Micropterix; species Micropterix aruncella. The sequence goes on along the minus strand of OX155974.1, from coordinate 13,274,300 downwards.
TATTCTAAAGTTCTAATATGCAAAATCGTGATTTGACCGTGTATCTATAAAACGTCGGACTCATAAGATGGAACACTTCGGAATCCGTGGAAAGCTACTGGCGTGGTTGCAAGACTTTCTAACTGGTAGGACGTTCACAGTGAGAGTTGGAGAATGACATTCTGAACCGCATAAAGTCCTCAGTGGAGTCCCCCAAGGTTCAGTGCTGGGTCCTATTGCATTTGGTATATTCCTGACTGACCTAAAAGCAATTATGGAATTAGATTTTGCTCTATTTGCCGACGACACCAAGTTCTTCGCAAACCCACTCATAGCTCACCAGAACATCCAGGACAGCCTTTACTCTACAGTGCAGTGGACCAAGGAATGGCTGCTTTCTCTCAATGCAGATAAATGCACTGTCCTACATATCGGATCTCGAAATCCACGGCTAGCATATACAATTGAGGGTAAAAAAGTACAGCCAGTTATGACCCAGAAACACCTCGGCATCACTGTTTCCTGGGACTTCAAATCCGAAACCCACATAATCGAAATAGTTAAGAGAGCAAACTCACTTTTATATTTAATAAGAAAAGCTTTTTCCACTATCACCAGTGAACGTTTTCTCAAGCTCTATAAAACCTACATTCGCCCACTCCTCGAATACTCCTACCAGGTATGGAATCCTTACTTTCGGAAGGATATAGAGCACCTGAAAAGAGTTCAGAGGAGAGCAACAAAGTTGGTGCTATCGCTGAGGAACAAACCATACGAAGTATGACTGAAAGATCTTCGCCTGACTACATTAGAGGAACGTAGGCAGCGAAGAGACCTAATAGAAAGCTACAAAATGCTTCACGGTTATTACAGTGTGCCCAACCTCGAGAGCATGTATACTCTGAACACTAATAAGCAACTGCCTGGACACTCGTTGAAGCTAAATAAGATAATTGCAGCATCGAACCCCAGGAAATATTTTTTGACAAATCGTGTAGTGGATGCTTGGAATGCGTTGCCAGAGGAAGTGATCAGTCCTATCTCTGTCAATAGCTTTAAAAACAAACTGGACATTTTTCTTAGTTCAAAACAGTCACAAGTTTAAAAACAAGTGCATTTGATGTACACGCATCAGCCTTAAGCTGCTAGTGTATAATATAATAATAATAATAATAATGGACACATAGGTTTTTAACATCATAACTGAAAGGGACGTCATCCGCACCGTTACAGATCTTTGGTACTGCATTTATAATTATCCATGAGGTAAAATACCTGCCTTGCTACCGATGATAATCGCCTGCGTTTTGGAAGGATTTAAGAGCAGTCCATGTGCTGTATACCACTCGTCTATCATCGATAGGTTTTCATTTACAAAAGCAAATGTATCAATATCTTACGGGCAAAAATGAGAGTATATTTGGACATCGTCGGCATAGAGGTGATATTTTGCTTTAATAGAGTTGGTATCTGAGTTAATGAATAAAGAAAAGAGGAGTGGAGATAAAACACTACCTCGAGGGACGCCGGTGATTTGTGGTAGTAAATTAGAGATCTGATCTTTATTCCTGACGCTCGATTATTCGATTATTCAGAAATGATCTAAACCAGTTTATTACGGGATTGGCAAAGTTACATGATTCTAATCGATCAAGGAGAATGTCATAATCGACAGAATTAAACGCGCTGCTGAAGTCTCTAAGGATGAAAATAGTCAGTTGTCGATTATCCATCGCTTGACGAATATCATCGGTAACATCAACCAAGGCAGGCCGTGCTGTGATGGGGTCGAAAGCCTGATTGAAATGGGTTTCTAAAGTTGTTAAGAGACATAAAGAGAGGAACTAACTATATGCCGTTCATTCAATAGCTAATATCTTACTGCTGCTAATAAAGTCTGCTTACTGACAAATCGTATACAAGAGACGAAGATAATATTTAAAGCATGCAATATTAAAGAAAACACTACATCATTTTTGAAAAAATACGGAGCAGAACCCGTTCCCACTATGATGGGGGAGGTAGGTGTTCACATATAGACCGATCTGTCAAAAAAATCAGCCAAATAGTCGAGGTCAGTTCTCCGTTCTGACCAGTGCGGACTCCGAAAGGATGCCTGCGGGGAGAGAGATCTATGTTCGCGGGGCGGGCAAGACGTATCGACGAGTGCTATTTATCGGCGCGCTTATTCACATTACGACGGTCCGGGAGTATAGGCTGCGCTCCGCAGTGACAAACCGTCCGTTTAAAAACCTGTGGCCTATTTTTTCCCGGATCCATCTAAATGTGAAAAGCTTCACGCCAGACTGGACGACAGAGATGCTGAAATTTTATTTGAATACCTTTCAGCATACACTTCCAGACACCGGTAACCTCGCTCGTTGGAGCTATGCCGAGGATAGTTCATGTCCCCTTTGTAGCAACACCCCTTGCACAGCTAGACATATTCTAGCTGGCTGCAAGGTGGCCTTAGATCAAGGACGATACACTTACCGCCATGACAAAGTTCTCGCTGTTATTCACGAGGTAATTAGCCTCTCAGTGACTCAAACCAACAAGGGTTTGACAGTATCCTCCAAACCCACAATACACTTTGTGCGGGATGGCTCTAAAGGCAAAAAATATTTCACTGCAAAATCTTTCTCAATAATCGAGAAAGCTTCAGATTACATACATTCTAAAGGTCGATTCGGTCTCTAATCAGTATTCTTCTTCTCCGTCGTTCCCTCATTACTGAGGATCGTGGTCACTAGACAACAGTTTGCCTACGATGCTCCTCCACTTCGACCTGTCTTCTGCATGGCGGGTCGCAGATTGTATTGACCCTTTTGTAACTTCTTTGATGAGGTCGTCCATCTGGCCGGTGATCTGCCTCTGCTTCTTCTTCCCTCCACTTGACCCCCGGAAAGCATTTTCTCTAGATTCTCTGGGTTTCTCCTGGCAACATGACCGAAGAACTGCAGGACCCTTCTCATGCATACGGTGGAGAGCCTCACTTGGATGCCGAGTTCTTCCAGGACAGATTTGTTGGTGCGGCGTGCTGTCCATGGGATTCCTAGCATTTTACGCCAACACCACATCTCCAGTGCATCGATTTTGGTGCGTATACGAGCCTTCAGGGCCCATGTCTCCGATGCATAGAGAAAGATCGAGAAAACCAGGGCTCGAACCAGCCTGACCTTAGTCCGCTTACTTATACCCCGATTCTTCCACAGCCTTTCTAGTTTGCTCATGGCCGATCTTGCCATGGAGCCCAATAAAATCATGGAGCCCAGATAAACAAAGTCTTTCACAGCTTGAAGGTCACTCAGCGCGTTGGTGCGTTGCATGGTTCCAGCCCGGTCCACAAACGTGAGTTTGGTCTTGCTGCGGTTCATGTGCAGTCCATACTCCTTGCTTTCCTTCTCCACCCTGCGTAATAAGGTCGCCAACTCATTTTCATCGGCACCTATGATGGTCGTGTCGTCGGCGAATCTTAAATTATTGATTCTGAGACCTCCAATGCGAATTCCACCCTCCCATTCGTCTAGGACTTTTCTCATTATGTGTTCGCCGATCAAATTAAAGAGTTTCGGCGATAAGATGCACCCTTGTCTGACGCCTAAACAGTATACATTCCCTGAAAGTCTCGGATGCACAGCCCTCCGCCCAGATATAACTCTTTACTCTCTATCTCGGAAGGTTATTGTAGAATTTACTGTTCCATGGGAATCAAATATCCCAAAAGACCACGAGTACAAATTAAATAAATACCATGATCTCGCAAATGCCGTCACCCAGAACTGCTTTGCTTGAAGGTTTTAAGCGGTGGAAGTTGGCGCTCGTGGCCTGCCAGCCAAATATCTGTTTCATCTCTTTAAAGATCTTGGTCTCTCCAGAAAAATAATCAACTCTTTCCTAGAAAAATTAACTAAAACCGCAATTTCTGCATCTCAAATTCTATGGCTTTAAAGGGGGGAGAGAATGGGTGGTAAGGTGAACGCTCACATATGGCACGACAGCTGTCCTAAACCTACCACAGCCGGTTGTTAGTCAGGAATCCTCCGCTCAGCCCCCCGGATGTGTAAAACAAAAAATTGCTTTATGATGGACCCGGCCCGACTATGGTTTTTATTTTTTTTGTATTTTATTTTACTTATAAATGATTCCACCCCTGGCTTTTCCGTCTGTTTTGACAGACCGTTGAACGTGACCGTTCAACGGTCTGTCAAAACAGACGGACCGTCATAGTGGGAAAGCTACAAATATATTACGAATTGGCACGCGGCGAAAGGTTGGGTTAGCGCATGGGGGGGGGGGGGGGTTACTTGCTGGGAAAGTCTTGGGGTGACGTTTTTTTTAATACTATGATTTATTACTAATATTTTGCAATGTTTTTTTAATGAAATCTAACTCCGAGAAGGTTAAAAATGCAATAAAATCTTTATTAATACCATTATAGAAATTCCAAAAGTCCATTTGGTAGCTTTTTCTTTCTAAGAACTTCTTTAATTTTAAAGAGTGGTTTCATTTTCCAATTTACAGATAAGAAAATTTGCCACATTAAAAATATAGTAGCGGAGTTTGCCTAATCACATTTGCATATTTACCCGTCGGACGCCAACAATACCTATAGGCATTTTGCCTTGTTTGACAAATCCGTGCATAACCGTTTCGGCCGGGCCCCATTGATATTATATAAATATATAATATACATGACTGACAAGATTAATTACTAGGTAACAAGAGGGAATTCATGAAAATACAATATTGTTAGTATTTGTTTGCAAAATTTACCAAAAAGTTGCAGTGCAGATTTTTGCGTTCAAAGACTGGCTTTTGACCGGTTACGCCATCGACTTACGATGGGCCCATTATTATTTATTTCTATACAAAATGTTGGTGTCAAAATTTCTTTCTCGAATGGCAAATGCAAAGGTAGGACTGAATGTTATAATGGCTGTTGTAGGTAAATCGGTGCCTCATGCGGCGCCGGCGGCGCGGGAGACCATCACAGACACCGACAGCACGGTCAGCTCTCGGCCCGGCCACAGGGCGACCTGCGACAAATACAAATACAGGGGCCTCCGGATAAACGGACATTCCAAATACGGGAATCGGACGTTGGAGTACGAGACCGCATCCGTGCTCAGTTCTGATTTGGAGTCCACCAGCCTCTTTGACAGTCAGTCGGAAATTACAATGTCGACTGGAAGACATACAAACGCCTCCGTAGACAGGGCGCTCACTGAATGCAGCAGTGTATCACATTTACAAGTAAGTAGCAAAGCCGTTTTTATATTAAAACTTTTAAAAAACCAGCCCTGGGATACCATATGTCAAAAGTCCTCGATCCGACGACTTGACTGATATTCTGTTTCAGAATCGTCAGCTAATCTTGGAAATTGATACTTCCGAAGTGATTCCTACCCCGATATCAAGTCCTGATTGGCCGGGGCGGCGTTTAGCAGTGAGCAGCGTATGCTCAATTCGAACCGGGCTTTCAGCGTACTTAGTGCTTTGAGCTAAAGGCAATTCGGATCGCATCTTGTATTTATTAAATCGAATATACTTATCTCTCGGCGCTGTATTCAAATTTCAATCGACTTAGATCGCTGAATGGGGATTTTTACTGCCATTTCCCAACTATCTCCTAGAGCACCGACATGTAGACGACAGCACCTATCGTCGCTTCAGAATCCGGGGGCAGAAAACATCACGCTTCTCTTTCAGTAGAGCTCACCCTTCGGTAGTATTTTCGTACTATATTTGTATTATAAACAAGATGAAAAACGAATTTAGCGCGTGAAGTACGTTGGGGTTACAAACTCAAATAAAACAGATTCACCTATGAAGTAGAGATGGACAGCTCTTTACCATTTTTGGATGTCAAAGTGACAATGAGAAGTGACAATACTCTCGGACTTAGTTTACAGTATATTGGAAGTCCACACATACGACCATTGAAGAATATTGACGACAGCAATTATACGTATCATCAATAAATTGTGTGCAAATAAAGAAGTTACTGCGGATACTTTCAGAATGAACCCTATAAGTGAGGCAACAATATCCCTAAAATTAGGACTAGGTGCGGTTAGCTGCAGGCCCGGGGCTAGGTTTTTAGCACCCTGGGCTATACTCAGCTCGGCGCCCCCTTCCCCATACATAATATTAGCTTAAGCAAGTTAGCAAGTTACATTGTCGGCTGTCACCAACTTCTGCTATTTTTAGCATTATTTTAGTCTTTAACAGTATTGAATTTGAAAAAAATGCACAACCATGAGAATATATAATATGGATAGTAAAACAGCGTTTAGTTTAGTTTAAATTGAATTGAATTGAATTGAAAAATATTTATTTGCAGGTGTTGTTATAAAAAACATATACAAAAAAACAAGAACACACAGATTAAAAATTAAAAAAGTAAATAGACAAAGACTATGAAATAAAGCTACAAACGCTGCAAATTAGGGGTATCCTCAGGATATCTCTTATCCTGGTTTTCAGGACACAACTATATCTAAATATCTTCCTTTAATAATAAACTTTTAAAGTGGTCCTTAAATACTGCAATTGATTTCGATCGCAAAGCCATTCCCAACCGATTCCATACAACCGCAGAATAATACGAAAAGCTGCACTGGAAATGTGTAGTTTTGTGCTTGGGTATTATAGCAAGTTCTTCACGTGCCCGTGTTGAATGGACATGCCGGTTACGGGACCACGTCATAATCATAATAGTTACAGGTTTAATAACGTTAAATATACAAGCAGAAATATACAACACAAAATGTTTGTTAACTCAGATGACGATTGTAACATATCATTTTTTATCAATAAAATGTAATGTATAACCTAATAAAGTTTATTTATTAATTATTTATTTACATAATGTTAATGAAGCAAGATCATTTAAAATTCAATGTAAGTAGCAACATGAAACTCAGTCTACAGTAATGGTTTTTTTTCTAGCCTTCATTTTAGTGAAATTATTTATAACATCGGAAAAGTATGTGTTCATTGTAATGTCCCGTTCACAGCACAGTAACATCAACGCATTCAATTTACTCTCCAGAAGAGTTGACATTTTAGCATTTTTGACTCTTGATAAGATAGAAAATAATAAATAGGATAGAAAACGAATTTACCGCGTGAAATTTGTAGCACCCGACGTTTCGGTGACGTTGCAGCCGCCGTTGTCCAGGGTAGACTGAAGGGCTGTCAATCTGTTATTTTGCGGGTAGGCCGCGTACCCCTTCCGCCACTGCTTAGGTTATAACGGTGGTGGGGGGCCGGGCTCGGAGCGCGGGAATTTTGAAAATCCGTCCTGCACACAACACTCACTGTATCCTGTTTTACGTCTCTGCATTCGGTGTTCGGCGGCGGGAACATTTTAAGAAGAGGGTTCCACGTAGAAGAGAGTTTGTAACCGTCGTCTCTGTTAAAGTTCGGGGTTCTTCTTATTTCAATGGCTTCCCGGATCATGCGAGGAAAGTAGAATTGTTCTTTGGATAGCACAATGGGATTTTGAAACTGCATCCAGTGGTTACTTCCGCTATCCAATATATGTTCGCAGATCGCCGATTTTTCTCGCTGAACGTTTTTAACAGCTTTGATGTGTTCTGACAGTCGCGTGGCTATGGGCCGTTTCGTTTGTCCAACGTAGGCTAGACCGCAACTGCATTCGACTTTATACACACCCGGGGTTTGCAGTGGTGTTACATCTTTTACAGGCCTCAAAAATCGAGCTATATTTTGGGTCGGTTTGAAGATCGTTTTTATATCGAATCTGTTTAGCATCTTACTTATTCGATCTGTCACGCCCTTGACATATGGTAAGAATGCTCTTGATCTGCTCGGTTTCTGAGTTTCGTCTATATTAGATCGTGTGCGTGTCTCGTGATAGTTACCGTATCCATTTTTCCTAAGGACATCATTGACATGTTCCATCTCCTTCGGAAAATGCTCAGTGTCGCATAGATCGCGTGCTCGATTCACGAGGGATAGAAAATCCCCTTTCTGCTGTACAGTTTGCGACAGGTAGTGTCAGGAAAATTCTTAGTGCTACTTAACCCCTCCTGTTGCGAGGTAAAAACACACCTATCACTTTTGCGCGCGACATATTCGGGCAAAAAATCGACGCGAGTCAACGGCCTTGAGAAAAACGATCATAACTTTTAAACCACTAAACGGATTTAAAAAAGATAAAGAGAAAAATGATCGCATTGAAATTTGACATATAAAACATTATAACCTTATCTCGTAAAACAATTAAGATAATAATGAATAAATATTACAAAATTGGCAAACTGAAAAAACTCGCCTATAAAATCATTTCGATTTTTTTGTCACAAAATACGTAAAATATGCAAAAATTCTAAATACAGTTATGTTCTTTATTAAATGCTTTACCAAAACGATATTTTTTTTTTTACTTATTTGCATACAAAAATATTTATTTATTCAGCCAAGAAAAATTTTATGTATTCTCGTAAAAAAAAATTTTTTTAATTTTTAATTTGTGACTACTTATGGTATTTTTTTATATGAAATTCTTTCAAAATAACTTTATTACTACATCACAGTTCTTAGAAATCACACCAGAACTTTGAGCTTTGTCTGATATTATAGAAAAATCTAAAGTTTAGAGAGTTTCCGCGTCCGAACTTAATAATAAACTTTGAATGCCCATAATATAAAATTCGTAAGATTTTTTCTATTATATTGTCTTATCATAGACTTATTATATGTCTAATAACTAATTACTATACTCCAAAGAGTCACATTTCATCGAAAAACTATGGAAAATCGCACTTTATTCTCTCATAGTAATTATCAAAAGAAGTTTCTTTGCGCGATTCAATTTACAAAACAAGATATAATTTTCAAAATACGCCTAATTATGTGATAACTTAGGATGTAAATGAAAGAATACTTATTTTGTTAGTAAATTAAAGCGACATTACGTCATATTTCGCAATATATCGGAATATTTCATAAACATTACAAAATAATAACAACCATTTTTTCGCGAGCCGTGTGTTGTTGCTAAAGTGTTTTCTTTGAAAATTCGTGAAAAACAGCAAATGCACTGTTTCAATTGACAAATCCTAATGCCTAAACTACTTAAAAATGGAAATTACTTACTTTTATCCAGTAAACACAGCACTTTTATCCACAAAACTCTGCACAACACAAACATTTCGCGGAACTACGCGGCCGCGGCGCGCTGCCCGATCGATACTGCCGTCTGACGTTTATTCTGACTTTTTAAATGGGCGATCGATATTATCGCCGCCGGCCGCCGGATTAAAGATTATTCGGCCATGTATTTCAGCCGTCAGAAAGCATAAAGTACGACGATTCGAATCGTAAATTGCATTTTTCGCAGCGGCGAGCGCGATATCCCGTATGGGATGTTTCGGTTTTCAGGCGGCCGCCATACATATCCCGAAAGGGATGTTAAGTGGCTACCGGGTTAATGCACCGCTACGCCGCCCGAGCCCAAGGTTACTGTCCCCAGGCTTGCATACCTGGGGGCGGGGGGCGGCGGGGCGGCGCCCGGCGGGGCAGTGCAGTCACACGCAAAAATTAAAAACGATGGAATCTTCTGCTTCATTCACCTACAAATAAATTGATTTATTACCAAGAAGGAAAAATATTTTTTTTTTGGATAAAAATGCACCTTTAACCCTTTAACCCCAGTATGAGTCAACCAAATCTGGTCGCGAAACAATTATCCGTTGAGTACGAGTCGACCAAATCTGGTCGCGCGTTTTTTTCACTTCTTTGACATTCTCATATTTATTCATAATTATCTAATTGTTTTACAAAATGATATTTCAATATTCTATATTGGAAATTTCAATGCAATCATTGTGCAGTTATTCTTTTTATGATTGGTGTAGTAGTTTCGTAGTTATAGTACTTTAAGTCGATGTCGCCGAAAATCCTGCAAAAGAGACAGATGCATCCATGAAAATACCCATTTACTCCAAGGGTTAAGCTCTTGTATCGTACGGTCTCCTTTTGCAGATTCCGCAGCGATCTCTTTTCCTATTTGATCGATCTAGTCTCCGCTAGTTTGTAAATCTAGCCGCTCGCATAATTGAGGCATAAAGGTATAAGCTGTTATTGTCGCTTACCATTTGAAGAGCAGTACTGTCCTGCGAAGCGTAGATATCGTCGGGGTCGGGTTATAAACTCGGTTCGGTCGAAGTCTGGTCTCGCGAAGTTCTCTCTTGTGATGCACTCAATTATCGAAAGTTTTCCGAACACTGACTCGAGTATTTTTGTCTCTACCGCTTGAAGGTTGAATAAAAAACTGTTTTGTTATGTCACTTTATAATTCCACTTTTAATGTGGCTCAAATAAATTATAAAGTCAATTATTTCTATTTGTTACATTGTATATGCGTGAAAGAAAGAAAATTTTTAAAACAAATTTATGTTACTTTGTTTTTTGTTATTTTCCTTGCCTCTCGTTTCCATGGTTTCTTTAATATGCTATGTTGGTGATTCCCTTATTCAAAACTGTAGAATACATATATTCACGGCTTTGTTGTGTGCAATGTTTACGGTACTATGAATATTTTAATATTAATATTATTGGTAGTTAATTCTAAATACAACTATTTTGCCGAGACACCGCCCATTGTGAAATTTCACAATAAAGAGTATAAACAAACAAACAAAAGCTGTCTGTTCGGTTTTCCCCATTTCATCATTACTCTCTTTTGTGAATAAACATGTGTGCTATTATGAACAGGTGAGTTCGAGGAAGCGACCGCAGCGCAGGCGCAAGCAGCGGCCGCCCGCAATGTCTCGAACGTCATCCTACAGCTCTATCACCGATTCCACAATGTCGCTGAACATCATTACGGTGACTCTGAACATGGACGCCGTCAATTTCCTGGGCATCTCGATCGTGGGTCAGTCGAACCGGGGCGGAGACGGGGGCATCTACGTCGGTAGCATCATGAAAGGTGGGGCTGTCGCTCTCGACGGAAGGATCGAACCGGGAGATATGATATTGCAGGTGAGATAGCAGCTTAAACTGATGCGTGTATGAAGCAGCTTAGATGATACCGTTGATTATAATAAATAAATACAAACGGAGCTGCCATGGAATTCACCGACCGGAGTCGGGCCCATCATAATACTATTTTTTTACACTTCTGGGGGGTGAGCAGTGGATTCCGGACTTACGAACCGGCTGTGGTAGGTTTAGGACAGCTGTCTTGCCACATGTGAGCGGTCACCTTACCACCCATTCACTCCCCCTTCGAAGCCATAGAATTTGAGATGCGCAAATCGCAGTTTTAGATAATTATTGTTGGATTATTCAATACCGTAATACGATTTGGCAACCCTTCTGCTTGCATGCGGGTAATGAGAGCCCATTTAACACTGACATGGGAACTGGAAGCTATCATTTTTACTTCTTCTCAAAAATAAAGCTAAACGTATTTAAAAAGCAAATCCTAGATGTTAAGACAAAGAACTATTTTTAATACATATAAAAAAAATTACTTTTAAAACAAAACAAAGAAATAAAGATCAAATTATTAGAAGAAACCAAAATAGACTTTAAGGACCCAAACAAAAACCACAAATATAAGAAGCTAGACTATCACTGCTAGAATATTCTTTATCGGTACCACATCTTCCCACTCTTACCCTCTTCTGAATATTCTGACTCTTCATCGCAAATTAAATTTGCGCTGACCACCATTTTGAAAAGTAATAACACATATATCTTTCAATCACAATTTAACAACAATTTAACACTTACCGCCACGACAAAGTCCTTGCTGTTATTCGCGAGGTACTTAGCATCTCAGTGGCTCGTGCCAACAAGGGTTTGACAGTATCCTCCAAACCCCCAATACAGTTTGTGCGGGTTGGCTCTAAAGGCAAAAAACATCTCACTGCAAAACCTTTCTCAATAATCGAGAAAGCTTCAGATTGGATTATGGAGGTCGATTCGGTCTCTAAGCAGTATAAATTCCCTGAAAGTCTCGGATGCACAGCCCTGCGTCCAGATATAACTCTTTACTCTCTATCTCGGAAGATGGTCCTTATTGTAGAATTAACTGTTCCGTGGGAATCAAATATCCCAAAACACCACGAGTACAAATTAAATAAATACCATGACCTCGCAAATGCCGTCACCCGGAACGGCTTCACTGTTTACCTTCACGCGGTGGAAGTAGGCGCTCGTGGCCTGCCAGCTAAATCTTTGTTTCACCTTTTTAAAGATCTTGGTCTCTCGAGGAAAATAATCAACTCCTTTCTAGAAAAATTATCTAAAACCGCAATTTCTGCATCTCAAATTCTATGGCTTCGAAGGGGGAGTGAATGGGTGGTAAGGTGAACGCTCACATGTGGCAAGACAGCTGTCCTAAATCTACCACCGCCGGTCGTAAGTCTGGAATCCACCCTTCACCTCCCAGAAGTGTAATAATTATATATGATGGGCCCGATTTTTGGTCGGTGAATTCCATGGCAGCCCCGTTTGTATTTTATTTTATTTAATTTTTTATTGGCACTTGAAAGAAGACAAATCTAGGTTTGCAATAAGCAGAAACAATACAATAAGAATATCTTCATGCTTATCTGGACACTAACAATCGGCAATTTATTATAAGCGCGGAGCGAAAAACACACAATTGTCCCTCGTGACTCAACGCAGCGGACTAACAAAAATAATCCCGATATCTACTCCTTACGAAGAGGTGTACATTCAAGGGCTACGAGGAATAGAAACCTCATAAACTGTCCCTCAGTGAGGACAGAAATGTGTAAAAAGGGAACCGAGTTCTGCTGTGTTAAATATTTTAACGCTATTCCACAAAACATCAAATCAATGCAACAACCAGGATTCAAACAGACATTAAAGCACTGGCTCAAAAATAAATTTATTTATTTTATTTATTTATTTATGGTAATGTACATATATGCAACAAGCGTAACAAATCATTTTTTAATATCTACACTTAAATAAAACCCACAGCAAGTTGTTTCACGCTTATAGTGAAGATCGGTCCCATGTCGCCCAACTAAGTAAACACTTGTTCTAGGGCAGACATATTAACCCCTAGAGCCCCGATTGGCCGATATCGGCCACAACACGGTTCAGCGTGACGGCCCCGTTTTAATTTAATTTTAATTTAATTTATTTTATTTTATTATGTTTTATTATGTTAATTGTTTTATTTTAATTATGGGTACAGTGTTCTGGCACTAATTAATATTTTGGTGAGACAGTGTCATAATTCAATTTTTTTACTAATTTTTACCAAAAATTTTTGGGACATCAACTTGTTAATCAGCTGAGGGGCCTCAGCCCCTCAGCTGATTAACAAGATTCGTAAACATTCTCCAGCTCAGGTATGTCGTAATTCTGTGATAGAATGTGAACATTTATATGTCTCAATCAGGTCCCCTCTTTGTCTTCTTTGTTTAAGAGGCCGTATACGAAATTTTGTGCATTTCGTGAATTTACGTAATTTTGCAGACGTGAATTTAATGTTAAAATACTGTATTTCTATAAGTTTTATTGCACAACATAAAAGATCATTTATATTATTGTCTAATGAGTGAGCTACCTTTTTTAAACATATTATAGAATTTTGATTAATTGGCCTTAAACCGGCGACTGTTTGTGAATTTTTGCTGTCAGAGGTTTAGAATATTTACGAATCGTTTTGAAATCTAAACGGTATGAAAAAATTACAATGTATTGTTGTGAAAGTACTCTATATAATAAGTGAATCACGTTTTACTACTTTCATATAAAATTGTTGATAAAAAAAATATTTAAATTTGTTAAATTTTTTAGAAAATGGTCGAAGAATTGCTTTTGATTTTGGCCTTTTAGAACTCTCGTTCATAAAATTAAAACAACAGAAATAAACTTTAGTTCAATATCAATCCATTTCCTCAAAAAAAAAATGCAAAACATCAATTAAAATTGGCAATAAAGTCTTTTAAAACAATCTAATTCTCGCGTTATGATACTCGCCTATGATACGGTTCACGCCTCAAGTCAGCTAGTCCCCGCCGAGCGCTTCCAAAGGGTGGACGTATCTCTTTGGCTCCAAAAATCCTACCTACCTATAGTTATATTATACCATTGATTATAGATGTATCGCGGCCCACATCGATTTCGTACACGGCCTCTTAAGAGTAGTCGATCCGAGTAATTTCAAGCGATCTTCATAATTCCTATTCTTCAGGCCCACTGGCATTTTGGTTGCCCTTTGCTGCTTCTTTTCCAAGACATCTACATCTTTGCATAAGTAGATATGGCTATGACTTGAGTACAATACAATACAATTTAGTTCTGCTCCAGTAGGTAGGCTTTCCTACACTTGGATGCGTCTTTGCCTCTAAAATTTTGAATAATGTAATTAATTAAAGAATATTAACCCGTTGAGTATGAGTCAACCAAATCTGGTCGCGAAACAATTATCCGTTGAGTACGAGTCGACCAAATCTGGTCGCGCGTTTTTTTCACTTCTTTGACGTTCTCATATTTATTCATAATTATCTAATTGTTTTACAAAATGATATTTCAATATTCTATATTCGAAATTTCAATGCAATCATTGTGCAGTTGTTCTTTTTATGATTGGTGTAGTAGTTTCGTAGTTATAGTACTTTAAGGTCGATGTCGCCGAAAATCCTGCAAGAGACAGAGGCATCCATGAAAATACCCATTTACTCCAAGGGTTAACTATCTTGATATAGTTGTGGCAATATAAGTTAATTTTAGTAAGTTATAATTGGTTAGAAAACGATTGATAAATAGAAAATAATCTAATAATCAAAATTGCTGATCAAAAAAAGAGCTCAGTATCTGTAGTCATAATTATCAAGGCAATAATATGATGGTCATGAAAATAGATAAGCGTATACTAAAAATATCTAAATTTAAATAAATTGTCAAATCTAGCAATATAGCCGTCGTCGATAAAAATAAAAATAAAATTTACGCTCTATGGCAAAGTTGATTATCATGAATTTTCCGTTATTTTACATTAGGATGCTCTTGGAATAAGATTTCAGCATTATCCAAATCTCTCAAAAGTCATATATTGGATTCTGGACTAGGCCATTCAATAAGATTGTTTTGAATTGGTTTTCTAAAAGACTTCAAATTATTTTTTTCAAATTCAAATTATTTATTGAGTTAAAATTATGGGTACATTCAATATACAAAAGTCTTAACCTAACTAGGCTGCCGCCTGTTCCAAGGTAGACAATTTATTTTAGTTATCCTAAGAAATCTATAATATTATATTTATATAAATAATCAAAATCATACTTAATGTAACAGAAATATCTTAATTACCTAATAAAAATTCGTAAGAAAATGTCATGAAAATTGTCAATATTATTTTATTTTAAAACATGATAAAAATTAATATAATAATAATAATAATAAAAACTCTTTATTCTTAAGAAAAGGCGAGCTTATTGCCTGCAGGCAATATTTTAGAGCTAACCTATACTATTGTAAGAACATTATTTGCGAGTAGACTACATAACTTAACCTATATAAAGAGTATGACAAATAAAATAGAGAAGGATAGAAAGAAGTATATACTTTACTCTTTGTGGGCACAGATTTACCACATCAAAATAATCTAACACCTATAAGGACGCTAAAGTTTTAAAAGGAGGGGGATGGGAGGGGAAAGGGAATTTATCTGGAAGATTTCAAATGCTCTCTGAGTCTGTTTTTAAAGTTGTTATGCTTGGCGCGGTTCTCACATTTTTCGGCAAAGCATTCCAAAGACGGGCTCCATGCACGGTGAAAGAGAATGAGAAAAAGTCACTGCTGTGACTAGGGATAGAGAGTAGCAGGTTGTTTTTTGATCTCAGAGGGCGTTCATGAGCCGATAGTGCAGTAAATCTGCCGGTAAGATAATTGGGAGCGACGCCATCCAAGATCTTGAAAAGCATACAGAGAACTCGCATGTCTCTTTTCTCCCGGGTCGACAGCCAGTGAAGCTTCTCTCTGTACTCCGTGATGTGGTCAAATTTTCTGAGGCCATGGATATACCGAATGCAAACATTTTGGAGACGCTCAACTTTGGTGGATAACTCCTCTGTGAGGTCGAGAAATGCGACATCTCCATAATCCAGAAGGGGGAGGAGAGCAGACTGACAAATCGTAATCTTGCTCTCCTCCGGGAGGATATTTTTCAGCCTATTCAGCGAATGAAATCGGCCGAAGAGTTTGCGTCGCATTTCTCGAATATGTGGCCGCCATGAGAGGTTGTCGTCCATATGGATACCGAGGTTTTTAACCTCGAAACTGAAAGGGACCTCATCCGCACCGATGCAGATCTTCATATTTATATATGTATTAAATAATATGTATTAATAATATACAAAATAAATTCACAAAAATTAAAATAAACTTACGTTTAGAAATCATCAATTTATATTACTACATATACTATTATGTTTTTATTATAAAGATTCTAGAGATTCAATTATTTAATAATGTTTTCAATATCTGCATATGTACAATTTAAGAGGTAGGCACTCAAACTATTTTTAAATTTATATGATATTTTAATGTCTTTAATGTTAGGTGGTAGGCAATTATAAAATTTGGGGGCAAGATAAGAGAAACTGGATTGGCCAAAAGCGGATCTCCTGAGTGGTATTGCAAAATTTGTTTGTGTCGATCTTCTTGTTACACGAGATTGCTGGCTTTTTTTCTGTTCTCCTAACTCACTCTGGAATTTAGTGAGAGTTACCAGCACAAACATTTTTCTCACACTCAACACTCTATACTCTCGGAAAAAGTCATCGGAAGAATATGTTTGGGGTTTTTTATTGATCACCCTCAGTATAGCCTTTTGTGCTTTGCACTTCTGATATGTGTTGGGACCTTATTATAATAACACAGGCTTTGGTGAAGGAAACTGTTGCAAACTTTGCGAGTATGGCTCTATATCTGATAGCCATACTAAAGAATAGGTCTCACATATGCCTTGTAGATCTTGATAAAAACCTCTATTGACAGATGTTGGAAAGCCTTCCTTATTAGATAGAGAGTAGAGTTGGATCTTTTAGCAATTGCAGTTATATTTTTCTCCCATTTGAGATCATCAGTAATTGTTATTCCAAGATCTTTTTGTTGCTTAACTGCTTCTAATTGCTAAAATGCTATCTATTAGTCTATATTAACTTTAACCCTTCGGCTACATAACGACCAAATTTGGTTGCACATCAGGACACCGTTGACTACAAAACGACCTACGACGACTACATTGTACGTAACGACCAATATTGGCGGCTTGCTCCCGGAGCGTACAGTAATATTATTTCCTAATTCGAACGCATCCTAAAATCCATACCAAATATCTCATTATTACCATAGATGCATAGACGGCCGGTAGAATAATTTCGCGCTTCATTCCGCGGATATTTCTGGTAAAATTCCATTGCCAAACATCTTTTTTTTTTTTCTCGAGAAATCATCAAAAATTTTATTGGTTTTTATGAGCTAATATCTAAATATTTTTGTACATAAATAAGCAAAACGAAATATTACTTTTGATAGAGAATCTAATAAATATCACGATAGTACCTATTTACAATTTCTAAATAGATTTCTGTATTTTTCCGTAAGACAAGTACAAGTTAGAAATGCCGAGTTTTTTTTCACTTTTTCGACTTTCTGATATTTATTCATAATTATCTAATTGTTTAACAAAATTAGATCTCAATATTCTATATACTAAACTACAATGCGATCATTGCCCAGTTATTCTTTTATGCTTTCTATAATAGTTCCTTAGTTATAGTACTTTTTATCGAGCGCGGCAATATTGCAAGAAATTCCAATAAATTGATGCGGTCTGCCATGAAATTATGCCGCTACTCGAAGGGTTAAAGTGCCTAATTATTTATTGAAACCTGTATGCCAAAATTGATTTATGGATGATTGATGGTTGATGATTGATTGATCGATCGATCGATTGATCAATCTTTGTCTATTGTATATTCAACGACAATCGCACTTAACCCTTGGAGTAAATGGGTATTTTCATGGATGCATTTGTCTCTTTTGCAAGATTTTCGGCGACATCGACGGCGCTCGACTTAAAGTACTATAACTACGAAACTACTACACCAATCATAATAAGAACAACTGCACAATGATTGCATTGAAATTTCGAATATAGAATATTGAAATATCATTTTGTAAAACAATTAGATAATTATGAATAAATATGAGAACGTCAAAGAAGTGAAAAACAATGGTCGACTTTGGCATTTGCGACGCGACATTCAAAGACCCGAAATACTTTATATACACGATAAATGGCACATCTAATCAGTTTAGGGGGACTATATGATGTTGTAGAAATGGTTTTACTTACGATTCGTTCAAAAACACACCGAAATCTACACGAAAACCGTTTCCGAAATGCCGACACGCGCACCGGCGGATTTGATGTTTCGTGAAGGCGGATGTTCGATTTGCCGCGCTCCGTAATAATATGTCACATGGACTGCGCAGTTGCTGCTGGGAATGATAACAGAGAGAATTTAATTCTGTACCGATCTGCCATACGCATGAAAGAGACAAAATGCTTTCGATGGTAAAAAAAGAGTTCGAAAGCGCGCGCACCGAGCGGAACCAGATCTGGTCGTATCATACTCAACGGATAATTGTTTGACAACCAGATTTGGTCGTATCATACTCAAGGGGTTAAAGAGTAAACTCCAGTCGCTCGTCGGAGCTGACACCCACATTTTTGTTTTCTTGTATACCTTAATGACCAGCCTTATACAAGGTACAAAACGTATCAGACATAGTTCTATTTGTGGACGACGCATCTCTAATATTTATAACTACTTTCTTGGTTTCAGGTCAATGATGTAAATTTTGAGAACATGACAAATGACGAAGCGGTCCGAGTGCTGCGAGAGGTGGTGCAGAAGCCCGGTCCTATCAAATTGGTGGTGGCCAAGTGCTGGGATCCCAATCCCAAAGGTTACTTCACCATACCTAGAACAGAACCAGTACGACCAATTGATCCAGGTATTGTAATCTTTTGATGATAAGCGTCATTAAAATCAGACCGAAACATACTGGTATTAGGATGGAAATTTGGATGATATATAAAACTTATACATCATCTCCCCATAATAACTACTTGAGAGACAAGTGTGGTGCCGTTTCGTAGCATATCTAGTAAATCAGCCAATAAGACCTTTTGCCAATAGGAGTTGGAATTGCGGGTTAAGAAGTTTGGGGCACACAGCGATAATTGATCAAAACCGGCGCTTTCATTTCTTCTGTTCAGTGTAACTCACGACCTAGATGCGATAGTGCGGTGACTGGTGTTTATACGTAGAGTTTATAAGATTGATGTACTTAAGTTACATGAGTCCTTCCGGGTGTCAGCCCGTTCAGTGGAGTAGCTACGGCGCGCCCCGGCAACTTGCGGTGTCAACTACAACGGGCGAGCCCGTCAGCACAGGACGTTTTAACGATTTTCTCGTTCTGTCGCCCTGCAGTGAACGTAGAAGACTTTGGACGAAACAAATCCAACGTCCAGCTACGTCACAACCGGCAAGAAGCCAACGCCTTACCGCGAGATAGCCAGTGTTACCTGGCGGGCCGACCCTCGCGCCCTTGCTTCCAATTGTGACCAGATTTCTCCGGTCTCTCGATTGGTTCCGAGTTCGAGGTCGCTTGCGCGGTCCTCTCTCTTACGAAGCGGTGAAACGGTGTACACCGAATCTATCGCGGACCAAGGCGTCCTTTGCCCGACTCTGAACCGGGATCGGATGGCCAATGGTCATTTCAAGAGCAGTCGCCGTAAGGTAGACAACCACCCCCGCTCTATAGGAAACAATACAGTTCCCAGACTCCCCCGATTGTTAGTCGGAGAGCACAGTCGATTGGCTTGCGCCGCTCGGTGCGCAGACCGTCCAGGAGCGCCAGAGGTTTGATTCCCAGGGGAGACTGGTTGACCCAGTGTCCTACCCAGGCTCGCACCCCATGCGTGGAGGCCATCGGATGGGTGTTGACCCGTGAGTGTGACCGACCCTGAACACATGGGTCATCGTGGCCACCTCATCATGGGCCCATTAGCTCCCAGCAGCGAGGGCTAAAGTCCCCCCGTCCGGTATTCCTTCTTCTGAAAACCCTAAACAGAACGCAACACTCGATTAGAGATCAGTCCAGCCCGACCATGCCGACAAAGGAACGGTGAGACCTAGGATCCGACAAGGGTATCATCGTACCAAGAGCAGCGATCAACCACCTTCCGGCCGTCACTATTTCCCACATGAACGCGACTATAACGCGAACCCCAACACTTAACAACACTGTAATCTTGGACTCACCACTCAGTATCCCCGACGAGGATTTCGGAGTATCACCCACCGGTCTCTGGATTCCGATGCTTCTCATTTCATGGTCCGAAAGGCGAATGACCGAGTGTCCAGTTCGACGGTATTCGTATTTCCTAAACCCGCCAAAATGGATCCGTCTTCCTTCCAAAAAATATGAACTTTAATATTGTTTTCTTTATAAAAGAAAACGACATGTCTTATAAATTGACTAGATTTATTTCTGCTATTGATGTACGAGGGATGTTTCCAAACTTCTGGGAATTGTGCTATAATTAAATTATGCAGAACTTATAGGCAATGTTATTGGTGCCAGACAAGTCTTGACATGTTTTTGCAACTATGTAGTGCAACATTGTTCAGTCTGATTTAGGTGTTCGACTGTTATAGACGCATTTTCATAACACTGTTTTTGTAACCATGGAAGGCGCAGAAAAATCTCAAAGAGCATTAATTTTATTTTTGTGGAAAGAAGGTGTGAAAACATCAGAAATTATTCAGCGTCTGCAAGGAGTATTTGGTGAGTCTGCAGAATCCCAAAATACTGTTTATCGGTGGATCGATCGTTTTAAAACCAGTAGAACATCACTAAAAGACGATCCACGCAGTGGGCGCCCAAACACGTCGGTAAATGAAAGAAACGTTACTGCCGTCGAAGACCTACTGAATGAGGACAGGCGAATGACTATTCGTCAAATTAGTGTGTGCCTAGGGATAGGTACACGACAAAATCATGACATCTTGCATGATTGTTTGGGCGTTAGCAAGGTTTCGGCTCGCTGGGGGCCAAGGCTGTTGGGACCAGACCAGAAACTCAATAGGTCTGATACTTGTCGTCAACTTCAAGAGCTGTTAGCCCGTTACGGTGATGAATTTTGGCAACGAATAATAACCACTGACGAAACGTGGATTACTTATTTTAATCCTGAGACCTAAAATCAATTCAAAGAATGGCGTAAACCTGAAGAAGGGCCTCCACTTAAGGCGCGTGCAGTTCCGTCTGTTGGAAAGGTAATGCTTACTGTATTCTGGGATTGCGAAGGAATTATTTTTAAGGATTATCTGGCGAAAGGTACTACAATTAACGCAGAATATTACTCAAATTTATTATGCGGACCACTGCGACAGGCACTTGTCAAAAAACGGCCTGGAACGTTGCATAAGCGTCCGTTATTGCAACAGGATATTGCTTGATCACACACTTCAAGAAAAACGATGGATGTTTTGAACGATTTACGATGGGAATTGCTTCCACACCCACCTTATTCCCTGGATCTTCCACCCAGTGATTATCACCTGTTTCCAGATTTGAAAAAACCCTTACGGGTTGTTCGATTTGAAAGTTTAACTGACATAAAACGTGCCATAAATAGGTGGATTGAGGAGACACCGAAAAAGTTATTTTTGACGGCTTAAAAAAAATAGTTTATCGTTGGGATAAATGTATTCAGTTATATGGAGATTATGTTGAAAAACTACATTGTAATATTGACGAAAATTAACAGAATAATAAAAATATAGCTGAATTCCCAGAACTTTGGAAACATCCCTAGTATTTTTTATTTAATATATGGGGCTTTACTATTTTTCTTGCTTTATTTAATTCATTTACATTTTCTAAATTCTTCCCTTTTTATTGTTTGCTAATTTAATTAATTAATTATTTTATTGATTATAAACATATATTTGATTTGGATTTAATCGCCGTACCGTATTTTCCGGCACAGTCAATCGTAGTAGGTGGGAGAAACGTCAGATAGGCCGGACGGGCCGTGCTATTCCACTTTTGACGCGTGCGTTTGTTTACTTCGTGATTTGGAAACGGGAAATCTGGCTTTTCCGCCTTACTTATGCTGTAGGAAGCTGATGACCGTTACAGTGTAGCTACTTAGGATAATATTTCTTGGTAATATACTTAAATTAACCCGTTGAGTATGATACGACCAAATCTGGTTCTGAAACAATTATCCGTTGAGTATGATACGACCAGATCTGGTTCCGCGTTTTTTTCACTTCTTTGACGTTCTCATATTTAGTCATAATTATCTAATTTTTTTACAAAATGATATTTCAATATTCTATATTCGAAATTTCAATGCAATCATTGTGCAGTTGTTCTTTTTATGATTGGTGTAGTAGTTTCGTAGTTATAGTACTTTAAGGTCGATGTCGCCGAAAATCCTGCAAAAGAGACAGATGCATCCATGAAAATACCCATTTACTCCAAGGGTTAAGTTTGAAAAACTTGTGAGAGTGCCCACCCTCCACTAGACTCCAATTGATTGTGAGCGAAGGGTGGATCTCATCGTGAAGTTTTCTCCGTGAATGAAAGTCGTGGATGTCGAAGTAGAAGTATTTAATCAGAAGGTTGAAGTGAGTCGCCAGTTCTTAACGCCTCGATTGTTATTTCGCCGTAGTGTATTAGTGTGGGCGCGAGGTGAAGCCGTAGTAGTGTGTCCGAAGTGTGTAGTCGAGGAGCGAGGCTTGACGATTGGTATCGCGGGTAATGCAGGTACTGCTTGATAATGAAGCGTAGTCGCGGTAACTATCCGCCAGGGAAATGTTTGTAGCCGAGTAACTGTCCACCGAAGGAATGATGCGTAGAGCGCGGTAACTATCCGCCAAGGGAATGATATATAGCCGTGTACTTGTCCACCAAGGGAATGATGTCGATCGATCGAAATGTACTGCGTTTTGTACCGTAAGAGGTGATGTAATAGCTATGAGTGGGGTGCGACATGTGTATCGATCAGAAGAAATGACATGAGTCATCGCTTGACTGTGCATAAATTGCCGAATTTAGTTGGAAATTAACTGCAGCTGGCTCGTGTAGATTTGAGCGAGTTTGCGGTTTCCATTCTGTGGAAATTACTTTTTTGTTGTGGGTATGTTGGACCGACAGGGCTCCAACAAACTCTTAAAAATCCAAATTGGATTGTTTTTTTTTAGGTGCATGGGTAGCACACACGGCTGCTTTAAGAGATGCAGCGTATCCCCCTCCACCACCTTCCATCTCAGGGTTACCACTAGGCGGATCGGTCTCTCAAACCGCACCTTCCGAAGCTACTTTACCACTCACCGCAGACCTGGCCCTTCATCAGCTGAGCGTCAACACCGACATGGCAATCGTCGTCAGAGCCATGCTCAGGCCAGATTCTGGTAAGTTGGCCATTCTTATTTGACTAGCTTGCTGCCAATTGAAGTTTTGAAATTATATGAATTTTCTAGTCTTATATATAGGACTAGCTGACACGTGCCCACTTCGTTGGGCGGTAAAACTTTTTACCTGTGATGAAATTATGAGTGTGGTTCGGTTAGTTCTGAGCACTATGATTTATTTCCTGACTGCCAAAAGAAGGGTTATATTTTTACTGCATATGTATGTATTTGCATGCCAATTTGACTATATTACCGTTATTTTTGAGTGTCTTCTCGTGAGTGTCTTATTTGTGAGCGTATTATCTCTTTAACTATTTATGCAGTAAAAGGGAAAGTATATGCAGTAAAAGGGAAAAGTCTTTTGTTTTAAACACTTGAGACGATAAATTTACTTATTTTGATAAGAATTCATAATTGTTGATAATATGACCAATAAACATGACCTAACGATTTAAATTATTTTTTTAATATAAAATACTACTTTTTGTGACTTAAATATAAAAGTTAGACATATGCTGTCGTTGACTTTTTTGTAGGCATTATCAAGCTCTACAACTTTTCTCTAGAACCTAATCATATATCTCTCATCGTTAAGGCAGCGCTAGTTAGAAACGTTTTCGTTCGACCGCTTATTCTCCGACTTACTTTGCAAATCCGACTACCACAAAAAAGTCTTCATTTTTCGGATTAATATATAGCCTATGGCACTGACAAATAATGTGGCTTTCTATTGGTAAAAGAATTTTTCAAATCGGTTCAGTAGATCCAGAGATTACTTCCTACAACGTCATAAACTACCTCTTTATAATATTAGTATAGAGTATAGATAATAATTCTTCAAACCATATATTTATAAAGACAAAGACCACTCGACGAGCCTGCAAACGCTGCAAATGGGTATGTCCTCAGATCAGCTGACCTGATTTCCGGGACATACCCTTAACCCCTGGGTGGCCACGCCTGCCGATCTGCGTTTTTCGTATTATCCGTATTTATGCAATTATCGGCCGTATTTCTCCCTCCACTACGGTAAAAGCCTGCCATTGAATAAGCCACCGGTATAAACAGGACAAGTTTTTAATTAGTGACATCCTTGAAGTGGTTGATTCAGTCCGAGCAAATAAACAACTTTTGATAACAAATTGTTAAAACAAATAATATAATAAAATTATTTTTAAGTTACATTTTATTCCAAACGATTTAGAAAAGTTTGAGAATCGATCAGCTGTTTTATTTGACCTTGCTAATGGTTCGAGGCCGTTGAACTCGGCAGCATTGAATGGCGTTTAATAACACAATAGTCACGAAGTAAGGCCACAGATGGCGCTGCACTGTTATTTCTGATCGATGTATTTTGAATATTTGAGACATTTACTACCACTCATTGAACCATTTTTAATATGGAATAGACATTACAAATAAAACTGCCTAAAATGTACTAACAGCCTCCTGGGCGGGCAGCCAGTCGATTGTGCACTCTGACCGTCAGCCGTGGGAGTCTGGAAACAGTAATGTCTCTTATAGAGCTGGGGTGGTTGTTCATCTTACGGCATCCGCTCTTGAAACGACTAATCGTCTACCCGATACCAGCTGAAGAGCCTGGCAAAGGATGCCGTGGCCTGCGAATGCGATAGATTCGGTAGACACCGTATCACCTCTACATAAGAGAGAGGACCACGCAAGCGACCTTGATACTGTAACCAATCAGGAGGCAGGAAGTTTCCTGAAGGTTAATTCCAGACGGAGATATCCTTCCAAACTGGTAGTCAGGGGCAAGTCTTCTGCGCTCACCTCACGGGAGACAGAACGATCTAATATCGTTAAAACTTCCTGAGGTGACGGGTTTACCCGTTGTAGTTAACAGCTCTAGTTGTATACTGTGCTGTTATAGGGCGAACGATTTCGTGCAGCTTGGGCCATAAGATCCACTTGTTTTCGTATCGGTCCAACTCATGATTCAGCTCCTATTCAATAGCCTCCTCGTATGGAAGACTACCCCGGGTAGGACTCTCGCGTCTCAGGCCTCAGGGAGGGTGGATCGGTTTCCCTTGGGGATTGCCTCCCGACACTACTGCACAGTTTGCGCACCGTGCGGCGACATCCAGTCGGTATATATGCAATCTGACTAATTACTGAAGGAGTCGGAGACTATGAATTTATACTGTTTCCTAAGCAGTGGGGGTGGATGTTGACCTGTCGTCAACCACTCTTGAAATTACCAATTGGCTACCTGATCCTGAATTCAGAGCCGGGTGATGTCACTGGTCCGCGATAGGTAAAAAGGTAAAAGGTATTTATTTCCAATACAACCATACAATTGTGTAGGAATGACAGTAATTAATCTTAAATTAGTTACTCAATTTAGACAAGAGATGATATACAATATATAGTTTTAAACTTACCAATTTACAAAAACATAGACTATATGATAACAGTTTACAACAAAACAATTAACGGTAAATAATATGTATTAGATTAAATGGGTAGATACGATGCTATGTATTTTCAAAATATTTTAAGAAGTCGTTATGGGCATACATGTTGATTTTAAGCAGATAGACTCGGATGGATCTCTTGAAAATATCGATGTTTTTAATTTCTTTTAATCTTTCGGGCAATTTATTGAAAAGTTTGAGGCCTAAGTATCGACTAGTCGCCTGGAACTTGGCAGTACGTGCTACGAACGGTTGGAGATACAGGGTTTTATTCCTGGTGTCATGCCGATGTACTTCCTCGTGGGATATGGCCGCTCTTATTGCAATAGAATTCGCAAAGAGCTTCTTGAGCATAGATTCAAACTCAATCACTATAGAATATACGGCAGGTAGAGGCTGCGCAAGCGACTTTGAATCCGTAACCAGTCGGGAGGTTGGAGGTATTCTGATAGTTAATTCCAGGCGGAGATATCCTTTCAAAACTGATAGTCAGGGGGCAAGGCTGCCCGCTGGGTACCTTTCCCGATGCCTCGCTGTAAGGCATTGACTTCTGACGGGCATGTTGGCTTAGCCAGACGGTAGATTTGTATTCGTCTCTAAGTCTTCTATGCTTACCTCACGGGAGATAGAACGATCATTATTGTTAAAACTTCCTGAGGTGACGGGTTCACCCGTTGTAGTTGTCACCTCTAAGTGTATACTGTGTTATGTATCTAGGCATATCACCAAATGACTAAGTGTTCTAATTACGTTTGTTTTATTTTAGGTTTGGAAATTCGAGACCGACTCTGGCTGAAGATAACTATACCTAGAGCTTTCATAGGAGCCGATGTAGTGGACTGGGTTTTAGCACATGTAGCCGGATTAGCTGATAGAAGAGATGCACGCAAATATGCCTCACATATGCTTAAGGTACTGTCTACACTAGTTATATGATTTTCATATACATTTTAGCAAGAAAGTTGCTCAATAATACAGGGTGGCTAGAGACCGGAAGATCCGACATTATCAGGGAATTTCATTATACCATGAACTATCAGGGAATTTCGACATGTAAATTTTATATCAGTCCCCCGCATTGCAGGTGTAAGAAGAGAACCTATGAAAGAAATTGCCACGGCTTGTTGCATTGGAACTTTTCGGAGTCACATCTGTGAATTAGTCTTGAAATGTCTTAACCCTTGAAGTAAATGGGTATTTTCATGGATGCATCTGTCACTTTTGCAGGATTCTCGGCGACATCGACGGCGCTCGACTTCAAGGACTATAACTACGAAACTACTACACCAATCATAAAAAGAACAACTGCACAATGATTGCATTGAAATTTCGAATATAGAATATTGAAATATCATTTTGTAAAACAATTAGATAATTATGAATAAATATGAGAACGTCAAAGAAAAGAAAAAACAATGGCCGACTTGGCATTTGCGACGCGACATTCAAAGACCCGAAATACTTTATATACATAAATGGTACATCTAATCAGTTTAGGGGGACTATATGATGTTGTAGAAATGGTTTTACTTACGATTCGTTGAAATAAACACCGAAAACTACACGAAAAACGTATCCGAAAACGAAACACACGCTCAGCGGATTTTGACGTTTCGGGAAGGCGTTCAATTTGCAGCGGTCCGTAATAATATGTTACATGGACTGCGCAGTTGCTGCTGCGAATGCTAACAGAGAGAATTTAATTCTGTACCGATCTGCCATACGCATGAAAGAGACAAAATGCTTTCGATGGTAAAAAAAGAGTTCAAAGCGCGCGCGCCGAGCGGAACCAGATCTGGTCGTATCATACTCAACGGATAATTGTTTCACAACCAGATTTGGTCGTATCATACTTAACGGGTTAAGCTGCTGGGTTTTGTACTTAATAACTTGAAACACTTTAAGGATGTTACTATTCTCCATCTTCTTTATTACACCAAAGCATCCTAGAAGTAAATCCGCTCATATGGTCTTCACATGAACTTGTGTACGTTAACCCCTAGATGGCCGTTCTCGCTGATTGGCGGTTTTCAGCTGTGACGATTCGCGGCCGTCTATATCCGTATTTCTGCAATTATATGCAGATAAAGTCGCGCCTATACATTACCACAGTATACCCCAGACAGTAGCTTCCTGTGACTGCCAACCTTTTCAAGCGTTCGGATATCTGCGTAGGCCAAATAGCGAAACATCTGGCGACCATAAGCGAGCCCTTACGACTTGTGACGTATTCGCTTTGATTTCAATTTTGTTCTAAGAGAAGCTACTGTCTGGTATACTGTGCCAACGTCCTCGTTGGGTCTAGCGTCGCCACTGTTGCTGACAACACCTAAAACCATGACAGTTGCAGAAAAGTTCTTGTGCATAAAACAGGGAACCTATGTAGGATGTGAGCATAGCCACCTGTCATTTCTTCGATTGGATTTTTGATCTTGGTCGATTTTTTTTTATCAGAAAAAACCTCAACGTGTGAGTGACTTCAGGGTGCTTAAGTTTGTTTAAGAGACGTTTTGCTCAGATTCATTTCTGATCCTGATTTTTGCCGACATAGTCTGTCCTCTGCGCATAACGTAGGAATTATAACGGAGGTCTTTGTGAACAACTCGACGGATTAGGCTCTTAGAGATATCACAGTCTCTCGCAATGGTCGTCATGGTCGTCGAAGGGGTTTTGTGAACAAACTCTTGCACCTGTTGGACAAATTGCTTAGTTCTTGTAGAGTCCGAAGGTCTCTCAAGCTTTTTACGTTTTGCAATAGTTTCAACATCGCCAGCTGATGCTTCCAATTTTAGACGAATCTTACGTCCGAATGATCGGGCGCAATGATCACTGCATGTCTCTTCATTTCTTTTGTAGCTTTATAGTCCTCCATTGATGATCTGAATAGATAAAAAAACAGAAAATAAATATTCCCTAGAAATTATTGCCACATATATGAGTGTCCTCAAATACCGTACGCACCCTGTACAAAATAGACCAAAATAGGTGCAATGCCATTTGTGCACGCGAAGGCTGGCTTCCGAAAGGTTAATCCGTCTGCCTGTTAAAAATATAATAATAAAAATAATTTAGTTGCAATATATGGTTGTTTGTTGATTGGTATAATGTTGCTTTCTTTTCTAGGCTGGCTTTATTAGACACACGGTTAACAAGATAACTTTTTCGGAGCAATGCTACTACGTGGCGGGCGACCTGTGCTCCGACATGGCCTCTCTCCGTTTAGGAAGTACCGTTGGCAGCGGAATGGTAGATGCTGATACTAGATCTCTGCTATCAGATACTGTTGGACCTCTACCTAACCCAGGGTAAGCATCCATATCTATACATAATAATAAAACTGTCATTCAAATCGTTCCAAAACAAATCAAATCTATATAAAAATTGTTTGTCCTGTGTTGTAGCGTAATCTCCAGTGCTGCTGATTCCTGTTTGTTTCTACCCTTTATTGTAGAATTTCACAATAGGCGGGTTTATTATAACAGGGCAATCTCTTAAGGTGGGTATCCATTAGATTCGCGCATCAACTCTGCTCCACGCATCTGCAACTCAAGAACAACCAACAAAGATTTAATTCAAACGTAGAGCGAACATGTCGTCGCCAGAATTTATATTTAAAATTCTCATTCTTTGTATCCACAGCACTTGAAGAAGTCTCTCTTGCGGGGAGATTACGACAGCAATAGTATGGCTCACGCTATTGGCCTTCAATGCCAGAATGATTGGACAACAATTGGAGACTTATGTATTCCTCCTCCAATGCACTGGAAAGTAATGTTGTATGACTGGACGCCAGAGATGCTGAAATTTTATTTAAATGCCTTTCAGCATACACTTCCAGACCCCAGTAACCTCGCTCGTTGGAGCTATGCCGAGGATAGTTCATGTCCCTTTGTAGCAACACCCCTTGCACAGCTAGACATATTCTAGCTGGCTGCAAGGTGGCCTTGGATCAAGGACGGTACACTTACCGCCACGACAAAGTCCTTGCTGTTATTCGCGAGGTTAATAATTAGCCTCTCAGTGGCTCGTGCCAACAAGGGTTCCACAGTATCCTCCAAACCCCCAATACAGTTTGTGCGGGTTGGCTCTAAAGGCAAAAAACATCTCACTGCAAAACCTTTCTCAATAATCGAGAAAGCTTCAGATTGGATTATGGAGATCGATTCGGTCTCTAAGTAGTATACATTCCCTGAAAGTCTCGGATGCACAGCCCTGCGTCCAGATATAACTCTTTACTCTCTATCTCGGATGATGGCACTTATCGTAAAATTAACTGTTCCATGGGAATCAAATATCCCAAAAGACCACGAGTACAAATTAAATAAATACCATGACCTCGCAAATGCCATCACCCGGAACGGTTTCACTGTTCACCTTCACGCGGTGGAAGTAGGCGCTTGTGGCCTGCCAGCTAAATCTTTGTTTTACCTTTTTAAAGATCTTGGTCTCTCCAGGAAAATAATCAACTCCTTTCTAGAAAAAATATCTAAAATTGCTATTTCCGCATCTCAAATTCTATGGCTTCGAAGGGGGAGTGAATGGGTGGTAAGGTGAACGCTCACATGTGGCAAGACAGCTGTCCTAAACCTACCACAGCCGGTCGTTAGTCCGGAATCCACCGTTCACCTCCCAGAAGTGTAATAACACTATATGATGGGCCCGATTTTCGGTCGGTGAATTCCATGGCAGCTCCGTTTGTATTTTATTTATCGGTACTTCTCGATTAGAGCTAAACATTTCTGTTCGGCTCCATAGCGATGGATTCGCGTTTACTGAACGCCGAACGTGATGCGCCAGACGTACCCACCAACGTCTTACTTTGCTCGTGTCCACGAACACACTGCGCTCCACTTTGTCTTTGCAGCATTTACCGCTACCGCGTGGAGCGCTCGCCGCGGAGCGTGCAACGATGCACGCTCCAGGAACCTAAACGTATCCACTACTGGAGCAGTTGCAGTTGCGCGGAGCAGAGTTGATGCTTGAACCTAATGGATACCCACCTTTACAACCAACCACTATGAAGTAATTATTTGAATGTGTGCATATACCATGTGTGCAAGTGTATCCTTTATTACATTTGATCCACAAAACTGAAATGCATTTCCGTCAAGTTTATTCCAATGGGAAATGGTGACCCAGCCAGGAATCAAACCCACAGAAGTATGCCGTCGCAACCATGGGGGAGGTGATCACTCGAGGAATGATACTTTGGTTGCTTTTTCGCCAGTTTATATAGGCCGGGAAATGATGCAATCCAAAATATTCCGAGTAAAAGTATTGTTTCATCGTGCTGATTCATCGCTGCACGAGTCAAAATAATAGCTGAATTGTGTCAGTGTATTTCACTGGAAATCAATGCATTTGTTGATCGCATGTAACGGTACTTAAGGGCCGTTACAAGGTACAAATCGAGCCTGTTTTTAAATTGATCGACAGAGATTGCACTTCAGATGGTAGCTTATTCCACATGTCCACCACTTTATTTTGCAGAATGTTCTCAAGAGTATTAGATTTACAGAAACTTTGCCCGGTTGAGTTATTTGATGTGATCTTGAAAATTTGTGTTGACGTTAAATTTGTAAATACTCTTTAACACAGGTACATTGTAATAATTTGTGGGAATTTTGTAGTCCAAGTAATTCCAACTTATTGTTTAATTTGTTTTTGTTACATTGTGAATGAATATTTTCAAATTACTTGATTTTTCAACCTTTCGGAAAGCCAGTCATTCCACGTAAAAATTTCGAAGCCCT